>CM045761.1:182876255-183516982 GCA_025200525.1 Camellia lanceoleosa | reverse complement strand
CAAACATGGACTGCTTTGCCAGATACAGAGTCGCCACCTAAATATTTTTTATGGAGGAATTTAGGAAACCCTGACTCGTTTGCCTAAGGCCACGTGTTCGTCATCACCAAAGTTGCCTCAGCTCGGGAACTTGGGTACGATTGGGGAAGGTCAGCTATGAGCACCCCCTCTTGCCCGATCAAAGATCGGCCTTTACTAACCATGATATCTTATTTTGAAAACGTTATGTGCTCTTATTCCGGTTATTAGCCTAGATTTACTATGTGATGCGCACAACACAAAAGTATAGACTAGATCGCCTAATTTGGAACAAAGCATTGCATATCCGTTCATTTGGAAAATGGTTTGGAATTTGCTACTCGCGAGTAGGCTAAAACACGGATTTCAATGAGTTGTTCCAACTCAAACAATCTAACCTTCACCCACAGGCATTCAGGCAGTAATATCGTATAAGCACATAGCCACGTGGTAAGCATGCTGTCATGTTAACATTCACACTCATGCGAGATGCTAAAGCATAAAAAGCTTACCTAGTACTCCGAGCCAAAACAAAGAACTTGTTAGCAATCAATGTATGATCCAAGTCCATGTTAAGTGGCTAATGCATCGCATACAAAATGCAACTAGAATAGGCTCGGCTAATCCTAGTATGGCATGTGGAATGCAACAAATAACACGTATTCAAGTTAGATTTGGAATACTATGCGGTTAGCATGATGCGTCGAGCTCAGTGCATGCAAGACAAATGAATGATGCAGGTATGCATAGCATAAGGTATGCTAAATTAAACATGCCCTAATACTAACCATCAAAACATGTAAGTAAAAGAGAGAAGGAAGTGGGGGTTGGAAGACATGCACACACGCACCCACACTTATTACAAATTCGCCCTCGCTCAGAGGGACCAAAAGAATAATACAACTTAATCAACTAACAAGCTAATTAAATAGTTACAGACCACCTAATTAATTAACAAATCAATTAAGCTAAGGAAAGAATCAAAAGGCCTCGGGAAGAGGGATGCAAGCGTGCTCGGATTGGCTTCGCCCGGAAATCCAATGCCATGCACAAGCTGCCTTTGTTTTTCCTGCTCTGCTCCTTTGAAAATGGCACAATTCCCAAGGAACACTCTCTGAACACTGTGGAACACCACCGGCCAAGGGGGAACACCACCGGCCAAAGGTAAGTGGCCATCGACCACAAATGAAGCCATCGGCTATAAATGGATGGCCGATCGGCAGTAGGGATGGTCGGCCGACCATGTATGCCTGCAGAAACCTGTTTTGACAACAGCAGAGGGCAAAACAAGGCATGGCAATGCATTTCAAGCAAATGTGTGCACCAACACACCCCTTATCATGTTTATGACTCAAAGGAGGATGTCCCTTGATTCTTGGACCACCAATCGCGCATTTCGATGCGTGATGGCTCAAGAAGTCAAGTTGTGCATCTTGATTTCAAATGGAATGCAAACCAATTAAGCACATAAAGGCCCAACCTCTATCACTTGATTTCAAGAGGCAAGGCATGCATGTTCAATGCAATGCACCCTAGGCATGTGAGCTAGTATGCAACATGGGCATGCAAACAAACATACAAGCTAACATGCATGCAAAGTGCAATATGGACAACATGTTAAGAACAATGCATGCAAAATGCATTACAATCTAAGCATGCAACAACGTGTCATGGATTAAGCACACCATGAGGCACACTTGAACTAGCATGCTACAACATGTAATTCATCAAAATATGCAACAAGTATATGGCAACATACAAGGTAAGCATGTACCAACATGTAAGGGGTGGACTTATACCAAGATGGACAGCTCTTACATAAGCCCAAAACAGTGGCCAACATGCTCAAGAATGAAGGCTAATGTGCATACAAACATGCATGCATACAAGGTCCAACACTTAGGCACCAAGGAGTAACTTTCAAGCGCACTTAAAAAAGGATAAACATGGGCATATGGCATGCATACCAAACTCTGAAAACATGCAAGCATATGATGCCAAATCAAACAAGCAAGACAAGCAAAGCATGCAACAATGGTCCCAAGCCTAAGGCTCACCAAAGAGGTATTGAACTACACTTAGCAAAGCTAAACATGGCATGATTTGAACAACCAAAATCAGAGTTTTAGCATGTTAAAACAAAGCCAAAAACACATTGACATGGCATCCTAGAGACCTAGACATGATGGCATACGCAATGACGCATTCATAGAGCATAAGACAACAACCTTTTAACACATTAAAGGGGCATCAAATGCAAGCATACAAACACATCACAAGGACTGAAATGGCATGACAAGTGGTTCCAAACCATTGAAACAAGGCAAGGATGGCATGCTAGAAGGGTCAATGATCAAGGCATACAAGAGAGGTTGCATGGTAGCTATACAAAGCAAGCCATGGATGGCCCAAATAGTCAAAAAAAGACCTTTAGCATGCTAAAACAAGCATAAAATCTTCACAAAGCTAAGCCAAAAATATGCTAGACACAAGGCTCAAAGCACAAAGCATGTTAAGGCAATTCATGGCATTACAAGACAATTATGCAAGGCAAGTATGGTGTGTCTAAACCAAGTAAAAACAGTGCTATATCATGAAAAAATAAGCACAAATAACACTTAAGACATGGCCAGCATGAACTTAAGAATGGTGCTCACACATGAGGCAAAAATGACACTTTTTGAAGGCAACAAGGAGAGGGGATGGCCCTCTCCTTCTTAGGACCTTAAGGCACCATCCTCACCACTGAAATCCCTCAAAATTTCAGTGGTGAGGAGGCCCAAACAAAGTGGTCCCGGAGCTCACCAAAATAGCACAAAAATGGGGCCAAACAAGGCCTAAGAGGGGTCAAACAACCCCAAACACCAAAACAACCTTAAACAACTATTTTAAGCAAGTAAAAACAAAACTTTTATTAGTTATACACAAAGTCTAAAAATAGTTGCAAGATAGGCAAAAAAGCTATGCCAAAATGGGGTATTTAAAGGTAAAGTTCTTACCCCTGAAGACCTTCTTCAAAAATGGTGCTCCAGCAGCTTCCTCAAGCTTAGATCCACCCAAGAACTCCAAGAACAACCCTCTAATGCCTCAGCAACTAAGGAAAGGTGTAATGGTAGGTGTTTGTATGCAAAACTATGAACAAACACACACTTATACACAATGAGAGGAAAATATAGAGATAGAATAGACACACACTCAAACCCTAATCTCAAACCTCTCTCTGGAATTTTTGTAACCCTTTAGGAGGGAGGAGAGGCCCTCCTTTTATAGAGGATCACTCTTGCAAAGCTTACAAAACAAGCTAAGCAAGAGTGAAATCCCTCCATACACGTGTATGGAGGGGGCAAAGTGTATGCCAGCTAGCACAGCTGGCACAAAAATATCTGCAAAAGCAGATGCACAGTGGTCGGCTAGCCAAAACTGCCAAATTGACCAAAACAATGGTCAGCCGGGCACAAAGAGTGCCGGCCGGCCATAACCAATGGCCGGTGGCCTTAAGCCATGGCCGGTGGGGTGTGGGGATGGCCAACAAGCCATTCCCTGCCCTCCAAAGCAAAAACACAAGTGTTTGGTGCAAAACCAAATACAAAACAGTCGAGTCGAGAGATCCTGAGGCAAGGCGCAAGGCCGAGACCTTTGGGAACTCAAGATGAACACAAACATGGATGATCACCGAGTGTTCAAGCGGTGACGTCCAAGTCTTGAGGACGGTCAAAAATGGGGTGTCTACAACAGCCCCCACCACACTTATTAATTACGGGTGCTGCTTTCCCAAAGCGGTCTCTTCAATATTTTGCGCTAATCCATGAACTAACGATATTCGGCAGTTCCGTTCATTAATTAGCTGAGGCAAGGGTAGATTCATTAATTCATTCGGCTAAATTTCAAAAGTTTTTTGCTGCTAAGTGGATGTGCCCCAGCCAATCAATGAACTACCGATATTCGGCAGTTCCATTCATTAATCAACTGGAGCAAGGGCAGATTCATTAATCTATTCAGCTAAATTTCACAAGTCTTTCGCTGCTAAGTGGATGTACCCCAGCCAATCCATGAACTACCAATATTCGGCGGCTCCGTTCATTAATCAGCTGGGGCAAGGGCAAGGGCAGATTCATTAATTTATTTGGCTAAATCGCAAAGCTACGTAGTTATTTTATTGCCGAATTAATTTACTCATTTCATGATTTTACGTCATTAATAAATTCGGCTAAATTTCAAAAGCTTTGTGCCACTACGTGGATGTGCCCCAGCCAATCCATGAACTATAGATATTCGGCGGTTCCGTTCATTAATCTGCTGAGGCAAGGGCAGATTCATTAATCTATTCTGTTAAATTTCAAAAGTTTTTCACCGCTAAGTGGATGTGCCCCAACCAATCAATGAACTACTGATATTCGGCGATTCCGTTCATTAATCAACTGGGGCAAGGGCAGATTCATTAATCTATTTGGCTAAATTTCACAAGTCTTTCGCTGCTAAGTGGATGTGCCCCAGCTAATCCATGAACTACCGATATTCGACGGTTTCGTTCATTAATCAGTTGAGGCAAGGGCAGATTCATTAATCTATTAGGCTAAATCACAAAGCTACACACAATTATTTTATCGCCGAATTAATTTATTCATTTCATGATTTTATATCATCCTACTTAGCCGTTAACTAGCACACACAACAGACAGACAGACAGAAAGGCAAAGACAATTTTCATTAATAAATTGAGTACAGACAATAGTCATTTTACACATAAAAATTATCCTACATTTAGCTTCTAACCGAAATAAATAAACGAAAATCTATTAAAACTACGCACACAAGATACCAAACAAAAATCAAAACTATTTTGACCCTAGTCAATCTTTAGGGTCAGACTCCAGCGGCTCAACGTCCACCAGCTCGGCTGTTCTAACGTCACATTAGTGGTAGCAAGGGCCTTGAGCCACCTGTGTTTGAATCCCTGATTCTCAAACTTAGGTACTTCCTACACGTAATTTTCTAAGGCGGCGTCCTTCCCGGCTTGGAATGCCTTGGAAAGCTCGGAGTCGGTGATTTCTTTTTCCTTCTTCGATGCTTCTAAATCAGCCTCCAGTTTGGCAATCACCTCATTGGCTAACTTGAGCGTATCATTGCTTGTATTCTCCCTTTTTTCGGTGGCCAACCTGAGTTGGTCGGAACTCTTCGCCTTTTCTGCCTTGGCAACGGCTCTCGCTTGTTCTTTCGCTGCTTTCGTCGCTTCGGACTCGGCTCTGAGAGAGCCTTCCGTGGCCTTGCTCTTTTCATTCTCAACTTCGGCTGTGAGAAAGTCCATTTGTTCGATAACGTCATGTTGACAACAACCAATCTTAACTATCCTGCCCAGCGCCTACAAAACAAGGAATTAGTAATATTGCTAGCATAAAAAAAATAAAATAATAGATGCAAGACTGTAAACAAGGCTCAAGTCATATACCAATATTGCCGATTGAGCGGCTAGTGCTATGGACAGCAAATCCTGCTCTGCGTGAAAGGTTGCTCTGTCAACCGATAGAGAAATTGAAGAAGCCACACTTAAGGCCACAGTAGCGTGTTTCACAGCAGATGCATCAGAAGCAGCTGACACATTCTTTATCCTTGGCTGTATGATAAACGGTATAACTAGGTCTGACTGCTCTATGCCCGACCGTTTATTAATTAGGTTTTCAGAAGAGTCGGCTTCGTGCTCCACAAAACGCTTTTTCCCCCTTTGCTTGGCCTCTAGACTGTCCTGTTGATCGATAATGTGCTCCATTTTGGCCGTATCAATATATGTTGTTTCTTCAACAAGGGCAGGCGGAAAAGACTCAGACCTAGCAACAGGTGGACGTTCGGTTCGGTCGGCTTCGGCCTTCCTCCGGGCAGCCATCCTCTCGGTATTTTTTCTCCTGCCCATCTGCGTGAGCGACTCCCCAGCCATGTTCTCAGGATACGTGCCGGGAAGATCCCCTAAGTCGGTGAAAATATCTTCAAATGAGATGTCTACTCATCCTAAAGTGGATGGAGGGTTAAGGCCAGCTTCCTCAAAAACCAAATTTAGAGCTGCGTTAACCTCTTTCCCTGGACTATCAGATCTGTCCAAAGTGGATTAATTCGACCGCTCAGCGACTTCTTCGGGCTATTTGTTCTTCTACCGGTTTTGAATTTGAAGCCTCAAGGCCAATTTGCCTAAGATTTTTGAAGTTTAGGAAAATAAGCGCCGTAAGCTGCTGTTCGCCCTTCGGAATCAGAACGTAGCATAAGTTGGCTCGTATCTCAGAAGTATGTGGGCCGCCCTCCCTTACTTTTGGAGGTTCAGACGGTCGAAGAACTAGAGAGCGATTTTGATTTGCACAAGTACAGTGTTGTCGGCTAAGACAAGAACTTTTTTCAAATCGTTACCTGTGTAAATGAAATGATAAGTGCATAGAATCTAAGCTGAGTAAATATATATCAAACACACATGGGGGACTATACGGCCACTTGGTTCACCTTTTTGTCTAGGTACAGGATCTAGGCGATCTTTGCCCTTGCCGAATTCCCAATTACCTCGAATAACAACCATGACATCATCAATATGCTTGCCAGAGCTGGCAAGCATAGTCACCAAATGATGGTCGGTGTCCTTAGCCTTGAGAAAGTAGCGCCCCTGCCGGCCAGAGGATTTGGCCAAGGCTTAACAATGCCGAATAGCAGGGATTCCACGATTGAGCCTAAGGTGTCGGTTTAATTCTACAATTCCCATTATGATTCGGTAAAAGTTTATGTTAGGCTAAGAAGGGATTAGACCCCAGTGGCGAAGGACGACCCTAAAAAACGGGTGAAGGGGGAAACGGACTCCACCCTCAGTGATTGATAGGAGAGGAAAGATGATTGTACTCTCATCGGTCCTCTACATGTCAACTACGCTCTCTGCCATGAGTGACAGATGGACGTCATCAGGAATGGAAAAATGGCAACGAAAACCAGAAACTCAATCCTCAGAAAGAAGGGCTTTCAAATGTTTCGCCATCCTAGCTAGTTTAGGAAGTACTCTAAACTAAAAACAAATAAGGAAATGGGAGTTGAAATGGAGAAGAGGAGAACTTACAAGGAGTAGAGAGGACAATGAGGAACGGGAAGAAGTAGCAGAGGTCGTGAAATGAAAAAGGTATACTGACAGGAAACAAGAAGCTTTGGGTATTCAAAAAGCATACATTTGAAGGGACAACACAGTTTCAAATCGTATTAAAAAATAAAGCATACGAAGGGGCAGGAAAGTGTAATGATTACTAAAAAGCGTAGATGTTCTGACGCTTATGTTGGAATGAGGGTAATGGCCGTATTTTTGACTCTCCAAGTTCAAGACCAAACATGCCGACTAATTGGCATTAGTAGGATGTTTGGGGGGCAATTGTGGGAGCCAAATAGAATTTTATGTAGGAAAGCCAAATGAATTTTAGGAAAATCAGGATATATACTATTCGGTTCCGTCCTGGAGGAACCTAAAGCCGAATAAATAAATCGGCCATTGAATCAGCCATACAAGAAGCTGAGTGTGAATATGCACACGACAGAATGGCCGAGTGAGCAATTATGTGCTAGATTAGAAGTGGGCCCAACCCCTGACATCAGGGACAAGTATAAATGAGAAGAGCATCAACCAAAGAAAGGTATGTGAGAACAGATTAAAGAAACTTAAGACACAAGCAAACGAGAGAAGACATATACTAACTTGTCTGTCGGAATGCTAATTCCAGCACCCCCGACCGGAGTGTTAATCCATTTTTCAGGTGGCAATCAGAGGATCGGGAACGTCCTTCAGGATCCAAGAGTATTTCCAAACCACTTCTCCACAATACCCAAAATCTTTGAAAGTTTTTCTTCAAAACATTCTTTTTCTCAGTCAAAGTATTTAAAAATGCTCAATATAAGGTTCTTTAAAAGTAACAAGAAGTAAATCCACCCTAAACTACCTACATTGTAGAGCCAACTTTCAAGTTTCAAAATTTACAAGAGAAATTCCAAAAAACTAAACCAAAATCTTGCAATATATATATATAACTCAAAGAGATCCCCTATCTCAAGTTTGGAGAAGAAAATGAGATGAAAGCCCTAAACATCAACGGTATTGAAGCACAATCTTCTCCGCACACAACGAAGCCCTCGGTTAGCTCTCCAACTTTGACGAAAGAGCTTGGGTTAAAAATGCAATGGATCTAAGGAGATCAAGAGTTTTAAGAGGTTTGGGGTAGGAAGTGTAGAGAGAATGAAGAGGAAATGATTTTTAGAGATAGAGAGATGTGTAAAAAGTGATACACACATAGCCTAAAAAGAGAGAAAAATAGAATTTTTAGACTCAACAGACTCCTTCACGTGCGTCACCCATTCCTGCACGTGCGGAGTGTGCTTCCTGCACGTGCGACACTCTCCCGCACCTCCCTTCCGCACCTGTATATTTTGCAGTGACCAACCTGTAGACGTCCCCGAATGCCCCGGGAGGGTTAAGCCCCGTTCCGTTCATATTGGGGTCACTACAGTTCAAGGACTCAAATGTCACGGTTCTTAATCTTGAACCAAAGAGTCCAAATCTGGCAAATCGTTTTGAGAAAACTGATTTTTGAAAGAAGTGCCAAACATGGATTGTTTTGCCAGATACAGAGTCGCCACCTAAATGTTTTTTAATGGGAAATTTAGGAAACCATGACTCGGTGCCAAAGGCCATGTGTACGTCATCACCAAAGTTGCCTCGGCTCAGGAATTTGGGTACGATTGGGGAAGGTCACTTCGTGAGCACCCCCGCTCGCCCGGTCAAAGACTGGCCTCTACTAACCATGATATCTAATTTTGAAAACATTGTGCGTTCTTATTCTGGTTATTAGCCTAAGTTACTATGTGATGCGCACATCATACAAGTATAGACCGGGTTGGCTGAATTGGGACAAAACATTTCATGATCATTTTTAAAAGATGGTTTGCTACCTGCAGGTAGGCTTAAAACGCAGATTTTACCACCCTCGGGTGGGCTTAAAACACTTGATGAATTGTTCCAATCCAAATAACCCAACCTCCACCCACAGGCACTCAGGCAATTATATCACATAAGCAGTTAGCCTCATGGTAAGCATGCTATTCATGGCAACACTCACACGCATGCACGGATGCTAAAGCATAAAAACTCACCGAGTACTCCAAGCCAAAACAGAAACTCATTAGAAATCCATGCATGATCCTAGATATACAGAATTGCCTAATGCAACACATGCAAAGATGTAAACTATAGCAGGCTCGGCTATCATAAACATGGCATATGGAATGCTACAGCTAACATGTATTCAACTTGGACTTGAAATACAAATGCAGTTAGTATGATACGCCGAGCCCGGTGCATGTAAAATAGATGAATGAATGCAAACATGCTATCATACTGTATGCTAATTGAAATATGCCCTAATCTAACCATCATAAGCAGGTAAATAAAAGGAAATAAAGACGTGGGATTGGAAGACATACATCACATTCACCCACACTTATTACAATTATGCCCTCGCGTAGAGGGTCCAAATAAATATACAGTCCCGAATAAAAGAATAGTACAGTCCCAAATAATACAGTCCAAATAATGTACAAATTCCTAATTAATTTACAAATTAACTAAGGAAATGATAAACTGGCATGCAAGTCAGGGACTGCCTTGATTCTGATGAATGATGTATTGTTTGGGCTGCCTTGCGCGGAATTCCACTGGGATGCCTCAATTAGCCTCTATTTTGCACCTGTTCTTGAAATGCGTGCCAAGCCTCGGAAGACTGCCGATTCTTGATTTTGCTACAACAGAGAGCAGGAAAGAGGCATAGCAATGTATTTCACAAATGTATGCATGTCTCGATCTTCGTGCCATCAATCACGCATATCGATGCATGATGGCCGATGAATCGAATTTGCACAACTCAATATAGAATGAATGCGCGTGAAAACTCAACTAAAACCTAACTCCATCATGGATAATCCGGAGTGTCGGTGATTAGGAATTGAGACACGTTTCGTCACTCGAAGTACGAAACGCCCCTCGTTTCCCGTGCCCAGGGTAACTCCTATCCCGAACACGATGTAATATGCATGATATGCATGAAATGCAACTAAGATACAACCTAACATGCAAAATGCTACGAAATGGCGTACACGATGCACGAGATGAGATGGCATACACAATGCGCAAATATACAACCTAGCATACACAATGCTATGGAATGAAATGGCATACACAATGCAATATGGACTTACACCAACATGAGTGGACCTCAGCCACACTCACATAGGAGGCCATTAGATGAAAATGAGACAACTCGAAATACGTGCACGCGTGCACGCAAACCGAGGACGGAACCTACGGCACAGAATGCCACTCTAATGAGACATGGCAAGACATGGAATATGATATGCAAACATGCAAATTTCAGAGGCAAAATGACATAAAAAACAGCCCCGAAACATGGCGAAATGAAACCCGATGCGAGGAACGAGTCTCGAAACATGGAATTAAGCACATGAAATGGCCTACGCTATGCAATGCATGCATGATTAGGACATGAAGTGTAAAATCAGAAGCTAGGAAGCTCCAAAAAAAACATTTTTACAGTTCGAAGCATGGCCAAACAGTGGATACAAATAGGGCAAAATTAGCATGCAAAAATTGGGGGGGGGGCCAAGAGAGGTAATGAAGCAAGTCACAGATGCTGGCCCCAAATAGGAAAGGGACCTTCTATAACATTGAATAGGGGCCAAAAATATGATGTTTTTCAGTAGATGAAAAGCCCCAAAAATAGATACAAGTATGGCAAACAATTCATGCAAGAAATGGGCCAACAAAGGGGCAAAGAAGTAACTGATGTATGGGGGTCTCAAACAAGTGAGGGACCTTCAACAATGTTGAAGAGGGTCAAAAAATATGGCATTTTACAGTAGATGATAAAGCCCAAATCAGTATACAAACATGCTCAAAATGCAATGCAAGATTAAGGCCACAAGAGGTCTATAACATGAAGTACACAAAATATTCATCAAAAATCCAAAGACCCTTAATGAAACATGACAAGGGGGTCAAAATATGGCCAATTTCAGTTCTGATCATGGCCGAAAAATAGAAGCAAGACAAGCTAACAAAACATGCAAAAATAGGGACCAAAGAGGGGTACAATGGCAAGTGATACATGGAGGTCCCAAACAAGGATGAGCCCTTCTTCAATGTTGAAGAAGGGCTCAAAATAAGCCTATCTACAGTTTATTTCATGCTCCAAAACAGATCACACATAGGCTAAAAATATCATGCAAAATAATGGCATTCAAGAGGATAATGAAGCAAGTGCCAAAAAGAAGCTTCAAACTGCAATGAGCCCTTAAGGAAACATGGAATATAGCTCAAAAAAATGATATTTTCAGTTTTGGTCGGAGCTAAAAACAGCAAGAAAAATGGCTAGAAAAGTGTTGCAAAATTAAGCTCAAAAAGAGGGAATTGACACTTAGCCTTGAAGACCAACCCTTGGTTGCTTCTTGGCTTGAGAAGTGATGCCTCCTAGCTGCTGGAAAGCTCCCCAAGCTGCTGGAAATGGAGTAGTGGTGGTGTTGCTAGGTAGTGATGAAGGAATGGTGCAAGGAACTTGGATGCTTGAACTTGAAAGAGAGAGATGGAGGGAGATGTGTATACAAGGCTTAAGGAAAATTTTTCCAACCCTCAAGACAGAGCTGGAGGCTCTGTTATGTAGACAAAAAGGGGGGAGAAATGGAGGGAAAAAGTTGGGGGGAAAAGATGCCAAGTTTTCCCCCAAAAGTTGTCCTCCAGATACAGATTTTTTGGGGGAAAAACAGATATATAGCTGTAGTATACACACTGCAAGGATCATGGCCGGCCAATTATCTCGAAGTTGATTTGGTCGGCGCCGACCATCACAAAAAGGTGTCCTTCTAGGTGCCCTCAACACAACCCTGTGGTTCAAAACTGGCAACTGTAAAACAGGAGAGAGAAAAAGCCACTTTTCAAAGGGGTTCAAAAGGTTCAAGTAGAATTAATGGCCGGCCATATAATATTTGTGTCCTCCCAGGTGTCTACAACACAAATATGGGGGTTAGGATTGAAGAAAGTGACCCTAGGGTGGTCAACACTGGCTTGGATGTGAGAAAAACAGGCGTCGGAGGGTGACGGAGGAATATAACTCTTTACTGAAACAATTGATGGCCTCCCACCCTTCTGTGACCTTCCCGGTGATGAAACAGAGGTATCTGCCAAAAATGAACGAAAACTGATGCAAAATTAAGGTTCCGGCCAAAGCAGCGCAATTCAAGGCCCCAAACTGTTAAGCACCGAAAGTGGCGTTCGACCACGAAGTGGGTCTCTTAGACCTCAGTGTCCCTCAAAAGGGAGTAAACAAGATGCATGCCAGAAATTGGGGCAATCGGAGATGGTTAGGTGGTCCCGAACTGAGGCACATGGCCTGACGGCTCCGAAAACCGGGAATCGGGCTCCGAAATGGGCAAAATGGCCTACGACCACGAAATGTAGCCCACGGCCACTGAGAGATGATCTACCAGACCTCACCCTCCCCTCAGGGAAAAGAAACAGAGAAAACCGAGTCTGGTTTGCAAACCGAGGCAAGCCACAGAAAAACCTAGAAGTTCGGAGGCAGGGCTCACAGCCGAGACTCTGAGACTTCTGAACGAGCACAATGTCCAATATCACCGAGCGCTCAATCGATGACGTCTGAGTCTTAAGGTCGGTCAAAAATGGGGTGTCTACAGTTGCCCCTCTTTGACAGAACTCGGAAGTCAAGAAGTGACGGGAGTGAATGTCAAAGCCCAGAGACGACCCATTTTTGACAAGGCCGAAGACTGAGACAATCATACGAAATACACAGAGATATGCCCGCAGGCGTGCCCGTAGGCCAGGGGGCAAAATGCAAAGCGATATGCACAGAGCCAGATGTAACTTAATGCAGCAAGCTGTAATGAAGCAAGTATTCGCAAATAGATGCAACAGTTTTAAGCAAGAATGCAAAGTAACAACTACATTTCACGCAGTTAAGAATGCGGAGAATTTGTTCAATTCTCGTCGTATCTCACACGGAGAAGATACGATACCTGCGCAGTTTGTCTGGTCGCACCAGCCTTAAATGAACCGTACATACAATATTGTGCCTGCGAAAGAGAGAAACTCAACAAGCACAACATGTTTAGCAAGATATATCCAATGTGGTATCGAAAATTCGACAAAAACGGTGTCGGTGGGTGAATGCATCGCAGTGCGAGAAAGGAGCATGCGTGACAACGCAAGCTTAAACACAGAGGCATGGTAATGACAATGCAAGTATGTTCATGAGAATGCAAGTTATGTGCATGATAATGCATAATGAGCATAAATTAGGGTGCAAGTTTGCTACAAAACAACGAGCAAGGAAACGCGCGTTTCGGCGAGGGTGACTCGATCGCGGCCTCCGGTTCACCTCCTGGAGGGGTTACAACATGTTCAAAAAGGATACACCTTGATTTTGATGAGTAGCGATGAGACACATGTCGAATTGGAGCCAAGTTCCCATGAGCGAAAGTGCACTTTTCTTGAACTTTTTCAGGTCCCAGGAACTCCAATCTTCCTCAAAATTTGCAGAGAGCTAGGTGAGCATGTGGGGAACACCACCGGCCAGTTTTCTTCCCCAGGGGAGGCCACTGGCCACTTTTCAAAAAGAGAATGGCCGGCCAGCCAGAAAAGGTGGCCGGCCACCACTACCCAAATCATGCAATTTGGTCTTTTCACCTTCTTTTCTTTATATTCTCTCACCCAAACACTTTGAGCTCATAACCTCGGCCACGAAATCTTCTCCTCTTGCTTCCCAAACCATTTTCTCCCTCAGATCTGCACTCCATACGCGTTTTTCAACCCCCCACGCAAGTTGTTTCCGCGAAAACTTTCAGTTTTAAACACTTTGAACCGATTAAATTTTGATTTCGTTGCTTTTTTTTTCTCATTTTCACCACTTGAGGTAAGTTTGTCTCAATATTTGGAAGATTTTCTCGGGGGTTGACTTTTGTTGACTTTTTCATTTCCCGAGAGTTGACTTTTGTTGACTTTTTCCAATTTTGGCTCATTTTTGCTCATTTTTGTTTCTTTTTGCAGATCTTCTGAAATGGCCGGTCATTTTCCTCACAGCGGAGGTGCTTTGAGTGCCGAGGATGATTTTGATGTCATGACTCTGCCTCCGAGGGTTCGACCCTTTATTCCCGAGAGGTATGCCCCGCTGGCACACGTTCTTCCCCGGGCCGTTTTTCGTCACTTCACTGACTTTGATGATCGAGCACCCGGAGATCTACTTCTGCGAGAGCCAGAGCATCACCTCTCCTACGAGGCGCGAGAGGTATTTACTTCATTTTCTGCATTTTTCGTGCATTTCGTGCCTTCGCCATGCTTGAACACACAGTTTAGCCTATGACATAGTACTTTGTTTGCATCCTGAACATGTGGCTTAAACACTTGAATTTCTGAACACTCGGCTCATTAATTGATTGTGAACGCACGGCAAACATTAGTTAAGAATTGAACACACGGCTCAAACACTGATTTGTCGAACACACAGTCCGAATTTGAAGGTGAACACACATCACACACTGACTAAGAGTAGAACACGCAGCCCAAACTCTGATTTTCTGAACACACAGCTCGGATTGATGGTGAACACATGGCACACACTGATTGGGAATTGAACACGCAACCTAAACATTGGAGATGAACACGCAGCCCATATTTTGATGTCGAACACACAGCTCGTTGTTGAGGTGAACACATGGCACACACTGATTGAGAATAGAACGCACAGCCCTAACTCGAATTTTCTGAACACACAGCCCAAATTGAAGGTGAACACGCGGCACACACTAATGTAGAACACACAGCCCTAACTCAGATTTTCTGAACACACAGCCCGAATTGAAGGTGAACACGCAGCACACACTGATTAAGAGTAGAACACGCAGCCCTAACTCAGATTTTCTGAACACACAGCCCAAATTGAAGGTGAACACGCAGCACACACTGATTGAGAGTAGAACACACAGCCCTAACTCGGATTTTCTAAACACACAGCCCGAATTGAAGGTGAACACGCAGCACACACTGATTGAGAGTAGAACACACATCTCTAACTCAGATTTTCTGAACACACAGCCTGAATTGGAGGTGAACACGTAGCACACACTGATTGAGAGTAGAACACGCAGCCCTAACTCGGATTTTCTGAACACACAGCCCAAATTGAAGGTGAACACGTGGCACACACTGATGTAGAACACACAGCCCTAACTCAGATTTTCTGAACACACAGCCCGAATTGAAAGTGAACATGCAGCACACATTGATTAAGAATAGAACACACAGCCCTAACTCAGATTTTCTGAACACACAGCCCAAATTGAAGGTGAACACGCAGCACACACTGATTGAGAGTAGAACACGCAGCCCTAACTCGGATTTTCTGAACACACAGCCCAAATTGAAGGTGAACACGCAGCACACACTGATTGAGAGTAGAACACCCAGTTCGCTTACTTTACTTCGCACGCAGCCTATTTACTTGCACACAGCTTATTCATTTCATTTGCACACAGCTCATTCATTTTATACTGACACATGTATTCATTCTGAATGCAGGTTGGTTCTCGTACTGTGCGGGGATACGGCTCCACCGCTGCTAGAGGTTGGTATGCTGAGCTCCCGGAGGCTGTCCGGGATTTAGTTGATTTGGCAGGGTTCGGGGCCTTCTGCATGGGGTTATCGCATTGTCTTGCCAGGAGGACACTGTTGGCAGCTTTGGTGGAGAGATGGTGGGACACCACCAACTCCTTTCATTTTTTCGCCACTGGGGATTTGACTATGACCCCGCTGGATTTTGCTGTATTGACTGGCCTGGACATAGGAGGTTGGCCCATTCCTTACGACGAGGACATGGGTGAATGGGAGGCCGCTTGGATACATTTGTTGGGGGCCCGCCCGCCTGTGGACAGAGCTTCAGGGAGAGTCCGATACACCTGGTTCTCTTCCCACTTTCGGAGGGTGGAGATGGAGCCCGGGACTCTTGAGGAGGCAGAGCAGTATGCCCGTGGCTTTCTTATGTTCCTCTTCGGGACTACTCTGTTCGCCGATAGAGGGAACACGGTTGGGCTGTATCTGTTGAGCGCTCTGGTGGACCTATCACAGGTCGGACGGTACGACTGGGGTGGCGCGGCACAGCTACCCTTCTTGCTATATGAGCTGACCTCCATGGGTAAGGAGACTTACTTGGCGGTTATTGGAGAGCCTGGGAGGTACTTTCTGTCCTCTTGATTTACATTTCTGCTCCTCATTACTTGTGTATTGCACACACAACGCACCTTACACTCTGTATTTTGCCCTCAGCACTTTGTATTTACATCCTGCACTGCTTTCTTCAGTTATGGGTCTACATATATTTCCCAACGTTAGCCCCAGAGTTGGTGGTGACAGGGCCCCTCATGACCCCATACTCACTGGTATTCGAGGGCCAGCACCGGCCGAGACCCCGAGAGACTCTCTTTTATCTACGACAGTATTTTGACACTGTGCGGACGACGGAGGTATTTCAGAACTCTCAGTCCCTTCCATTTTCATCTTTGATCTGCCCCATATATTCCTGATTTTTGATTGGTTTATGCACTTGTTATCCGCAGATTACATGGCAGCCCTGGGCGCCCTTGGGTGATGGTCTCCGATTTCAGTATGCCGGAGGATCGGGCACCTCCCAGTACAGGATCCTGCTCGAAGGGCCGGTTGGTAGAGCATGGTTTCTGGGGGAACGCTTTTTGCGTCAGGTATGGGGGTACACTTCTCAGGACCCTCAAGACACCCCGGTCGATATGCGGATGGCGATAGGCTCTCTTCCTGTGATCTTTGTTAGTGCTATCTTTGAGCCGATGCTTTGCTACATCTTGAGGAGGGGGACTATGCCACTTATCGCCACGTTTATCTGACGCCTCCCTTGACGGGAGTGCGTACTCCGTCACTGAGGCATGCTGGTGTGCCATCTTCGAGTCAGGCTCATGCTACAGATATCCTTTCCTCCAGCAGGGCTGGTACGTCTAGAGGTGGGGGTGGGTCGATTCCCCCGATCCCTCCGACTCTTCATCATCTTGGGTGGCCAGACATGCTGACCGAGTTGACGAGTTGGCGATTTGGGACTCCTTACCACACTACAAGAATTCACACTTTTAGCAACAAAAAAATTGGTCGCTAAAAGTCAAATTTTGGTCGACAAAAGTTATCCGCGACCAATTTTTTTGGTCGCTAGTTTGGTCGCCAATTGAGGGTCGCGGAAAGTAATTCGCGACCAAAATTGTCGTTGGTCGGGAAAAATTGCATTTGCCGACTAAATTTTTGGTCGCTAAATATTTATTTATTGCGACTAATCCATTTTGTCGCTAAAACACTTTGGTCGCGAAAAGTCGCCTTTTGCCGACCAAATTTCTTAGTCGCCAATTGTCACATTCCACGACCAAAATTAGTTTGGTCGCCAATTGTGACATTTCGCGACCAAAAATTTTGGTCGCCAATTGTGACATTCTGCGACCAAAATTAGTTTTGTCGCCAATTGTGACATTTCGCGACCAAAAATTTTGGTCGCCAATTGTGACATTCTGCGACCAAAATTAGTTTGGTCGCCAAATGTGACATTTCGCGACCAAAATTTTTGGTCGCCAATTGTCACATTCTGCGACCAAAATATTTTTGGTCGCCAATTGTGTTTATTGCACCAAAATAATTAGTCGCCATTTGTCACATTCCACGACCAAACATGTTTGTCGCCAAAAGAAAATGTTTGCGCAACTAAAACTTTAGTCGGCAATAGACCTATTCGCGACCAAAAGGTTTGGTTGCCAAAAGTATAACTTATCTTTCCCGACTAATCAATTGGTCGCCAAAACTATAAAAACAAAACCAAATTTTGGTCGCCAACATCTAACAAAATAAACCTGTAATTTATCATAATCCATCCAATTTATTCAATATAATGTAAAAAGAAATCATTCAAACCAACAAATAAATTGAATCATCAACATTCAACAAAATACATATATCAACCATTTCGAACCGAATTTAATTAAAGTCAAACTATTATCGGTTTACATCCACAAATAATTCAACCTACATATTTCATCTAGCATAAAATTTAAAACATAACAAGTACTTGTTATTATGTTTTAAATTTTTATCCATGTACATCAACCCAAAAATATCACTAGTAGTCTACCAAATATTTTCTATGCACACCCATACAAAAATATAACTAGTAGTGTATCCAAAAATATAACTACTAGTCTACCCTAATATTTTCCATATACATCTATACAAAAATATATAATCCTTCCCAAAATGCAAAAAGTGCCAATTTGTCCTGTACAATTTAGCTTTGTGCACGAGTTCATCCATCTGTACCATAAAAGAAGATAAATAATGTCAGGTAAAATTGGACAAATAATGAAAAATGTCCATGAAAAGCAAAGGTCACATTAGCAAATTCAATGACTATCATTATCAACTTGTATATAAAACAATAGCATTCTTATGTGTATAGAATAAATTGGATCGGCCACCATTCCAGATCCAATATAGTGCCACACAGCAGAAACCAACATGGCAACTGAAATAAAATCCATATTGTCAATAACTCCTATAAATCCTCAATGAACCTTTCATGTGAATTAAATTTCAATCCAGAACCAACCACAATCAGTTCCCCAGTTGTGTGTGCTGTTATGTGATACAATCGCTTTTCAGAAGCCTTCTAATGAAACCAGTATTGCCAAGGCTTTTGAAGGCTCCTGATCTGTCATGTTGTGATGAAACGAGTGTTACACTGCTGCCACAATGTTACACAGCAACATGCAGACCACCAAAGGAAAAGAAAGAAGAAAAAAGAAGTATCTATATTTTTTAATCTATATACATAGATTGATAAATAATGAATGAATGGATGATGAACAGGTTTCATTACATGTTTAGTTTGGAGCAAGGCAAAGGGAGATGCCAATGCCGGAAGATCCGATAAGGGGTGTGGCACTTGACTACCCAGAATATAATTCGATTGACTAACCCAATCAATTCACTCCTCAAAGGCCTATTTGGTAGTCTACTTTTAAAACGGAACTTTTTATACTTGGAAAATAGTTAAGTTTGTGACTATTGGGTAGTTTTATTTCTAATCGTTTTTATTTAGACATAAGTATTAGAAAAAGCAAATACTAATATATTATATTATATTTATCATGCATGTATTCAGACAGATCATATTTACCATCTAGACAAGCATCCAGACAGATCATATTTACCATCCAGACAGATCAGGATGATTGACAGATCAGGAAAAAGCCAGACAGAGCTGGAGCACACACTGAAGCCAGACAGATCCATCTGCTGCCCATCCAGACAGATCAGGATGATCTTTATGAAGCCAAACAGATCATGCAGACCACCAAAGGAAAAGAAAGAATAAAAAAGAAGAAAGTGAATGGGGCAGACCCACACTGCTGTGGATAAGTGTTACCGACAGAGCCACGAAAAACATACTGCTTCTTTGCTCATGAAGACAAAGAGCCAACTGACAGATTATATTGATGCAATACTTCACCATGCAGACCACCAAAGGAAGAGAAAAGAAGGAAAAAGAAGAAATAGAGAGGAGCTAATTCACAAAAGTTTTGGACCCCAAACGCCCCGGTTTTGCCTACTTTGTCACACGTTTATGTCCTACATAACTAATCATGCGTCCTATCGAAGCGTTGCTTGCTTTCACAAGTTTGTTTGATCTAGGCCGAGCTGACCGCTACGATCTCGGGTTGTTTCCAGGCTGTTTCCAACAATATTGCCCCAACCGACTCGTTTTTGCCTTTTTAATCACATTTTGGTTTCCATGGAACACTCACAAATTCTGGTTTAACTATTCATCATTCGCTCAGTGGAACATTACAATGCATTAAAGTTTCTTTTCTAGTCAACATAAACTATTCTGTAAGTTCTATCTTTCAAATTTAGTACTAAAATTAGTTTAAAGACAACTATTTCTCTATGCTTTTCTCATCAAGCGTTTATTTGCCTTTAATTTGAACATAAATATAATCAAATATGGTTTAACACACTTACCAATTACCATTACTATCTATTGTTGAGAATTTGGTGGATTGCGTTTTTCCAAAACTTGCGCCAACATGCTCTGAAGTCCAAAAAGCTGCCGCTGCATCTCCTCACGTTGTCTTGTATTCTCTGCCTCTTTCATTTGTTGCTCCTCTTCTTTTTTTTGTTGCTCCTCACGGTTGCTCTGCTGCTCCGCACGCAGTATCTCCAACTCGGATGTAAGCCTTTTCAATTGTTCGTCACGTGCTTGTGATGCAGCCGAGAACCCAGAATCACAAGAAGGCTTTGGTCCAACCCCAAATCCTCTCAAGTATCCCTTCTTCTTACCAAGAACCACTCTTGATATATCCTCTTGCCTCATCGGCGTTCCAGCCTCGATAGACTCATCCCGCACCCTTGTCATTTGCTCCTATAATTGTAAATTATAAATATTGTTAGTATAAGACAAACACAAAAGTTGCATGTATAAGTGTCCAAATGATGCGAATACTTGCATGTAAATCACCGCATATAGGATCAATCCACTGTTTTGTCCTCTTGTTTTGATGAGTGCCCTTGTAGAAATTACAGAGATCTGGCAACAATCCACCATTTTCCTTCACCTGTGATTTGCCAAATACCAAATAGAACACTCCTTCAATAATATGGTTAATTCGTGAAATAAGTGTGGATAAAGTTAATAAAATCAATGAAATACATCTCACCGCAATACTCATCGCTGCCGGAAAAGATCGCGACCCACTTGTGTGATTGTAGGGTAGCTTGCTCCTATTATTTTTGCGGCGTCAGAGCAACGCTACAAAAATCCACATTATGCGGGTTTATTACATATATAGTTAAAGTACTACGTCATTTTTTTGGCTCATGCTTACATACAAAAATCCACATTGTTGGTGTTTGTGACATATATAGTTAAACAATGATAATAAAGATTAAGAAGCCTTGTGAAGGTGGTCAAATACTTTGCATTTATAGGTAGATAATTTGATCCTTCATTCTATATGATTTCACAGAGCTTGTTAATAAGACATTATTCTTATATAACTAAATCATAACATACCTTGTTTGCAGGATCTAACCATACTTCGTCAATCAAATACTTCCAATCATCTAAGCTGATTCCTTTGTATGGATGAGCATAGGGATTAGTTCCCGCATCCACAAGCTTCTCCCATTTCTTCTTCATTCTGCACTTCCAATCTTTATGTAACACGCTACACTTCTTTTCCACAACTTGCTGGGATAGTGCATTGTCCTCATAATTATCCCCTATTTCAAATTTATCCTATAATCAATGCAAACCAAATAAGAAACTTGCAATTATGTAATGTGAACGCTAAAAATATGTAGTTACAGTGATATTTCATTACAGCGAGGTGCAAAATTTAATGAAAAAGAACATCACTTCATAAAAGAAAGAACACATTTAATAAATGAAGATCACTTCATAAACCTTAGGTGCAAAATTTATCAACTCCTGGGCAAGAACAATACCAATCTCTAAACAAGTCCTCCCAAGGACTGCAAAAACCCAAATCCACAACAAAACACATTCCTAAAGATCAAGCAATGGCAACAATCACCCCTTGCACTATTAAAATATCCACAACAGGAAAACAAGACCGAACCAACACAATTCAGCAAGAAACCCCTCTGCTGCAGTCCCCCAAAACAATCCAGCAGCAGGCATTTCAAAACTCCCGTGACACACAAAGAAGAAAATGTAACAGAATAGGCAACATTTCTAACTCTATACAGCAGTAGGCCACAACATCGGAACTGGGATCCTCATGAAGAACCACTGTTTGAGTGAGCTAATTCATAGTAGACCATTTCGAGTTTGATGACCTCACACAGCTCCACCAGATCTGGTTGTGTGCCATTAAAGATGCTGCCATACCTCTGTTTCCAAATAAACCATAACACAGCCACCGGAATTGTTTTCCAGCTTACCCTTTCCTGTTTTTTCAATGATAACAAAAACCACCTATATACCAAGCTTTTGTTGTTTTTAACCCTCTTTTGTTTTCTTAAACCTCTGGATGGTCTGCTCTGCTTCTCTTCTCATTGTTTTAAATTACAGTTAAAAGGACATCCTCAGCAGTTCTTGTTAATTAATTAGACTTTTTTGACAATGTAGTAATGTGAACCGTAGTTTTCTGACTTTGGTTATGAGGCTTTTGTGTGTTTTTGTTATGAACTAATTTGATCTTTATTACGATTCAAAAGTAGTAGAACCTATGAATCAGTATCGCTAAAATTTGTAAGTACATTATACCATACACTCTTTCGACTCTTGTGTCCAATTGAGTGTTACAATCTTACCTAAAATTAATTAGGTTTGGAGAGAATTTTTTTAACTTCTTTTGTGGCACTTGATATCACCTTTGCAAATTTTTTATTAAAGCAGTCATAGAGAGCGATAATTGTGTACTCAACAATTCTAAATTTAAGAAGATACTTTTGCAAACGATGTTGTCACGGTTAAAACGACGAAAGATTTATAGTGAATATCTAGACCTACAGCCGGAGAAGGGCATAATAAACAAGGAAATGCTTCAGGGAGTTGAATGAAGAATCAGATTGTCACCATGTGAGGATTCTGTAGCAAATGACCCTTCAAGAATCAGATTTTCATACTTTATTGAAGGGTCTTTTCATACTTTGGCTATTGTCACTCATAACCATGTGAGGATTCTGTAGCAAATGAATAACTTGAAAGCATTAAACACCATAACATAGTAACTAATGAAGATGCATTCAAATAAAAAGATTTTGCATTGCTTACCAAAAAACATTTACTTAGTAATAACATTATAAAACAAAACATACCTAACATTTACTTAGTGATAACTTTATAAAACAAAACTTGAGAACCATTAACTAAACCTAACCTTTTCCAATCTTAATCCAAACCAAGTCAGTTGCCTCGAATAGTTAATCGGGTACAAGCCTAACCTTTGACATCATTTGCATGATATACCAGATCTATTTTGTATCCATTGGAAACAAAAAATAACATTCTATCCCTGAAAGAAAAAAGGTCAAACAAATGAAATTTGATTTTCCACAAGAGCCAATGCACTGCATGCATCAAACCAGGACTCTTGCAGGTTAAAGACAATAAAAAGGGAACTCCACCTTTATTCACAAGAAATAGCTGTTTTGTTGAAATGTTGGCATAGAATCGAGAGAGATTATCTTCTTGAGGGAAAAAATAAATAAAACAGCACACACATCAAAATACCTAAATCGTGCTAATCTTATACTCAGCGATGTTCCACTCTACTTTTTCGATGGCCAAGTCTCCTAGAGGAATAAGTCTGGCAATTTGGCAAATAATGGAATTGATGTGAAAGGCACACTTGAGAACCCTTGAGTCATGAAAGCTTGAAATCGAACGAGAGCAGGAGGAAAAGGCCCTGCCCATGACATCAAGATAATTAGGACATAAAGTCTTCAAGATCCATCAAGGATAATGAGGAGCGAACTCCTTGAGTACCCCTAGTTGAGTCCCCTCCGCTTCCAAGACGCTTGTTGTCCAATATCGCTAGAGCATAAAGCAAAACATTACTCCATCAAACATGGGAAGAGTGAGATCCTCAAAAAAGGAATCTCCTTCACAATCGATAGTACCCAAAAAACGCCCCGCTTAGTTGGCTGGGAAAACCAGGTTGGCACCTTCAAAGCTTGGTACGCGATTATAATACGGCCTAATGGTTACCTTATACTCCTTCCTAGGACAAGTGAATAAAAAGTTCGAAATAGAGGCAAGTACATAGTCACATTATTCTTACCAGAGGGAAACAAACCAATTTCATGAAAAAGCAAAATAAGAGACAAGGGGCGTGTCAATGAATTATTGAAATGATCACCCTAGCCTTCCTCCCTTTACCTTAAAATGCAAGAGTAAGGACATATAGACTTTAGGACCTCGTTTCCCGGTCCTCTAGGTTCGTTAGAAGGGAAATTGCTTTTTCACGAAAAATGTGTGTCTGTGTGTGTACTTTTTGTTCATTTATGTTGGGTCAGTCTATCTGCCTACATCTAAATGTATAAATGTTGGCAGTACATGTCATTGTTGTACTTCCATCTCTAAATCTAGAGGAGATGCAGTATAAAACATTGTACAGAGAAAATATGCACTAGTTCATTTTGATGCAGTATAAAACATGGATACTAAATATGCATACTGAATTGATAGCAGAGAGAGAGTGGTTGAGAGATGACTATCAGTTTCACTTGCCTACATAACGAACATACTAAATAAGCAATAGTTCATTTTGATGACATGAAAAGATTATAAAAAATAAATAAATAAAAAAAAGAGCAGACTTGAAGAAGAAGAGGAAGAAAGAAGACAATGCAAAGCTTTGTCATTGGATAAAAAAACCATTGCGAATTGAGAAGAAATAATATGTTGATGTCTGCAAAATATTATGACCGTAGTGGCAGCATATCCTATAACTTTATTGGATCAAAAAAGCTTCCTCAAGTTGCTCTTTGAAAGCAGTCTTGGAAACATAAGGGACAATCACTGCAAAGCTAATATATATATATATATATATATATGGAAACGAGATAGAAACGCCAACACAACTTTCAAAAAAAAAAAAAGTACAAGGCACGACATGAAAGGGACATGACAACAAATCACACAGTTTAAAAAAAAAAAAAACAAACATGGTGTTCGAGTTTACATTGGGAACAATCACACATTTCATCAGGACCAACATACCCTCCTATTTGATTAGACTAAATACTTTCAAGTACATTTGAAAATTGAAAACTGAACAATAAATTTGTCTATCAAGATTATAAGTGAAAATCATGTTCCTCCAAGATAATTGAACATTCAGTGACAAATTAATTATCCCCTAAAATTTTAGGACCTTTTTAACAGAATTTCCAATTGTGGCTGCTGAATAGAAGCCTTAGAAGTACACAAACTTGAGTGCTTAGTCATGTTAACATAAAACACATTTACTTTCATCATTGTAAAATTCAAAAAAAAAAATCGAAAACTCGCATCGGGAAAAAAATCCATAAAATTGAACACAAAAATTATTGCCAAGGTCATATAATTATTAACAAAACCTTACACATCAACCATGGATTCAGACCACTCACAGCTTGTAGTATAACACAACCACTACAAAGCAACCAAAGAACACAACCAAGACATGCATACCATCGATGAGCTTAGCAAAAACAACATTAACAAAGGGTAACATATTTGTTTTTTTTTCTTTTCAAATAAACCGAATCGAAAGCACATGATGCATTGTTGAGCCTTTAAGATCTAAAATGTTATGTGTAACATCATTGTATGTGGATTCATTCTTATTCATTCTTACACATATTCATCCAGAGGCTCTAAGAACAATCATTCTTAGTATTGTATGACAAATGGCATTAGTGCAAACCCAATACAAGCTCATAATTCCTTAACACCCTATAATTCGCTTGTTTCTCCGCCTACGATTCTCGAGGTGGTACCATGATTACCATTATGAATCGAGGGTCAATGGCAATCTAATAGGTAAAACTGCTAGAAACGAGATATGCGTAGTTTTACTATGCATGACAGGCTTTCATAACCAACAAACAAAACAAATTCACATCCTACATGCACATGAAAATTGCACTTCTTCCATAATCCACACATACTATGAAAGAAATTAAATCATACCCGGACAAATTTTGTACAATGCCCCTTTTGTCGCAGGATCAAGAACAAATCCAACTTTTAATGCATTGAATGGGGCACATCCTCCTAATCTGAATGCCAATCTCATTAGCTCCTGGGGTCGCTAGCACACCTTCGAATGCATTGAATGTCTCAGTGATTGGAATGTAGAGCTTGTTCACATTATTGTTGGCAACTCTTTTTGCTGTTGCTTTTCCAACTGTTGGTCCCCGCACTCGCCTTGATGAAGATGCACCTACATATTTGATAATGTTATTAGTGTATTTACTAATGTAAAAATATAAACAATGGATACATTGAAGGTAGATGAAACATATTTAATTACCTGCACCACTTGTTTGACTTTGAGGAGATGGTGCCTGCGTTTCAGACAGAGATGCTTCACAAATCCCAAATCCATGTGGTGCATTAGTTTGGGACGGCGTTGGTGCAATAGTCTCAGATCCTGACAACACATTAATTTCAGACAGAGATGGTCCAATAGGCTCAAATCCATCTGCTGCAAGACCTTCCGGATAATCTATACATGTATCGGTCGAGGGTGAGTAGGGTTCAAGTAATGCCCTCTTCGGTGGTGGTAAACGGCGCATCTTCTTTGCAGGAGCCATTCTGTTACATTTTAACATAATCAAACAAGAAGTGCACAATGAGCACATGGATAAGCACAAATTTTTAATGTGAACACATACATATACGCCAACAAGAATAATTAACAAATAAAATAACTACTTAAATGAACATCCATGAAAATCTTAATTTCATACATATATATTAATCCATCTACATAAATTTGCAAATGATATTGATGACATATTAAATTTTTTGGTTGTTGATAGGCAAAAGAAGACTTTATTGATTAAATATATGAATAAGTACATCAATATTTTGGAGCTTGAGCTATAACAAGCTCCAACCTCCTAGTTGGTGAGAGACCAACACACAAAGCAAACAAAGCAAATAAAGCCAGAAATACAGAAACATTAGGCACTACAAAGATCGCCATGAATAAAACCAGATGCGGCACTACAAAATTTCTTCCAAGCACCAAAACAGATCACCAAAACATAACAGCAGAGAAGACAACCACGCTTTGAACTACAAAGCATTCTACATCCACTCCACGCACCAAGATTGTTTAAGCCAACACAAAGAACCAAACAGATACAGACCACCAAACAGACATACGCCATGAGCAAAGCAAAACAAATCACCACCACAGATCAACACATCAAGAAATGTATCAGAACTACAGACACCAAATTTCTTCGCTTATGTACACTACAAAGACAGACAGTATGCATGTAAAGTACAAATAGACACACGACGTAACACACTCTAAATCATATGCACTAGAACAGAACAACAACCAGAGCAGCAGTTAACAAGTTAATATTAGACCAAACTCTCAAACTAAACAGACAGCAAAGCAGCACAGCAGCAACATATATAACAAAAAGTGTTGTAGTATGTCCTCAAACAGTATGTATTAAATACATCAAGGTTCTATGTCACGATTTATATAGTTAAACAATGTCAAATTCGCTTCTTCTTGCTCATCATCGCCCTCAATGAAGTCATCTTCGCTTCAGATCACAAATGAAAGCATCAGCAACACCCTCAACTTGTGTTTGACTATGAGATTGTGAAACCATTGTATTTGGAATAATTTCACCTTCAATATCATCTCTATACAAAACCCCTTGATCGCCACCGCCTTCAACTTGCATACCGTTTCCGTCCACAATTGGTACAACCTCGGTGGTTTCATTTTGTTGGAACACACTATTTAGAGCATCATCGTAAACCATCCATCTCGCACATTCCATATTCCTCGATGGTGGAATCGTTCTACAACTTTCCAATTCCCACCTAATTTGGTATCATTAACGTAGAATACTTGTTCTACTTGAGTTGGGAATACAAAGGGGTCATGTTCATACCATCGACTTTTTACATCGACACTTGTGACATGTGTATCCGTGAGACAAGTCTTCTTACCGGTGTTATACCATTCACATTGGTACAAAACAACTCGATGTCTAAACAAATATGTCATTTCCCACACTTTCTCAAGTAACCGTGAGAAACGCATTGAATGACTCTCATGCTCCCTTCTACAACCAAAATTTCACTATTTTGAGTTTTACGACGGTTATCACTCGATGGTATGAAATCGAACACCATTAGAAATGCATCCCGAATATGTGTTGACTATTGCACTAGGACCATCAATCCACCACAATTCATCCGCTGCTTCATGCACCCTTGATTCAAGAATCGATTTATCAACATAAGCAATACGTGTTATGTTACTTTGTTCAAGTTGGTTATAGCATAATGTGCTCACATGTTGATAGATAGGTATGTCTTACACGCTTCTTTGAACCACTTAGGAAATTCATCCGTTGCCTCTCGTGGTGTCACATGTACTTCCATTTTGCAAAATGTTCTTGTGTTCCCTAATTAATAAGAATAGTAGATAAGTAAGACATATGATTACGAATAATCGCACAATACGTGTTATGGCGAATTTAACTTTTTGAGGCCCGAAAACATATCGTAGATATTGTTCCACGCCAAAGCTATTGTATAAGACAAACCATCGAGCCATCTCTCGCTCGTGGAGAGGCACATCCGTGCCCTACCGATTAGACCAAATGGACGAACTTTTGAGAGAAGATGGCTAACCCCAAGCCATGATCACCACCGTCATCATTCATTTCTTCTCGATTAAACTGCTTTCAAATCCATTAAGATACATCGAGCGTAAAGTTGTACACTCTTTGGAAATGTACGCCCAAGAATTGATCCTTCAGATGAGCTTTATTGGCAACAAATCCTTTTAGCATTCCAAGTAGCCTACAAGATAAATTTTTTACTATGTCCATACTACATTGCCAAAATATAGACTACCATTAAAGGTTGATGACAAGGATATAGTAAGAGCACAAATAATTACCGCTCAATTGGGTACATCCATCGATATTGCATCGCCTCCCAAAGATTGCCTCAAGGCAAATGAACAACCAAGTGAACCATGACATCAAAGAAAGTCGGAGGAAAAATCTTCTCAAGCTTGCAAAGTACAAGTATGATTTGATCCTCTAGCTTCAGAATCTGTCACCTTCAACGCTCTTTGAACACAGCTTGTTGGAAGAAATTTCCTAACTCAAACAAAGTCGCACTAATGTCATTGTTAAGATACCCGCAAGATCCCAACCTAAGTAGTCTGTAGAAGCACATGACAATCATGACTTTTGAGTCCCGAGATTTTGCCATCACAAGATTCACGCAATTGGAGATGTTTGTCGATAACCATCGGATACTTGATTGATTTCAAAAAGCACCAAAGCCTTGTCTTTCTTTCGTGGATAATGTGTACACATTGGAGGCTTCACAAATGACCCATCACCACGACTCAGAGGTGTAACTCCTTCCTAATTTTTAAATTTGCTAAATCAATCCGGCTTTTTCTCGTGTCCTTGTTCTTCCCATCCACATTTAATAATGTCCCCATCAAATTGTCACAAATGTTCTTCTCTATGTGCATTACATCAAGGTTGTGTCGGCTTAAGCTGCCTTCCAAGAAGGCAATTCAAACATAATGCTTCTCTTTGCCCAATTCAACACTGGATTTTCGTCCCTTTGTCTTTTCCTGTTATTTGGATGTTTTCCAAACGGCTTGTATGTCCCAGTCTGAATTTGCTCTAATATTTGCTCCCCTGATAACTCCGACGGTCTGCACCTAACCTCACTTTGTCCGTTAAACAACTTGCTCCTTCGCCATCTGTGGTTCTCGGGCAAGTAACGACGAGCCCCCATGTACCCTATCTTACTTGTTAACCTTTGTGATGATGCGTCCTCATTACAAGTGGGACAAGCCAAATAACCTTTAGTAGTCCACCCGGACATGTTACCGTATGCAGGGAAGTCGTTGATGGTCCACATCAGTGCAGCATGCATTCTAAATGACTCTTCGTTTTTCGCATCATAAGTTCGCACCCCATCCCCCCATAACTCCTTCAACTCCTCAATCAATGGCCGTAAGTAAACATCGATATCTCTTCCAGGAGCCGATCGTCCAGGAATAAGCAATGACATCATGGAGAAAGGCTCTTTCATACACTTCCATGGTGGGAGGTTGTAAGGCATTAGGATAACGGGCCACATACTGTATGATGTGCTCATATTTCCGAATGGATTGAAACCATCGGTGCAGCCCTAGCCTTACATTTCGTGGGATCCATGGCTAACATAGGATGTTGCCGATCAAAGTCTTTCCAAGCCTCAAGATCACCGGATGCCTCAAGATTCCATCATCCACACGCTTTCTCCTTGTGCCATCTCATATCTCAGAGTGCCTTCTTGGACATATACAATCTCTTCAATCTTGGTGTCAATGGAAAGTACCTCAAAATCTTCGAGGATCTTCTTACCCTTTCCGTTGTCCAACTTGTATCTAGGCTCTTCACACTTGGGGCAATTATGAAGATGTGCATGCTCCCTCCAAAATAGTGCACAATCATACCTACAAGCAAGAATGGGAACGTAGCCCAAACCCAAGTCACGAGAGAATCTTTTTCGCACCATATATGGTCCATGGAAGTCCTCATCACACTCGTAGAGTGTCCTTGAAAACTTTCATAACCATATCAAATGACTTATTGCTCCACTTGTTGTACACCTTAATGTGAAGCATCTTAATAATAAATGACAACACAGTGAACCTTGTGCATTCCGGGTATAGTTTACGTTGCGCATCTTCAAATAACTTATCAAAGTTTCGCCCATCCACACACTCAAAAGTAGCAGGTAATTCATCCCCTTCATCATCCATTGCAAAACCCCTACAAACCTCTTCCAACATAGTAGGCAAATCATCCCCGTCATCCTGATCTTCCCCTACAATTTCACTATATATGTCATGGTGACCTTCATTTGGTATGAGAGGTTCAACCACGGAAACAAGTTCCCCATGGTGCACCCAGGTCTTGTAAGAAAGAGATATCCCTCTTCGAATCAAATGAATCCTAACAACGTGGATCGTATGTTTTTTGTCATTCAAGCAATCAATACATGGACACCGAAGCTTATCCTCCAAGCCTACATTTCTCATCGCAAATTCAATAAATGAATTCACCCCTTCTTGATACTCCCTACTACTTAATCTATTTTTTATTGTCATCCAACCCTTGTCTATTTGAGCCATCTGAAAGGTTAAAGACAACCATTACAATAATTAATCTACATAATATTACAGAAAGTGTTAGAAACTACAAAATGAAATATCCTAACAAGAATCTGGAAGGAGAGATTCACAAAAATGAAAATAAAATAAACTAAATTAAGCAACCTACAAGCATGCAATGTTTGCTACATTAAGAATTATTCAAATAGTGTTCTACAATTCCACACCAAATGAAACAACTTATGTTTCACTTATGAAACAAAGCAATCAAAAGAACAATGCTAACATGGATACCGTAACAAATATTTGTTAGCTACATGATAAGCAAAAGAAAACTTTATTGATGAATACAACCAAAGTATGAAAAGACCCTTCAATAAAGAGGAGCTTGGAGCTATCACAAGCTCAAAGCTTCAGTTGGTGAGAAACCAACAAACAAAGCGAAGCAACAGAACCAACAAACAAAACAGCCAATAGCCACTGCTGAGCACAATGAAACCAACAAACGCAGCCAAGAGTTGAAAATCAGCAGAGTAAAAGAGCTGATTCTACATACATGAACAACATTTGTTTTTAAATAAAAAAATTACACTATTAATTTGGAAAACATACAACATATCTCATCAATTTAATATAATTAGATTATACTCCTTTAATGTTTGGAGGTCTTTAGTTCAAGTAGCCCAACAAAAGCAGCCAGCTACACTCAATGGAAGACTAATTCTAAGAATATTGGCAGACCAACAGATCAAGAACATCATAGTTAGCAGACTAGCGACTATTAGCAGGACTAATAGCTTCAACCGTGAGACCCTTTTTAGCACTAGCACGCAGGCAATAATCTGAGTTTTTTTTTTTTCTTTATGGATCAACATAGCAGAGGAACACTACAAATAGGGAAACAGATCGATAATGTAATAGTGGAAGATTGGACCGCCACAATAGTGGAAGAGTTTGGAAAGAAAAATGGACGTGAAGTAGAAGAAGAGGAAGAGGAGGAAGGAGGAGCCGAAACATTGTAGAACAAACTACCAAGTGTTTCTTTGGAACAACACATTTTCTTTGTTGTGCCTTTGGAAAATGAGTCTATGACGATACCAATCTCTTTTTACACAAGTGTTTGTGCTTTATTTGCTTTCACAACCTCTTTCTTTATCGGGTGTGCCCAAAAGGACCATTGGCATTGCTTTCCTCAAAATAAGTAATATGCCCTTGTGACTAGTAACATGTTTAAGTCACTATGATAGTTAATCAAGTGGACTAGCTTAGTTGACAATTTTTACATACTTCTAATTACAAAGTTAGGGAGTCAATTTATGCCAAAGACAATCGATTATTTTTGGTCTATTACCAATAAATTATGATTGTTCAATTTAATAAATTTTATCTTCATAAATAAAAATAATCATCTACCAATTGAACAAAAAAACAAAAAAACCACCATCAAAGTTGCGACCCTATATGGAAAAATGCACACACTAGTGTAAAAGGAGAGATTGTGAAATGATCAACTTCTCATGATTGAAAATTTTGTAAAATAATCAACTGGTACATGACAATTCAATGAATAAAAGTGTTGGAGCTAATTCAAATCTTTGATATCCATAAGACACTAAGTAAAAATTTGGAATTTTAGAACTTGCTAACATCCTTACAGATAAACACTATATATTTGAACTAAAAGCAAAATTATTTGCCTAGATGATCCAAAAGATAAAGGAGCTAATCTACAATATTTGATTTATTGCTCAATAAATTTATTCCACAAGTCCATCCTTGCGCACATGTATTCGACCCAACTTCACATTAAAGGTACAAAAATCTTTTCGTGAAAACAAAACTCCTAATAAAAACAATAATAAAAATAAGAGACCAATACCTGGCCACAAGCATCCATAAACATGTGTGACACATATACTTTGTAAAATGAAATATTAAAAAATGGCGAACAAACAGATCTATTATTTTAAAAATAGGTTAATTAAAAAACTATTAACATAGGTTAATTGCTTGTGGTTTTAGACAAGTTCATTTGGGGAGGGCTTATGAGTATTCCTGTCAATTTAATGGAGACAGGGCCTTTATAACAAGAGAGGGGTGTTTAGTCATTTTAGAGCTTTTCATTGGATTCTTTCAGTCAAAAAATAAAAAACTAAGGTTTCTTTTTTCATACCTACATATGATATTGTGCACTTTACGGACAAGCAACCAAATCTCTATTCGGTTCGGTGCCCTAAACTCTAAAGTAATACATCAACTCTACAGAAGTCAACACCTTTGAGTGCTAAAAAGTTATTAAACAAATTTATGTGGTGGTTCAATGAAATATTTATTTGTTTAAATAGTAAGATTTATTAATTATTTTTGTTGGTGTTTCATAAGATAACATAAAAGCATAAATTGATAAATGAATAAAAGAAGACAATTGCTCATAAATTTTTCCATCCGACGGTCAATAAACAAATGGCAATCCTATGTCCAAATCATTTCTTCCGCTTTATACTAGATCAACTATCCACTACACAATCATGTTAAAAATATTTATTATGCGGTACGATATAGCATTTGAGACAAGAGAATAGGACAAGATTGTGTAAAACTCTTATGTTGGCAATAGTGTGGTAAGTGTGGAGGATTTAAAGTTAAGAGCTCTTGTGGGTTATAAGCAATTGTAAAAGTAGTCTTTGGATGGCCCCAAGTGTTGGCTTAAGCTAGAGTTGGTTTATCACCAACATCATGCTTTGTCCCCCCCCTCTCTTTTTTTCCTTTTCATCCTTATTGATCGCCAACTCATATGTAATATATGATTTCTTCATCAACTCAAATTTTCTTTACTGATCCCAACCCAAAAAAAATTAGGAGAGATGCTCCCCTAGCATATAAACTTGGATTAAAAATTCCGCTACTTTATTTTTTTTTCATTAACCCCACATGAATCCCACTTAGGCAACATCTATAACATAATTAGGGCTTTTAGTGTAGTGGTTGTATGGTCCTACTTGGTAATGTGAAGTTTGCAAGTTCAATTCTTATATAAAAGAATTTCATATATCTTTTGTTTACCTTACGTAAATAGCATAGAGATGAACAATAATTGCTATTATGTAATTATTCATTCAATAGACTGATTTTATTGATATGAGTAAAAAGAACCTTCACATGCATCGCTTAAAAAAGTCTAATTATAATTTATATTCTTTTTGGACAACTTGTGGTTCACATTCCCACAACAATTATCGGCCCTCCATCCCTTCATTCTCATCATGAAAATACATATTTGGGGGTGGGAATGCATAAAATAATTCAAAATTGCTTTGAAAAGTAAGTGAAATTTAACTCTCATTTTGTAAAAATCTTGCGTTTATCATCAGCAATTTAAAAGCTAAGTAGTCCTCCTATTATCCTCATATTGGAAGGAATATCAACCTGCTTTGGTCTACATCAAACAACCTCATTCTCATTGGCCTCTACATGCGAAATTTTATTTTTATTTTTTAAAACAAAAAATTTCTCTTAATGTATGCTATGTTTGCAAAATGCATCTAAGATTTGAACAAAAAACAAAACAACAGTTCAAGAGAAGAAAAAAACAATCAAACAACAGACAAATGGAAAAACAAAAAGCATAATAGGTATTTTTTCATTGTTTCTAACCTAACTTTTCTTTCTCCTTTCTTTCCCCTAATAATGCTATACAGACATTCAAATCTCACAAAATGCTTTTACACACAAATGTAAAACAATTCCACATTCCAAACATAAACCACCAGTGCTGAATCTAATGAAGAGAAACGATGTCCTAAACAAGATGTCCTAAACCAATTATGAAATTACCCGACCAAAAATTTATTCTCCTTAAGTATATTTCCCAAAATAAACAGGGATACTTAAAGAAATAGGAGCGAACAAACACTACAAGAACATCACAGATTGGGGGACTTCACAAACAACATAACGAAATCTCAAATTGATCGACATATCCCAGTAGCAATCATCAACACAAACATTGACAGTGAGAGGGAGAAACAGGCAGAGACTGAGTTCATGAGAGTGATACAGAGGATTTATACCTGAAATTGTTTTTAGGGAGAGTTGAAGATGGTCCAAAAATCGCGATGGTGAGGGCCCCGTGGTTGAGACATTGTAGAACAAGACGATTATGACAAATCAAAGAGAAAAACGTCGACCAGAGATATTCTTCAGAGAGAAACTATTATAAGTAGAAAAAAATACCTAGATGAATCAGAAATCCCGAAGACGAAACAGAAATGGCGAAGAAGGACGGAGGCGCAGACGGTGGAGAGGCGCTGACGGCGGACGGCAAGGTGGATCGTAAGGTGAGGTGATTGGCGCGAATAGGCTTTGATCGAATTCCACTGAGGTGTGAAAGAGGCGCGTAGGAATTTTGTATGTGTGTTTGAATTAGGAAAGTTATGCCCTACCAAACTGATGGTCGGGTAATGAATTTTGATACCAAAACGACGTCGTTTTGGTATCAGCGACCAAAAACTGTTAGTCGCTAAAAAAGCAAACACGGCTGCCTTTTAATTTCATTCTCCCACCCATATTTTTGGCGACAATTTCTGTAATTTGGTCGCAAAAAATTAATTATTTGCGACCAAAAATTTTGGTCGGTAATAGTATCAATTTTTAGCTACGAAATTTACTTTTGGTCGGCAAATGTAATTTTTTTGCGACCAAAATTTTTTTGGTCGGCAAAAGTGGTCGGCAATTATGTAAATTCTTGTAGTGCCAGGTCCCGCTGGAGCCTCCTCTTCCTGACCATAGATATGTCAGAGATCCTGATTCACCACCAGTATGCTTTACAACTTTGATTTATCAGTCGGATATTTGGACATTCATTCCTTTACTGATGGTTTTGCATTTGTATCTGCAGCCTCATGTTGAGTACGTGGATGAGATGCTTGGAGTGATGGCCGCATTTGAGGGCATGATCCTGCGGAGGGAGGCACAGCTGGCCATTATGGGTGTGCAGGTACTGTTCGTCTTTCTTGCATTTATCATATTTCTGATGACACGCTGGTTTTGAACATTCTACTGCATTGATGGGTTGTTTGTGTAGAACACATCTGACACACACCCCACTCATATACTGTATTTGCATCTGATTTTCATATTTGAACTGATGTATTGAACTCTTCACTTTCAGATGCCTTTTGTGTATGCTCCGCCACGGGCTGGGCCACCCGGGCCTTCTCAGGGAGGTCGATCGTCTAGACCTTTTCGAGGCGCTGGGCCATCTGGGCCCTTTCGAGGAGCTGGGCCATCTAGGCCTTTTCAGGGAGCTGGGCCATCCAGGCCTTTCCGAGGAGCTCGAGGAGGGTCCTCTCGCAGATGCAGGGCACATATTATAGAGGTGGAGCCCAATGAGGATGAGGAGGAAGAGGTCGCAGACCGTCAGTCGGAGACATCCGCTGACGAGGGGGATTCCGGTCTTGGCTCCGGGAGTGGAGGTGAGGCTGAGGGGGATCCTGAGGATGACAGCTCCGACCCAGATGGTGATGGTGGTGCAGAGGTTGTCTCGCAGAAGAGGATGAGGAGGGGCCCTCATTCCCGCTCCCGAGGATATTGATACTGCTCTTTCCTGCTTTATTTTCCTTTTTGCTAGTAGTTTGTAGCACTTTGCATATTGTTAGGCAGTTTTATTTTCTGTAAAACTTATACCTTTATTTGTAAAAGGAAATATGATGGGGTGAAACAGCTTTTGAAAAAGTGTTGTATTTTTATGCTCTCAGCATCGCATCGCATCATTTTGCACAAAAATGGGATTGAATGGAAATGTGCACTGTGTATTTACCGGTCAGGTAATGAACCGACGCAACAAATCAGACAACTCGACTCACTAAGAAATAACAGAATCTTAGCAAGTTTACAACTCAATAAGCAAAATACAACAATGTTAACGACTCGACAAACAAGACTTAACAAAATTGCGTAAACAAAGAGTAACAACTCAGAATACGATAGCTCGACAAAACTTACAACTCGATAAACAAAACAACAACTCGATAAGCAAAACAACAACTCGATAAGCCAAAACTTGACAAAACAAAGTATATTCATGGACGATCTGGTTGTCGGAGTGGATCCGAAACAGAGGGAAATGGAGGCCTTCGACCCACTCGATGCTCGGAAATGCTTGGAACTGCCTCTGGAGGGTAAAACAGGACTGGAGGGACACACCAGGGCATGGCCGGCCACTTTTAGGAGCTGGCCGGCCAGTTTTTTGTGTTTGGGGAAAGAAATGTGGCCGGCCAGCTATAAAAGGTGGCCGGTCGGCCACTTATTCCAGCAGCCATCAAATTTTGACACGTGTCTCCTGAATAGTGTCCCATTCTCTATAAAAGCTCCAACCTTAGGACTCATTCATTTCATCACTGCTTTGCACAAAAAATGGAGGCATTTCTCACAGAAAATCTCACATCTTGGATCTCTTCTCTAGATGGCTCGGAAAAGTTGAATTTCCGAGGTTTCGGCTTGAATGCACTATTCCCACTGAGTCGTACTCCACTGCACCTCCCTTTTCTTCATGCCGCGGCAAGATTCTGGAACCCTGTGACGCACGTCTTCAGCTTCGGAGGGCAAGAGGTATGTCCCACTTTTGAAGATTTTCAAGTTTTGATGGAGTCTAAACGTTCAGAAGAGATCTTGCCTCAGTCTCGTTTTGGCTACGCCCAAGCTTTAAGGCGGATGTGTGGACTCACCGCGCATGACGTTCGATCTCTGACCTCTAATGGGGAGCTGGATATCCTTGGTTTGATTAATCGTTTTTCCAATGTCGGTGACCGCGGCGACCATCATTGGCAAGGTTTCCGACAACATGCCCTCTGCTTGTGCATGCTATCTCATTTTCTGTTTGTCTCGGACTTCGGAGGAGCTAGCATCCGTTTGATTAAAGTCGCTCAAGGCTTGAAGGAAGGAAAGAGCTGTATTGCTATGGCATTGGCCGAAACACTGATGGGCTTGGATGCTTTCTATCGCCGGGAGACGACTAGATTCGCAGGGAGTCCACTACTGCTGCAGGTAATGCTTCCCACCCAAGCTCACATATGTATTCGCTCACGTCGCTTGGCCCTGAGGCTCAGTTTTCTCGCAAAACCCTCATCTTACTTTTCTCTCATCGCACATCTCTCTATTCTTTATTCTCTCATTTTTCATCCCTCCCCAGATATGGTTGATGGATAAATTGCAAGTTGTGGACTCTTGCCCTGCTTACTCAAATTTCGGCTATTTCTTTCTTTCGACAACGCCTAGTCGACGCCCTCGATGAGGGATGGTGGTTTGAATGGATGTGCAATTTGTCGGCTGATCGCATTGCTTGGCGCTGTCTTTGGCTTAATCTTCCGGCGATAAGCTATAGCATGTTCCAGGACACTAGGATCCGGTTGATTGGCCTGACCCATTGTGTATTTATTTCCCATTCTGTATCCTGCGCCAGTTTGGTCATGATCAGACTTGCCCTCCGGAGGGGATTGAGTACCCGGTCGCTTTCCCGGTCCGAGGTGCACACCTTGCCCGACTTACTACGGCTTGGAGGACTAGAGAGCTCCTGCCCCCCGCCCCTATTTTCAGTTGCACTTTGTCTGACGAGTGCTGGGATTGGCTCAATGAGGAGGCATAGATTGGGCCTAGCTTGGCATCAGAGGCTTCGACTAGCTCTGGAAGGGGGCGCAGGGACGCCTGACTTGACTATGCCCCGGATTTATTGCTTTATTAGTACTTTCAAGTTTTCATTATGAGCGTAATAAAAAGCAACTTCAATTGTATGCAAGAGCAGGAGAACTCTGTTTTGAAATCAATGAAATTGAAGGTTGTGGTACTGAAAATTTTCCGCTTTGGTCCAAAAATGGTCTTAGTTGTGAAAAGATTAATTTGAACAAAGTCAACTTTTATTAAAACTTTTCAAAACTATTTTCGATATGGATCAGAACTGGACACGCCTGAGATCTGTCACTGAGATGCACAACCCCGGATCCTAGCAACTGGAAAGTTGCCCCTAGTCTGAATGGTACGGCAGCACTGTATGGCAACGGAAAGTTGCCCCTAGTCTGAATAGCACTGTACCGGAGATCGCGATGAATGCTGATGGACAAAGATGACTGAGATGATTAATATGGACAAAGTTGATCGGGGAAAAGATTGTGGCTGAACTTCAGAATGAAGTTGCCTACGTATCCCAAGGATGGGAATCAAGCCACGAGTTCGCTTAGGTTCGCCGGTATTTTTACTCTCTTTTGGCGCTCTAACTTTTGCCAAGGCCGCCCTTTATGCGGGTTTTCAACCTTGCATGCTCGGGCTTTTTATAATTTCAAATTTTTGTGCTCGAGTTTTGCCTAGGTCGCCTTTCGGTTTTCGCCCAGCGAGCCTCTCATGGGTAATATTTCTTCAACTTGTCCATGTTGATCGGTTGGGAAAACTCTAAGCCATCTAGAGCCATCAGAACCACAGCTCTACCTGACCAGATTGACTTGATGATGTAGGGACCAGTCCAATTGGGTCTGAACTTGCCCCTTGGGTCGTGGATGGGAGCTCGGTTGTCTTTGAGTACCAAATCTCCTTCTTTTAAATTCCTGGACTTAACCTTCTTGTTAAAAGGCCGGGCAATTCTGCATTGATAGCCTTGAATATGGTACAGCGCTTTCAATCTTCTTTCATCGAAAAGCATGAGTTCTTCGAATCTGCTCTGTTGCCAATCTGCCTCGGCTATTTGACACTCGGCCAATACTCGTAATGACGGAACCTCAATCTCAATGGGTAGGACGGCCTCCATCCCATAAACTAGTGAATACAGAGTTGCCCCGGTAGAAGTTCTAATTGAAGTCCGGTAGCCCCACAGAGCAAACGGCAGCTTATCTGGCCAGTCCCGGTAGGTTTCCACCATCTTCTGTAGTATGTGCTTGATATTCTTGTTGGCGGCCTCAACCGCTCCATTGGTCTGCGGCCGATAGGTAAACGAATTATGAAAAGCCACATTGTATTTTTCCAACAAATCAATCACCTCCTTCTTAAAGTGGGAACCATTGTCTGAAATTATTTCGTTTGGGACCCCGTAGCGACATATGATGTTGTTTGTAATAAATTTTGCGACGTGCGAAGCCTTCAACACCGCATAAGATTGAGCCTCAACCCATTTTGTGAAATAATCTATCGCTACCAAGATGAACTCATGCCCATTCGATCCCTTTGGCGTAACAGCTCCGATTACATCAATTCCCCAGACTGAAAATGGCCATGGCGAAGTCATGTTGTACAGCTTTGACGGCGGAATGTTCATGCGATTTGCATGAATCTGACATTTGTGGCATCGCCTGAATCCTCCTCCATGGTGGACCAGTAATAACCCTGTCTGAGGATCTTCCGCGCCAACATTACCCCATTTATGTGCGCACCACATTCTCCCCTGTGGATGGCTTCCATCAAACGCTTTGACTCTTCGGCATCAACGCACAGTTTATGCATTCTCAGATGACCTCTTTTATACAGTTTACCCCCGCAGATGATGAACTGAACTGCCATTCTCCTGATTGCCCTTTTGTCTTTGGCATTTACCCCTGGCGGGTATGCTTATTTCTCCAAGAAGTTCCAGATGTCGTAATACCAGGGGTTTTCGTCCTGAACTTCATCTATAGCGGCAATCGACTCGTAGGCAGGTGCAAATTTCTGGTCAATGATGACTGGACGCATCCAGACTCCACACGGGATGTCTATCATAGAAGATAGAGTTGCTAAAGAATCTGCGAACCTGTTGTTCTCTCTTAGTAGATGAGTAAAACTTAGCTTCTCAAACCGAGGAATCAGCAAATCCAAGGTCTGGTGATACATCATTATCTTTTCCTCTTTTACTTTCCAGTCTCCTTTAGCTTGAGACACAACAAGGTTCGAGTTCCCAATGATGTCCAATCGTCTTGCCCCTAGTTCCAGGGTGGCTTCTAGACCAGCAATACACGCCTCATATTCTGCTTCATTGTTCGAGACTTTGAATCGGAGTTTGAAGGCTAAAGGGATACGGGAATTGTCGGTTGCTATCAGCAACACCCCTATCCCATACCCGTATTGATTTGACGCTCCGTCAAAGTACATCGTCCAAGTTTCGTCGTCGATGTGTAAAATGGCTTCATTTGGGAATAAATACTCGACTGCTTCACTCCCTTCCATTGGATGGTCGGCTAAGAACTCTGCCACTGCCCTTCCTTTGACCGACTTTGGCGTGACATACTTCAAATCAAATTCGAGAGCAACAAAGAACCAACGAGCTAGCCTACCCGTAAGTGCTGGTTTCTCGAAAAGATATTTGATGGGATCGAGACGTGAAACCAACATTACGGAGTGAGCTAACAGGTAGTGCCGTAGCTTCCTGGTAGCCCATACCAAAGCTAAGCAAGCCTTTTTCAAAGGTGTAGCGGTTTCAGACTCCAAAGATCTTCTTGCTGAGATAGTAGATGACTCTCTCCACCTTGTCTTCTGATTCTTGTGCAAGCATGCAGCCCATTGTAGTTTCAGTTACTGACAGATACAAAATCAATGGTTTCCCTGGTTCTGGGGGTGATAAAATGGGCGAGTTCTGTAGATATTCTTTAATCTGTTCAAATGCAGCTTGACATCGGCCGTCCCATTGAAACTTCTTTCCTTTCTTGAGGAGGCCAAAAAGTGGTTCACAAGTCAAGGTTAATTTTGAGATAAGCCGTCTTATGAATTGCACTTTACCCAGAAAGCCTCGCACCTCCTTTTCAGTCCTTGGTGGTGGCATTTCTAGGATGGCCTTGATTTTGGAAGGGTCGACCTCGATGCCCCTTTGTGTAATCAGAAACCCCAAAGATTTTTCATTGTAACACCAAATGTACATTTTTGAGGGTTCAGCCGCAACTGGAATTCCCTGATCCTTTGGAAAAACTTATGCAAGGCGGTGTAGTGGCCCTCTCTTTCTTTGGACTTGACAATCATGTCGTCCACGTACACCTCAACCTCTTTGTGGATCATATCATGTAGTATTGTGGTCACGGCCCGTTGATAAGTAGCTCCAGCGTTCTTCAACCCAAATGGCATGACTCTATAGCAGTATGTCCCCCACGAGGTGGTGAATGCAGTCTTTTCCCTGTCTTCTGGTGCCATTACTATCTGGTTATAACCTGAGAAGCCATCCATAAATGAAAGCAATGCGTGTCCTGCTGTGAAATCCACCAACTCATCGATGTGCGGTAGGGGAAAGTCGTCCTTCGGGCTAGCTCTGTTCAAATCCCTGAAATCCACACATACCCGGATCCTGCCATCTTTCTTCGGCACCGGAACAATGTTGGCCAACCAAGTCGGATATTCTGATACCATGAGAAGCTGCGGCGATTTGCTTGGTGACCTCTTCCTTAATCTTGAGAGCCCAGTCCGGGCGGATCCTCCTGAGTTTCGCTAGATGTGTCGGGCCTCGGGTCAAGGGGATCCGGTCAGATAATCTCAGATCAATTCTGTATGTCTTCGTAGGACCACGCAAAAACATCTTTGAAATCTTTTAATAAAGCGACTAAGCGCTCGCGTTTCTCTGAAGACAACGTCGACCCGATCTGGACCAGCCACGGGTCCTCTTCAGTACCAATGTTTACGGTAGTGATTTCGTCCACTAGGGGTTTAACAAATCTTTCCTGCTCTTGCTCAATTAATCGTTGCAAAACCGGAGGAACTTCGTCCTCGTCGTTTTCATCAAAGTTTTGAAAGTCTGAATTAATGCAATAAATCAAGGGCACAGAAAAGTACTCAGAAACCACATTCACCTCATTCTCATTAAGTTCATCCAAATCGTCCGATTCATTTATAACAGACTCAAATGAAAAGGAAAAAGACGACCTAGACAGGACTGTGGTATCCGGGTTAACATCCCCAGGAGTACCAGACTCAGACTCACCGAGCTGAATCGATTCGACTCACAAGACTCGGTGGAATCAGATTCGCCTCACTACCCGACTTCTTGGACAAAAATCCTCCTCAGATTGCCAAATGAGAGAGGGTGCGATAGATGCATCCAAGATAGTCCCGGTTGGCTCGCAATTGCTTTCGTCCCCAATTATGGAAACCGCAGTTATCCCCAAGCACTTATGGTCGATCGGAGGATCGAAGTAGACATGCCGCTTACCCCCATTTCAAATTTCGTGCCCTCAGATCCATTGCTTTATCGTTTCACCACGGGTCTGGTTCGCTGCTCTATGGCAACGTCATCCCCGGATAGTTGCAGGTCGAAGAAGATCTCGAAGCCTGGCACGCGCTTCTTCTCCGCGTTTATCCACGGCTCTGGGAAGCCGCAAAATGGAAAGTCCTCCCCCTCCCAGACAAAGCGTCCGTTCAGGGTACCCTGAATGTGTCTATGCATTAATTCAATAGGCTTCCCAGCCTGCTTTGCTCTGGCTCTTCCAGGCATTTCTTTTCCCTTCCTCACCCAGTCCTCTTTGGTGGGCAGATAACCCAAGCCAAAGGTATGAGGGTTGTGTGGCACTTCGGCCAATGCTGCAACGCCTTTCTGGCCGCTTCTTCCTAATCCCATCCCGGGGATGTGTTGTAGCTTGTTCATGAGGTAGACGAATTGAGCACTGACGTACACACCTTCATTCACAGCCATAATGTTCTGCACCACCCAGGTCTCAGCCAAAGTGAACCCCGATAAGAACACATCCTCCTTGCCATGCTCGATCTCTAGAACTGGCGTAGACACTTCCGGCGGCGGATGGATGGATGAATTTCTGAAGACAATAGCCATCCCCTTCCCGTGAGGGTACTTCAGCATTTGATGTAAAGTGGAAGAGACTGCCTTTACTTGGTGTAACCACAGTCGCCCCAAGAGTAAGTTGAAGGTTGCGGGAACGTCCAAGACATGAAATTCGATGTTGTGTTGTCCTGGACCAACCTAGGTCTGAATCTTGACAGTCCCCATCATTTCTCTGCTAGTATTATCATACGCTCTGATCACCTGAGTTGTCGGGACGAAGTCTGTGGGCTTCAACCCGATTGCATACGCTGTTCTGGCTGGGCAGACATTGATGGCAGACCCGGTATCAACAAGTACCACCGGTATCCACTTGTCTCTACATTTCACGGAAACATAGAGGGGTTTGTTATGATTTATGCCCTCAGGCGGTAGTTCTTTGTCTGAAAAGGTTAATGCCGGGGAACCTCCTCCTGGAAAAACCAACCAATTGCTTCCGTGTAGTATCTATAGAGAGTTTGACCTTGTCCATAGCGTATAGGACCGTCTGTGTACTTTCATGACGCCATAAGCAAATTCCCAGATGGAGATGTTTGCTTGTATCTTCTTCAATTGCTTGAGCACAGCTTCTTCTTTAATCTGTTTCTCCTTCTGTTTCTCAGCTTCTTTGTCTTTCCCAGACGCCTCAGGTTGGTCTAAGTGCTGGGGCTTGAAATATCGCCCACTTCTTGTCGTATGAGCGATCTCGTCAATATACCAGGTATCGTCTGGTTGGTTACTTCCCCAATCCTCATCTGTGTGGGCAAGACATAAGTCATCGTCTTTCCACCACATTCCATCGGCAAAGCATGACACCGTCCGGCCCAAGATGATCGCACTCGCAAAGACCTCCAATTCTCATGCCCACAAAGATTTTCATTCTCTGCACACAAAGACTCTCGACTCCCACATGGGCCTTAGCTTTTCTGATTCTCTCAAAATCCTCAAATCTTTGTTGTTCCAACCGCGTCAGTACAGCTGGTTCAATATTCCCTGCATTTACAATCCCCAAATTTTGAGCGAAATTCTTAGTGCCGGTGCTCTCCGGCGGTGTATTCTGACTCTCGGCCCTTCCGGTCACCACTGATACTCTTGCCCCTGCTAGGCCCTATTCTGCTTGAAATTCTACGATGTCTGGTTGATCATCTAACCATCCGGTAGCTTCTGCCGACTCCTCATAGTCGAACCAGTTGATTGCAGCATCTCCTGATTCTTGATCATTGAAGAACTGGAGGTTGGCAAAGTCCTCTCCCACAGCTGTTAGATCATCTGTTCCCCGTTCAAATATGTTCCCCTGAATCACACATAACTCTGCCTTTTCTGGCAGCCCTATACTCAACTCAGACCGGCCCACTGACTGGATGTATTCACTCGGATCATAGGCTCCTTCAAAGAAGATTCCTGCACTGCTCAATCTCAGACTCAGCAACTCCCTTTTCCTCTGAAACCTGCCATGTCCCATCTTCGGTGGTCACCACCACTGGCTTAGATTAGGTTGTGGAGATGTCCATCATGCACAAGTTAGTGCAGACAGGAAGGATCACCTCCGGCTTAGGTAGGTAAGATGGGGTGATATAGATACTAGGATCGTAAGACACGACCCCAGTTTGGATGAAGTTGATTCTGTTGGGAGGAGGGGCTTGGTTATGTGGTGGGAGAGGATTTGTCGTGACGTTGGGTTTTTCGGGAGGTGCGATCACCTGCTTGTCAATAAGATCCTGAATCTCATGACGCAATCTGTAACAACGGTCGGTGTCATGACCGTGCTATTGGTGATACACGCAGTATTTTGCTGGGTCATGAGAGGGAGGGAGTGGATTTGGTAGTGGCCTCGGTTCTAGGGGCGTCAAATGCTTCTTCCTGATTAATACCCCCAGAGCCTTGGACAGGAGCATATAGAGGGGTGTAAAGGTTCTTTGGCCTCTGGGCTGATATTTGGCGGTTTGGGTGCTGCTTCCAGATGCGCCAGAGAAAGGCGTGGCTGTCATGGGTTTTGGGGGAGGGGGAGTGGTGGTGACCATGCTCACCTCTGGTCAGGCGCTTGATAATACCACTTGGGCCTGCGTTGTTGTTACGGTTGAAAGTCCTTCTGGGTTGCTCCCTATCCTGGTCGATCAGACCTTGTTTCATGGCATCCTCGATCTGTACCCCCATCTCGTGTAAATCTGAGAAGGTAGGAAAGGGAATTACGATCATCTTCGTGATCAATTTCGGTTGGAGATTGCGCACAATCATCCTGATTTGATCTTTGTCTGTAGGCCTCAAGGTCATCATCGATGCCTTTGCCCTCCAACGAGTTACGAAGTCTGAGAAAGTCTCCTTGGGTTCCTGCCTCATTGTTTCGAGATCTCGAGTTGTAATCTCGATCTGTGTATTGTACGAGTACTGTGCAACAAAGGCCTCAGCCATCTCATCCCAACTTCTTTTGACCTCGTCTTCTAACTTCGCGTACCAGATGGATGCCACACCCGACAAAGTTCGGCCAAACAGGGAAAGCTTTTGTGGTCGGGTTAGGCCCATTGGCCGCAGGATGTCTGAGAATAGCCGAAGATGGACCACGGGATCTCTGGACCCGTCGAAGCGGTCAATTTGTGGCATCTTGAATCTGTCTGGCAATGTTACGGCTACATCGGTGTACCCATCTTCGATGTCCGGAATGGCTTTTACCCCTTGTGATTTCTTGAAAAGCTTCTCAAGCTTGCTCAGTTTTAGGGCTGTATGGTCGATTTCGAACTCAAAGGGAGAGTCCGGGTGGTTGGGTGTATGAGTCTTGGACAGTTGAGGTGGAAGTGGGGGCGGAGCTAGCCTGTTGGAAGGTTTGTGTCCTCTTGGATATTCTGGACATTTGGCACGGTGTTCTGGGTGTTCGGCAGAGCATTCTGAACAGTAGGAGCCCGCTTTCAATGGGGCCTGGTGGAGGAGGAACTCGATGTGAAGCGATGCCGATTCATTGCTTCAACCTAGTAATGAGCTCCTTTCTTTGGGCCATGACGTGGCTGTTGCTTAGAAAATTCCGCCATGATGGCATCCTCCTGCATCTGTCTCATACTCTCTTGCATTTGACGCATCATTTCCTCTATCCCGGCCATATTTTGTTGGTCCAGCTGACTGACCGGTAAGTGTATCTCTATGGCGGAAACAGAAATCCCAACCTGACTGTTTGCTGCTAAAGTAGCCCGCTGTCCTGGTAATCCCTGCTCTGACACACTGCGCCTCCTTGGCCTTCTTCTAACAACTGGGGGTAGGGAGTGGAACACTGGATGTCCGTCAACCAGATCCTCAGATCGATTGAGTCGGCGACCTCGTGTCCAAAGTGCTTGGGGAATATCTACTGGTTCGGAAGCAATTGTGCTAAAAACCCTGTCCCTAGCAAAAAGATAAATAAAGCGAAAAGGAAATAAATAACCAGATAAACGGACAAAGATAACAATTTTAAATTAAATACACAACACACTACCGGGTATAACAACAACACAACACCGTAAGTCAATACACACTGTCTTCAAACACTGATCAATACCCCTGAATCACTGTCCCTAAAACTGAATCGGATACCCGTAGATAACTGATTCTCAAATATTGACTGATGCCCGCAGGCCTGATGCCCAAACTCGTAAACTGATACATGCATTCCTGTAGAGACACACTCTAAAAGCACATAACAGATAAGTGAGAGCCAAAACACCCCTGTGTTGGGGAAAGGTTTCCCTGTCCTATTTTTGTCAGGAACTAGGGTTTCACTACGCACACAACGGTTTCAAACAACCTATAAATGGGTAAGCAACCTGTCCTAGTTTGGAATGGTCACTATGGATCCAAATATGCACTAGGTCGAATGGTCAAAAAGGGTGCCCCGATAAAACCGGGGTTTGTGTTCCCATACTGGCAGAGCCCGTAACCGGTCAGCCTTATGGACATGCCTTGACAAGACAAGCCTCCCAAGAAACCGCCAGAATAGCAGATGGCAAACACGGTGTCCTAGGCACACCAATGCAAATACAATGCAAAGAAACACACAAGTGTAGTCAAAACCAGGTATCATGAGTTCAAGTCAAGTTCTCTAACTCCCCAGCAGAGTCGCCAGAAACTGTAGACGTCCCCGAGTGCCCCGGGAGGGTTAAGTCCCGTTCCGTTCATATTGGGGTCACTACAGTTCAAGGACTCAAATGTCACGGTTCTTAATCTTGAACCAAAGTGTCCAAATCTGGCAAATCGTTTTGAGAAAACTGATTTTTGAAAGAAGTGCCAAACATGGATTGCTTTGCCAGATACAGAGTCGCTACCTAAATGTTTTTTAATGGGAAATTTAGGAAACCCTGACTCGGTGCCAAACGCCACGTGTCCGTAATCACCAAAGTTGCCTCGGCTCGGGAACTTGGGTACGATTGGGGAAGGTCACTGCGGAGCACTTCGCCCGGTCAAAGACCGGCCTCTACTAACCATGATATCTGATTTTGAAAACATTGTGCGTTCTTATTCCGGTTATTAGCCTAGGTTACTATGTGATGCGCACAACATACAAGTATAGACCGGGTCGCCTGAATTGGGACAAAACATTTCATGTTCATTTTTAAAAGATGGTTTGCTACCCGCAGGTAGGCTTAAAACGCAGATTTTGCCACCCTCGGGTGGGCTTAAAACACTTGATGAATTGTTCCAATCCAAATAACCCAACCTCCACCCACAGGCACTCAGACAGTTATATCACATAAGCAGTTAGCCTTATGGTAAGCATGCTATTCATGGCAACACTCACACGCATGCAAGGATGCTAAAGCGTAAAAACTCACCGAGTACTCCAAGCCAAAACAGAAACTCATTAGAAATCCATGCATGATCCTAGATATACAGAATTGCCTAATGCAACACATGCAAAGATGTAAACTATAGCAGGCTCGGCTATCCTAAACATGGCATATGGAATGCTACAGCTAACATGTATTCAACTTGGACTTGAAATACAAATGCAGTTAGTATGATGCGTCGAGCCCGGTGCATGTAAAACAGATGAATGAATGCAAACATGCTATCATATTGTATGCTAATTGAAATATGCCCTAATCTAACCATCATAAGCAGGTAAATAAAAGGGAAGAAAGACGTGGGATTGGAAGAGATACATCACATTCACCCACACTTATTACAATTATGCCCTCGCGCAGAGGGTCCAAATAAATATACAGTCCCGAATAAAAGAATAGTACAGTCCCAAATAATACAGTCCAAATAATGTACAAATTCCTAATTAATTTACAAATTAACTAAGGAAATGATAAACTGGCATGCAAGCCAGGGACTGCCTTAATTCTGATGAATGATGTATTGTTTGGGCTGCCTTGCACGGAAATCCACTGGGATGCCTCAATTAGCCTCTGTTTTGCACCTGTTCTTGAAATGCGTGCCAAGCCTCGGAAGACTGCCGATTCTTGATTTTGCTGCAACAGAGAGCAGGAAAGAGGCATAGCAATGTATTTCACAAATGTATGCATGTCTCGATCTTCGTGCCACCAATCACGTATATCGATGCATGATGGCCGATGAATCGAATTTGCACAACTCAATATAGAATGAATTCACGTGAAAACTCAACTAAAACCTTACTCCATCATGGATAATCCGGAGTGTCGGTGATTGGGAATTGAGACACGCTCACACTCACACGAACGCCTCGCTTCCGTGCCCGGGCTAACTCCTATCCCGAACACGATGCAATATGCATGATATGCATGAAATGCAACTAAGATACAACCTAACATGCAAAATGCTACGAAATGGCATACACGATGCACGAGATGAGATGGCATACACAATGCGCTAATATACAACCTAGCATACACAATGCTATGGAATGAAATGGCATACACAATGCAATATGGACTTACACCAACATGAGTGGACCTCAGCCACACTCACATAGGAGGCCATTAGATGAAAATGAGACAACTCGAATACGCACACGCATCAAGAAATCGAGGACCGAACCTACGGCACGGAATGCCACTCTAATGAGACTTGGCAAGACATGGAATATGATATGCAAACATGCAAATTTCAGAGGCAAAATGACATGCAAAACAGCCCCGAAACATGGCGAAATGAAACCTGACGTGAGGAACGAGTCCCGAAACATGGAATTAAGCACATGAAATGGCCTACAGCTATGCAATGCATGCATGATTAGGACATGAAGTGTAAAAGCAGAATCTAGGAAGCTCCAAAACAAGAATTTTTACAGTTCGAAGCATGGCCAAGAAGTGGATACAAATAGGGCAAAATTAGCATGCAAAAATGGGGGGGCCAAGAGAGGTAATGAAGCAAGTCACAGCTTCTGGCCCCAAATAGGAAAGGGGCCTTCTATAAAATTGAAGAGGGGCCAAAAATATGATGTTTTTCCGTAGATGACAAGCCCCAAAAACAGATACAAGTATGGCAAACAATTCATGCAAGAAATGGGCCAACAAAGGGACAAAGAAGTAACTGATGTATGGGGGTCTCAAACAAGTAAAGGACCTTCAACAATGTTGAAGAGGGTCCCAAAATATGGCATTTTACAGTATATGATCAAGCCCAAATCAGTATACAAACTTGCTCAAAATGCAATGCAAGATTAAGGCCACAAGAGGGCTATAACATGAAGTACACAAAATATTCATCAAACATCCAAAGACCCTTAATAAAACATGACAAGGGGGTCAAAATATGGCCAATTTCAGTTCTGATCATGGCCGAAAAACAGAAGCAAGACAAACTAACAAAACATGCAAAAATAGGGACCAAAGAGGGGTACAATGGCAAGTGATACATGGATGCCCCAAACAAGGATGATCCCTTCTTCAAAGTTTAATAAGGGCTCAAAATAAGCCTATCTACAGTTTATGTCATGCTCCAAAACAGATCACACATAGGCTAAAAATATCATGCAAAATAATGGCATTCAAGAGGATAATGAAGCAAGTGCCAAAAAGAAGCTTCAAACTGCAATGAGCCCTTAATGAAACATGGAATATAGCTCAAAAAAATGACATTTTAATTTTTGGTCGGAGCTCAAAACAGCAAGAAAAATGGCTAGAAAAGTGTTGCAAAATTAAGCTCAAAAAGAGGGAATTGACACTTACCCTTGAAGACCAACCCTTGGTTGCTTCTTGGCTTGAGAAGTGATGCCTCCTAGCTGCTGGAAAGCTCCCCAAGCTGCTGGAAATGGAGTAGTGGTGGTGATGCTAGGTAGTGATGAAGGAATGGTGCAAGGAACTTGGATGCTTGAGCTTGAAAGAGAGAGATAGAGGGAGATGTGTATACAAGGCTTAAGGCAAATTTTTCCAACCCTCAAGACAGAGCTGGAGGCTCTATTATGTAGACAAAAATGGGGGAGAAATGGAGGGAAAAAATGGGGGGGAAAACAAGCCAAGTTTCCCCCCAAAAGTTGTCCCCCAGATACAGGTTTTTTGGGGGGAAAACAGATATACAGCTGTAGTATACACACTGCAAGGATCATGGCTGGCCAGCCAAGGGTCAGAAAGGCCAAGTTGATTTTCTGGCCGACCATCACAAAAAGGTGTCCTCTCAGGTGCCCTCAACACAACCCTGTGGTTCAAAACTGGCAACTATAAAACGGGAGAGAGAACAAGCCACTTTTCGAAGGGGTTCAAAAGGTTCAAGTAGAATTAATGGCCGGCCATATAATATTTGTGTCCTCCCAGGTGTCTACAACACAAATATGGGGGTTAGGATTGAAGAAAGTGACCCTAGGGTGGTCAACATTGGCTTGGAAGTGAGAAAAACGGGCGTCGGAGGGCGACGGAGGAATATAACTGGTTGTTGAAACAATTGCTGGCCTCCCACCCTTCTGTGACCTTCCTGGTGGTGAAACAGAGGTACCTGCCAAAAATGAACAAAAACCGATGCAAAATAAAGGTTCCGTGGCCGAAACGCGCAGTCCGAGGCCCCAAAAACTGATTGTTAAGCACCGAAAGTGGCGTTCGACCACGAAGTGGGTCTCTCAGACCTCAGTGTCCCTCAAAAGGAAGTAAACAAGATGCATACCAAAAACCGGGGCAATCGGAGATGGTTAGGTGGTCTTGAACCGAGGCACATGGCCTGACGGCTTCGAAAACCGGGAATCGGGCTCCGAAATGGGCAAAATGGCCTACGACCACGAAATGTAGCCCACGACCACTGAGAGATGATCTACCAGACCTCTCCCTCCCCTCAGGGAAAAGAAACAGAGAAAACCGAGTCTGGTTCGCAAACCGAGGCAAGGCACAGAAAAGCCCGAAAGTTTGGAGGCAGGGCTCACAGCCGAGACTCTGAGACTTCTGAACGAGCACAATGTCCAATATCACCGAGCGCTCAATCGGTGACGTTTGAGTCTTAAGATCGGTCAAAAATGGGGTGTCTACACAACCCAAAACTTTCCCTGATTTCCGCACGTGCGGCCCCATCCCGCACGTGCGGCCCAAGGCCCTGCATGTGCGGCTTAGCCCTCAGCCTAGAAAATTTTCAGTTCAAGTGTAAAACCCCCTAAAATCAACTTCAAGCCTCCCGGAACAAGTGGAAACTCAAAAGTGAAATTAATAGAGACGGAAATTTTGAGAAATAGATTTCAAAATTGTTGAACCCAATGCATAGAAAGAAAAGTAAGATGGGTTACGTACCCGGTCATCACAATTTATAGGTCCTATTGGGAAGACTTATACAAGATATGAGCCAATGAAAATACTTATAACCCAATAGGTCTTGTAGTTTTCTTGTGGACATATCTACCCAAATCTTAATTAAATAATAACTTGATTAATGATAATATCATATATAGAAAATCCAATGTAACCGTAGATTGTGATCATATTTATATGGTTAGAAATTTGAAATTCAAAATAACTTAATTGATGGTAATACCATATATGAGAAATCTAATATTGCCATAGATTGTGATCATATCTATATGTTTAGAACTTTGAAATTCAAAATAATCTAATTAATGACATTATCATATATGAGAAATCTAATGTTACTATAGATTGTGATCATATCTATATGGTTGGAAATTTGAAATTCAAAATGTAAATGTAACATGTAACATTCCAAACCCAACGTGACATTCCCAAATCCAACGTGACATTCCCATATGTTTCTGAAATTCAAAATAACTTATTAATGGCAATACGATATATGGGAAATCCAATATTACTATAGATTGTGATCATATCTATATGGTTGGAAATTTGAAATTCAAAACATAAATGTAACATGTAATATCTCAAACCCAATGTGACATTTGCAAACCCAACGTGACATTCTTATAGGCTTATCATCCCAAACCCAACATAAATGTAACATGTAACATCCCAAACCCACCGTGACATTCCCATATGCTTCTTATCCCAAACCCAACGCGACATTCTAATACTCCATCGTTGAATTATAAATAATGTAACCTCGTAAATGTAACATGTAACATCCCAATCCAACCCATGTATTGAACCACCATCATCCCTAAACCAGCGTAACTTCAACATCGAGCGATGGGATTCAATCCACATTCAGTTACAAACCCAAATCTCCAATAATTTTGCTCAATGTACTGTGACATGTATGTAAACATTAATTACAACAAAAACACGATACACATTTAAACACATATACAACCGAACAAACATACAAATATCATCTACTACATTGTGCATGTAGATTAACGTTACACACTAAATGTAACATGTATCATAACACGATCATCTAGGTCCCAATGTACAATTGCCATCCTACGACGTGGTTCATATTCAACATCCAATTAATAACCAAAATCAAATACCTCCAACCCAACTCTTGAACCCATGTACACCACCCACACATCGAACATATCAAAATGTATCAACCATTAGAATGTCAAATACACGCATTAATTAGAACATTGGCCAAAGTGTGCCTATCAATGAGTGTGATAGATTGTCAATGCCTTATTAAAGATGAACAATCGACACTTCAACAAAAAAAATTATATATATACCTCTTCCCCTTAACTGATTGGAGTCGAAATTTGTCGAAGGAATCAACACACAACCCTCAAACTTCATCATGTCATCGACCATATCCACATCCATTTAAGCAACATTTTGTAATGCACTGGAATCCCACGATCAAGGCCAAAAAAACTCACACAGTCGTTGCCTGTAGACTTGTCTTTCCTAAAAGCCTTCCCAAATGTGATATGATGAATGATAAAATAAGGTACAATATAGAAACAAATTAGGGGTATAATAGTACACTAATATCATTTATTTACAACTCATATGACCTTATGGAACACATTCATATTTAAATAGGACTTCAAACTCTAAAAGAATATTCATAGGACTTCACATTAAATAAGTCTTCCAAATAGGACTTATAAATAATTTTTCCTAATTGAAAATTTTTGTATTCTAAAGCTACTTAATTAAAAAAAAAAAAAAAAAATTGAATGGATGGCCTTTTTATTTTTTATTTATTTATTTTTTTGTATCAATAACCTATAGATTTTAATAATTTTTGTATTTTGAAGCTACAAAATAAATAAAAAAAAGATAGCATTACTTTTTTTTATTTTTTATTTTTTATTTTAAATCTTAATTAGTTTTATTTTTACTTTGTGTTATATGATAATATAATAATTCATTTTAATTTGGTTTTGTATCAATAACCTATAGACTTCAGGAATTTTTGTATTATGAAGCTATTAAATAATAAAAAAATATCACTTTAAAAAAAAAAAAAAATCTTAGTTAGTTTTATTTTTACTTTGTGTAATATGATAATATTATCATTCATTTTAAATAATAAGATCTTAAGCATAGTACGTGAATGACTTAAATCTTTATCTTGAAATGACACTTGTTATGCATGTGAATATAAAATTCAACAATCATAAAAATAATAATAATAATAATAATTTTACCTATGATTTTTGTCTAAATACATAAAATATATTTATTTAAATTAAGTTGTAAAATTTTGATTATAAATATGTAATGTGTTTATAATTTCAACACAACATAGTTGAATAATAATTTTGCTTATAAGATATTAATCAAACTTTTATTGAAGTATTGTTTAAAAATTACACAATAACGTAATTGAAATTAACTATTAAATAATGATGAAGTAAAAAATATGTATCTTGAGTTTTTGTTGTTGAAATGGGTCCATTATTTTTCGTTATCTATATATATATAACGACTATTATGAGTTGAAAATAAAATAGTTGATTTGTATATTTATTAAGAAATTTGAGATCTATTCACTTGAAATGCTCCTTTGTGCAGAGAACTTTTTACTGCAAAAGAGAAACTTGTCATGTAAAAACCTACTTAATTAGTGTACTCACTTCATATGTACAAAGAAACAAATTTAAACCCATGAAGATCTCAAATAAAAAAATAAAAATGTAAGCGAAAATGTTATAGAGTTATATAATTAAGTTTAATTATATTTGGATTTAATCCGGTGTCCTCCTTTATATTACAACAAAATGGAACACATAAATTAATATAATTGAAGAAAAAATAGAATGAAAAATAAATGAGATCAAACTAAAACTTCATTCATACTCATGAATGTGTTTCAAATACTTTCTCAATTGGCAAAATTTTCCTCAAAAAAAATTGTGTGAACTCCAATTGCATTGCAAAACATTGCTCTTTGTGTTGGTCTTTAGGCCTTTATTGCCATTGCTATTTTTTCAGGTATGTTGTACTTGTAAATTATTTAACAAAATGAACAATAGATTTTAGAGGCACAATCACATCTACTACATTATTATAATTTCAACAAGTAACTTAGGAAAAAAGAAAAAATCTGTAAAAGAAAAAGAGAGAAAGAAAAATACAATATAAGATTTCAAACATTTGCTTCTTTTTTTTATTATTATTTATTTATAGAAGATGCCAAAAATCTTAGATAATTGGTCAAATCACATGTTTAATTCCATTGCATGATTCCTTCTCTTCTCCAATCTTTTTGCCCAATTTCATATGGTCATAAAAATTGGATTTTGAGATTTATAGGTTTAATGTTTTGTGAAATATCTTTGGATAAGATATAAGAAATTTGAATTAGAGTCAAACTGATATTTTATTTCTAAAATATTTTAAAAATCTCTTATCCATTTCAAATTTAAATTTTGAAATGGATTTGTATGTTTTCCATTTGAAAGTCATAAATCAAAGTATATAAATGGATTAATTATTTTTTAAAAATAATTCAATAAAAGCTAACCAATAGAAAACTTTTTATTATTTAAAAAATAACGATTCTAAAAAAATAGTATGAATGTTTTGAGTTTTACAATGATCTTCTTATTAGAAATTCCCTTCTTCTTAATATATATATATATATTTTTTCATCAAGTTGTCTGAACATTATCATCTTCAAGTAAATTTTTCATTTTTTTTTTTTGATCGGCAAAGAAAAATTTCATTTAACAGCATGAAATTAAAAGTACAGGAAGATGAGATGCATCGAGAGAGATTCGGAAGTATAAAAATACCCCTACTACTGCTACTCGCATCCATACAACCAACCCCTAAGCCTCTCGATTTTTAAATAAAAAAGTTAAGAAGAACTTAACTATAAAAATAAAAATACATGAGTCCACTCATAATCAACCCACCAAAACACCCAAAACAAACTAAAACTAAAACTAAAACAAAACCATAACACCCAAAGGCCAAAACCAAACGAACTACATCTAATCAACGAACCCCTCGCCAAACCCACACCCTGCAGCACCAACTCCCAAAGCCCCCACACCTAGCCGCACCAACTCCCAAGGCCCACACCTCTCCTGCCACAACCACTCTCGAGTCCGACCACGCCACCCCTAGCTCTGCAACTCCCACCTCCCAAAGCCCAACTGCCCAGAACACTCCATGCCACCACCGGAAAACCGATGGAGGCGTAAACAACACCCACCGAACACTCCATGCCACCACCGCCAAGAACACTCCTACAACTCCCCTGAGGCGTAAACAACACCCATCGATCAACTCCCATCAGTCTACTACTTGCACACACCGATATACTCACACCCAAAACCTCGCTTAAGCCTCATTTCGCCAAAACTCCAAACCAACACACGAAAACCAAAACCAAACTGCTGCAACTCAGGCCTCGATAACATCCAAACGGTTGAGGCTAAAAGAATGCCTTTGGACAGAACTTGAACTCACACCAAGGAACCACACGCCCATGACAAATGACCACCCACAGGACACTTACCCTCAAACTCACACAAGAGAAGCGCCGAGAGTAACACCCGACAGAATCGGAGCACTACGCCACCCTTTGTTACCGCCAAACAGGCATCAAAACTCCTCCACCAAATCGATCCAGAGCACCCTCAAGCTCCTACCGCCTAAAAGCGCTCGAATGAAAGTCTGGATGACCCCGATGCATCGTAGAACGACATGGTTAAAACACAAACCCGACGGCCCAGAGCGACCCATGACAACAAGAACACGCCCAGGTGGGGAAAATGAGGGACTCAATTTTATTGAACAACAACAAACACCGAAAAAGAGCTAGGCCAGCCGACCGCCATAGCCAAAGGCGGCCGGCCAGCCCAAACAGAGGCGAGGGAAGGAGGTTTTAGAGAGAGAGAGAGGTTTTAGAGACAAGAATCTTTCAAGTAAATTTTTCTTGTATGCAATGAGTGGAAGAAAACATAAGAGAGTGGAGAATCTTTTGTGCAATGAGGATAGTCATGACAATGTCCATTATGATAAGATATTTGGTTTATGGAAAATATTTGAGAACTTTAAAAAAAAAATAATTAAATTTATAATAGTATAATATGATAGATGTCAATTTTAGTCACACTTAATCATATATATTCAACTTTGACGACACATAATTGTGAATGAACTTATGAATCTTTAATATTTATATTCCTTCAATTTAGAATAGTCCTTGTTTGGACTCTCTAACTCCAATTATGCTATTACATGATAATTTTAACTTTTTAAAATTGAAAAATACGTGGATTTTAATGTGTTGGAAAATTATATATATATATATATATATATAGGGCCTTGTTAATGATAACAATAAGAACTATATAATACCAAAATATTTGTAATCTTAATACATATTTTGGGGCACTTTGGGAAGCTGGTTAAAAGTCAGCTTTTGGTTTTTAACTCATTTTGAGTTATGTCATATCTCACATTTTTTATTCACAAAAAGACAAAAAAGTCAAAAAAAGCTAAAAAGTCAGCTTTTAACCAACTTCCCAAAACACTCCAAATATGTTTGTTGGCACCATAAATTTGAAATTTTCTGTTGATAAGGGTATGGACATGTGCATAAGAGGTTTAAGAGTCAAGGGCATGAAATTAGTGGCCCAAGAAAGAAGATTAAGGATGTGACACTTGGCAATCTTAGAAGGAAAGAAAGTTCAACATAGTTGCAGCAGTTGCAGATTATGGGCAGATGTGGGAGCCGGCAAGTGGACACATGGTAGTATCGTATGGCTAGTGAAATCATATAAAAGTTGAAAATTTGAAGAGGAGAAGACTTTCAATCAAATTCACAACTCATGTGAAATCTAGGAGTAGTGTGACTTATTTAGGAATAGTTCTTGTACTTAGGAGTAGTTCATCTGTAACTGTTTGTAACCTTTTTTATCCCTATCGATTGTGATGCTATCTGGACTTGTAATTTGATTCTTATAATTAAATGACAAGTTTTAGTGTTGTTCAATCGAATTTCAGTTTGTTTGTATTTGTTTCTTTACATTACAACCTTCAAAGAAGTCCTTGAATTTGTCAAGGCATAGGACATCAACCACAATTGCTTGATCTGTTTGTTGTTTGTGAAAATCGATTTCTTCTGTTGAATCTTCCCTGTTGATTTGATCCAAGCCAGATTTTGGCTAACAATATCCAAACACTTTTACTTAATTTTATTCATTCTTTACACAACACTAACAACAACTTTTAAGGTTATTTTTAGCATTTTCCTCATATACAACGAGGTATTTAGAGGAGTCATATAGAAATGTTTTTACTTTCTAACATTCCTAAATCCACAAAATCACTCATTTGTCAATAACTTTTTAACATGATAATTGAGAACAATATGATTTAAAGGCTATAAATAGATTGGGATGGGATGATATAATTTTCGGTACAAAAGATCCAGAACCATGAAAAACAGTATGAAAACCTCACACAATCTAAAAAGTAGGCAACTAAGTAGCCTTCTCTTTTGCCATGCTAAGGGGAGGCATGATTGTTGCTTGTTACATTTAGAGAAACATCAATTTGGCCTTTGCTAATAATCTTTATATTATTTATTTATTTTGCTGAGGCCTTTTATTTTGCTAATAATTACCTACCTCGTGGCACAAAAGCCTCTCTACTACTTGGCTCACGGTTGGTCTTGCATCTTTGTCTTCGTCTACACACTGTAATGCCACTTCAACTAATATTTCCATCTTACTTGCGTCATATCTATCCTTCATCATTGGATCTATAATCTCTTCAAGCCACAATTCCTTCGAAACATTTTCATTCATTTCCTCTGTCACCCACTTAACTAGGCCCCTTTGTTCCATCTCCCCTGAATTGTCAAAGGTGTGAGGAACTATCATCAGTGGTGACCATCTCCAACACCACCACTCCATAGTTGTAAACATCAACTTTAGACGTGATTCGGAAATTGAAAAACCACTCAGGAGCCATGTAACCTCTTGTTCCTCTTACTTTGGAGAAGCCTGAGTTATGTCCATTACCTCTGTTCAATAGCCTTGAGAGACAGAAATCTGCAACCTTTGGCTGGTAATTGGAGTCCAAGAGAATATTCCGAGGCTTCACATCACAGTGGAGAACCCACTCGGAGCACTCATCGTGCAAATAAGCCAGACCTTTTGCGGAGCCTACCGCGATATGAAACCTTTTCTCCTAATCGAGGGTGTTAGAAGTAAGATTTTCTGCCAAGGACCTACGCTCCATGTACTCGTACACCAAAAGCCGGTGTTTCCCGTCCACGCAATATCCCCATACCTCTATCAAGTTCTTGTGGTTAACTCTTCCACTGGTGCTTACCTCGGCCAAGAACTCATCTTCTCCTTGGTTAGCTTCATTGAGCCGCTTGATTGTTGCAACTCGACGATTAGATAATACACCCTTGTATACCATGTCGCCACTTCCTTTTCCAATCTCTTCACCAAATTTATGCGTTGCTTTCTTTAGCTCATCGTAGGTGAATTTTCTAAGGCCAGTCGCGACTTGAAGGTAACTTTGTGTAGTTGCACTTGAATTTTGACAGTTTCTATACAATAAGTACAACACCAAACAAATACAAATAATCTTAACTCCTCCAATAGCACTGGCAAACCAAACCATGAACTGCAATGACCCATTTCTTTGGGTTTCTTGTAACTTTTGTTGAGCTACAAACTAAGTGGGTGAGAGCAATTTGAGTTAAATCCTTGAACATGCTTTTCATAAAATGGGATTGAGGCTTTCGGCAATTTTATGTACATAGGATCTGAAAAACTTGGTGTACAATAGCCATTGATAAATAGTGCCTTGCAATAACAGTTGTAAAAACCATTACCTTAGTTAAATCTGTATTGAAACCCATAGCAGTTGCATCTTTGTAAGCATTCATTCGCACACCTCTTGAGGTATAATTGCTATCAAACCTAATATCATAGCCATAGAATTCAACATAAGGAAGTTGGAGGAAACCAACCTCACTACCGTTGCAAGAGAGATTGAAATCTGGCTTACATCCAAGAGATTGGTTTGTCTTATTTTTAATCTTGTACCCTGGTATACAAGAGCATCTCCGACCAGATTTCTCATGGAGAACATAAGTACACAAACTATTGGGTCCGTAGATACCATGGATCTTGCATGGTTGAGATTTGGCTTGCCAAGTCACGTTCCAAATTTTGTTTTTCTCGTCTAGGCTGTACATTCGAATGTTGCCATCGTGATCCATGGTTAATCTTCTCTAATCTGAATTCCAGAATCTATAGCTGTGAATTGAAAATCATCAGTTGATTTGAAATGGCCCGATGAGTTGAATACAATAATTTTGCTACAGCTGTAACTAGACCTTCCAGCATTCCAGTTGTTTAGCCATGGGTCCGGCCAATACAAGCTGGATAGGTCAAGGCTATTATAGACAAGACAGGAGACGTTTTTGTCGTCGAAAAAGAGCTTGTAGAAACTAGAAGAATAATTGGTTTGGCTTCGAGATGACACAAGCTTTGTGTTTCTGGTTAGTGGTTGGTAGGAAATAAACGTATCAGCTGGTGACTGAAAACTTTGCCAAAGAATTAAACCCTTCGATGTAAGAAGAAGTTACCAGTGTCATTCAATAGCAGTTGCACTGAAGATACTGACTTCATTTTAGTGGCCCAAACATTGAATTGCCTGGCATCTGTCAAGATGAGATTGCCATTTTTAAGGAGGGTGAGCTTGGATAGTCTTCCATTAATGGGTTGGTCTTGGTTGGCCATCCAGACTGTGGTGTGGCTCCCATCATACAATGGTTCACGGTACCAATAGCAAAGCAATAAGCCTGCTGAGAATACACCATTTGGTGAAATCAAAACATTATCCGGCTTCTCCACTGAGAGAGATGATCCTTCACTCATGCTATATATGTATGGTGTTGAAAATGAAAAGGATGGGAATAACAGGACCAATGGGATAATAAGGATCAAAATTGGCATAGCCATGAAGTGATGATTCGGCATGTGAATTTCTTAAAGAGTTGTAGATGTTGTGGAATGGTGGTGGTGAATTTATATAGTACAGATCATTAGCTCCATGGACAGTGTATTTGTCCCTTTAACAGTGTGTTAACTAGCTCTATGCCATGAATATTTTGTTAATATGCGTTGAATGTCTAGTCGAAAGGACTATTGATCCAAACAGTGGGTTTGAATGAGTCAAAAGGGGCTTCTTGGTGGAAAAAATTCTATCGACAATGACAATTTATCTCAAATTTTATTTCAAAAGTGAGGGTTGTTTTGAAATGTGACTAATTTAGTTGATTTTTTTATAGTGATTTTTATTTTTTTAGTTATTTTAAGTGTGGGAGCTGGATAAAAATGGACGCAGATAGGCTGAGTACACATTTAGGTAATCGGTACATGTTATACTTGCCCCCGTCTTGTACGTTTGGGATGCCGCATATCTTAGTCGGCCACAAAGCCAGCTGAACGAGGGGTCAATTGAAAGTTGGAATACGACGAAGGAAGGGCCAAGTGAGCAATCACACGATGGATTAGTAGTGGGCCCCATCCTGAGGATTGAGAGCGTATATAAATAGAAGAACAACAACCAAGGAGAGGTATGTGAGAACTAGTATGCTTAACTTAAGACCCAAGTAACCAAGAGAGTATACATTGACTTATTTGTCGGAGTGCTAATTCTAGCACCCCCGACCGGACTGTTCATTCCTTTTTAGGTGGCTAGCTGAGGATTACGAGCGTCCCACAGGATCCAAAGAGTATTTCTAATCCACTATCTTCATAATTGACCCCGTCTATGGGAATACTCAACTACATCCATGGCGGGCGTAACGGAAGATCCTCCGATAGTCACTGATGAAACCACACAGAGAGATGAACTCACTCCAACAAACATGCTGGGACCGGAGACTATCGCTGCAAGATGTGCCATGAACTTCGACTCACTTGCCTAGACCTCACCCTCGACTTCAGCACAGGAGACAATGCAAGCGATCATGGAACAGGCGAAGCAAAATGAATAGAGGTTGGAAAACATGATCGCTGAGAACGAGTGCCTCTGTCAGCATTTGGCCTTGGAAATAGCAAAATCCAAGCAAGCTTTATGCCAAGATCCCGGACGACCTCTGAGAGAAGATGTTCGACGACCTCGAGTTCGAAGACAAGAAAGTGAAAGTGATTCTGACTCATTATCCCCAGAACCCAAAAAGAAGGGACAAGTCGAAACCACCAGTTCCTTCGAAGAGAGTCCGCGTACATGCCATAAGTGAATGTGAAATGGTTCAAGCGAAGAGGACCAGCATAATCCCTTTGTACGACGGATCGCAAAGGCAGTACTACACAAAAAGTTTAAAGCCCCATCGTTCACTCTGTACGACGGGAAATCAGACCCCACTGATCACATCCGCCATTATAACTAAGCTATGATGTTGCATGCGGACGACGAGGCCCTCATGTGCCGAATATTTCCGAGCAGCTTGGGATCTTTGGCCGTTAGATGGTATTATAAATTGGAACCAGCATCGAATTAAGAGCTTCCATCAACTCCATAAATCCTTTAGGGCAAGTTTCATCACCAATGAGGTCTAGCCGAAGCAAGCCGATTCTCTTTAGGCAATGTAAATCCAGCCAAAGGAAACCTTACGAGCGTATTCGGCGCTATTGGGAATGCTTTAATCTTGTGGATTACGCCTGCAACGACTCTATGGCCATCACTGCCTTTAAAATGGGGTTGCATTCTAATAGTGCCCTCCAACATTCCTTGACTAGAAGGCCCCCCAAAACAATTTGGTTGTTGATGAAGAAAGTCGAGGAATATTGCAAAGTTGAAGATGACGCACTGTGGGTCAAAGCCGGGTGCCGGGCCATTAAGACGGCCCCATCTGAAATCATTCAGCCGATAAGTTCTGGACCATCACGGAGCCTTAAACCACGGGGTCGGGCTAAACAAGACAAGAGAAATTCAAGCCGCTCAAATGACCAATGCTCCCACTGATCTAATGAACAACTTCAAGTGGATAGCAGGCGTACAAAGGGCGTGGACAAGAAATATGCGGAGTTACCGGAGCCGATCAGCACGGTTATGACTAAAATTTAACATCTGCCGTTCTTCAAGTGGCCACCCAAAATGGTGGGACCTCCCGATACAAGGAGACGGGATAGGCGGTGTGAATATCACAAAGATCACGGTCATGATACCGACAGTTGCTATGCTTTGAAAGACCACCTTGAGGAGTTGGTACAAGACAGTCGGCTCTCGTAACACGTCCGAAAGAACAACTCAACCAAAACAGTCGCCCTATGGCAGGATTCACCTCCGCTCAGCGTAATCCATATGATATATAGCCTGCCGACAGCCCCCGCCGTACATTCAATTCAGTCCCATCCTGGCCCCCAAAAGTAAATCACACTAGCAAAATGGCCCCATGAAGCTCCGAGTATTACCTTCAATGATTCTAATTTGATCGGCGTAACACTCCCATATATTGATCCATTGGTCATCGAACTACGCGTAAACCGATTCACCGTTGAATGCATTCTTATAGACCAGGGGAGTACTTTGGAGGTTATGTATTACAAGATCTTCATCAAACTCGGGTTCACTGAGTCGGACCTGTCTCTGGCTCCTTATCCGCTGTTCGGCTTCAACGCTAATCCAGAATACTCGTTGGGCAAAATCACACTACCAGTTTGAGCGGGCTCCCGAATAGTAGATATGGAATTCTTGGTTGTCAAGCTACCTTCGCCGTACAATCTTATCATGTGATGAACTTGGTTGCATGCCATGCATGCCGTGCCGAGCACCTATCATCAACTGCTCCGCTTCCCGATTGAATGCGGTATTGAACAAATCCGTGGTTCCCAAAAATCGGCACAAGCATATTATCTTCTCGCCACAAAGACACCAAGAGAGTTGGAGGTAAACTCTATTGAGGTGCCGGATCGCGAGAGCCTCGACGATGTTGGGCAGTTCCCAAGTGAAAAGGCCACAGAAGCCCTGGACTGAGTTTAAATTGATAGGGATCCTGACAGGTTCTTCATGGTCGGCACCTCCTTGAATAAAACTAACAGACAGTAGCTAATTACCTTCTTGCTCGACAACCTTGATGTATTCGCATGGTCGCTGTATGATATGCTAGGGGTAGATCCATCTGTTTCTTAGCACCGTTTAAATGTTGACCCCAAATGTGAGCTGATCATTTAGAGAAGTCAGCAGTCAGCTGCAGAACACACCGCTGCCGTTGTTGAAGAAGTTGACTGGTTGCTTGATGCCGGGGAAATCCGGGAAGTACTTATCCTACATGGCTATCCAATACTATGGTGGTAAAGAAGAAAAATGAGACTTGGCGTGTCTGTGTGGACTTCACAAATTTAAATAAAGCTTGCCCCAAGGATTGTTTTCCTCTCCCCAGAATTGACCAACTCCTAGACGCCACGGCACGTCACCAACGTATGAGCTTCCTCGATGCCTACAGAGGCTACCATCAAATCGCCATGTATCCGAAGGACCAAGACAAAACTACATTCCTCACCCGAAGAGGAACCTATTGCTACAAGGTTATGCCTTTTGGGCTGAAGAATGCAGGGGCGACTTACCAAAGACTAGTCACTGCCATATTCAAGGAGCAACTTGGCCGTACTATGGAAATGTACATTGACGATATAGTGGTCAAGTCTAAAGAAGAGCAAACTCATCTGGCCGATCTGGAAGAGATATTCGGCATTTTACGCAAGTACAAAATGAAGCTGAACGCTTCCAAGTGTGCATTTGGGATCGGATCCGGCAAATTCCTTGGCTACATTGTCAACCACCGAGGAATCGAAGCCAACCCGAGGCAAATCACAGCAATCTTGGAACTCAGCTCCCCTCGATCGGTGAAGGAGGTTCAAAAGTTGATAGGGATGGCCGCCGCACTCAATAGATTCATCAGTTGTTCCACAGATCACTGTTGACAATTCTTTTATACTCTACGGCAGGGTAAGGCTTTTGAATGGACATCCGAGTGCGAAGCCACTTTCAATGGTCTGAAGACCTACCTTTGATCAATTCCACTCTTGACAACACCTTCAGCAAGTGACCTGCTCATTTTATATGTGGCAGTTTTTGGCCGGGCCGTGAGCGTCGTACTGTTAAAGGAAGACCTTGGGGAGCAGCGGCCAGTGTATTATGTGAGCAAGGCAATGGTTGACGCCAAAACACGTTACCTTCCATTGGAAAAACTCATCCTAGCCCTCGTCATGGCAGCAAGAAAGCTGATGCATTACTTTCAGGGGCATACCATCGGGGTACTAACGGACCACCCCCTCCGGTCAATATTCCGTAGTGCGGAAGCATCAGGGCACGTTTCAAAGTGGGCTCTTGAACTCGGCTAGTACGATATTCAGTTTCTGCCTAGAACCTCAATCAAGGGGCAAGTGCTTGCCGACTTTGTCGGCGAATTCACTGGGGATCTTGCCAACTTCAAGTCTGATGAAATTCAACTTAAGCCGAACTAGAGAATTTATGTTGGGGACATTTGGTAGTTGTATTGTAATGGATCGTCCAATCAACACGGCGGTGGGGCTAGAGTAGTGATCATGGCTTCCGACGGGGCAATAATCGAGCAGGCTGTCAAACTCGGCTTCGAAGCATTGAATAATGAGGCCAAATATGAGGCCCTGCTAACCGGCTTGCGAAATGCACATCTCCTGGGTGCTTGGCGTCTGCTTATATTTTGCGATTCAAAACTGGTGATAAATCAGCTAAAGGGGGAGTATGTGGCCAAAAACGACCGTATGGCCGCTTACATGAAAACGAAAAATTCCGGCTTGCGAAATGCACATCTCCTGGGTGCTTGGCGTCTGCTTATATTTTGCGATTCAAAACTGGTGATAAATCAGCTAAAGGGGGAGTATGTGGCCAAAAACGACCGTATGGCCGCTTACATGAAAACGAAAAATTCCTTACTGGTAAAACTTGACCATCATGAATTGAACCAAATAACCCATGATCAGAACACACACGCAGTCGCCCTGGCTTGTCTAGCCTCCGCCATTAACTCAGAGATTAAACGGACAATTGAAGTGGGTCTCATCCCTAAGCCGAGCATTGGCCCTTCAGAGGAAGTCCAGATCAATGTCATAGAGTCAGAGCCGAGTTGGATGGACTCCATTGCTGCATTTCTATCTTCCAAACAGCTTCCGTCGGATAAGAAAGAAGCACACAAGCTGCAAAACAAAGCCCTACGATACTATTTGGATCCGCAAGGAAAACTTTACAAAAAATCCCTTTCTGGCCCGTATCTAGAATGCATTCATCCGGGTAAAGTCGAGGGATTCCTGACTGAAATACAAGAAGATAACTGTGGTGCCCATTCTGGCGGGTGCTCTTTGGCCCATCGAGCTGTGACACAAGGGTATTATTGCCCGACAATGAGAGCTGATGCCGAATGTTACGTGAAGAAATGTGAACAGTGCCATAAGTTTTTCCCCTTAACCCATCTGCCTGCTAAATAGTTAAGCTCTATAACGAGTCCTTGGCCGTTCACTCAATGAGGACTCGACATCGTCAGACCACTGCCTCGCGCCCCAGGCAACAAGCGATTTTTGATTGTCAGAACAGATTATTTCACAAAATGGGTAAAAGCGGAGGCACTGACGCACATTCGAGATACTGATGTGAAGCGCTTTGTATGGAGAAATATCATAACGCGATTTGACATTCCAAGAGCACTTATTTCAGATAACGACACCCAGTTTGATTGTGGTGTCTACCGAGAACTGTGCAACAAGTATGGTATTTGGCCCTATTTTTTCACCCCGGCTTATCCACAGAGTAATGGCCAAGCTGAAGCCTCCAACAAAGGCATTTTGGACGGCATCAAGAAGAGGCTAGAGAAAGCTAAAGGCAGATGGGTCGAAAAATTGACAAGTGCATTGTGGGCACATTACACTACACCGAGACGGTCCACTGGGGAAACACCGTTTGCTTTGTGCTTCGGAAATCAACAATCATCCCCTTGGAGATCGACCTCTCAATCTTGAAATCAAAAGTCTTTGATATGGGCCGAAATGACATGATGTTGGCCTTGGATTTAACTCTGATTGAAGAACAAAGAGACCGTGCCCTTGCGTCCGTGGCACGGTACCAGCAGCAGATCGCTAAGTCGTATAATCAGCGTGTTCAGCTACGCCGCTATGTACCAGGCAAATTGGTCCTGAAGAAAGTGCTTCCAGCTACCAGGAATCCGGCTGATGGAAATTGGGTCCTAATTGGGACGGCCCCTATCAGATCGACTCAATCGCAGGAACAGGGGCATATCAGCTCAAAGAGATGTCTGGGAGGAGTCTGCCACGCCCTTGGAATTCCTCGCATTTGCGTAAATTCTATCGTTGAACCGGACCTGTGGGACATGATATTTGTTTTGAATGATTCACCATATACACATTTTGCTTTTGCAATGCAAAGTTTCCTACTTTCTCATTGTGAAACTGAGTTCAAAAGTCTGCCGAATAAAGCCTCCGGATTCAGAGCACCCTTCGTAGATCTCATGATTGGCCAAGATAAAAAAGTCCCTGAATTTAGAGCCCCATCCGTGCAGGTCACGTTTGGGCCGAATAGAGCCTCCGGATTCGGAGCGCCTTCCGTGGATCTCACGATTGGTCAAGATAAAAAAAAGTCTCCGAATTCGGAGCCCCATCCATGCAGGTCACGTTTGGGCCGAATAAAGCCTCCAGATTCGGAGCGTCCTTCATGGATATCACGATTGGCCAAGGTAAAAAAGTCTCCGAATTCAGAGCCCCATCCGTGCAAGTCACGTTTGGGTCGAATAAAGCCTCCGAATTCGGAGCACCCGTCATGGATCTCACGATCGGTCAAAAAAGTCTTAGAATTCGGAGCCCCATCTGTGCAGGTCACGGTTGGGCCGAATAAAGAATCCGGATTCGGAGCGCCCTTCATGGATCTCACGATTGGCCAAGATAAAAAGCCTCCGAATTCGGAGCCCCATCCGTTTAGGTCACGTTTGGGCCGAATAAAGACTCCGGATTCGGAGCGCCCTTCATGGATCTCACAATACACGGTAAAAATTGAAACATGCAAGTATTCAAAATGAAATGTTTCATTAAATTGATCGACTGGCACAAAGTGTATAAATATAAGTTGAAAATGCAAGCATTCAAGATGAAATGTTTCATTAAATTGATCGACTGGCACAAAGTGTATAAACATAAGTTGAAACATGCAAACATTCGAAATAGAGTGTTTTATTAGATTAACTAATAAATACATAATTTACACTCAATTTGCGTTTGAACATTACAATGTCTACTTTTATTCAGCATCTCCCTCATCATCACTCTTCTCGACTTTGAAGGCCGAAAAGGGAAAATGATAACCTTGATATAGCGGCGACGCTGAATCAATGCCTGCTGCCCAAAGAGCGTCTATAGCTTGAAGTGCCTTGATCCAGCCGTGCTTAAATCCACGATTTTTATATTGGCAGACCTCCTCGGCAAGTTTTTCCTTGGTCTTGTCTATCTCAACCTTTCAGCCATCATGAAAGCCTTTTTCATAGGCCCTGGACTTAGCAATCTCAATTGCAAACATGCTAGCCGTATCTCGATCAGCAATCGCATGACTTATTAGCCGCTGAGTCACCCTTTCCTCCACGACTGGGTTAGGATGGCTGGCCGATTATGACTCGGCAGTCTTGACCTTTCTTGGTTCACGCTCACCCTTCTCCGCACGAGCTTTTAAGCTTTGGATGCGTTCGTCTCTCTGCTTTATATCCCGTTGTGCGGCACGAAGACGCATGCCGATTTCATAGGTGGTGTACAGCCCCTTCACCGCCCTATGAACGCCTTCCCGAAACACTCTGAAATCCTGTCGACCTACCATCGACTGTTGGACTTCAGGTGGAAAAATTTGTCGAGCGAACTCGACTGCCACATTTGGGACACGAACGATTGCATCCGCTTCTGTCATTGGTCTATTCCCCACAAAGACTGCAAAACTCAACGGGCACGGTTGTAGACACCCCATTTTTGACCGACTTTAAGACTTGGGCACTACTGATGGCTTCCTTGGTGATGAAAATTGTGCAAGCTATGCTATGCAAAGGGTCAGTTTCTTTGGCAAGGCGAGCGTTAAATCCAAACCTCACACCCCATTGTTGGACCAACAAGATTTTAGATCTTAAAACCCTCTCTTTCAAAATATTTTGAAAAAGGTTTCTGCGATGCTCCGAGGCTCACATTTCGTTAAATGTTACGCTTTTCGGTAAACCGAGCAAGGACAAAGTGGAAATGAATGAAAGAGAGATGAAATCTTTGAAAAATATTTCAAAATACCTTGTTTAGGGGTTTGGAGTTGAAGAAAAGAGGAGTGGAGAGAAGAAACCTAGTTGAGGAAGAAGTTGGGCACGAATCGTTAAGAGAAAGACGAGCAGTCCTTGCTAAATCGGGCCTATCCACTTGTATACTTGGATTTAAGCTATGAGGACACCACCGTTGGAAAGAAGACCTCCGGGGCTTCATTTTTCACTCAAGAATCTCCTACAACCGAGTCTGGATGGGGGAGATATGGTTGGTTGAAATTGGGCATCAATCTAATTGTATTGAAACTGAGCAGTCTTCACTGAAAGAGGTATAACGTTTTGCACAATTGGATTTTTGATGCAAGGATTCCACCATTGGAAATCTTACTTCTAGGGCTTCAATTTGGACAGAAGAATGACCTGCAAAGGAGTCCATATGAAGGAATTATGCCCATTTGAAGTTGGACCTAAAAAACAGACTTTTGTGGCTGATCGGCCAAAAAAAGTAGCAGATCGGCCATCACAAGTAGCAGATCGGCACCAAAGATGGCCGGTCGGCCAAGAGTGACCCAAACTTAGATTTTTTGAAGATTTTTTGAAGATCGTTTCCCTCCAACTGTTTCCAGCTTGTGCTAGTTATCCCAAATTAGATATTTTCGACCAAAGTTGATATTTTGTTATATATGAGAGCCTTATATCTCGTATTCAAGAGGTTAGAACATCTTGAAGGGTTAGGAAGTTTTGGGAGCTTCTCACACTAAAATCCCTCTCTCTCTCTCTACAATTTTTAGAGCTTAATCTCTACCTCTCTCTCTAGAGTTCACTCTCTCTTGCCCTTTTGTGCATGAAAGCTTAGATACACCTCTCCTTTGCCTAAGCACCCTTGACCAAACTTCACTACCATTGAGCCGAGATTCTTTGGGACTTTGTTTGAGCTTCAAAAGGTGGTTTTGGCTTAGATTTTGGGCTAGTTTTGCAACTGTGCATCAAGGGTAAGAACTCTCTCCCTTTTAGCTTATTTTGTATGCTTGCTTGGCCATTTTTTCACACTACTTTGGGGATGTTTTTGGGGTGGTGTTGAACTAAAAAAACCTCTTTTTTTCCTTTGTTTTTTAGTCCTAAAAGTGTTGGTTTGTGCCTTGGTTGGCTAGGGGGTTGTCCTCCCTTTTGCTCCTTGGCTTGTAAGGCCTTGTGAGCTAACTTTCAAACTTTTCAAAAAAATTCTTTTTGGCCTTAGAACCACTAAATTCTAGAGGAACTTCAGTGGTAGAAAAATTGTTTTGAGGCTCAAAATAGAAGGGGGTGCTCCCCTCTCCTCTTGTCTTGTTAGCATGTGTTGTTGGCCCTCCAAAAGAGCACGTGTTTCTACTTCTTGGAGGCTTTGTTTAGGCTCATTTTTATGACTTTCCAGACCTTCCATAACTCTGTTTTGGGCTGTCTTGCTCACCTCTTGCATGCTTTATACACTTATAGTGTAATCCTTGCTAACTAGCCTTGCATGCTTGATGTTGTAGCCTATTATTTTAGCATGTATTGGCTCCATTCCAGCACATTTTTGATAATGATTTAGCATGATTAAACTCTATTCCAAGTGGTTTTGGTCATGTATGGCTTGCTTTGTATAGCTCTAGTGTAATTGGCCTTGTTAGCCTTAAGCTTTGGGACCTCTAGCATGTCATATTTGAGCTTTGTGCATGGCATGGAATCATTTGGCATGATATTTCAGGCCATTTACCTCCTCTATATTCTTGCATTTATCATCCCTTTGTTGTGTTTGAGGGTTGAGCCTTTATGCTTCACTTATGAGCCAATATGTATGCATGCTTGCCTAAGCCTTTGGGCTACCATCTCAAAATGTTTTTGGTGTTATTTTACCATGTTACAACTCTAATTTTTGTTGGTGAAGTCACCTCATGCTTGGTTTTGGTAGGCGCAGTGTAACCTTCCTTGTTTGCCTCGCATACTCCATACTTCATGCCTTTAATTCTAGCTCGTGTTGGCTATGTTTGAGCATATTTTTGGCATTGTTTTGACCTGCCTTGGGATTATTTTGGGCCACCTTGGCCCTTTGGGGCTTGCTTGATATGGCCATGGTGCAAGCCCCTTTGCCAGTCTTAAGTCTTGAGCCTTTTAGCATGCTATGTTTGTGTTATGTGCATGATTTAGCATCATTCCTTACATGATTTCATAGCCTATTTCATTGCCACACTCTGACATTTTCTACTCCTTCAATGCGTTTGAGAGTTGGTGCCTTCATGCCTTGCTTGTGAACCAATTGGCATGCATGCTTGTATATACTTTCAGACTTCATTTTCAGCATGCTTTGGCCATTGTCTTGGCATACATGAGGTTTGTTTGAGTTTGGTTTGGTCCATTAGGTGTTGCATTACATAGCCCTTGCCATTGCATTGTTGTTTGCATGTTTGTTGCATTGCATTATGTTTGGACCGGATGTTGATCCAAACATAGGGAACGAGGGGCGTTTCATACTTAAAGTGATGAAACGCGCCTCATTCCTTTGGTCACCGACACCTTTGATCATGCATGATAAGGTGGAGGTTCATTGAGTCTTATGTGTTATTTGTGTGCATTCATTAACATTGATTTGTGCAACTCGGCCTCTTTGGCCATCATGCATTGAGATGCGTGATTGATGGCTCGAGAGCCGAACACTACACTCCTTTGAGCTTTAGACATGATAAGGAGTGTGGTTGCACACACATTTTCTTGAAAATACACTATCATGCCTCTGTTAGTGTTCTGTTGCAGCAAAAGAGAGAATTTGCAGGAAGCAATGGCCGATCGACCATCAAAGCTGCCGAACAACCATCAAAGTCTGTCGATTGGCTATAAAATTGGCTGATGACCATTATACTTGGCCGATGGCCTTTCCTCTTGGCCGACCACCCCTCAGCATGCTCATAAGGTGGATCAGAAGCATCTTGGAAGTTGGCACGATTTTCAGAAGTCCAAAAGAATGCAAACAGAGGCAACATGAGGCACAGTAGTGGATTTCCGAGCGAAGCCGACCGAGCATGCATTGTTTCCTTGCCCGCGAGGCCATTTCTTTAATTATGACTAGTTCGTGTAAATTAGTCATTCAATTTGTTATGTAATAATTAATTAGCTCAGTATAGCTAGTTTTAATTTGGTTTGTACTTAATTAGCTTAACTTAGCTAGTTAGCTCATTATTCGGACCCTCCGTCGAGAGGGCCAACTGTTGTAATAAGTGTGCGTGTGTGTGATGCATGTCTTCCAACCCCCATTTCTTTCTCCCTTTTACTTAACCGCTTTCGATGGTTAGTTTTAGGGCATATTTCAATTAGCATACTTATGCTTCGCACGTTTGCATTCATTCATCTATTTTGCATGCACCGGGCTCGGCGCATCATACAAACTGCATTGTATTTCAAATACCAATTTGAATACATGTTATCAAAGTTGCATTCATATGACATCTTAGAATAGCCGAGCCTGTCTTAGTTGCATTTTGCATATGTTGCATTAGGCATTCTTGACATAGCTAGGATCATGCATTGATTACTAACTAGCTTCTTTTTTGGCTCAGAGTACACTGTGAGTGTTTTCACTTTAGCATCCTTGCATTTGTGTAAGTGACTGCCATGTTAGCATGCTTGCCATGAGGCTAACTGCTTAAGTGTTTAACTGCATAAATGCCTGTAGATGAAGGCTTTATTGCCTGAATTGGAACAATTCATCAAAATGCGAGTTTTAAGCCCACTTAAAGTGGCAAATCATCATGTTTTCTAAGCCCACTTGAGGGTGGCAAAATTCGCGTCTTATCCTACTTGCGAGTAGCAACTTTAAACCATTTTTGAAAAACAAACATGAGATGTTTTGTTCCAACTTGAGCAATTTAGTCTATACTTGTGTATTGTGCGCATCACATAGTAAGTTAAGCTAATAATCGGAATAAGAACACATGTGTTTTCAAAAACAACATATCATGTTAGTAAAGGCCGATCTTTGATCGGGCGAGCGGGGGTGCTCATTTCAGGACATTCCTCTCTCGTACCCAAGTTCCCGAGCCGAGGCAACTTTGGTGATGACGGACACTTGGCCTTAGGCACGAGTCAGGGTTTCCTAAATTTTCCAAAATAAAACATTTAGGTGGCGACTCTGAAATCTAGCAAAGCAGTCCATGTTTGGCGATTTTTTATTACAATTGATTTTCCAAAACCAATTGCCGGATTTGGACTCTTTGGTGATTTATCAGTCTTACATTGCACTTTGTGAGATTAGATTCAGAACCGTGATAGGAGTCTGAACTGTAGTAGCTAAGAACCAATGATTCGCGCCCTCGTGCATGGAGCGGAGTTCCGAGCGGTCTACAACGGTGTCGCATTGGGTAATCTTTCAGAGCGGGGTTGAGGGGATCTACCCCGTTGCTGTTTTTCCCTCCTGGGCGACCTACTTCGATGACGAGGGGACTGGCGTCTCTCCCACTCCCTCGAAGTCCTACTTCCCGTGCATATAGGTTTGCCACTTCGATTCATTTCTCCTTCCAGCTTAACTAATGTCCTCCCCTCTCCTCTGCTGTTGAAGAACAGTCTGTTTCACATTCGCACTTGTCTAACCTTCCTCAACGGACTGGACTGAGTCGTTGAGTCTGAACACATTAATAAGACCTATGTGCACAAAGCACTCACCCCATTTATTCCTTACAGGGGCAGCACCCTTGAGGCGATATCATTAATACTAAACTTTAAAAGCCTCACGCCACGAACTAACTGCTTTAGGTATCCTAGTTCAAGTGCTGGCTGGTGGAAGGGAAGATTAATCAATCCATTCAGCATAACTATCAGAGCTCAGCCGAATTTCCATTGTGCCCCAGTAAATTACTGAACTGCCGTTTTCGGTCTGTCTTGGTTCATTAACTTACTGGGGCAAGGGCAGATTAATCAATCCATTCGGCATAACTATTAGAGCTTAGCCGAATTTCCATTTTGCCCCAGCAAATTACTGAACTGCCGTTTTCAGTCTGTCTTGGTTCATTAACTTACTGGGGCAAGGCCAGATTAATCAATCCATTTGGTATAACTATCAGAGCTCAACCGAATTTCCAATGAGCCCCAGGAAATTACTGAACTGCCATTTTCGGTCTGTCTTGGTTCATTAACTTACTGGGACAAGGGCAGATTAATCAATCCATTCGGCATAACTATCAGAGCTCAGCCGAATTTCCAATGTGCCCCAGGAAATTACCGAACTGTCGTTTTCAGTCTGTCTTGGTTCATTAACTTACTGGGGCAAGGGCAGATTAATCAATCCATTCGGCATAACTATCAGAGCTCAGCCGAATTTCCAATGTGCCCCAACAAATTACTGAACTGCCGTTTTCAGTCTGTCTTGGTTCATTAACTTACTGGGGCAAGGGCAGATTAATCAATCCATTCGGCATAACTAATAGAACTCAACCGAATTTCCAATGTGGCCCAGCAAATTACTGAACTGCCGTTTTCGGTCTGTCTTGGTTCATTAACTTACTGGGGCAAGGGAAGATTAATCAATCCATTCGGCATAACTATCAAAGCTCAGCTGAATTTTCATTGTGCCCCAGCAAATTCCTGAACTGCCATTTTCAGTCTGTCTTGGTTCATTAGTTTGATTGGTTCATTAACCTGCTACGGCAAGGGCATATTCACTAATATATTCAGCTAAGCTACAACACTTTACAGTTATTTTTAATTCAGCAACTTGTTTCATTCATTTCATGATTTTATATCTTGCTTGGCTGCTAACAAGCACATTCATTTAGCACAAAAGGCAAAAATAATTTATATTCATAAGCTGTGCGCAAATAGGAAAAAAAAATTTCACTCGTAAATTGAAAACAAATAGAATTCATTTTACAAATGAAAACTACCCTATATCAGATTCTCACAAAAATGAACAATCAAAAACAAAAACCTAATACATACAGCAAAATCTACATACACTTAATACCCAAAGCAAAATGGAAAATATTCAACTGTCTTCGGTATCTTCGGGGTCAGACTCTAGCAGCTCAACGTCTACCTAATCGTACAGAATCGGCTGTTCCGATGTCATGTTAGCGGCAGCCAAGGCCTTGAGTCAGCTGTGTTTGAAACCCCTATTTTCAAATTTCGGCACTTCTTCAACATAGTCTACCAAAGCCGCATTCTTGCCAGCTTGGAATGACTCGGAAAGCGCAGAGTTAGCGTTCACCTTCGCCCGCCTAGACTCTTCCAAATCGGCCTCTAGCTTTGCAATCATTTCGTTGGCCAGTCTGAGCGCCTCTTCATTCGCTTTCGCCTTTTCTTCAGCGGCCATTTTCAATGTGACAACAGTCTTGGCCTTATTTGCTTTTGCATCGGCCCTAGCTCTCTCTTCCGCTGCTTTCGCGGCCTCAGACTTAGCTCAAAGAGAGGCCTCAGCTGCTCTCCCATTCTCCTTTTCTAATTCGGCTGTAAGAAAGCTGATCTGTTCGATCGCGTCATGTTGGCGACGTCCAATCTTGACTATTCTCCCCGCCGCCTGCAAAAGAAAGGACCAATAAGCTAATATAGAAACTCCTATTTAGCCTTGCAAAGCTGTAAAGGACTACGTAACAATATCGGAGATTGAACAGCTAACGCGATACCCAGCAGATCGGCCTTTGCCCTTAAAGCTACTCTGTCGACTGACAGAGAAATGGAGGAAGCCAGGCTCAAGGCCACAGCTGGGTCCATTATAGCCAATGAATCGGAGCTAATCGGCATTTTTTTTATTATCTTTGGTTGCACTATGAACGGCACAACCAAGTCCGATTCTTCCAAGCATGGCTGTTTGTCCACTAGATCTTCCGAATAAACGGTGTCATGATCGGCTGGGTGCTTTTCACCCCTGTACTCCGTCACTTGACCCTTCTGTTGATCGACAACAGTTTTCGTTTCGGCCATTTCATTCTGAGCCACCTCTTCAATAGGAACGGGTGGAGTTTCTTCCCTGGCATCAGGTGGAGGGGGTGGAGGTTGGTTTCGCTCAGCTTCAGCCCTTCTTCGGGTGGCCATCAGCTCGACGTTCCTCCGTTTGGCCATTTAAGTGAGCGACTTGCCGGCCATGTTGTCAGGATAAGAGCCAGGCAAGTCCCCTAAGTTTGTAAAAATGTCTTCAAAAAAGTCCCCTTGGCCTGAGGCGGGCGGCGGGTCAGACAAAATCAATCCGGCTTCTTCAAAAGCCAAATTAAGTGCTTTTTCTATCTCGGCTTCCGATTGGTTTAGGTTCTTGGTGACCAAATCGCCTGCTTGTTCATCCTCTTGTTCCGATTCAGAGGCTTCTAAACCACCCTCCTTTATGTTTTTGAAGCTGGGGAAGATAAGGGCGGTAAGATGATCTTCACCACTCGGAATTGAAATGTGTTCTGTCGCCGAAAACGTAGAGTAAGACGACGCGTATCACAAAAGAATATGGACCATCCTCCCTTGTTTCTACAAGTTTGGACGGCCAACGAACTGTAGAGCGACTTTAATGTCTGCAAGTACAGCATCGTCGGATGAAACCAACATTTTCTTCAAATTGCTACCTGCAAAAACAAAACGGTAAACACATGGAAGCAAAGACGAATACAAATAAGGTAGTCAGAGAAACTAGAGTGAGCTATATGGCCAACTGGTTCTCCTTTTCGCCTTGGCATGGGATCTAGGTGATCTTCACCCTCGCCGAATTCCCAGTTGCCTCGGACAACGACCATTATGTCGTCAACACGCTTGCCAGAGCTGGCAAGCATAGTCACTAGGTGATGTTCGGTATCTTTGGCCTTGAGAAAATAGCATCCCAGCCGGCCAGTAGACTTGGCTAAGGCATAACAATGCCGAATTGCAGGTTACCTAAGTTAATCCTAAGACGATAGTTCAACTCTGTAATTCCCATTATGATGCGGAAAAAATTTACGTTAGGCTGGGAAGGAATTAGACCTCAGTGTCGAAGGACGGCTCTAAAAAATGGGTGAAGGGGAAAACAAACTCCGCCTTCAGCAATCGATAGGAGAGGAAAGATGATTGTACTCTCATTGGTCCTCTCCATATCAATGGTGTTGTCTGCCACAAGTGATAGATGGATGTCGTCGGGGATGGAATAATGGCGTCGGAAGCCAGAAATAAGGTCCGCAGAAAAGAGCTCTTTCAAATTTTTTTCCATCACAGCCAGCCTAAGGATTATGCAAAATTGAAAGTAAACAAGGAAATGGCATTGGGAGTGAAGGGGAAGAAAACTTACAAGAAGCGGAAGGTATAATTGGAGATAGGAGGAAATTGCAGAGGCCGCGAAGTGAAGGACTTGAACTAGAAGGCGAGCCAGAAACTTTGAGTATTCAAAATATGCATTCGAAGAAACAAAGTTTTAAATCACATTAAATGGAGGATGCGTATGAAGAGGTGGGAATCTGTAATGATGACCAAAAAACATGTGCGTTCTGATACACGTTAGAATGAGGTTAACCGCCGAATTTTTAACTTTTCAAGTTCGAAACCAAACACGCCGACTAACTAGTGCTAGTGGGGTGTTTGGGGGGCAATTGTGGGAGCCGGATAGAAGTGGACGCAGATAGGCCGATTACACATTTAGGTAATTGGTACATGTTATACTCACCCCTGTCCTGTACATTCTGGATGCTGAATATCTCAGTCGGCCACAAAGCCAGCTAAACGAGGGGCCGATTGGAAGTTGGAATACGGCGAAAGAAGGGTCGAGTGAGCAATCACACGATGGATTAGTAGTGGGCCCCATCTTGAGGACTGGAAGCGTATATAAATACAAGAACAACAACCAAAGAGAGGTATGTGAGAACTAGTATGCTTAACTTAAGACCCAAGCAACCAAGAGAGTATACACTGACTTATCCGTCAGAGTGCTAATTCTGGCACTCCCAACTGGAGTGTTCATTCCTTTTTGGGTGGCTAGCTGAGGATCACGAGCGTCCCACAGGATCCAAAGAGTATTTCCAATCCACTAGCCCCACATTAAGTTAGACAATTCTTAAATATGCAAGTGCATATTATATCTACAATGAATTTAACTACATGATAACTATAATGAACTTAAGCAAGTGCATATAGTATGCACCTTGTACATCCAAATACTTCCCTTAAAGTTAATGCCAAGACAAACTTAACTATATGGTATAAATTTAAAGTTATTGGGATGTGAGTCATATCTACTATGAAGGTAGACTATTAATTTAGTTTGATAGAATCTTTAGTTTTTTGGAGGGATAATATCGATGTTCTTGATGGTGGTGATGGGAGATTCTTTACTTTAATATTTATTTTTTTTTATTTAAATTCAATGGTAACTATTATTCAATTCATTTAAATTCAAGTTTAAATGAGTTTGTAAGATGGAACACATTTACAATTTATATATGAATTTGGATTAATTTAAATGGGTTAACTAGTAAAATTGGACAATGTCATAGTTTTTTGTTAATTTTCGCAACTCTGATCTAGAATTAAATATTATATCATGATATTTGTTGGGATAAGTATATTTGAAATGATGAAATTTGAGAAATAAGATAAAGTAGATTATTTATTTCTTTTTTTAATTATTGTTGTACAACTATAATCTTTAGTATCAAATATTTCAAATTCAAGTTTATTATTTCTAATTCTTCATAATCTTTCATGATAAAACCTACCAATTCAATCTTAAATTCACATTTCAACTGTGTTTTATGTAAATTTGAGTTTTCTCTTTAAACATGTATAGAGATCAACTCCTTCATTTTTATCAACAAAAAAAAATTCTTTTAAGGTCTTTCTAATATATAATTATTTAAAAAGTATTAAAAAAAATTAACTAAAGACAAAAGAAACATAAATTCAAATTTTTTGGTTAAATAATGATTTTTTTTTTTTTTGTTTCTTTTGTCTTTAGTAGTTTTTATTTTTTTAATTAGAGGTAAAAATAAGTGCGTTCTCACCTATTAGGTACGAAAGGATTTATTTTATTGTTATTTTTAATTAAAGTTCACTAAAAATAAAAAAATAATTAAAAATTGTTTTTTTTTTTTTTTTGTCAAATGCACACTTTATGTTTGTTTGGGCGAACGTGTGCCTGGGATTGGACTAATAGTCCAACAAAATTATTAATTCGATGTTTGGTTAAAACATTGAAGTATGGACTAATAATCCATCTGGATATGGTATCCCACATATGATAAACTATTTAATCCCATAGAGGGGGGTAGGATATAAATTGGAGGACTAAGCCAAAGTCTGGACTAATATAGCTTGACTTTTCGTGTTTCTTTCGGAAGACGAATAAGCCTTATAGTTCGGATTCCTACAGTTCTGAATTTGATCTTACAAGTGTAATACGAAATAGATAAATACCAAAGAGTCCAAATTTGACAAATCTTTTGGAAAATTGATTTTGAATCAAAATGCCAAAAATAGATTGCTTTGCTAGATACAGAGTCGCCATCTAAATATTTTTGGAAAATTTAGGAAACTCATGATTCGTGCCAAAGGCCACGTGTCTGTCATCACCAAGATTGTCTCGGCTCCGGAACTTAAGTACGAGAGGGGAAGTGTCACACCCCAACCAAGCCCCTATAAGTTTGGGCATGACTAAAGCAGAAACAGACAGAATAACCTGTATGGTATTCATTGGGGGCCTGAACGGAAGCATTAAATTTAAAACAACATCTAGAGATATCCATTGAGCAACTATCAACAAGCCAGGACCATCTTAACATTGAGCATAAGGTAACATGCACACAAAACGAGGTTACATAAACATTTACAATCCAAATTCTGTGTCTTAGGCATACAAAACAATAAATACATAACCCTAACCAAAGAATGTGGATACCAAAAGTTACATATACAAGGTAAACCGATCTAATATGTAAGGGTTTCCTCCAAAGGCTCGGTTATCCTTAGTCGACAAAAATGCATGAAGTGTGCTAGATCGGCTCTCAAGCCGGGTTCCTACAGTAATCGCAAAATTACTGTAATGAGACAAGCTCTGAATAGTAGTGCGTAGTAATAAAATCACAATGTCTGAGTATATGTATCAAAATCAAACACCGAGATAGCAGATTGGCCTATTGGCCCAGATAGCCTCATGCAACATGTAGCCTTGCGGGCAACAGTAGCCTTGCGGCACGTATAGTCTTTTCGACTCGTGTAGCCTTATAACAGATAGTCTTTTCGACTCGTAGCCTTGCGGCACAACAGTAGCCTTTCTACAACTGTAGCCTTCGGCACAAGTATACGAATATGGTTTCCACTTTGCATTCCTGATCATTACATAATTTACAATTATGTCTTACGTAACGTATACATAAATATGTATGTAATGCACTATTACTCACAACGTTGGGGCGGCGACTAGTTCCTTCCGGAGTGTGCCCCGCACATAATATCTTCGATAAATTAGTATCCTTCCTTTTAAATCCTTATCACCATTCCATATGTCATATCACGATCATAAACTCATCGAAAAACATTCTAATAGCACCAAAGAGTCACATGAAAATCGAGCAAAACAGAGTTTTCATCAAAGATTCGCCGAAGAGATTTGTCCGCCGAGCGACAAGGTAGTGCTACCAAAAATACTGGATGGTCGATTTTCACGCCGAAGGCATAGATTCTCCGCCGAGCGGAAAGGGTAAATTTCAGAAAACTGCTGGAAGGTGCATTTTCACGCTCGAGCGTCCCTGACCTCCGCTCGAGCGGACGACTACCCAGATTCAGGGCAGCCTGATCTCAAGCCAAAATTTCATCTTTCAAACCCAACTTTTCAAGCAATCAAGGGTAAAATTCATGCAAACATGCCACTTAACAACACCATAACATGAATTAAAGCTTAATCACATCAAGTTGAACCAAGTTAAGGGCTTCAACAAGCCAACACTTTCACAAATTTCAATCTAACTTCAAGTTCTTTAAACATACCACCCAAAATCAACATATATGCAAGATTAGATGATTCAAAATCAAGGATTTGAAGCATAGATTCATACAACACTCAAAGTAGTGTCAACATGCTCAATAGGTGAAAACCCCTAATGAATCAAACATTCTTATCCATGAACCCAACACAAACATGGGTTAAAATTCTTGAAGAGTTATACAAGGGAATTGAGTTACCTTACTTGCCTCTTTCAATTCTATCAATTGATTAGCTTCCCTTGGTGAACCACAAGTTTCCCCCAATTGCTCACCCACGCTTTCTCTTCTCTCCCTCTTAGAGTCCCAATGCTTTTGATCACAAGTCCCACAAGTCTTAAACATAGATATAGCAATATATATATAAGAGCATAAAAGACAAAAATCAATCTTTATGGTGCCGAAATTAAAATTTCACGTAACATCCCATTATAGCTTAAAAATCATGATTCCAAATATCAAATCAATTTACGCAAATTAAATCTCTAAGATGCTCAATTTCCATTTTAAGTAATTCAAGTGTAACAGATACGTTCTAACTCAACAGATAGAAACTCATATCTCTAAGTTCCATGCTCTTTTACTATATTTTCACATAGATTTTCACAATAACATTCAAAGACACAGAATAGGGAATTATAAAGACAGCAGAATCAGATATGAGGGTCGGGGTATTACAGGAAGGTCATGAATTGAGCACCCCGCTCGCCCGATCAAAGATCGGCCTCCACTAATCATGATGTGAATCTTATTTACATTATATGCCCTTGTTCCAGTTATTAGACTAACATTACTATGTGATTTGCACACAAATATAGACTAATTTGCAAAATTGAAACACTTGATCTCATGTTTGTTTTTGAAAAGAGTTTGCGAATGTGGCACTTGAAAAAGTGGGCTTAAATGTACATTAATCAAGCTATCCCAATTCAAGCAACTAGCCTTCATCTACAGGCATTCAAACAGTTTATTAGATAATCATTTAGCCTCATGGTGAACATGCTTGGATATGGCAACACTAACATACAAATGCAATATGCTAAAACAAATAAAAGCTCACCTACTACTCCAAGCCAAAAAAGGTGACAGAGTTAGAATAATGCATGATCCTACCTATGCAATATGACTAATGCAACACATGCGATATGCAATTACTAAGCTCGGCTACTAATATGGCATATGAATCAATTTGACGGCATGCAGTCTAAGCACGTATTCAAAGAAATATTTAAACGACAATGCAAGTTAGAATGATGTGCCGAGCCTCGGTGCATGCAAAACAAGTGCATGCAAATCATGACAGATGCTAAAAGAAACATGATGCCCTAACCTAACCATCATAAGTGGTTAAATAAAAAGGAGAAAGATGTGGGGTTGGAAAACATACACATTATTACAAGTTTTGCGCCATCACACAGAAAGGTTCGAATAAACTAACAAGTGAAGCTAATTACTATGAATTAACTAACTATTACAAACCCAAATGAATAAACTAGCTAAGCTACTGTAGTGACTCTCATCCCCGCCTTACCCTCGTGCATGAGCATCTGCATGAACTTGTTTTGCTAAGCTTGCATTAGTGAAATTTGACTTGTTTAACCTAGAGTAAGATTCTTGTCTTGCTTTGTGCTTATGTGAAATTGCTTATTAGTCTTATCCCTTTCCTGGTGAGTCTAGCCGAGGTCATCTTAAGCCTAGGTTACGCCTTTGCACCTCTTGCACCTAGGATTCATCTTGGAACCACTTTGGTCGATCTCCACCCTCACCCCGGCATATTGGCCGAGATGTCATCATCTAGGCCGAGGTGTTCATCACCAAGGCCGAGATGTGTATTATCTAGGCCGAGATGCTATCCTTGCACCTAGTGATCTTGTTCCTGGACAGGTATGACCTAGACCGAGGTGTGGCGCATCTAGGCCGAGGTGTGGCACAGCTTGGCCAAGTGTTGTCCTTCCTAGCCGAGATCACTGAGAGCTTGCTTGCCGGAGCCGATGATTCCACCCGATGTCATTGCCTTGCCAGAGAGCCCGTACCGCCTTACTTGTTGAACACTCATTGTCATGATCTTGTCATGTCTGTCAGTCACCTTTTTGAGGAAAACCCCAACCAGTCGCTGCCACGTGTCCCAGCTGAGAGTTAAGTCTGAAGTCTACCGAGAGAACCTATCATTTGGTATCATATCTTTTCCTTTTAGAGAGAGAAGCTCTAGGAAGAAGAAGAAGTTTTAGCGTGAGAGAGTAGACTTTCGAGCTTGATTCTTAGAGATCAAACCGTTAGATTCATATTTTGAGGTTAGAATCTTGATCTGCTCATGTTGGTCTTTATGTTCTTCTAGCTGCATTGTTTGATCTAGCATGATTCATGAGCCATGCATTGGTTTAAAGTTTGGTTTTAGAAAGAGAAATGGTGTTCTTGAGTTCTTGAAGAAAAGTCTTGTTTTGATCCGAAAGTTTACATGAAGTTTCGTGTTTTTGTGTTTGTTTTCATGGAATCTTTAAGTATGGGTACCCATGTCCAAGTTTTCGAACTCATTTCATGAAATCTCAGATTTTGTAATAACAAGTTATGATCTTTGCATTCATCTGCTTCATGTTCATGTTCTTCAAGAAGGAAACCCAGATTTTCCGAGACTTCATTTCCTTGAGTATGGTCGTCGAGAACACACCTCGACCAAGGGGTGTGTGACCTCGGCCTAGGCCTGATTGGTACCCAGCCTGTTTTCCCGAGATGTGAAGCAGTGTCTTGTTTTGGTTTGACTTAGTTTTTAAAGAATGCCGAGATCATTGCATTTCATATCCATCTTTGAGTATCTCTTCTCGTCTTCTTGAAATGCATTCAATAGGAATTATTATGTGTTTGTAGGCCTTGGATCCTTGCCTAAAACCCCCACACCCGAAGAGCTATGTGAGTGGTATTTTTAATAAAGTTATGTTATAAAGGTTGATGAAAGCTTGTTTTGCTTGTTTCGAAAAAGTATTTGTTCATGAATGATTATTCCTAGTTTTGTATTAAATACCATATTTGCTTGATGACATACTTGGAGAAAGTCCTTAGTGCCGGGGACTATAATGCAACGGTACCCTTGTCTTGAAAGTCCTTAGTGCCGGGGACTGTAATGCAACGGTACCCTTGTCTTGAAAGTCCTTAGTGCCGGGGACTATAATGCAACGGTACCCTTGTCTTGAAAGTCCTTAGTGCCAGGGACTATAATGTAACTGCGCCCTTGTCTTGAAAGTCCTTAGTTTCGGGGACTATAATGCAACTGCACCCTTGTTTTGCCACTGACGGTTTTCCACGTTAGCTGTCCGAAATGTCATCCTTTGTATTATATTGATGCTAGTAAGCATCCCTTGAAGCTTTGAAAGACTTGATAGACGGACTTAGTTTATCCCTTGATTTTATATGAGATATGCTATGTATTGTTTTGAAAAGAGATCTTGAATATCATTCATGCAAACCTTTATTTCTAATATCATTCACTGAGTATCCAAGCTCACCCTCTCTATATATGTGTAGGTGACGAGCAAGAAGGCGATGATGCCTAGATGTGTTTGCCGATGTGTTTTTGGATTCATGTTTTACAACATCTTGAAGATTATGCTTCTCGGCTTTGTATTTCATTTCTTTTATATATGTCGGCTTGAGAAGCCTTTTGATCAAGATGTAAAATGTACTCTATTTTAATTGTATTCAAGTTGTAAGACCATGTTCAAATGTATGACATTTCATTCGATCTACGCACAGTTCTTGTGGATTATTTAGATTTAAATTTATTGCTTCCGTACACGTAAGCCCCATATATTATACTCTGATTGTGTGTGAATTTTGAAAGTTGGCCTTCGGTAAATCTCAGATTACTGGCCATCACGGCACCATTCTACTAGGGGCAGAATGGGGTCGTGATAGAATGGTATCAGAGCACCAGTTCCTTATAGTACGTTATTCACACACTTTGAGTCCTAAAGAGCATAGGATTTCCCTTAGAATGATATTAGGATCGCATCATATTGGTTGCTACTTGACAAGATGTGCATCATCTGGGCATGATCATTTGTTAATTGCATACATGTTTATTTGTTCATTTTGTTTTAAGAGTCCCATTTTGCATACTCCTAGCATCATGAGAAGGGGTAGACCACCGGTTGGCCGAGATCATGACGAGAACAGATTGGATAGATTGGAAAGATTGGTTGAGGGTCTGGTTCGTGAACTGAGACAACCTAGGCCACAGGATACTAGTACTACTTCTAACCAGGCCGAGCAGACAAACGGCCGACATACAGTTCCACCTCCACCTCCTCCGGCGCCGCAGGTGCCTCCACAGCGAGCTTTATATGGGGACAGCACCATAGCTCTGATCAGAGAGTTCAAGAAAATGAAACCGCCGAGATTCGAAGGGGGTATAGAATCGATGAAAGACGAGGCATGGGTTTTGGAAATGGAGAAGTTGTTTGAAATTTTTCCCAGTACCGATGCTCAGAAGGTATCACTGGCAGCGTTCATATTGGACGACGACGCTCATAGATGGTGGATGATGGTTCGAAAAGGTAATATGGGTTTGACGTGGGCCAGATTCTTGGAGTTGTTCTACAACAAACATTTTCTCCTTAGTGTCTGAGATCGAAAGACCACAGAGTTCTAGAATCTGACACAAGGCAACAAGACAGTAGCAGAATATGACCGTGATTTTACCGAATTGGCGAGGTATGCACCTCACATGGTCAGTGACGAATATAGAAAGGCTAGGAAGTTTGAAAGCGGACTTCGTGGACCGATACAAGATCGAGTTAACATGCTCAACATGCTGACATACGTCGGAGTACTAGACAAGGCCATTCTGGCGGAAGCTAACTTAAACCGATACCAGAGTTCAGGGGAGAGTCAGTGGAAGAGGCAGAATTATGATAATCACCGAGTTCCGTTCAACACCAAGAAGAAGGCAAACGTGGGCAGTTCCAGCAACTCAAATCAGGAAGGTAATGCTAAGCCGACGTGTACGAGTTGTAGGAAGCCACATTTCGGGGCCTGTCGCTGGGCAACAGGGGCTTGCTACAAGTGTGGCGAGATAGGTCATCGTGTGAAGGACTGCCCAAAGACAAAGGTTGACGATGGAAAGAGGAATGGAAGCGCCTCGGGCTCTACACAGAAAAGCAACGTCGGAAGAACACAGACGAGGCAGGGCAGAGTTTTTGCATTAGTGCCAAAAGACACCTAGGGTGCCGAGACAGTAGTGTCAGGTATCCTCACAATTTGCTCTCAAGATGCATACATGCTAATTGATTCGGGCTCTACACATTCATTTGTATCTACTAGATTCGCCGAGAAGTTCAATAGGTAACTAGAACCCCTTGATTATGTGTTATCTGTGTCTGCTCCGTCTGGGACAAATATGATTGTTGCATCTATTTATAGGGCATGTGTTGTTGCGATTGAGGGTGTAGAATTATTAGTTGATTTAATGCCGTTAGGCATGACTCACTTTGACGCCATATTGGGAATGGACTGGTTAGTAACGAATCATGCATCTGTTAATTGTGTTTCGAAAAATGTCACACTAAAACCCCCAAACCAAGCCGAGGTTATTTTCCAGGGTAAAGGAGTAGTACCCCCACCTTACTTGATCTCATCCATGAAAGCTCATAGGCTGATCCAAAAGGGGTGTCAAGGTTATCTGTGTAGTATACTAAGTGATTTGAATGGAAATGTTGAGTTAGCCGACATCCCCGTAGTTAGAGAATTCCCCGACGTCTTTCCAAAAGATTTTCCTGGTCACTTGATCGATAGGGAAATAGAATTTACGGTTGACGTTATATCGGGAACCCAGCCTATCTCTAAAGCACCCTATAGAATGGCCCCAGCCAAACTCAAGGAGCTGAAACTACAATTACAAGAATTGTTGGACAAGGGATTTGTTAGGCCGAGCACTTCACCATGGGGAGCACCAGTTCTATTTGTCAAGAAGAAGGATGGCACACTTTGTCTTTGCATCGACTACCGAGAACTGAACAAGGTAACCATTAAGAACAAGTATCCATTACCGAGGATCGATGATTTGCTTGACCAATTGCAAGGGGCACAAGTCTTTTCTAAGATTGACCTTAGGTCGGGCTACCATCAGCTAAAAGTTAAAGTCGAGGACGTTGAGAAGAATGCTTTTCGGACAAGGTATGGCCATTACGAATTTTTGGTAATGCCTTTCAGAGTGACCAATGCTCCTGCTGCATTCATGGACTTAATGAACAGAGTCTTTAAGCCGTACCTAGATGAGTTCGTGGTTGTTTTCATTGACGACATATTGATCTATTCCAAGAGCGGTGGTGAGCATGAGAAGCACTTGAGACTAGCCTTACAGATTTTGAGAGACAGAAGGTTATACGCCAAGTATAGTAAGTGTGAGTTTTGGCTTTCGATCATCTCATTTTTGGGCCATGTGATTAACGAAGAAGGAATCTCTATTGATCCGAGTAAAATTGAAGCTATTGTGAATTGGCCGACGCTGACCAACGTATCCGAGGTTCGTAGTTTTTTGGGTTTGGCTGACTATTACAGGAAATTTGTGAAGGACTTCTCAAGGATTGCAGTGCCATTGACACAACTAACTCAGAAGGGAGTGGTGTATGAATGGACCGAGGACAAGAAGTCAGCTTTTCAGGAAATAAAGACGAGATTGGTTACAGCACCGGTACTTGTACTACCGACAGACAAAGAAGAATTTCAGATTTATAGTGATGCCTCCCATAAGGGTTTGGGTTGTGTATTAATGCAAGGGGGTAAAGTTATAGCTTATGCATCTCGTCAGTTGAAGCCCCACGAAAAGAACTATCCTACCCATGATTTGGAACTGGCAGCAGTGGTCTTCGCTTTAAAGATTTGGCGCCATTACTTGTATGGAGCTTCTTGCCAAGTTTTCACAGACCACAAGAGTCTGAAGTACTTGTTCACTCAGAAGGAATTGAATATGAGGCAGAGAAGATGGCTTGAACTATTGAAGGACTATGACACGCAGATTCAATATCATCCACGTAAGGCAAACTTCGTAGCCAACGCGTTGAGCAGGAAGTTAATTGGAAGTTTGGCATGCCTGGCAATGATTTCAGTGGAGTTGACCATTATTGAGGAAGTGAAGACCAGACAGATGGAGGATAAGTTCCTCAGGAGGGTAATTGAGGAATTCGTCGCCAAGCCGAGGCCAGGATACACCGTCGAAAATCAGGTGCTCAAGTTCGAAGGAAGACTGTGCGTGGCCGACGTCCCAGAGTTGAAAAGGAAGATTTTAAAGAAAGCCCATAATTCCAAATTTGCCATTCATCCAGGAAGCACCAAGATGTATCAAGATGTGAAGCGGACTTTTTGGTGGCCAAATATGAAAAGAGAAATAGTTGAGTTCGTGTTCCAGTGTCTATGTTGTTAGCAAGTGAAAGCAGAACACCAGAGGCCAACAGGACTTCTTCAACCTTGTCAATTCCTGAGTGGAAATGGGAACACATCTCCATGGATTTTGTGGTTGGTTTGCCGAGGACGCTCAAAGGTATGGATTCAATTTGGGTTATGATTGACAGATTAACGAAGTCAACACACTTTTTGCCTATTAAGATTATGTTTAATGCTGACCGACTTGCTGAATTGTATATGAATGAGATTGTTAGACTTCATAGTGTGCCGATGTCCATTGTGTCAGACCGAGATCCGAAGTTTGTTTCTAGATTTTGGCAGAGTCTGCAAAGAGCCTTGGGAACTGAGTTAAGGCTTAGCACAGCTTTTCACCCCAAGACCGATGGGCAAACAAAAAGAATGATTCAGACACTCGAAGATATGCTCAGATTGTGTGTACTGGATTTCAAGGGAAGTTGGGAATTGCACTTGCCATTAGTAGAATTCGCATACAACAACAGTTACCAAGCCAGCATTCGCATGGCACCGTATGAAGCTCTATATGGAAGGGAGTGCAGATCGCCGATATGTTGGACCGAGGTAGGGGACAAAGCTTTGATTGGTCTCGAGTTGGTTCAAGCGACAATTGAGAAGATTAAGCTCATTCAGCAGAGGATTAAAACTGCACAGAGTCGACAGAAGAGTTATGCCGATAAGAGGAGAAGGGAGTTAGAATTTGAAGCTGGGGATCATGTATTTTTGAAGATCTCACCGATGAAAGGAGTTTCAAGATTTGGGAAGAAGGGTAAATTAGCACCCCGATATATTGGGCCATTTGAAATTCTTGAGAAGGTTAACCCCGTTGCCTACGGACTTGCTTTGCCACCAGAGTTAAGCCAAGTCCACAATGTGTTTCATGTTTCGATGTTGTGGAAGTATGTCCGAGACTCACTGCATGTAATTGATTATTCCGAGATTGTGGTTAACGAAGATTTAGGCTATGAAGAGAAGCCGATGAGAATTATTGACAGACAAGTGAGACAGTTGAGAAACAAGTTGATACCGATGGTAAAAGTTGAATGGAAGGAGCATTATGGCAAGAAGGCTACATGGGAAAAAGAAGAAGAAGTGAAAATCCGTTATTCGGAGTTATTCATAGAACAAGGTAACTTAAGTTTGGGGACCAAACTTCTTTTTAGGAGGGTAGACTGTAGTGACCCTCATCCCCACCTCAGCCTTGCATGAACTTGTTTTGCTAAGCTTGCATTAGTGAAATTTGACTTGTTTAACCTAGAGTAAGATTCTTGTCTTGCTTTGTGCTTATGTGAAATTGCTTGTTAGTCTTATCCCTTTCCTGGTGAGTCTAGCCGAGGTCATCTTAAGCCTAGGTTACGCCTTTGCACCTCTTGTACCTAGGATTCATCTTGGAACCACTTTGGTCGATCTCCACCCTCACCCCGGCATATTGGCCGAGATGTCATCATCTAGGCCGAGGTGTTCATCACCAAGGCCGAGATGTGTATTATCTAGGCCGAGATGCTATCCTTGCACCTAGTGATCTAGTTCCTGGACAGGTATGACCTAGACCGAGGTGTGGCGCATCTAGGCTGAGGTGTGGCACAGCTTGGCCAAGTGTTGTCCTTCCTAGCCGAGATCACTGAGAGCTTGCTTGCCGGAGCCGATGATTCCACCCGATGTCATTGCCTTGCCAGAGAGCCCATACCGCCTTACTTGTTGAACACTCATTGTCATGATCTTGTCATGTCTGTCAGTCACCTTTTTGAGGAAAACCCCAACCAGTCGCTGCCACGTGTCCCAGCTGAGAGTTAAGTCTGAAGTCTGCCGAGAGAACCTATCATTTGGTATCATATCTTTTCCTTTTAGAGAGAGAAGCTCTAGGAAGAAGAAGAAGTTTTAGCATGAGAGAGTAGACTTTCGAGCTTGATTCTTAGAGATCAAACCGTTAGATTCATATTTTGAGGTTAGAATCTTGATCTGCTCATGTTGTTCTTTATGTTCTTCTAGCTGCATTGTTTGATCTAGCATGATTCATGAGCCATGCATTGGTTTAAAGTTTGGTTTTAGAAAGAGAAATGGTGTTCTTGAGTTCTTGAAGAAAAGTCTTGTTTTGATCCGAAAGTTTACATGAAGTTCCGTGTTTTTGTGTTTGTTTTCATGGAATCTTTAAGTATGGGTACTCAGGTCCAAGTTTTCGAACTCATTTCATGAAATCTCAGATTTTGTAATAACAAGTTATGATCTTTGCATTCATCTGCTTCATGTTCATGTTCTTCAAGAAGGAAACCCAGATTTTCCGAGACTTCATTTCCTTGAGTATGGTCGTCGAGAACACACCTCGGCCGAGGGGTGTGTGACCTCGGCCTAGGCCTGATTGGTACCCAGCCTGTTTTCCCGAGATGTGAAGCAGTGTCTTGTTTTGGTTTGACTTAGTTTTTAAAGAATGCCGAGATCATTGCATTTCATATCCATCTTTGAGTATCTCTTCTCGTCTTCTTGAAATGCATTCAATAGGAATTATTATGTGTTTGTAGGCCTTGGATCCTTGCCTAAAACCCCCACACCCGAAGAACTATGTGAGTGGTATTTTTAATAAAGTTATGTTATAAAGGTTGATGAAAGCTTGTTTTGCTTGTTTCGGAAAAGTATTTGTTCATGAATGATTATTCCTAGTTTTGTATTAAATACCATATTTGCTTGATGACATACTTGGAGAAAGTCCTTAGTGCCGGGGACTATAATGCAATAGTACCCTTGTCTTGAAAGTCCTTAGTGCCGGGGACTGTAATACAACGGTACCCTTGTCTTGAAAGTCCTTAGTGCCGGGGACTATAATGCAACGGTACCCTTGTCTTGAAAGTCCTTAGTGCCAGGGACTATAATGCAACTGCACCCTTGTCTTGAAAGTCCTTAGTGCCGGGGACTATAATGCAACTGCACCCTTATTTTGCCACTGACGGTTTTCCGCGTGGGCTGTCCAGAATGTCATGCTTTGTATTATATTGATGCTAGTAAGCATCCCTTGAAGCTTTGAAAGACTTGATAGACGGACTTAGTTCATCCCTTGATTTTATATGAGATATGCTTTGTATTGTTTTGAAAAGTGATCTTGAATATCATTCATGCAAACCTTTATTTCTAATATCGTTCACTGAGTATCCAAGCTCACCCTCTCTATATATATGTAGGTGACGAGCAAGAAGACGATGACACCTAGATGTGTTTGCCAATGTGTTTTTGGATTCATGTTTTGCAACATCTTGAAGATTATGCTTCTCGGCTTTGTATTTCATTTCTTTTATATATGTCGGCTTGAGAAGCCTTTTGATCAAGATGTAAAATGTACTCTATTTTAATTGTATTCAAGTTGTAAGGCCGTGTTCAAATGTATGACATTTCATTTGATCTACGCATAGCTCTTGTGGACTATTTGGATTTAAATTTATTGCTTCCGCACACGTAAGCCCTATATATTATACTCTGATTGTGTGTGAATTTTGAAAGTTGGCCTTCGATAAATCTCGGATTACTGGCCATCACAGCACCATTCTACTAGGGGCGGAATGGGATCGTGATAGCTACTTAACTAATTATTACAACAACAAATTAATTAACTATTCTAGCTAATTAACTAATTACAAAACAAAATCACTAGCAACTTCTAACTAATTAATTACAATACAAATTAACTAGTTAGCTATCTATTACAAGTCCATAAGCGAACAAGCCTCTATAAGTAAGTGAAACGGTTATGCATGCACGGATTTCCACCCGAAAAGCCCATCGTTCTGCTATCAGAATGCTTTTGTTGCATAGTAGAACATCTTTTCACCTCAGACACTGCTCTATTCTACTCCAGAAAGTCACTACTCATTTTGACAAAAGTGGCCAATGTAGCTTGGCTTTTTCGCGCTCCCTTTTGAAAGCTCAAAAGAAAGCCCTACAGTTAGGACTCCCGCGGTTCATAATCTAATTTCACAAGTGCAATGTGAAATTGATAAACACCAAAGAGTCCAAATCCAGCAAATCATTTTGAAAAATCGATTTTGAATCAAAAATGCCAAAATTGGACTACTTTGCCAGATACAGAGTCACCACGTAAATATTTTATTTTTTGAAAAATTTAGGAAACCCATGACTCGTGCCAAAGGCCACGTGTCCATTATCACCAAAGTTGCCTCGGCTCGGGAACTTGGGTACAAGAGGGAAAAGTCATGAATTGAGCACCCCCACTCCCCTAACCAAAAATTGGCCTCTACTAATCATGATATGATTTTTATGTACATAATATGCTCTTGTTCCGATTTTATTAGGCTAGCATTACTATGTACTGCGCACAACCAAGTATGGACTAGTTTGCTCAAATTGGAACAATTCAATTTCATGTTTATTTGTGGAAAGGGTTTGAATTTGCCACTTCAAGTGGGCTTAAAGCTTGCGAATTTTGCACTAGACATAGTGGACTAAAATGTACATTTATTGAACCGTTCCAATTCAAGCAACAAACCTCTATCCATAGGCACTCAAACAGTTTAGCAAGTAAGCACTTAGCCTCATGGCAAGCATGCTAGTCATGGTAGTCACTCACATTCATGCAAGTATGCTAAAGCACTAAAAACTCACCTAGTACTCCAAGCCAAAATAAAATAAAAGAGTTAGAAAAAATGCATGATTCCTAACTATGCAAGATGGCAAATGCAACACATGCAATAATGCAACTAAAATACGCTCGACTACTTAACATGTTCATTTGCAACGATTTCATAGCACGCATTTAAACACGTATTCAACGAGGTATTTGAAACGACAACGCAGTTAGAATGATGAAATGAGCCTTGGTGCATGCAAGACAAATGAATGGATACAAACATGCGATATGCTAAACGAAACATGTCCCTCATCTGACCATCAAAAGCGGATAAATAAAAGGGAAAAAGACGTGGGGTTGGAAGACATACATGACATTATTACATTACTATAGACGCGCTCCCGGGAACTCTCCGATGCCCGCGCTCGAGAGGGCGCGAAATCGTTTTGTTTTGAGCTACTACAGTTCGGACTCAAATGTCACGGTTCTGAATCTAATCTCACAATGTGCGATGTAAGACTGATAAATCACCAAAGAGTCCAAATCCGGCAAATCGTTTTAGAAAACTGATTTTTGTAAAGAAGTGCCAAACATGGACTGCTTTGCCAGATACAGAGTCGCCACCTAAATATTTTATTTTGGGGGAATTTAGGAAACCTTGACTCATGCCAAAGGCCACGTGTGCGTCATCACCTAAGTTGCCTCGGCTCAGGAACTTGGGTACCAGAGGGGAAGGTCATGCAATGAGCACCCCCGCTCGCCCGATCAAAGATCGGCCTGTACTAAGCATGATATTTTGTTTTTGAAAACACATGTGCTCTTATTCCGATTAATTAGCTAGTCTTACTACGTGATGTGCACAACATACAAGTATAGAATAGATCGCCTAATTTGGAACAAAACATTGTATATTCATTTGTGAAAATGGTTTGAAGTTTGCTACTCGCAAGTAGGCTAAATTGGGGATTTGATGAATTGTTCCAATTCAAGTAATCCAACCTTCACCCACAGGCATTCAGGCAGTTATATCAAATAAGCAGTTAGCCTCATGGCAAGCATGCTTAACATGGCAGTCAATAACAAATGCAGTATTCTAAAGCGTAAACACTCACAGTGTACTCCGAGCCAAAACAGAGAACTAGTTAGAAATCATGCATGACCCTAGTTCATGTTAAGATAGCTAATGCAACACATGCAAAAATGCAACTAAAATAGGCTCGGCTATTCTAGGATGACATGTGAAATGCAACTTGATGCATGTATTCAAATAGGTATTGAAAATACAATGCAGTTAGTATGATGCGCCGAGCCCGGTGCATGCAATACAGATGGGGTCGACCTCCCACTCTTAGGCCTTGTTTGGCTCCTTTTTGTGCTTCCTTTGTTGAGCTTTGGTATCTTTTGTGTATTGGCTTTCTCACCACTAAAATCCAGGGGATTTTTAGTGGTGAAGAAGAGGTTTTGAAGTCTTGCATAGGAGAGGGACACCCCTCTCTCTTTGTCTCTCTTTTGTTTGTGTTTTTGGCTCATAAGGGTAGCATGCATGCTTAGTTGTTTTTTTTGCTCCATTTCAGAGGTTTTTGGGTGTCATTAGGTCATAATATGCCTATGTTTTTGTAATAACCCGACCCTCGCACATGATTTCTGTTATATTCTCAACCCTCGATTGGTACTTTTAAATGTTTACTATAATGGTCCATGGAAAAGTTTGATTAAGCAAGTGAAATCCATGTTTTTAGATGCCTATCTGCTTCTTAAGAAAACTATCTGTCACCACTAAAACGTTTGAATTAGAAATTGGAGGCCTTAACAGCTTAATTATCTGAAATTGATAATATATTTATGATCAGCATAATTTTTCAGTAATATTAAGCATGTTCGTGAAATTTTAATTTTGGAATGATTAAACAATTCATTTTTGTCTTATTAGCTCTAATATATATATATATTGTTCTTTAGCTCAATAGACTTAAGCAAAATTCCCTTGGGAGAAAGGAAAAGAGGTTAAGAACAAGAGGGAGTAGAGAGAAATTGGAGCCAAGTAAGTTGACTTTCCTTAATCTAATCCTCTTCCTCAAATTCAAATAGCAAATGTATGATTTGGTATGATTTAGGATGAAATGGAAGTTTTGGATGTGTGTGTGTGGTAAAGATTTGGAAGAATAATCTCATTGGTTATGGAGTTTAGACTCAATTCAAGTTATTTATGAAAGCACCATCTTGTTTCCTTGCTTCTCAAATTGAGATTCATGTCTATGTTATGTTTTTTTTTTTGGCATACCTATGTTAAGTGTGTAAAGTTAGGAGCCACAAGGATGAATTTATATTGTTGAATTTTAACTTTTGTTCTAATCACTTGAGTGATGATCAAGGGCTAAATTCAATTCAAATTGGAGTAAATTATGATGTTGTACTATTAATTTGTGTGCTTTTGAATCAAGATTTAGCACGTAAAAGGTTCAATTTAGGCCCTTTAAAACACCCCAAAAGAACCACATTTTGTAGCAAAAATTCGGACTAAGGATCACGTAATCGCCTTGGAGTCATGGCCGCGGAAGCCAATTACGCCGACGCGGGGGTTGTGGCACGCGCTTGGAGAAGGAGCAAAAGGGGCTTCGCTACGCCTAAAAAGACGCGTGCGGACGCACGTGCGGACTAGCCGCCGCGACGCGGAATCCTAGCACGACGCGGCACATGTGGAAAAAGACGGGTTGCTCCGTTTTACGTGTAGAACCCTCTAATATTGCCGGAATGTGTATTTGATGTCTTTTTGATATGTATTAATTCATTCGAAATGAAGCGAAATGAAGTGAAACGAAATGCAATTTGATATGAAAAAGTGAAATTAAAGTGTGAGTTTTAAATACGTGCAGGGCACACTACGGGCGGAACGAGCACGTAATCCCCACACTGTGAGTAGTAGTACCTATGTGTACGTTATGTAATTCCGGTAATGTTTTGCAATATGTAAGGCAACCATGTTATGTAAAGGTTATGCAATTATGTTAATGTTTCAAGAAGACATGTAAGGCAACTATGTTATGTTATGTAAATGTTTGTTAATGTTTAAAGTATGTAAGGAAGTACAAGTTTCAAGGGCTTAATGCCATATGTTTTCAAGGGCTTAATGCCACAAGTTTCAAGGGCTTAATGCCATATATTTCAAGGGCCATAGTGCCAACATGTTTACAAGGGCTTCATGCCACTTTCCAAGGGCCATAGTGCCAACAAGTCTCAAGGGCCATAGTGCCAACATGTTTACAAGGGCTTCATGCCACTTTCCAAGGGCCATGGTGCCAACAAGTCTCAAGGGCCATAGTGCCAACATGATTACAAGAGTGTTATACCGCATGTCCTAAGGGCTTTGTGCCACCATTTTCAAGGGCTTACAGCCACCAAGTTCATTTACAAGATGAGGCCTAAGGCCATTATGTATGTATTGCAGAATCAGACTAATGTATTGCTATGTCATCTGTTCAAGTTAAATAATGTTTCATTTATGTATTACTATTCACTGAGCCCGGCTCACTCTCAGTTTTGTCTTTTTCTGTAGGTCTTCCCCCAGGTGGGCAATCCTAGCTCAGGATGCCGCTTCGTTGATCAACCTTTATATGTCCGTGCACTATACCAAACCACCCATTTTGGTGAAACCATGAAGATGTTAGTTTATTTTTTTGAGTGCCATCTAAGGTTGTTGTACTTAACTCTCATGTTGTTTTTGTATACGCCCAATCACGGGGCTGTGACTGTAAATGTATGCGTATGTAACCGATATTCAGGGATTTAGTTTTAAACTTTATTTGCTTTTGATGAAGTATATGATGTATGAGATCCTGGCATATTAGAAATAGCTCAATGGAGTATGTTGCATATATGTTATGTTTATGTTTTTACGCCCGATAAAACCCCATCGCTTGTCCACGTGTTCTGTCCGATTATGAATAGGTCATGCCCAAACTTTTAGGGGCAGGTTTGGGGTGTGACAAGTGGTATCAGAGCACGAGTTGCCATCTCACACACGGATCCATTGAGCTGTAGGTTGTCTAGAAAAGATTTAGGTACCATGCATGACATCCTAAAAGTATAAGACTAGTTTGATGGCAACATTAAGAGTACTCTGATAATGCTAACAACATTGAACTATATCTATTGTATATAATTGACTATTGTGTAGATCATGGTGAGAACAAAGACAGAGGAGCAGGAAGATGCTACTGCCGCACGGCTAGATAGGATGGAGAGAATGATTATGGAACTGGCGGAGACCATACGGCAACAACAGCAATAGCCACCATAGCAGCAACAACCACAAGAACAACTGCCACCTCCACCGGTAGTACCAGAGTTCTATGCTGAAGACCGAACTATCACTCTTACTAAGGAGTTTAAAAAGATGAAACCACCATCTTTCAATGGGGGAATAGAACCGATGAAAGCTGAAGCCTGGGTGTTGGGCATAGAGAAATTATTTGAAGTTTTCCCTGCACCGAAGCTCAAAAAGTGCAATTGGCTGCCTTTACTCTTGAAGATGAAGCACGCAGATGGTGGATGCTCACGCGAACAATCCATCCAGGACTAACATGGGACAGATTTCTGGAGCTATTTTATGATAAATACTTTCCTCAAAGTATGCAGGATAAAAAGGTGACTGAATTTGAAACTCTTAGACAAGGGAACAAGACTGTTGCTGAATATGAGGCCCAATTTGCGGAGCTAGCTCGGTTTGCACCGCATATGGTGGACACAGACTATAAGAAGGCACAGAAATTTGAAGGGGGATTACGAGGAGCAATTCTGGATCGAGTCAATATGTTAAAGTTGCCTACTTATGTAGATGTGCTGGAGAGGGCTGTTATAGCTGAGGGAAACCTTTCTGCTCAGAACCGGATTGCCGAGTGGAAAGGAAAAAGGCAAAACAATCAATGGTCAAAGGGAGCGACCACTCCACCAAACAAGAAACAAAACTCAGGGATTTCAAATACCTCAGCCTCTAGTCAGAGTACGATTCCTGTGTATTTGGAATATGGAAAGAGGCATCGCGGGACATGCCAATGGAAGTCTGGAGCCTGTTATTAGTGTGGCAAAACGGGTCATTTGATAAAGGATTGCCCTCAGAGGAATCAACGAAATGGCAACAGGGCTGCTACTAGTTCAGCGGGGTCTACACCAACTACTAACACCAAGGCACCGGTCAAACCTAACAATAATAAAGACACAGCGAGACAAGGCAGAGTGTTTGCATTGGTTCCAGGAGATGTGTAGAATGCAGCAACAGTGGTGTCAGGTACATTTATGGTTCATGGTCATTCTGCTTCTGTCTTATTTGATTCCGGCTCTACTCATTCCTACGTGTCAAAATTGTTTGCACAAAACTTAGATAGAATTGAGGAAAAACTGTCTTATATGTTGTGTGTGTCTTCACCTTTGGGAGACTCTATGCTTTGTACTTCCGTTTACTTTGGTTGTGAACTTGAACTTGGGGATATCCGGGTATATGCCAATTTGTTACCTCTTGACATGACCTATTTTGATATTATTCTGGGAATGGATTGGTTGGGTGAATATCGTGCAACTATAGATTGTTTGACTAAACAAATCAGCTTCCATCCTCCGGATCAATCAAAGTCTATGGTTCAAGGGCAGGGAGTGACTCCTCCACCTTACTTGATTTCTGCGGCAAAGGCTTGTAAATTAATACAGAAAGGGTGTCCGGGGTATTTATGTAGTGTTTTAGAGGGGCAAGTGGTGAATGGGAGTACCGATAGAATTCTAGTTGTTTGCGAATTTCCAAATGTCTTTCCTGAGGAATTGCCAAGGTAGTTGATAGATCGTGAAATTGAGTTTACTATTGATGTAACACCGAGAACTCAACCCATTTCAAAGACTCCGTATAGAATGTCACCAGCTGAGATGAAGGAATTAAAAATCCAGTTGCAGGATCTATTGGACAAGGGGTTTATCCGTCCAAGTGTGTCTCCGTGGGGTGCACCAGTTCTGTTTGTAAAGAAGAAGGATGGGACACTTCGGCTTTGTATCGACTACAGGGAACTTAATAAAGTCACAATCAAAAACAAGTATCCATTACTAAGAATTGATGACCTATTTGATCAGCTTCAGGGGGCACAAGTCTTTTCCAAAATCGATCTACGGTCTGGATACCATCAGTTAAAAGTCAAGGTCGAGGATATTGAGAAAACAGCCTTTCGAACCCGCTATGGTCATTATGAGTTTTTGGTTATGCCCTTCGGAGTCACTAACACGCCAGCAGCTTTTATGGATTTGATGAACCGTATTTTTAAGCCCTATTTGGATGAATTCGTAGTGGTCTTTATTGATGATATTCTCATTTATTCGAGGAATGCAGAAGCTCACGAGAATCATCTTCGTTTGATTCTTCAAACCCTCTGGGAAAAGAAATTGTATGCAAAGTTGAAAAAATGTGAATTCTGGCTACTAGAGGTGGCATTTCTGGGGCATATCATCACAAAGGAAGGAGTTTCTGTTGACCCACACAAGGTTGAGGCAATTGTAAATTGGCCAACTCCTACTAATGTGACTGAGGTGCGTAGTTTTATGGGGTTAGCTGGCTATTACAGGAGATTTATTCAAGATTTTCCCAAAATTGCTGTGCCACTTACACAACTGACTCGAAAGGGAGTTGCATTCGAATGGTCAGAGGAGTGAGAATCTGCTTTTCAGGAATTGAAGACAAGGTTGACAACAGCACCAGTTTTGGCCTTACCATCCGGTACAGAGGGATTTGTAATCTACAGTGATGCTTCGCACAAAGGGCTTGGTTGTGTGCTGATGCAAAATGGAAGAGTCATCGCTTATGCTACTCGGCAGTTGAAACCCCACGAGAAGAATTATCCCACGCATGATCTTGAGCTGGCAGCAGTAGTTTTTGCTTTGAAGATATGGAGACACTATTTGTATGGCACTGCTTGCGAAGTATATACTGACCATAAGAGTCTTAAGTACCTTTTTACTCAAAAAGAGTTAAATATGCGGCAGCGACGGTGGTTGGAACTTCTTAAAGATTATGATTTGCAGATTCATTACCATCCTGGTAAAGCCAACACAGTTGCAGACGCGCTCAGTTGGAAAAGTATGGGGACTTTGGCAAGTTTAATTACAGGGCAAAAGGAATTAGCAATTGAATTGGATAAGATGGAAGTAGACTTGGTGCTACATGAACAGGAAGCTTTAATGGCAGCAGTGATGGCCCAACCAACCTTACTTGAGGAAATTAAATTGCATCAGGTAGAAGATGAAGCTTTAAATAAGATATGTGATGAGTTGGGAACAAAATCAAAACCGGGATTTAGTTTGGTAGATTCAGTGCTCAAATTTCAAAACCGAATATGTGTCCCCAATGTGCTAAATATTAAACAAAGGTTGATGGAAGATGCACATACCTCAAGGTTCTCAATGCATCCAGGGAGTACCAAAATGTACCGAGATTTAAAGCGAAATTTTTGGTGGCCAAGTATAAAGAGGGAGATTGCAGAATTTGTCTCTAAGTGTCTGCATTGCCAACAAGTAAAGGCGGAGCATCAGAGACCGGCAGGTTTGCTACAGCCCCTTCCAATCCCCGAATGGAAGTGGGAACATTTGACCATGGATTTTGTTGTGGGGTTACCCCGGACTCCCCGGGGCATGAATTCTATATGGGTCATTGTTGATCAATTAACTAAGTCCGCTCATTTCCTACTAGTGAAGACTCAATATAATACAGATAAACTGGCGGTACTATATGTGAATGAAATTGTGAGGCTTCATGGTGTTCCGGTCTCAATTGTAGCAGATAGGGATCCTAAGTTTGTTTCCAGATTTTGGCAGAGCTTACAAGAAGCAATGGGTACAGAATTAAAGTTTAGCACGACTTTCCACCCTCAGATCGACGGTCAATTCGAGAGAACGATCCAAACCTTAGAAGATATGCTCCGAATGTGTGTGCTGGATTTTCAAGAAAGTTGGGAAACTCACCTACCGTTGATAGAATTTTCATACAATAATAGCTACCACTCGAGTATAGACATGGCACCCTATGAAGCTTTGTATGGAAGACCATGTCGTTCTCCCGTGTGTTGGGCTGAAGTTGGGGATAAATCCTTGCTAGGACCTGAAATTGTTCAGTTGACAACTGAAAAAGTTCAAGTTATTCGGGAAAGATTGAAAATTGCTCAAAGTAGACAAAAGAGTTATGCGGACAACCGACGGAGGGATTTGGAATTTGAAGTTGATAGTCATGTTTTTGTGAAAGTCACTCCGATGAAAGGACACCCAAGATTCGGAAAGAAGGGTAAGTTGACACCCCGATATATCGGTCCCTTTCAGGTTCTGGAAAGAGTGGGTCCGGTAGCTTACCGAGTTGCCCTCCCGCCACATATGAGTCAAGTGCATAATGTGTTTCATGTCTCCATGCTTCGTGGATACTTTCCAGATCCGTCACATGTTATTGATTATTATCAGATTGAGTTGGATGACAAGTTGATTTACGAGGAAAAACCAATTCGCATTTTAGACCGACAAGTAAAATAGTTACGAAACCGAGAAATTCCAATGGTAAAGGTTGAGTGGCAAGAACATTACGGAACCGACACAACATGGGAAAGAGAGGAGGAAATGCAATGCCAATACCCACACCTATTTCAATCCTTAGGTAAAACAAGTTTGGAGGACCAAACTTTTCTAAGGGGGGGAGAGTGTAATAACCCGACCCTCGCACATGATTTCTGTTATATTCTCAACCCTCGATTGGTACTTTTAAATGTTTACTATAATGGTCCATGGAAAATTTTGATTAAGCAAGTGAAATCCATGTTTTTAGATGCCTATCTGCTTCTTAAGAAAACTATATGTCACCACTAAAACGTTTGAATTAGAAATTGGAGGCCTTAACAGCTTAATTATCTGAAATTGATAATATATTTGTGATCAGCATAATTTTTCAATAATATTAAGCATGTTCGTGAAATTTTAATTTTGGAATGATTAAACGATTCATTTTTGTCTTATTAGCTCTAATATATATATATATTGTTCTTGAGCTCAATAGACTTAAGCAAAATTCCCTTGGGAGAAAGGAAAAGAGGTTAAGAACAAGAGGGAGTGGAGAGAAATTGGAGCCAAGTAAGTTGACTTTCCTTAATCTAATCCTCTTCCTCAAATTCAAATAGCAAATGTATGATTTGGTATGATTTAGGATGAAATGGAAGTTTTGGATGTGTGTGTGTGGTAAAGATTTGGAAGAATAATCTCATTGGTTATGGAGTTTAGACTCAATTCAAGTTATTTATGAAAGCACCATCTTGTTTCCTTGCTTCTCAAATTGAGATTCATGTCTATGTTATGTTTTTTTTTTTGGCATACCTATGTTAAGTGTGTAAAGTTAGGAGCCACAAGGATGAATTTATATTGTTGAATTTTAACTTTTGTTCTAATCACTTGAGTGATGATCAAGGGCTAAATTCAATTCAAATTGGAGTAAATTATGATGTTGTACTATTAATTTGTGTGCTTTTGAATCAAGATTTAGCATGTAAAAGGTTCAATTTAGGCCCTTTAAAACACCCCAAAAGAACCACATTTTGTAGCAAAAATTCAGACTAAGGATGCAGAATCACCGCACGTGCGGGAGTCATGGCCGCACGTGCGGAAGCCAATCGCCGCACGTGCGGGGGTTGTGGCCGCACATGCGGGAGAAGGAGCAAAAGGGCTTACATTCGCCTAAAAAAACGTAGGCGAGACGCGCGGGACTAGCCGCCGCACGTGCGGGAATCCTAGCCGCACGTGCGGCACATGTGGAAAAAGACGGGTTGCTCCGTTTTACGTGTAGAACCCTTTAATATTGCCGGAATGTGTATTTGATGTCTTTTTGATATGTATTAATTCATTTGAAATGAAGCGAAATGAAGTGAAACGAAATGCAATTTAATATAAAAAGAGAAATTAAAGTGTGAGTTTTAAATACGTACAGGGCACACTACGGGCGGAACGAGCACGTAATCTCCACACTGTGAGTAGTAGTACCTATGTGTACGTTATGTAATTCCGGTAATGTTTTGCAATATGTAAGGCAACCATGTTATGTAAAGGTTATGCAATTATGTTAATGTTTCAAGAAGACATGTAAGGTAACTATGTTATGTTATGTAAATGTTTGTTAATGTTTAAAGTATGTAAGGAAGTACAAGTTTCAAGGGCTTAATGCCATATGTTTTCAAGGGCTTAATGCCACAAGTTTCAAGGGCTTAATGCCATATATTTCAAGGGCCATAGTGCCAACATGTTTACAAGGGCTTCATGCCACTTTCCAAGGGCCATAGTGCCAACATGTTTACAAGGGCTTCATGCCACTTTCCAAGGGCCATGGTGCCAACAAGTCTCAAGGGCCATAGTGCCAACATGATTACAAGAGTGTTATACCGCATGTCCTAAGGGCTTTGTGCCACCATTTTCAAGGGCTTATAGCCACCAAGTTCATTTACAAGATGAGGCCTAAGGCCATTATGTATGTATTGCAGAATCAGACTAATGTATTGCTATGTCATCTGTTCAAGTTAAATAATGTTTCATTTATGTATTACTATTCACTGAGCCCGGCTCACTCTTAGTTTTGTCTGTTTCTGTAGAGCTTCCCCCAGGTGGGCAATCCTAGCTCAGGATGCCGCTTCCTTCGGTCAACCTTTATATGTCCAGGCACTATACCAAGCCACCCATTTTTGGTGAAACCATGAAGATGTTAGTTTATTTTTTTGAGTGCCATCTAAGGTTGTTGTACTTAACTCTCATGTTGTTTTTGTATACGCCCAATCACGGGGCTGGGACTGTAAATGTATGCGTATGTAACCGATATTCAGGGATTTAGTTTTAAACTTTACTTGCTTTTGTTGAAGTATATGATGTATGAGATCCTGGCATATTAGAAATAGCTCAATGGAGTATGTTGCATATATGTTATGTTTGCGTTTTATGCTTCCGATAAGGCCCCATCGGCTTGTCCACCAGGTTACAGGTCCAGTTATGAATAGGTCATGCCCAAACTTTTAGGGGCAGGTTTAGGGTGTGACAGTTTTGGTCGGATTGGTGCTCCCTTGTATGCATAACATACTTTCCTTGTATTCCTCTATTTTGCCTAGAAGTGCATCATGCATTTAGCCTACCATGCTCTCATGTTTTGGCCTAACTTTGTGAAGTTCTTTGCCATGTCTTACCATGCTTGAGGTCTGTTGGGTGCTGATTTGATCATATTTGCCATGCTTGGTATAGCCCCTTTGCATTTTGGCTTGCGAGCCTTGAGTGTGTGAGTCATTAACATGCTTTAGTTGGGTGGTTTTAGTGATTTGGAGTCATTCCCCATGCTATTTCAGTCCCTAATCCATGCTTGTATGCTTGCATTCATCATCCCTTTCATGCGTTGAAGAGTTGTTCTTCTTTGCTTAGAAATGGGTCATAGTGCATGCCTTTTGTTTAAGTCATTTGGGATGCCATTCATGCGGATTTTGGGGTGTATTTAGATGCATTGAAACTCTGTTTTTGGTTGAATAGTCCATGCCATGTGTGGTTGAGGTGGTTGTAGTAGAGTGCTCCCTTTTGTGGCCTTGAATGCCCTTTGTTTTGGGCCCATTTCTTGGCATGTTTTGACCATGTTCCATGCATGTTCTAGTCCCATTTTGGTCTGCCCTAGGACTGATTTAAGTCACTTTGGCCCTTTGGGGCTTAGTTGGTATGGTTATGGCTTGAGTCCTTTGGTTGGTCTCAAGCTTTGGACCTCTTTGCATGCTATGCTTCATTTGCATGTTTGGTTTGGCACTCCTATTAGCATGATTTCAAAGCTCAGCATATTTGTAAAATGCCCAAGTTTGTCTCTTTTAAGTATGCTTTGAATTGGCTCTTTTATGCCTTAGGTGATGGGCCTTGGTATATGCATGTTTCCATGTGTGTTTTGTGCCTTTGTTGCAACCTGTTGGCCGCTGTTTTGGGACATGGCTAAGGCCTCCCATTTCAGTTTAAGTCCCTTTTTGTACATAGTTGCATACTTAACATGTTGCATGTTGCATTACACTAGGTACATGCTTGCATTACACCTTGTTTGCATGTTTGCATATTGTTAGCTAATTGCATCACATGACGTTGTTGCATGCTTGGCATACTAATGTGACATTAATTTAGCTTGCACGTCTTGGTAGCATTGCATTATGTTAGCTTAGCATGCTCATATTGCATTACATTAGTTGCATTACTTCGCATTATATATGGCATACATGCATTGCATTAGGTTTGGTTTGGGGTGTCAAACCAAACATGAGGGGTGAGGTGTGTTCGTACTTAAAGTGATGAAACATGTCTCAACCCTCGGTCGCCAATACCCTTGATCTCAAAATGATAGGGTGTAAGGCATTCATTTGTTTTGTGCATTCATTTTTACATTGAATGGCAAACTTGGCCTCTTAGGCCATTATGCATCTAAATGCGTAATTGATGGCCCGAGGATCGAGAGCCACGCTCCCTTGAGTCCATTGCATGATAGGGAGTGTGGTCGTGCACACATTTGTCTTGAAAATCCTATGCCATGCACTGTTTGTCCTCTGCTGCAGCAACTGCAAGATTCTGCAGGAAAAGATGGCCGGCCGGCCACTTGCAGTGTCGACCGACCATCAGTGTTCAGCCGATAGTCAAAGTTTTGGCTGGTAACCTTGTTCTCATGGCCGGTAGCATGTTCTTTTGGCCGGTGGCATCCTAAAGTGTGAAGGGGGTGGTCCAGAAGCAATTGCAAGATTTTCACAGTTCTCAGAGAAGCAGAGCAATATAAACAGAGGCAACAGTGGCATGGTACCGGGTTTACGGGCGAGGCGAATCGAGCATGCATCATCCACGCATTCTGAGGCAGGGCTGTGGCCACCTTCTTTCTGCATTTAATTTGTTGATTAATTAGAAGGTTTGTAATAATTAATTAGCTAGAGTAGTTAATCATTTATTTGGTTGTGTAATATTCTTTTAGACCCTCTACGAGAGGGCAATGTTGTAATAAGTGTGCGTGTATGTGATGTATACCTTCCAACCCCACGTCTTTCTCCCTTTTATTTAACCGCATATGATGGTTAGATTTAGGGCATGTTTTAATTAACATACTTATGATAACATGTTTGCATACATTCATTCGTATTGCACGCACCGGGCTCGGCGCATCATACTAACTACATTGTACTTCAATTCCAAATTGCATACATGTTATCTATGCATCTCATATGCCATGTTTAGAATAACCGAGCCTATCTTAGTTGCATCTTGCATGTGTTGCATTAGCCATCTTCACATGAACTAGGATCATGCACATGATTACTAACTAGTTTCTATTTTGGCTCGGAGTACTAGGTGAGCATTTATGCTTTAGCATCTCGCATATGTGTGAATGTTAACATGATAGCATGCTTACCGTGAGGCTATGTGCTTATGTGATATACTTGCGTGAAAGCCTGTGGGTGAAGGTTGGGTTATTTGAATTGGAACAATGCATTGAATGCGAGTTTTTTAAGCCCACTTGAAAGTGGCAAAACCATGTTTTCTAAGCCCACTCGAGGGTGACAAAATCTGCATTTTAGTCTACTTGCGAGTAGCAAATCGTTTTCAAAACAAACATGAGATGTTTTGTTCCAATTCAGGTGATCCGGTCTATATTTGTATGATGTGCGCATCACATAGTAATTCTAGGCCAATAACAGGAATAAGAACACATAATGTTTTCAAAGCTCGATATCATGGTTAGTAGAGGCCGATCTTTGATCGGGCGAGCGAGGGTGCTCACGAAGTGACCTTCTCCAATCGTGCCCAAGTTCCCGAGTCGAGGCAACTTTGGTGATGACGGACACGTGGCCTTAGGAAACGAGTTAGGGTTTCCTAAATTCCCCCAAAATAAACATTTAGGTGGTGACTTTGTATCTGGCAAAGCAGTCTATGTTTGGCACTTCTTTCAAAAAATCTATTTTCAAAAAAGATTTGTCAGATTTGGACTCTTTGATGATTCATCGGTCTTGCATTGCACTTTGTGAGATTAGATACAGGACCGTGACTTTGAGTCCTGAATTGTAGTGAGCCCAAATAAACAAAACGGGATTCCCTCCCGGGACGTTCGAGGACGTCTACACATTGGCTTTGGTGGTAAGAAAGAACAAAAATAGAGTGCTTCCACATCTCATGATACAAGAACTCAAGGAAAGGGAGAACAAAAAATTCAACATAAGGATGGACTTCTCAAACTTCTTAGAGTTGGTAAGGTAAAAGAAAAGAAGGTACACCCTGTACACCCTGTTTTTATTTGTCATCATTGTGGTATGCATGGTCATATTCGTCCTTATTGTTATAAGTTGCATGGGAGAGTGTATTTGCCTAGACCTAAAAATAAAAAGTTGGAAACCAAGTCGAGACGGGTTCCCATTGCAGGGAAAAGGAACCACAACGTCAAGACACCACCCAAGAACTGCAATTCTTAAAACTTTGTTCATACTAAAGTGGTTTGGGTGAGAAAACTTGACTTGTGCTAATTTGTTTATTCATTTTTTAGTTTTTGGGTTTCTGTGTGTTTTTTTTTTCTTTTTGAGTCGTTTAATGTGTGCATGGTTGTTTTCTGTCTTGCTTTGTTTAGAAAAAAAATGTGTGCTTGTTCATTTTTTGTCTTGCTTTATTGTTGAAAGGAAAAAAAAATGAGAAAAAAAAAATTTCCAAAAAGATTTTCTTAATATGGTTTTGTAAGCTTGAAATTTTTGAGTCGTCCTTGGTGCATACTGGAATTGATGAGAATATCCATTACATGTTAATATGTGTGTGCTTTCTGTGGTCATTACTCATTTCGGAGTGTGTGTTCTTTGATTAGTATGTCTCGTTCTATACACACTCTTGGATTAGCAAATATTGGAGTCTTCCGCCTTAGTGATCATTTTTCTCTATGGACTTCTGGTATTGTATCTTTTGTTTTTCTAGAGGAATTGACCTATACTAGCATATCATAGGTGATGTTGAGTCTCTTAAACCACCTTCCATCTTTTTACATCTCCATGGCTTTCCGTTTTGTTCTTTGTAGTCCAGGCATGAGGAAAAGACTACCTCAGAGTCACCAACCAGGCCATCCTTTTTATATCCATGCTTCTTTGGTTCGGTTTCCATACTCTTGAGCATGTTGCCACCAATGAGTGTGCGAAAGAAAGGAGAAAAAAATGTGCAAAAGAAAAGAAGAAAAAAAATGTGCAAAAGAATGTAAAGAAAAAGATGTGCAAATGTGAAAAAAAAAAAAGGATTCATTGATTAAGGGGGAAGCCTCCGCTAGTACTCAACAAATACCCCTTGATTCCTAGTGGTTTGACTTTCCTTAGTTATGCTTAGATTCTCTTGTCAGAGGTCCAGCTTTCATATCACTACTAGGATTTGAATCTCGTGTTTGTCGAACTCCAAGAGTCACACACACACTTTTCTCATGGGATCGGGAAGGAACACCTCCGGCTTAGGCAGGTGGGAAGGTGTGATATAGATACTAGGATCGTAGGACACGACCTCAATATGGATGAAATTGAGTCGTTTCGGTGGTGGTGCTTGGTTATGTGTGGGGAGAGGATTTGTAGTACCATTGGGCTTCTCGGGCGGCAGAATCACCCCGTTATCAATGAGATCTTAAATCTCATAACGTAATCGGAAGTATAGATCAGTGTCATGACCGTGCTGTTGGTGAAACGCGCAATACTTGGCTGGGTTGTGAGTAGAAGGAAGTCTTTTTGGCAAGGGCCGCGGCTCTAGGGGCTTCAAGTGCCCTTTTTTGATTAACACCCCCAGAGCTTTGGACAGGGGCATATAAAGTGGAGCGAAGGTTCTGGTGTTTTTGGGTGGGTATTTGGCTGTTGGTGGGTTGCTTCTGGATGCACCGGAGAATGGTGCAGCTGCCGCGGTTCTCGGAGGGGGGTTGGTGGTGACCATGCTCACTTCGGAGGTTCTCGTAGTTGTGGTGCCGCTCGGGCCCGCATTAGTGTTGCGGTTGAAAGTCCTTCGGGGTTGCTCCCAGTCGTTATCAATTAAGCGTTGCTTCAAGGCATCCTCAATCTGCACCCCCATTTCATGCAGGTCAGAAAAAGTAGGAAAGGGGAGCACAATCATCTTTTGCATCAACTTCGGCTGAAGATTGCGCACAATCATCCGAATTTGATCTTTGTATGTAGGCCTTAAGGTCATCATCGAAGCCTTGGCCCTCCATCTGGTTACGAATTCTGAGAAACTCTCTTTAGGTTCCTGTCTTGTTGTCTCGAGATCACGGGTTGTAATCTCGATTTGTGTATTGTATGAGTACTGCGCAATGAAAGCCTCAGCCATCTCATCCCAGTTTCTCTTGACATCATCTTCTAATTTGGCATACCATATGGCCGCCACACACATGTGGTCCGCCAAACAAAGACATCTTCAGAGTTCATCGAGGCCCATTGGCCTTAGGATATCCGAAAGCCTCAGTGCACCATGGGGTCCCGGACGATCAAATCGATCAATATGGGGCATTTTAAATCTGCGGCAAATACATAGCGGCCAATATAGCCATCTTCAATGTTGGGGATGGTCTTGACTCCTTGGGATCTCTTAAATAGCTTTTCAAGCTTGCTCAACTTTAGTGCGGTGGGATCAGTCTCGAACTCAAAAGGAGAGTCCGGTAAGTTGGTGGGTGTTTTTGATAACTGGGGTTGGATTTGGGGTAGGATCGGGGGTGGAGGTGGTCCTGTGGGAAGTTCTGTATCATTCTGAACATTATCTGTCTCCCCGAGGGTTGGAACTCCTGGTGGGGGAGGAATTTGTCATGGGCGATGCTCTGCTTTGTCATTGTAACCTCACGATTAACTCTCGCTGTTCATTCATAACCGTGGTCGTTGTTGGCAAACTCACTGTTGACAAAGATTCATCTTGCATCATTTTCATGCTCTCTGAAGCCGGGCACCATCTCTTCTAAGCCGCCATACTGCTCGCTCGATCAATTATCGGTATGTTCCTTTCTATGGGAGAAGCAGAGTCTCGATCCCTACTGCATACAGGGGTAGAGAAAGCCCTCCAGATCGATCACGAATCGATGCCTTCGCCTAGCATCCTCCGTCTAGTAACCGGGGGTAGAGAGTGGTACACTGGTTGTCCGTCTACTAGATCCTCAGATCAAGGGAGTCGACGACCTCTAGTCCAGAGTGCTTGGGGAATATCTGCTTGGTCGGAAGCAATTGTGCTCAACTACCTAGCAAAAAGATAAATAAAGCGTATAAATAAATAGACAATCGGACAGCGTAATGGCGTAAAATAAACATACAACACGCGGTTGGGTATCATAATATGCTGCCAATAAGCTGAACACACTGTTCCTCAAGTACTGATCACTATTTCTGAATCGTTGCCCCTAAGTCCAACTCGATACCACAGATAATCGATTCCCAAAATATCGACATCGATGCCCACAGTTGGACACCTGACTTGCAACCGGTATATGCACTCCTGAGAGATACACTCTAAAAGCACATAGCAAGTAAATGAGAGCCAATACACCCTATGTTGGGGTAGGGTTTCCTCCTATCTTGTCGAGCTAGGGTTTCACTATGCACGCGGTTTCAAACAACCTAAAATCGTGAGCAACCCGTCCTAATTTGGAATGGTCACTATGGCTTCTGAATATGCACTAGGTCGAATGGTCGAAGGGTGCCTTAAAACCGGTTTGTGTTCCCATACTGGCAAAGCCCGCAACCGGTCAGCCTTATGGTATGCTTTGACAAAGTCATGCCTCTGGCAAACCGTTCAGGAATAGCAGATGGCCAACACGGTGTCCTAGGCGCACCAATGCAAATGTAATGCAAAGAAACACATAAGTGTGGTCAAAATAAGATATCACGAGTTCGAGTCAAGTTCGCTAAACTCCCCAACAGAGTCGCCATAAACTGTAACAAGCCCGCGAGGGACCTCGCTGCAGCTCGGACTTGATTTGTGTCACGGTTTGTAATCTGAACCAAAGAGTCCAAATCTGGCAAATCGTTTTGAGAAAACAGATTTTTTTTCTTTTTGAAAGAAGTGCCAAACATGGACTGCTTTGCCAGATATAGAGTCGCCACCTAAATATTTTATTTTGGGGGAATTTAGGAAACCCTGACTCGGTGCCAAAGGCCACGTGTTCGTCATCACCAAAGTTGCCTCGACTCGGGAACTTGGGTATAATCGGGGAAGGTCAGCTATGAGCACCCCCTTTCGCCCGGTCCGAAGACCGGCCTCTACTAACCGTGATATTTTATTTTGAAAAAGTTATGTGTTCTTATTCCGCTTATTAGCCTAGATTTACTATGTTATGCGCACATCAAACAAGTATAGACCAAATCGCCTAAATTGGAACAAATCATTTTATGTTTGTTTTGAAAATGATTTGCTACTCGCAAGTAGGCTAAAATACAGATTTTGCCACCCTCAAGTGGATTTTAGAAAAGATGGTTTTGCCACTATCAAGTGGGGTTGAAACTCACAGTTTTAATGCATTATTCCAACTTAGGTAATTTGACCTCCATCCATAGGCATTCAAGCAGTTTATCACATAAGCATCCAGCCTGATGGTAATCATGCTATTATGTCAACACTCACACACATGCGGTATGCTAAAGCATAAAAGCTTACCTAGTACTCCGTGCCAAAATAGAAACTAGTTAGCAATCATATGCATGATCTTAGTTCATGTTTAAAATGGCTAATGCAACACATGCAAAGATGCAATCTAGACAGGCTCGGCTATCCTAAGCATGGCATGTGAAATGCTATAACTAACACGTATTCAATTTGGAATTGAAATACAGATGCAGTTTGGATGATGCGCCGAGCCCGGTGCATGCAAAACAGATGAATGAATGCAAACATGCTATCATACTGTATGCTAATTTGAATATGTCCTAGACTAACCATCATAAGCAAGTAAATAAAAGGGAAGAAAGACGTGGGGTTGGAAGACATACATCACACACACACACACTTATTACAATTATGCCCTCGCGTAGAGGGTCCGAATAAATATTACAGTCCGAACAAATAATACTGAATTAATTAAATATTACAAAACTTCTAATTACTTAACAAAATAAATGTAGAAGGGAAAAGGCCATAGCCCCGCCTTGGAACGCGCGAATAATGCATGCTTGAGTCCGTTTCGCCCGAAAAGCCCGTACCACGCCACCGTTGCCTCTGTTTGCACTGCCCTGCTTTTCTGAAGGCTGCAAAATTCTTGGAACATGTTCTATTGATGCTGAGGAGTGCCACCAGCCAAGCACAAATACCACCGGCCAAAGAGGGAAGCCACCGGCCACGTTTCTTTATTACCGGCCAAAACTAATGGCCAAGATCAGATTCAACGATTGGCCAAAACTCCCTGCAGAATCTGGTTTTTGACAAAGAACAAAGCATGCATGTATGGCATGGGATTTCAAGCGAATGTAAGCTAGGCCACACTCCCTATCATGTAATGGACTCAAGGGAGCATGGCCCTCGACCTTCGGGCCATCAATTGTGCATTTTGATGCATGGTGGCCTAAGAGGCCAAGGTTGCAATTCAATGAGAATGCATGCAACACACAAATGAATACCAAGACCCTATCACGTCAAAGTCAAGGGCCTCGGTGACTGAGGGTTGAGACGTGTTTTGTCACTTGAAGTATAAACACCTTTCAATCCTCACACTTGGTTTGACACCCCAAACCAAGCAATGTAATGCAAACCAAACATACAAAGGTGATGTATTAAGCATGCAAAATTCAATACAATGCAACCTAAAATGAGATGCAAACATAGCACAATGCAAGCATATAACTAGATGTAACAAGTCAAGCATGTAACCATGAACCAGAGCGGGCTTAGGCTGAAATGAGAGGCCTCGGCCACACCCCAAAACAGCGGCCAAAGATGCCAAAATAATGAACAATCAAGCATGGAAGCATACAAACTAATAGGCCCATAGTTAAGGCATAGTAAAGGAGCATCCTACTACCACTACCCCAAGCCAACATGGTATGAGCTATACAACCAAAATAGAGTTTGAATGCACTGAAATCAGCCCTAAAACCCAATGATATGGCAGCCTTGAAGGCTCAAATACTTAGGCCTACACAATGTTCATTTCAAAGCATAAAAGGGCACACCTTCAAAGCATGAAAAGAGTAATGAATGCAAGCATACTAGCATGATTTGGGGACTGAAATGACATGGCAAATAGCTTCAACTCATTAAAGTAGGCCAACTAAAGCATGTTTATGACTCATATCCTTAGGGCTCACAAGCCAAAATACAAAGCAACTATGTCAAACTTGCTAAATAAGATCAAATCAGTGGCCAACAGACCTTAAGCATGATAAAACATGACCAAGTACTTCACAAAGCAAGGCCAAGATATGATAGCATGGTAGGCTACATGCATGATGCATTTTAGGTATAAACAAGGGAATACAAAGCAAGTATGCTAAGCATGCAAAGGGCCATAAATCTGACCAAAAACAGAGACAACATGGGACCTAAATAGCACCAAAAACATCTGATATGGAGTCAAAAACAAACCAAGCATGCATGTTGCCTTTAAAGCCAAAACAAGGATTAAAGAGGGACAAGGGGAAGAGGGGTGTCCCTCCCCTATACAAGACTTCAAACCCTCTTCTTTACCACTGCAAATCCATTGGATTTCAGTGGTGAAAAGAACAAGACACTCAAGCAAATAAAGCCTAGTAATGGAAGCACCAAAAGGGCCAAATAAGGCCTAAGAGGGTGAGTTCGACCCCAAACCACAAAATGACCTTAATGAAGTATTTAAAGCATGCAAAAATAAGACTTTTTTTAGTTATACATGAAGCTCAAATCATCATGCAAGACAGGTAAAAATTTGTTGCAAAAATGGGAAATCTAAAGCAAAATGATTACCCTTGAAGAACACCTCAAGAACAGCAGGTCCAGCCACTCTCTTCTGATCAAAACAAGTCCAAAAACTCAAGAAAAGACCCTCTAAGTCCCTCAAAGTCGAAGTAAGGTGTGGTAGTGTGTGTTAGTGCAAAACTAAGGTAAAACTACACTTTTAGGCCACAAAACACACACAAAAGGAGGAGAGAGAGGGAAATATATATATATAGAGAGAGAGTATATGACAGACGTGTATCTATATATCTCTGGTTTTTTTTTTTATCAAAAGCTCTAACCCTAGACAAAGGAGGAAGAAGGGCCTTATATAGGCAAAGAAATGGCTCCAAAACTTCTCAAGAAGCTATATTAAAAGGGTCAAAAGGGGCAAATGGTTCATGGCTTCTTGAAGAACCTAAAACAACTGGCCAACCTTCCCCAAGAAGCTTGGCCAAAGGGGTCATCCTTCTAGAAGGAAAAAGGGTCAAGGGCTCAAAACATCAATCCTCGTGCATGGGGAGTGGTGTTGGTGTATTCCAGCTAGCACAGCTGGCATGCACCAAGCCTAAAGGGGTGCAGAAGGGTCACCGGCTGGCCAAATAGATCATCAACCAAAAAAGGTGCCGGCCGGCCACATAGAGTGCCGACCGGCCATTTTTAACAAGCAACAATGGCCGGTGGCAAAAAGGAAAGGCCGGTGATATAAAGGGAGGGCCGGTGGAGTGCGAGGATGACCAACAAGCCATTCCCTGCCTTCTAAGGCTAAAACACAAGTGTTTGGTGCAAAACCAAACACTAAACGAACGAGTTGAGAGATCCTGAAGCAAGGCGCGCAGCCGAGGCCTCCGGGAACTCAAAACGAACACGAACAAGGGTGATCACTGAGTGTTCAATCAGTGATGTCCAAGTCTTGAGGACGGTCAAAAATGGGGTGTCTACAATGTGGTTTTTGATCTTGCTTTAGTTGATTGAGCTTCCTTTGTCAATTCGTGACAAAAAGGGGGAGAAAGTTCATGTGTTTGTCTTAGGATTTCATGACCTTGTCATGTGCAGGTGCATGTGTCTTAGTTTTCATCTATTCATACTACATGTTTGTAAAATCTCCAAGTCGCATCTATTCATGTTTTCCATCTCATAGTTCAAGATAATCTTGTCATATGTTTATTATTTTTTTCATATACTCTTGTGGAACTAATAGTTGTTTTGGAAATTGTGGCACTAATAACTGTTTTGCAGATCATGACCTTGAGAAAGAAGTTGGCTCTTGTTGGCTGTAATGGGTTGGGGTGATTAGGATTTTATTTGTTAGATGTGTTTTGTCACGGCATTACCAAAGGGGAAGATTGTTAGGTTTTTATTCTTGGCAATCCCATTTGACAAAACTCTTTTCAGTTGTACTTATTTTTGCACTTTTATTTCAGTGAGGCTATGAGTTTATTAGATGCGAATCCAACCCGAATCGTGCCTTGCAGAGAAGTTTGTGTTGTTTAATTCTTTCAAGATTGCCACTTTGCTGATTATGATGGGGATCGAGCTGCCTGGTCATCTCGCGGGGCTCCAGGGGGCAACGCCCCTTGGCGAGTCTGGGGCAGCGCCCCCGAAGCAAAATGCAAAAATGCATTCAAAGTTGCCTGTCCGCTCGAGCGGACATTCCCCCTCTCGAGCGGAGAATACTGGGTTTCAGAAGTTTGTTCGCCTGCAAAAATATTGGATGTTGTTTTTTCCCGCTCGAGCAGAACTTTCCACGCTCGAGCGGCCAATCTGACGCTCGAGCGGAGATCGTGGGATAGTTTTCTATAAATACGTGTTTCAGTCCAAATCTAGGATTACTTCTCCAGATCTTCTTCTTGGGTTCTAGGGTTTATATTTGGGGATATTTTGCTGGTTTTCTTTGATGTTTTGATTCAGTATTCAACTCATGGTTTAAAGAGTATACATCAAAGGATTATTTGTTTGTTCTACACAAAAGAGAGAGTTGTTCTTCAGTGGATTCTAAAGAATTCGTGCCTGAAGCTTTGGTGGATTCTAGAGTGGCTCATCGTCAAGACAATTCCGAGGTGAGGACGGGGTTGGAAGAGGCACATAGGGGTTGGTTTAATTTGGGCATGGATTTGCTAGGTAATTGAGAGTATACCTATGTAATTCCTTTCTTTCTTTTTAGTGGTTTGTTTTGTGGCTTTTGCCCGTGGTTTTTTTTTTATCACAATTGGAGGTGTCTAATTGTGGTTTTTCCACATAAAATCGTTGTGTCGATTTGTCTTGATTGTTTGATTGGGATTGTTATATACTGCTTAAAATTGATACATAATCACAAATCAACATCTATGGAGATTTCTCGATTTTTCAATTGAGTCGAACACACAAGATTTTATTAAACAAGTCACTGCCAAGCAAACAGAAAGGAAATGATTCTTAATCCTTTTCCTTTCCTTATAATTATTATTATTATTTTTTTTTTTGATCATTTCTTTTCCTTTCCTTTCTGCACAAAATCCTCCCTGCCAAACACACTTTAATAGATAAAGGCATCTAAACATTTAATTGTTCTCTTTTGGGGTAAAGTCACAACATAGAGCTTTCACATTCCTAGTGATTTATGATAAAATGCAGGGGTGAGAAGTTTGTTTTAAATATTTGCTGGTTTCTCGAAGAGATATTTGCTGGGATCTAATCTCGAAACCATAATTACGGAGTGAGCTAATAGGTAGTGCCTCAACTTCCTAGTGGCCCATACCAAAGCTAAGCAAGCCTTTTCTAGCGGCATGTAGCGGGTCTCATATTCCAGCATCTTCTTGCTCAGGTAATACATGGCTTTCTCCACTCTATCCTCAGATTCCTAAGTAAGTATACAGCCCATCGTCATGTCTATTACTGACAGATACAAAATCAACGGATTCCTCGGCTCTGGCAGTGACAACACGGGCGGGTTCTAAAGATACTGTTTGATGGAATCCTAGCGTGACGAGGAAATCTTACCTCAGTCTTTTTTTTGGTCATATCCAGGCTTTAGGAAGGATGTATGGGCTCACTTTACATGAGGCTCGATCCTTGGTTCACAACGGAGAGTTGGACATTCCCAACCTCATTCATCGGTTTCTAATGCCGGTGACGAGGCGATGGTCTTTGGCAAAGTTTTCAGCAGCATGCCCTTTGTTTGTATATGTTAGCTCATTTTCTTCTTGTCCCGAGTTTCGGAGGGTCTAGCATCCGACTCATCAAAGTAGCCCAAGGCATGAAAGAGGGCAAAAGCTGCATTGGCTTAACATTGGCCGAGACTTTGATAGGCTTAGATGTCTTCCATAGGCGAGAGATGACCAAATTCGTGGGAAGTCCATTACTTTTGCAGGTAATGTTTCCTACCCCATCTCATATGTATTCCTTACATCTCTTGACACTCAGGCTCTATTTTTCTCCCAAAACCCTTTCTCACTTTTTCTCTCCACATATGCCTCTCTATTCTTTAATCTCTCTCCTCTTTCATCCCTCCCCAGATATGACTCATGGACAGGTTGAAGGTAGTGGACTCTTGCCCTGCATATTTAGCACGAGGCTATTTTTTCTGTCAACGGCTAGTTGATTTCCCGAACGGGGGATGGTGGTGCCATTGGATGTACTAATGGTCTGCTGTTGACCGTACTTGGCATTGCCCTTGGTTTGACCTGTCCGAAATGAGCTACAGTATGACTCGGCAACCTGGCATTCAGCTGATTGGCTTGAAACACTGTGTATTTTACTTTATGTTCTGGTTTAGGCGCCAGTTTGGACACAATTAGATTTGCCCAGAAGAAAGGGTGGAGTACCTGGTTTTATTCTTCATCTGAGGCTCTCAATTGGTGAGATACCCTACTGCATGGAGGACAAGAGAACTTCTGGCTCTTGTTCCCAGTTTCAACTGTGCACTTTCTGGCAAGTGCTTGACTTGGCTTGAAGATGAGGCACAATCCAAGCCCACTTTAGCACCGAAAGCTTCGACAAGCACAAGGAGGGGACACAGGAACACTTGACCCATCTATGCCTCAAGTTTATTACTTTGATCTAACTATTCAAGTTTTCTTTTTGAATGTAATAAAAGCAACTTTGACGTGTATCAAGAGTTGGAGGACTTTGTATTGAAATCAATGAAATTGAAGTTGTGGGTACTGAAAATTTTCCTTTTGGTCCAAAAATGGTCTTAGTTGTAAAAAGATTAATTTGAACAAAATCAACTTTTACTAAAACTTTTTAAAACCATTTTCGATAAGGATCACAACTTGACACACATGGAATCTATCCTCGAGACGTACAACCCCGAATCCAGAAATGAAAAATTGCCCTAGACTGAATGGCACTACTCAGCACTGTAATCAGCACTTCTCCCAGGGTAAGGATCACAATCGATCTTCAAATAATGAGTGGACAAAGATGCCTTGATCAAGCACATGGACAGAGTTGATTTGGAGGTGTTTACGGCCGGACTTTAGAATGAACTTACCCTCATATCCCGAAGATGGGAATCAAGCCTTACGTAGTTCGGTTCAGGTTCATTCAGGTATTAACGCTCTCCTTTTGCGCTCTAACTTTTGCCAAGGCCGTCCTTTTTGGGTTTTCAACCTTACAAGCTCAGTTTTTCTTTTTTCCAATTTTTTGTACTCTAACTTTTGCCTAGGTTGCCCTTCCAGGTTTTCAACCCAGCGAGCCTCTCAAGGATAGTATTTCTTAAACTTATCGATGTTGATTGGTTGGGAGAATTCTAGGCCATCTAGGTCTATAAGAATAACAGCTCCACCCGACCAGATTGATTTGATGATGTAAGGGCCAATCCAATTGGGTCTGAACTTGCCCCTAAGTGCATCGGTTCCCCCGGAGAGTTCGGTCCTTGGTCGTTGCTAGGACCAGTCACGGTGAACGATCGAGCCCCTGGCGTATCAAGCTCTCTACCTAGTCTTTAAGGTTAACATATTCCTCAGTGTTGTAGCCGTGGTCCTAATGGAAACGATAGTATTTGGATTGATCTCGCCGGTTGGAAGGAGACTGTGAGGGTTGTGGCCATTTCAAGTTGTAATCTCGCTGGATCTGGTTCAAGACATGTTCCCCGGGGGAATTGAGGGAAGTGTACTGCTCGAACTGACCAGGCAGTCGAGTAGGTGCTAATCGGTCGGTTCGAGCAGTTTGATTGGTATACTGAGGTGTTTGTTGTGTATATTGGGTGGTTCTGGTTTCAGGTTCCTTTCTCTTTTCCCTAGGGGTTGGGTTTTTAGTTGTAGTATCTTGGTGGGCTGCTAGAGAATCTTCAGCGTTCATATATTTTTGGGCTTTGGAAAGGAGGGTGGCCATAGAGGTCGAAGGGTTTTTGGAGAGGGAGAAAAGGAAGCCGGATAATCGTAAACCTGCCATGAAAGTCGTGAGAATGACCTTGTCGTCATTTTTCGCCACCTGTAAGGCTTCGATGTTGAAACGAGTGACGAAGCTACGTAGCGACTCCCCCTCCGTCTGACGGATGTTGAAGAGCTGAGTCGCCGGGCGCCACTGGCATTGAGCACTAATGAAGTGGCTAAGAAAGGAATCACTTAAGTGTTGGAAAGTAGAGATGAAGTCCGTCATCAGCTGACTAAACCACAGTCGAGCCGACCCCTTAAGCGTTACGGGAAAAGCCCGACACATGATCTCATCAGGAAAAGCATAGAGGATCATTAGGATCATATAACTCTCCAAGTGGTCAACTGGGTCCGTTGTGCCGTCAAAAGAGTCAATTGAGGGCATTTTAAACTTGGGAGGTAGGGGTTTGTCCCTGATGAAGGCGAAAAACGGTGAATTGGCTGTTGTGGAGGGTTTATTATTTTGTATGTTCTGCATGACTCCTTGAAACTGGAGTTTCATGGCTCGGAGTTCCGCATCCCAGATAGGAACATTGTCTCCACCAAAATGCAATGGAGGCTGGACACTACTAGCCTCTTCTTCGGGAGCAGGTGCTTGGACTGATGGATGTAGACCCCGAGGTGGCGGGTTCATGTCTTGGGGTGGGGGTTACAAACCCTCCAGGTTGGAGAGGTGGGCTTGTTTGGAGGGATGGCTAGGGGTTCATTCTCGGTTAAGTGGGATATCTTGTTGTAGTGGAGGAGGCAGCACAGGGAGGTCTCGCTGAAGCAAAGCATTGATCAGGGCTTGGTTTTGTTCGGCAACGCGGTTGATGCTATTGGTGAGTTCTGTTAAATACTGAAGTAGGTTGTTTGGGTTAGGAGGGTCGGCTTGGCAGTCGGCAACATTGCGTTGAAAAGCCATGAATCTCATTGTGACCATCCACCTTGGTGGGTGGCGAGGAGGAATTATCGAGAACAGGTCTCTGGTAACAATGAGCACAATTGTCACGCGAAGTGAAAGAGTTCCCACAGACAGTGCCAACTGATGATACTACTTGTCCCTGTGGAACGGATTGGGCTTGTCCACGCCCCCAACACCATTGTTCGGTCACTGGGCTCACTGAGATACCTGCACAAAAGTTCAACGGGGAACGGGAGTCCCCCAACGAACCCTCCGACAAGCAAGTTAGAACAGAGAGATTAATGGTGTGTCGAAAAATAGAGTAATGATAGGAAACTTAACCTTCTTTTTGTCTTAGAAACCTGCTTATATCCTTTGTTCATCATTTCCTTGTCCATTTCGACCTGTCATGTTGGCCGAAAGTCTTTGCTCTAGCTTGCCTTGTTCATGGTGAGGCTATTTTGTTCCAACGTGAAGGGGTTATCACATTAAATACTGCAGGAGACCTCATAACTATTTGATGTGTGGTGCAATAACTCTGCAAGATCTTTGTCTACTTATGTAGCTGGTTCTTTTCTTGACAAGTGTTCCAGTAATGTTGGGCTTTAGTGTTTGAGTCGTGTATTGGGCTCTAAGTGGCAGGCCAAAACGCCCTATGGACCCACCTATGTCAGAATTGAACCAAACAATCAAAATACACAAGTGAATACAAGTGAACATTCAAATACGCTATCTTGTAGAGAGAGATTGATCTGATATCAAGGGGGAAAATGAAGAACTTAATTAATTAAAATACCTATTTCGGATCTCCTTGAATATTGATGACGATCGAGTACCGATCTCCCTGGAGATGGTGGTGGTCCAGTGAAATCTCCCCTTTTGTAGTGGCTCCTTTTGAAATCTCCACTATGGCTGAAATAGAGAGTTTGGGGCTACCACTGTTGATGAAGATTGGGATGGCGAAGAGAGGGAGTGAGGAAGAGAGAAAATAAAGACAGTAATAGGGAGTTCGACATTGGGTCTCCGGCAAAGGTTGGGTCTCCGACAAGGAATTGAAGAGAGAGAATGAAAGAGAGAGAAAGAGAATTGGAGGAGGGTAGATGAGAGAGAGAGAGAGAGAGTCACAGAGTGAGAGAGACAGACGTTTTTAAGCCCTATCTCATTTTAGTGTGTTTGAAATCCCTCCAAAATCCCTCCAGAGTTCCTCACCAAATTAATTTTAAAATCCCTCCAAAATTTGAAGTCCTACCTCCAAAACTTTTAATTACAATTGCCGACTAAAATTCAGTAACTAAAAGTTAAATAAATACCGACTATATTACTTGTAGTAGCTAAAGATTGCACATTTAGGGACCAATTTTATTTTTTGTAGCCCAAAACATTATTTTCAATGATTAAAACTCAATTAGTCACCAAAAATAAAACAAATACTGACAAAATTATTTTCAGTAGCTAAAATGTGTACCTTTGCCAACCAAATTATTTTTAGTAGCTAAAATATGTACCTTTGGCAACTAAATTATTTTTAGTAGCTAAATATTGCCAACAAAATAATTTTAGTCACTGAAAATAAATGTTTACTGACCAAATATTTGGTCAGCAAAGAGAAAAAGTAAAAATTATGTTATTTGGTTGGCGACTAAATTATTTAGTAGGCAAAAATTCTTATAACATGACTAAAAGTTGTTTTGTCACAAAAAGTGTACTTTTACCAACCAATTTTGTGGTTACCAGAAAATTACCCATAAATCCCATTTGAGAAAATATTAGTCCATTTAGTCCTAGAGATTTTCTTTCTAACCATTTAGTGTTTTTTATTATTAATATGTTATATTTAATTTGATTTGAGGTATGTGGTATGACTTGTTTGCCCTTAATATTGATTGTGTATTGATTTTGTATTGATGTTAATAGAGTGTGCGTAAGGTATGTTTGGGATTTCTATTTTTTTTCGCGGGGAGATGGGGGGTTTGGGAATGTTCCATAACTGGGTTTGTTGGCATTGATGTGGAATGTAGTGTGTTGCTAATAGTGTTGCGGTGGTTTTTTCTCTTTTTCCCTATTGCTGTTTCGATGGGGTAGGGTTTCAAAGTTCGATGCAGCTAGTTGAAGGTGAGGGTTGTTGGGTGTTTTTTTTTTTTTTTTTTTTTGAGGGGAGGGGGGGTGTTATTATGTTGTATGAGGTTTTATTTGGTTTTGGTGGGAGAGGGGGTGTCTCGTGGTCTGCTAATGATGTTGTTAATTTTAAGTTTCTAGTTGATTTTCATGGCATTTTCTTTATTGTCTGGTGTGGATGGGTGATGTGGGGTAGTAATTTACGTAATGGTGGGTGTTCATTATAGTGTAACCCATTTTTTTTTTATGATTGCAGGGATAGAGTTCATTGTGTTGTTGTTGTGTACATATAGGCAGACGAATACAATGGTTCGTCTTAATCAAGATTCCACTTTTGCACAGTTGATTGATGGTATATGTGAAAAGTTTGACTGTTTTGGTGCTGGGGCTGGTGTTTTTCTTGTTTAACATTCCCAAATACGACAAGTTTAAGATTGTTTATGCTGATGATGTTCAAAACATGTTAGCCCTTGCGAAATCATTTAGTATTTGTCATATTGATATGCTTATTGAAATAATGTGCGATGGGGCAGACATTCAACGTGGGGGAACGGATTCTCTCAATGCGGGTAGGTGTGAGTCCGTAGGGGTCCAAGTGGGTGATATGGATGATAGGTTGGATTTGTTGCTATTATATTATCCTCATAAGTCGAAGACATTTTTGTCCGCTGGGTGGGCTTGTGGAATTAAACATGTTGGCCAATCCTTTTGGAGCAGCACACACAAATTTTGGTCTGTGCTTTGCAAGTATACAGTCGAATGTGGGTTCCAGTTCAAGTACATAAAGAATGATTCAGTCCGGGTCACAGCTGTGTGTCAATTCGCAACGTCAACTGGGTGTTTATGGTTGGTCCATGGTAGGGTGGCAGCATCGAATGGGGTGTTTTGTTTGAAGAGGTTTAATAGCGTACATTCTTATGGTGCTACTGTATGAACATTCAAGAATCCACATATGAGGTCGGATTTGGTGTCTGATGTCATTGTGGATCGTGTGCAGGAACAACCGCTCACCCGCCCGACCGATGTGGTTTTTGATATGAAAAATGCATATGGCCTGGACGTTAGTTACCATGTTACTTGGTTGGAGGTGGAGAAGGCGAGGGGTGAAGTATATGGGGATCACGCAATGTCGTTCGACCAACTTAGGTGGTATAGCGATACTGTTATGGAGAACAACTCACATAGTTACATCAATTTGGATTTTGATCAACAAATGGGTAGGTTCATCAGATATTTTATTTCTTTTTGTGCATGCATAGATGAGTTCAACCATTTTCGCCCACTTTTGTTTCTCAATGGGACATTCTTGAAGGGTAGGTTCAAGGGGAATCTGCTCGCCGCGACGGCCAAGGATGCCAACCAAGGTATGGGTTTGTTTTTCCAAAGTGTTGTTACAATTCTTTCAATGTTGACATACTGTCATATGTGACACACCAATAAAGGTTGCAAGTTTCTATGACTTTTAGCTATGTAAGTTGCTCTGGTTTTATCATGTCTATTACTTGTAATTTCCATAATGCAATATTTATGGGTTACATGTTTCTTAAATGTCCACTCCATAGGTTTGTTCTCAATTGCTTTTGCTATAGTTGATTCTGAGAATGCATGTAAATGGAAGTGGTTCTTGCGTCGTTTGGAAAAAGTTGTGGACGGTGGTAGGACATTGACGTTTGTGTCCGATTGTAACACTGGTTTGTTACAGTCGATGCCCTACGTATTCCTGCTGGCACACCATAGATTCTGCTTGTTACATCTTCAAATAAAATTGAGAGATTGGATGAGATATGTGAATGTAGATCAAAAAATTAGGTTGATGCGCAAGTTACGGGAATGTGCTTACGCACTTACCATAACATGCTACAACCAGAAGATCAAGATATTAAAACAATGTAGTCTAGTGGTGGTAGGTAATTTCTTGCAAGATTTGCATCCAGAACATTAGGAAAATTGTAGACACCTCTTTTTTTACCACCCTTAAGACTTGGGCGCCACTGATTGCTCACCCAATGATGATTTGTACGCTTATCCTAATGCTCGACTTCCTCACCAGGGAACCTCAGTTTTGAGCCTCAAAAAAACCTACAAACCTTGTGCCTTGTTTTTGGACCAAAATAGTAGTTTTTCGACCAAAACAGTAGTTTTTCAAGCCTAACCATCCAAGGGACCAGCAGACCCACAAGTGGCTTGGCTTGCCGCCCACTATTAGCGTCCTACCGGCTACTTGTGTAAAATTTCAGATAGTTTTGCCAACTATGCCAATTGTCTCCACAGATGTATGCACTGCCTTAACTATATCTTTATGGATATTTCTGAGAGCCTTTCATATATTTCTATATATAGGGACTCTCTCTAAAAAATTAGGGTTAGAAAATTTTGGAGAGCAAAAATATTTATCTCTCTACATTTCTCTCTCTCTTACAACTTTTATACACTTTGCCTAGGCACTCCAAACCAAACTTTGCGAGTTATTTGCTAAGTGTTTGAGCTTGCATTTTAAGCTCTTGAGGGTGTGAAATTAGTGGTTTGTAATTCAAAGGGTCATTCCTCTTCAAGAGGTATAACTCCAAGCTTTTTTTCCTTATTCATTGACCATTATTGATTACTATTTTTTGTACTATTTTTCATCTGTATTTATGGGCTGAAACTTGTAGTTTAAGGCCACTACAGGTAGAGGGGTGGAACTCCTCTCCTTAAACCTTGCTTTTTAGGCCTTTACCCTTGTGTTTCCTATCTTTTAGTTATCTTTTTTTGAGCTTTTAAACACTGATTTTTAGAGGTTTGTTCAGAGGCAAAAATATGGTTTTGAAGTCCCAAACATAGAGGGGTTAGCCTCCCTTCCTTTGGCTTATTTACTAGCTTAAATTCTCAATTATTTTGGCTTACTCATTTAACTATTTTTACCTTAATTCCAGCACTGTTTTGGGCTAATCTAGGACTATTTATATGTGTCAGTTTCATTTATGCTTTGTATTGCATGCTTGTAGTGTAATGGTCCTCATAGGTTTGGTGTTTTAGGCATTAAACACCAACCTATTTGAGTTGATAGCATTTATTTCAAGCTTTCCATACTTGTGATCATCTCTAATTATCTCTACACTTCTCTCTTTTCTTGGCTTCTTCCTTGCTTTGAGAGTCATTTCAAACCCATTGTTTGTTTAAGCTTGAGATAGAGATTGTTGTGCTTAATGGTTTAATTTCTTTGGAGGTTCATTACCAATAGCATGACATCTGTCTCATGCCCAAAACAACCATTTGTTTGACACTTCTCTCCTTTAGTGGACTTAATGCTCATTTTGGACTAAAATGATTAATGAATGGAAAGGCAATTAAAAATGGGTAATCAATGGCTTAAAATGGAGCAAGATAATAAAATGGTTTGGGTTCAATCGGACGTTAATTGAACCCATTGAGTCTAGAGTCATTTCATACTTGTTAGTGATGAAAACGGTACAAGAGTCGATATCAACCACTTCCCTTGATCAATATCATGATAGGGAGAACGTTTATGAGTCTTTCATTGTGCATTTATTGAAATTGTATCCCTTGATTCATAAGTCATAACGCAATGAATTTGCACCGATTGATGGCTTGTGAATCGAGCCTACCCCTCCTTAGACTTTTGCAAGAAAAAATAGACAGGTTCCAAATAATTTTTTATTTGGATCATTTGTGAAGCTTACCACATTGAATAATATTAAGATAATTCTTTGCCACATTGAATAAATATTAAGATAATTCTATGAGAAGTTCATACTACGTCTCAATTTTTATAATTTTTAATCATTCCAATTGGCCATAAACAATAATTTAAATAACTAATTTGATCCACTAGGTGCTCAACTAGAGCCACCCCATACTTTCCTTCTAGCCTCTCAATGTTTGAGTTTCAGATCCGTCTAGATTAAATATTGTGTGTAACAGTTATACTGTGTGCTGATATTACCAATCAATAACAAATCCCAAAAGAGGTAGTGAGGATTACATTGTTGGGCTAATAGGAGAGAAGAGATATCCATCTAATCCTATTTGTGGTCTTTTGTTGATAGGTGACACCGAGTCCAGATCCTCTGCCGCGTTTTCCTGCGGCGGATCCTGCGATGCCTCAAAACAACGTCGTTTGGGGAAGGAGAAATAAATAGAGAGGAAGAGAAAGAGAAGAAGGAAGATTTGTATATGTAGGAGAAGACGGCGGCATGGAAACTCCTGCCAAAGTTTCTTTCACAGCGTCTCAAAGGCAAGAGTTTGAGAGATAGACCAACATCTACAAGTACATCATGGCCTCTATCTCTGCTCCTCGTGAGCTTCTTCTATCCATTACCAAATCCCCATCACCACTTCCCTCTTCCCACTCCCAATCCAACAGTAAGCTCTTTTTTTTTTTTTTTTTTGGCTTTCTCTACTTCATACTATCATCATTTCTTTGTTTTACTTATGTCTGTCTATTCATTTTCCAATTTCCTTTTTGACTTTTCTCATGTGGAATGGGCTCATAGAACTAGAGAAAAGAAATAGGGGATCTGTGAATGATTGGTTCCATGAATTGAAAACCTTCCCTAGTCGATCTTCGAGAATCCCTTTTTTGAACTCGAGAAGTGATCGGACTTCATCAAAGAAAAAAGAAGAAACAAGAAGAGGGAAATGAGAGAGAAAGTGGGGGAGAGTGAGATTCATGGTGATAAGAACCCTACAAATCAATCATTTTGATGAAGAGTTGAATGCTTGAAACCCTAGAAATCTACAAATCTTTATCAAGCACAAAACATCCTTCTCTTTCTCTTCCCCTCTACTTCTTTCTTCTTCCTCTCTTTCTCTTCTCTGATTCTGGGTGTGTTTTTTTTTTTTTTTTTAATTGAAATTTTGTCCCAAAATGACGTCGTTGTGGGACATCACAAGGAAGCATAGCAGAGGATCCGGACTCAGGTGACACCTCGTTATAGTTAATATTTATTCCCACCATGAGTCCAAGCCAGTCCCATGATTTCTTATCCTTCTAGTCCATAGAAAAGCTATAAATGTACTATGAAAAAATTCTATAAAAAAATATATATATATATACTAGAAAAACGAATTATATGACATAAATTCAAACTTTGTGAGGTGTGAGTTACACTTAGACTAAATTTGGGTGAAGCATTTTATTTTTGGATAATTTTTAGGGCATGTGAAATGAACTGTAATATTCATCATAATCATAACACTATAACCTTTACTAGTTTTCCTAGCAACGAATATCTTACACTGCTAGAAATCAAGGTTTTAGAGGCGTTTAAAAAACGATGCTATAGGTCCTAAAAACACCGTCAAATCCTTTTGCGATGTTTAGCAACAAACGCCGAAGATGCGGCCGTCGCTATAACTCTATTTCACTTTAAAAACATCGCTATAATGTCGCTAAAAGTTCTATTTAGCGACGTTTTTAAAATGCCGTCTTATTTGTTTTTCCCAAAGAAAAATCCAACCGTTATGCTATTTAGCGACGTTTTTAGAAACTCCGTGATAGCCCCTTTTTTATTTTTAAATTGTGCTAATTTTATGTTATTGAACTAAAAAAATATCTATAATAAAACTGAAAAATAACACTAATATGAAATAATAACTTTGATTCACATAGTAAAATCTTATCAAGTGATAGTCCACAATCATTGTGCAAAAAAAAAACATTCACACACAAATCATTTGAACAACTTAAGGAGTCACCAAAATAGGATGCCCCTCTATTTGAGCCAAAATAGGAATCTGGATATTTGAGCCAACTTGATATTCATATTCCCATTCACAATAACCACATTCACACACAAATCCTTTTCCAACCATATCAACCTAGTTCACCAAAATAGAATGCCCCTTTATGCAGTGTCATGGGTCTTTGCAATTACATTAGGAATTTGAGTTTTGTTGACTTGTAATCCAACCTCTCCATCTTTGTCTCCAATGCACTTTTTCCATTTATCTCTGTTGTTCCCTGAACTTAAAAACATGTATACAATTGGGGGGAGAGAGACAGAGAGAGAGAAGTTGATATTAGTAATCATAAACAATAGAAAACAATTATCCATAAACAGTTAATTCTCAACAAAAGACTAATTCTCAACAGGTAATTATAACAGTGAAATGGAAATATAAGCTACAAAGACTAATTCTCAACAAAAGAAAATTTCATAAAGAAAACAATCATCAATCCATATTGATATCAGTAATCATAAAGTTCAATATAAAACATATATCCATATATCCATCACCCAATAGGACATAAAGCTAGCAAGTTTGCAACAACATGTCTCATTCCAATTTTGCACCCACTTAATTCCAAGTACGTCAAATTCAAGACTCAAATCTGCATATATAGATATATATCAGCCATTTCTAATAATGCTTCCTTTCCTGATACTATTCCTATGCACAAGACTATAGTCTATCCACCAAACAATTCACCATCTCCCTCACAAGGCAGTAACAAAGGTGCTGCAATGTCAAAGTCTAACAATTTTTTTAATTGAGAGATAGATTTAAGAGATATTCAATGATAGCTGAAGAGATATCCATGAAATTAACCCAAAATATTATGTTCTAATACAGTGATTTGATGATAGAGACAGAGAGTAAGGTGCATTTCCAAACAGGTTGTTTATAAATGAAAGTATTCATTTTCTTGCTGACAATAGATAACTAAAATGATTTGGCACAACTCAAAGTTACCTATTTGATATCATTTTCTTGTTAACAATCGATAACTGAAATGATTTGGCACCACTCAAAGTTACCTATTTGATACCACAGTGAGAGGACCACAATTGAACAACACAAGAAAAGGAAATCCAAGGTAAACAAAGGCAATGACTATTTTCCACAAGTAATTATTGCAAAATTATAACTTTGAAAGGAAAACTAACTTGATCATGAACCTTTCCATCACTGCTAGACATTATATACAATAACAGTTCTTCTACTTGTATAGAAATCAATTATATAAGATTGTGTTTGATTCTATAATCGATTTTTGTATTCTTAGATTTTTTTTTATACAATAATGTGTGAAATTATAAATTCAAGGAATTATCTTTATGAGCACAATGTAGTTAGTATAGTACAACAAAACTTATAAACTTCCAATTTTTAGTGTATGTGTATGTGTGCACACAGCATGTGCAAGTCAATCCTTATATGATCTGCCCAAATAGAAGTATAATACATGGCATATTTTGCATTACTTACAGTTTGTTTGTTATTTTAATTGGTTATCATAAAGTCTTCAAGTAAAAATACAATGCCTTCACAATTTAATGTATAAAAATTTAGAAATATAGAAATATCGATCACATAATTACCCTCAAATATATCATCTGCATTACACAAACCCACATGTAAAAATTACTCTTATTACAGTAGATATACATATGTAGAAAAATAAGTATTGGGTTTTACATACCTGAAATGAAAAAGGAACCAGATGTAGAGACAGAGAGGCTAGTCAAAAGGAAGAAGAAGACAAATAAAAAGAGTCCTTTATGTGTATTTAAAAAGCAATCAAATTCAGATTTCAGATTAACATAATACAAATGAAGTAGTACAAACCAATCAGGGGATACTAGAGCCAAAATTCTAGTAGTCGTGACAGATTTGCGCAGATAAGGTTTTCCTATGCAAGGCTTAGGCTCATATAGTATAGTAGTAAGAAAAAGGCTTGGCATTATAAAGGTGAACATAAACTTTTAACATGCACATATACTTCTTAAATTAGCATTGAAGATAACATCTCACAATCTTTTAAAAATTAAACACCTGTTTTAACAAGATTTTAGCTTTCAAAAAGTAAATTTTATTTCTTCTCTCCCACACACTTGTATAGGGATTTTGGGGAAGGAAGAAAGAGAAGAAAAGAAAAGGACAGTACCATGAAACCAAAACATAAGTATACACACAGAACTCACTATGGTAGCATACGCAAATAAACTTATTATAAAGCATACATTTTGGTAGTTGGGTGAACCTATTTTAGTCACTCATTACAGTGATTTGGAGGATTAGCAGAAACCAAGATTTTGTACCTGAAGTTTGCCAAGGTGCCATGCTCCAGAAATGCACACCACCTCAAGTGTTTTGTCATGCACGGACTGAAGATTGAAATCATCATCATGCTCATAATCATTTTGCCAAAGATCAACTCCACCCATATAGCTGCCTATGTTGAGCACAATTAAACCCACGGTATCCTGGAGGAAAAGTTAAAAGGAAAAAATTTAAAAATATGAAATAACAATAGTAATAATAATTTAAAACAACAATAACAATAAAGATCTTAGGTTATTTGAGTTGAAGTACCTTTGGGATTGGGATGTCTTTCCCATCAACTTCAAGCTAAACTTGCCATGGTAAGTCAGCACAAGTTCTGTCCATTATATCTCTTGCACCTTCTTTCAATTAGCAAATCAAAATTGTGTGTGCAAATCAAGGGAGCACACATGATGTATTTATCTAATAAAAGTTTCAAAACATATTTAGAGTATATAAGTAGTATTATGAAGAATGTAAAACATTGTTATTATGAAAAGATTCAAAACACAAGACATAAAGGATTCAAGAAGTGTCAATAAAGTGTAGGATATTATGCACTTTTATTCTTCTTTTATCTCTTATCCTAGCTATGTTGTAACTCATCAACAATTTCTCCTGCTCCTCAAAAGTCCATGGGAACGGAGTTGATGCTCCCACATCCATAGCATGAGTAGTTAAAGCAAGTGAATGATTTGAAATTTGAGTTGGAAAAAGGAACCTGTAAATGGCACAGAATCTCATGGTTCAATAGAAGCTTCCCGTCAATACCAAGGTCAAGATAACTACGTATCTCTTGAAGTTGTGCATCCAGCCCCTTAAGGGCTGCAAGTTTCCTAGTCACTTGCAGCGGACAAAGAGAACAAAGTTTATTTTATCTTTCTTCTTCTTCTCCTTCGTCTTCAATAGTCCAATTGAAAAGGAAACTAGAACAGTAAAGAAAGAATACCTCTGTTGCAAAGGTGCTAATGGTTGTATCCTTCACATCCCTCAACAAGTACTCAACCCTGTTGAATAAAGAAGACAATAGAAATTAAAGATAAAGCTGATATAGAAACAAGATAATATGCACATATATCATATATGTGAATTTTTTAGAGGCACTAAGTAAGTTGGCAACTTGGCATCTTCTTTAAAATCAACAAAGAACGAGAGAAGAAACTGAGAAAAAAGAAAAAGAAGATGCAAGAGAGAGATATAGCATCTATTTCAGGTTTCTATCCTAAGTGGCATACCAATTTCCTCAATTTCATGAGCGGCAATTTCTGAAGGCACATGCACAAATACCTTCTGGCTTTTCTGAGTAGCATTCTGCAAACATATCCAACTGTTAGATCAACTTCCAAGCAGATTTGGAGACATTTTGCTGGGAATGACAAGCTTTAACCATTAAAGCATCTAAGTTAAGTCAGTCATGCATTAGCAATTACTACGTAACATCACTGAATGATTAAAAATTATGATTGAAATGAAAAACTAGATGGTTACTTTTACCTCTTTAACCTTTTCAACAACATAGTAAGCTTTAGTTGGAATTCCCATCTCCTCAGGCTAGACATCAATTATGACCAAGACAGGATTGGGAACGTAGCTGCAATACCACCAGTAAAAATTGCACAAAAGTGCAAGAAGGCCAAAAAATTATTATAGACAACAAAGTGAATTCTAAAGGTAAAAAAAAAACATTTAATTTGTGAAGAGACATGTTATATATATTGTTGCTTGCAAAATGTTACATGCCATCATAAAAACCTGTTTCCCTTTATAATCCAAGGACAGAATGGCGGCAAGATGACAGATACATAACCAGCTTGTAAGAGAGTTTATTGTGGGACAAACCACAATACAAATTGGGTAAGGCTTGTGATTAGACAACTAATCAGAAGTCATTATGGACCAAATCATCATAGGGGTAAGTGATGTGCCTTGGAACCTAATATTCAAGAACCTTCTGGAAATGGTGTAGAAAATTGATGATTCTGAATAGGAGTACATAATGATACTCTTCCATTAACCAAACAAATAAATAAACAAACAAACATAAAGGAACAATATGTCAATAACAATAACATGATGCTATCCAATGCAATACATGAAGTGATTCTAAATATCCACCCAAAAAAAAGAAGTGATTCTAAACTAGCATTAAGTAGTTTGAACAACAAGATAATATTTAATCCATTTATATCACTCAAAATGCATAGAAAACAGATAGTCATGGAAAAGGCACCCAACTGATATTTCTCCTTTTAATTGATGATAATACAAGAAAGAAAAACATGGGAAATGGACGGAAATATGTTCACATAAAAATCATCATTTACCACATGTACAAAATTTCACTAATGCTTCCATTTCATGAAATCAATCATGTAAAGATCTGTCTTTTATCCAAGTGCAACCCACTGTATGTGTGGGCTAAAATATAGCTAGCCTTAAAAGGATTATGATAATATGATAATATTAGTATAATATTATCATAACTAGTCTTAAAGAATTTTGTTAATATTAGTATAATATTATCATAACTAGTCTTAAAGAATATAGCTAGCCTTACCATTTTATGAGTTCTCTTTTCAAACATGGTATAGTAGAAAATGTGGTATAACACCAAAAATATGTAAAATACTAAAGCACCTTACCATTTTGTTTGCTTTCTTACACTAACATAGATGGCCCTCTTTGACCACTTGTCCAGCCATTCACTTATCCAACCATCTTAATGAAAAAGCATAATTTGAAAATCTTCAGAAAACTATCAAAAAATAAAATAAGATTACAAACCACTAGTTGCAACATCATAAAAATAATACATATAATGGAATGGTCCATTTGTGTAACCTTTTTAATTGTTGCATCAATGTTGTTCCTTTGAGCCAAACCAATTGTGAATGTTACCAAGTATTTCGGCTTCATTGTCAAATCTTGAAAGTTACAGAATGTTCTCCATAAGATAACTGGAGTATTGAGAGTAGTTACACACATGCCAAATCAATGGAAACGTCATAGAATAAAAATAAGAAGGAACAAATTTCTATGATGCCAAAGACTATGCCCTGACCTCTTTTATATTAATAGAATGAATGAAAATTAATCGACTTAGGCATTTAAACATGGATAGTTTTTTTCTTTTCCTTAATGTAAGAGTGGATTAAGCAGTTATAAATCATTACACATGCACACACACACAAATCATAAAGTTTCAAGTGATAATTTGTGTAATAGGTGTAGCATTCTGCCATATGTTCACAAGGGGGCATCATTGTTATCAAGTAATTCCATTCAAAAGAAAATTCATCTACTAGGAAAGATCAGAAGTATCATCTTCAATTACCATTACCTATTACAGCCACAGAAGGAGGTAATAAGCACAATAACTTGCAGCCTAAATTAATGATTGATCAATCTTATGTAAATAGGTTGCTCATCATCAAAAGGACCCAACTCCAGAACATCTATAACCCATCTATTATCATAAAAACATTGAATTAAAATATGATTTTTATAAGACCATGAGAAGAGACTGATCAAGATGTCGATATGTGTATAAATTTGATATAATTAGTAACATAAATCTAGAATATCAAGATTACTAGCTTAACATAGTTTCTCTTTGCAGGAGTCCTATGCCTTTAATGGTATGTGTAAAAGACACAGCTACGGCAACAAATGATGCATTAGACATGACATGTCCAAGGGCGTGACAGAATGCTACTGGAGTAAGGACTGTCAAGATAAAAGTGTAATAGCAATAATGAAAAATCATAAAAAGTCTAGAATGATAACTTCATGTATTACAGCTACCTTGAAAAATATGGCTTAGTCTGTGTATTCCTCAACATGCATCCACTTAGTAGATGACTACTTGTTTCCTAATATGCATGAAGAAATTATAATAACATAATGAAATTTTCAAGTACTTTTAAGATCTTTTATTGAAAGTATGATATTTTACTTGAAGGAATGCGTGAACATTTAGCTCATTTGCAGCCATTATATCAGCCTCAACACCACCAACTTGTTGTATAGGATAAACCTTCCTCATTAGCATGACATTAAGAAGAAAATAAGGTAATTTTAAATAACTCAGTTGAACAAAAGCTAGTGTAAAAGAAATTGTTGGAGTTCCTACTAATACATCCAAATGCACAATTCATGTAGTCAAGTAGTCTAGGAGTAAACATGGGCTCAGAATCCTAGGCAAATCATGAAAATGTTTATAAACTGCTCCCAAAATTATCATTGGCGTCCAAGAGAATGCTATTGATCAAATTCTAACTATTACCATGTGGTGCCGACTAGTCATTCACATAAAAAATGAATATATATATATTATATCAAAAAAAAAATTATGAATGGGAACTATGAACTAAAATGGCATCACTTGCAACACAATTAAAAATGGCTTACTGACCAAGCTAAGAACTGTTGTGCCCAGTAGCAGCAAATACAGCTTACCCTACAATGGTTTCAAATTCAAGTTATATTCTCTAATTGAAATTACATAGAATGAAACCACACACCAAAACTATGATTGAGGCTTGTAGATTCGTAGATGGAAAAAAGGTTGATGCAATAACATTATCAGAATTGTAATTCATGTAAGCTAATGGTATTTTTATCAGTTTAACAGCTCTGAAATACACATATTGACATTACAAACTTCTATTTGAAAAAAAAAAAAAAAAAGACTTCAGTTTAAGTGGACACAACCATTCAAAACCGTGCTAACAAATTAAAAATAGAAAATTTACCTCAACTAGATGAACATTGGAAGCATGACCTAAGAGAACAAAAGAAAATTCCCCAATTTCTGCCAGAGATATTCCAACCTACAAATATCGAACAACTAAGGTCCCCCTGTCAACAGAGATGTCAAAGATCAAGGTGCACAAAAGAGTAGTTGGTAAATCCTTACAACTAGTGAGGTCTTGTTATTGTATCAAAATACTTTAACTACTGTTGCAACCACAAGAGTCTTTATGACAATCACCAATACAATGGCTGCTAGTAAAATATCAATGTGATTCTACTCTGAATCCCTAGATAGAGATCATCTAAAAAATATCACGATGCACATGTCTTACTACAGTCTAAATCCCCAGATAGAGATCATCTAAAAAATAGAAACTTATATATATTCATCTGAATCCTGAGGTTTCAGAAGAGTACCCGGCATCCAATGAGACGATAAAGCAGCTGCTGCAAAGCAGGCAACTGCTCCAGCAGTTCTTCACTATCCCCCTCCCTAGTTCTGCTTTGGCCCTATCAGTAAAGAGAAATAACAATTAGAAACTATCACTGATCTAAACTGGTTAAAACTTAAGACTGATGACACCCAAAATATTGCAATATAAATAATTCAAGTTTTTTATAATCTTATTATTTTATCATACCCATGACAACAATTGATGTACCAACAGATGAACAAGATCCACACATATACGACATTTGCATATAAAAGAACAATAAGATTTATCATAACAGAGCAATGTAAATGAAGCCACAAACAATCCAGCCCCAACTAGAGAATAATAGCCATGTTGAACAAGCATAAAGGCTATCAAAACCATTCAAAAGCAACATAAATGAAATATTTTCAGAAACAAAATATGAACCAACAAACAATCAGCACGTTCAGTGAGAAGAAACAACAGAACATCAACATTCAAATATCAAAACCATTCATAGAATTTCACAGGATTGATTTCAATAACCAAATCGGCATTGCACCATTAGTTTAACTTGAGAGAGAGACAGAGACAGAGACAGAGACAGAGACAAAGACAAAGATAGAGACAGAGACAGTGGAGCTCATCGATCTAAATCGCTGAGATGAACTTCAATTTTGATTTCAAGAGAGAACTTTGAAATGGCTCTGATGAATCACCATTCTGTTTCACTGAGACCGAGCTGAATCTCTACATCACCGAACTGAATCTTTGAGATGATTAGGGTTTAGATAGCAGTAGAGCTCACCGATATGAATCGATTCACCAATCTGAATCTCTGAGATAATTAGGGTTTAGACAGCAGTAGAGCTCACCGATCTAAATCGATTTTGAGAGAGAATTTCGAAATGGCTTTGATGAATAACTGATGTGAGATCTTCGAAATCACTCTGACTTCGATTTTGAAAGAACTTAGACAGCGCAGAGAGAGAGAGAGCTCGTGATTTTCGTTTTCGTTTATCAGATTCAAAATAAAGGTGAAAAAGAGGGAGAGAAGGAGCGCGTGGGACATAACCCATTTGAAGGCGTTTAGAAACATCTTCCATTCATGAAACGGTGCCATTTTAATTTAAAGAAAAAGGCGACATTTATAAAACGTCATTAAATATTAGAAATAGTGACGTTTTAGAAAACGCCATTAAAAATATGCCTCCAAAACAAATATTTCCTGTAGTGTTAGTATGAAAATCTGCTAAGCGAATATTTTTCTTTAGTTTTTTGGATAACTAATTTTATTGACACATCAAAATTAAAATAATTAATAGTGGTAGTAAAAGCTGCCTTCAACTCAAATAAAGTAAAAGTAGAAGTAGAAGCAAATTTTTGAGAAAATGTTCAAAAAAAATGAAAGCACAGTGTTTCATTCGTCGACCATCAACAAAGTCAAAACAAGCAAGATCCATTTATTTTACTACAATATTGTAAAGAAAGTAAGTCCTCATTTAGCGTAAATTAAATGGGACTTTTTGATTAAAATAGTCACAAAAAATAAAATAGGCTTTTTAACTTAATAAGACAAAATGTCATATCCAAATCATAATTATTTTATTTTTTTGCTCACAAAAGTCAAAAAAGCCAAAAAGTCTATCCTAAACGAGGCTTTTTAGCCCCAAACTAAAATAGTCAAAAAGTCAAAAAAGCTAAAAAAACCAATCCACATCCCAAATGAACCCTAAAGCACACATTCATTGTCCAAGAATGCAAAACTCAAAATCAAAGAATGGCTTATATCGGTAAGTGAAAGAGAGAATCCGACAAAGACAGAAAAAACAAGAGAGGCAGATTAAAAAATTGTATCTTTACGTTGTGTTGGTTGAGAGATTTAGGAAAGAATTTACAAACAGAAAGAAAAAAAGTGTGTAAAACAAGATGGAATGTAAAAATATTTCATTCACATTTCACTTATCTTTTCTTTTTTCTTTTCCAAATCTCTTCTCAAATCTTCCAACCAAACATAGCGTTGGGCTCGCTTGTGCTCTCTACAGTGGATTAGTAAGTAAAATGTCATGACCTGAACCTGCCCCAATGGGCTAAGGACATAACTGGCCAGTAATCGAGGGATTACTTGTGCCCTCAAACCAAACCAGACATAACTCAACAGAGTAAAGGGGCCAAACGGAAGCAAAAATTTAAAACTTTGTCCATAGACCTGTGCTTACATGGCACATCATAACAAACCATAGATATACATATTAATAACTCACATCAAAATACAGTGACATAAAGTTATATATAGACAGGATCCGTTAAGTCTAGGTTAGCCAATCAAAACTATATACAAACATAAACCAAAGTCCTCGCCAACAAGACAAAATAAAACAAAATAGCAAAGGGGCGAAGACTGGTCTCGTGCGTGAGACGCAAGGCTAACTCTTCAAGACCTTGGTTGTTCCACACAGACTTCACTGAGGCCGGGTTTGGACCTCTCTTGGCTCACCCACAAACACATGAATGAGCGTGAGCAAAAGCGCAGTGAATAATATCAAATAAAGAAGACACATTAGAACAACATACATCTGTAGACACCCCATTTTTGACCGACCTTAAGACTCAGACGTCACCGATTGAGTGCTCAGTGATGTTGCATATTGTGCTCGTTCAGAATTCTTAGAGTCACGACCGTGAGCCCTGCCTCCAGACTTCCGAACCCTCTTCTATACCTTGTCTCGGTTTGCGAACCAGACTCGGTTTTCTCTATTTCTTTTCCTGAGGGGAGGGAGAGGTTCCGTAGACCATCTCTCAGTGGTCGTGGGCTACATTTCGTGGCTGTAGGCCATTTTGCCCATTTCGGAGCCTGGTTCCCGATTTTCGGAGCCGTCAGGCTGTGTGCCTCTGTTCGGGACCGCCTAACTATCTCCAACTGCTCCAGTTTTTGGCATGCATCTCATTTACTCCCTTTCGAGGGACACTGAGGCCTGAGAGACCCACTTCGTGGTCGAATGCCACTTTCGGTGCTTAACAGCCTATTTTCGGGACCCCAAACTGCGTGTTTTGGCCCCCGAGCATTCGTTTTGCATCGATTTTCGTTCATTTTTGGCAGGTACCTCTGTTTTATCACCAGGAAGGTCACTGAAGGGTGGGAGGCCAGCAATTGTCTCAGCAACCAGTTATATTCCTCCGGCACCCTCCGACGCCCGTCTTTCTCACTTCCGAGACAATGTTGACCACCCTAGGGCCATTTTCTTCAACCCCAAACCACATATTTGTGTTGTACACACATGGGAGGACCCTAAAAGTCTATGACCGGCCAGTAATTTTTGTTGAACCTTTTGAAACACTCCTAAAAGTGGCTTGTTGTCTCTCCTGTTTTACAGTTGCCAATTTCCAACCACAGGGTCTTGTGGCCGGCCAAAATTTCCTCTGGACCATTTTGCCCCTTGGCCGGCCGGCCATAGGGGGTGGCCACACACAACAAAAAATAGCAGTAGGCCATGTTCCTTGGGATGTGTGCTTTGCAGCTGTATAGCTTTTTCTCCCAAAATATTTGATTTCGGGGGACTTTGGTAGGAGGAGGGAACTTAATCCCATTTCTCTACACATTTTCTCTCCCTTTCTCCTCCATCCTTGCATACACACAGCTGCCCTAGCTCTCCCTCAAGTTTTTGGAAAATTGCTCTTAAGCTCATACACACATATCTCTCTCATTTCCTCTCAAAATCTCTAAGTTTTGCACCATTTCTCCATCACTACCAAGCACCACCACCACCACTCCATTTCCAGCAGCTTGGGGAGCTTTCCAACAGCTAGGAAGCAACATTCCTTGGTCCAAGAGGTAGCAAAGAAGTGGTCTTCAAGGGTAAGTGCCAATCTCCCTCTTTTGTAGTACTTTTTTGCACCATTCTTCTAGCCTATTTTCTTACTGTTTTGGGCTCCGACCCTAACTGAAAGGGTCATTATTTTGAGCCATTATTCATGTTTTTTTAAGGGCTCAACCCTGTTTGAGCCCCCCATTTGGTACTTGCTTCAATACCTCTTTGTATGCCATTATTTTGCATGGTATTTCTAGCCTATGTGTGATCTGTTTTTGAGCATGATATAAACTGTGAGTTGGCTTATTTTGAGTCCCTCTACAACATTATAGAAGGGCTCAACACTTTTGGGGGCCTCCATTCTATACTTACCATTATACCCCTCTTTGGCCCCCATTTTTGCATGCTTTGTTGGCTTGTCTTGATTCTGTTTTTAGGCCATCATCAGAACTGAAAATGGACATATTTTGACCTTATTGGAATATCTCATTAAGGGTATTTGGCTGTTTGATGTATATTTGGCCTACTTCATGTTACACCCCTCTTTGGCCCCCATTTTTGCATGCTTTTTTAGGCTTATCTAGCTTCTGTTTTCGGCCATCATCAGAACTTAAAATGGCCATATTTTGACCTTCTTGGAATATCTCATTAAGGGTCTTTGGCTGTTTGGTGAATTCTTTGTATGCCTCATGTTATAGCCTCTTGTTGGCCCTAATCTTGCATTGCATTTTGAGCATGTTTTCATACTGATTTGAGGCTTGTCATCCACCGTAAATGTTCATATTTTTAGTCCCTCTTCAGTGTTTTAGAAGGGTATTTTTCTGTTTGGGCTTTGCATCTACCACTTGCTTCATAGCCTCCCTCACGGAGCCATTTTTGTATGCCATCTTGGCCCTACTTGTGATTGCTTTTTGGCCATGTTTTGTACTGTAAAAATGTGAGTTTTGGGACTTCCTTTCTTCTTCCTTTTCATGTCATGTATGAATTATGCATGTATGGTATAGCTGTAGGCCATTTTATGCATTGAAATCCATGTTTCGGGATCATTTCATGCATCGGGTATTATTTCGCCTCATTTCGGGGCTGTTTTGCCCCTCATTTTGCCACTAATTTTTTGCATGTTTGCATATCATATTCCATGTCTTTGCCATGTCTCATTAGAGTGGCATTTCGGTGCCTGAGGGTCCGTTCTCGGTTTGCGTGCCCGCGGGCACGCATTTCGAGGTATCTTGTTTTCATCTGATGGCCTCCTATGTGAGTGTGGCTGATGCTCTCTCATGTTGGTGTGAGCCCATTATTGCATTGCGTATGCCATTTCACCCATAGCATTGTGTATGCCCGGTTCTATATTACCTCGTATAGAGTGTATGCCATTCCATGACATTGTGTATGTTAGGATTGCATATTAGCTGCATTTCATGCATATCATGCATATTGCATCGTGTTCGGGATAGGAGTTAGCCCGGGCACGGGAAACGAGGCGCTGGTACTCGAAAGTGATGGAACGGGTCTCAATTCCCAAGTCACCGACACTCCGGATTATCCATGATGGAGTTAGGTTTTGTTGTAGCATTCATATGCATTCACCCTATATTGAGTTGTGCAATTCGGCTTCTCGGCCATCGTGCATCGATATGCGTAATTAGTGGCACGAGGATCGAGGCATGCATATATTTGTGAAATACACTGTTATGCTCCTTTCCTGCTCTCTGTTGCAGCAAAATGAAGAATCAACAACTTTTCGGAGTCTGGCACACATTTCGAGAAACATTGCAAACAGAAGCTAATTGGGGCATCCCAGTGGATTTCCACGCAAGGCAACCCAAACATGCATTATTTCATTATCCGGAGCGGAGTCAAGGCAGTCCCTGGCTTGCATGCCAGTTTACAGTTTTTCTTAGTTAATTTGTTAATTAATTAGGAATTTGTATATTATTCGGACTGTATTATTTTGGACTGTATTATTCTTTCATTTGGGACTGTATTATTTATTCGGACCGTCTGCGCGAGGGCATAATTGTAATAAGTGTGGGTGAGTGTGATGTATGTCTTCCAACCCCACGTCTTTCTTCCCTTTTATTTACCTGCTTATGATGGTTAGATTATGACATATTTCAATTAGCATACAGTATGATAGCATGTTTGCATCACTCATCTGTTTTGCACGCACCGGGCTCGGCGCATCATACAAACTGCATTTGTATTTCAATTCCAAATTGAATATGCGTTAGTTGTAGCATCATCACATGCCATGTTTAGAATAGCCGAGCCTTCTATAGTTGCATCTTTGCATGTGTTGCATTAGGCAATTCTGTGCATCTAGGATCATGCATGGATTTCTAACGAGCTTCTGTTTTGGCTTGGAGTACTCAGTGAGTTTTATGCTTTAGCATCCTTGCATGTGTGTGAGTGACTGCCATGAATAGCATGATTACCATGAAACTAGCTGCTTATGTGATATAACTGCCTCGAATGCCTGTGGGTGGAGGTTGAGTTACTTGGATTGGGACAATTCATCAAATGTTTGTTTTAAGTCCACTAGATAGTGGCAAAATCACGTTTTCTAAGCCCACCCGAGGGTGGCAAATCCACGTCTTAGCCTACCTGCGGGTAGCACCATCAAACCATTTTTCAAACAAACAAACATGAAATGTTTTGTTCCAATTCAGGCGACCCAGTCTATACTTGTATGCTGTGCGCATCACATAGTAACCTAGGCTAATAACCGGAATAAGAACACACAATATTTTCAAAATAACATATCATGGTTAGTAGAGGCCGATCTTTGACCGGGCGAGCGGGGGTGCTCACGAAGTGACCTTCCCCAATCGTACCTAAGTTCCCGAGCCGAGGCAACTTTGGTGATGATGGACACGTGGCCTTTGGCACCGAGTCAGGGTTTCCTAAATTTCCCATTTAAAAAAAAAATTTAGGTGGCGACTCTGTATCTGGCAAAGCAGTCCATGTTTGGCACTTCTTTCAAAAATCTGTTTTCAAAACAATTTGCCGGATTTGGACTCTTTGGTTCAAGATTGAGAACCGTGACATTTGAGTCCTTTGAACTGTAGTGACCTAATATCGAACCAGAACGGAGGGGGGGGGCTCGCACTCCCTTTCCCTGGGATGCGTTCGGGGACGTCTACAACATCAAACGGTCTTGGGCCCAATCCATATTTCTATCTAGTATATATATATCAACTGACTGCGGTTCCAAACACATCGAACGACCTCGGGCCCAATTCATGCATGTCAAACCGGCCTTTGGCCCACTCAGACTTTCGATCATGTCAAACGGGCCTTTGGCCCATTTAGACCTTCTTGTTGAACTGGCCTTTGGCCCATTCAGACTTTCATTCAGATCATACTGGCCTCTGGCCCATTTATTCTATCATTCAAACTCATACTGGCCTCTGGCCCATTCATTCTATCATTCATGTCAGACTAGCCTTTGGCCCAATCATTCTAACATTCAAACATTTGTCCACCATTCAAATTCACAAGCTTATAAGACTTACATGGAAGTAAGCAATTGGACAAACAACACACATATCTTTACTAAGATATTACTCACAGTGATCGGCTGGATGATTTTCCTTGGAGCTCGACCCTACACATTTCATGAACACAAAGGGTCACAAACAATTCAATCTGTTCTAAATTCACATTTTCCTCTTTAGGCTCCATTCTTATCCTTTTAACTCATTTACAATGCTCAATGCATGCCTAAGAGTACTTAGAAGCAAAAGAGAACGGAAAACGAAACACATAACACATTTTTAAAATTTCAGAAACAGGGGTCCCTACTCGAGCGTGGACTTCCCCGCTCGAGTGGAACCATGAGGTCTGTAAAAGTACTGTTTACATCAAATTCACGCTCGAGCGTGAAGGCGGGCGCTCGAGTTGAACTTCAGTCTACATAGCTCTCCGCTCGAGCGTGAACTTCCCCACTCGACCGGGCATCATGTCTGCAGAAAATACTGGGAGCCCGAATTTTACGCTCGAGCGGCGGTTCCCCCGCTCAAGCTGACATCAAATTTTTTGGATTTTCCAGAACTTGTTCTTGAGTTTCAACTTGATATTCAAAGGCTCTAAACACATGATTTTGACTCAAACTTCACATATACATGTACTAACATGGTACAAACACCAAATTACAACATTAAGAAGCTCAATTCCACAAATTAATCGCATGCATGTCCCAATTTACATCAAACTCATTTCCAACATAACAAACTCATACATTCAAAGCTCATTCTCTTAGGAATCGTACATCCATATGAGATATAACCTTCATTCTCAACTTAGATGATGAAGAGATGGTTAAAAACATGAATTTCAATCAAAGATTTAACATGGACCATGTATTTTAAGCTCAAACATACAAATTCATGATAGTTTCCTACATGCATGCATCAATTGATCTCCAATTCACCAAAACCAACTCAATTTCATTTTAATTCTTGCTCTTGATTACTAAACTAGCTTGAATACACAAATCTACAAACATATACTCATGAATTCATGTTCAATTGCTCACCTAGAGGTTCAATTCTTCCAATCTATAGAAAATTCTTGAGCAATCTTCAAGATTTCCAAGCTTCAAGAGCAAAACTCCAATTTTTTAGCTCCCTCTCTCTCTCTCTAACCGACCCTCACCCTCTCTTTCAAGAGTTATTATCATCCAAAATGTATAAGGAGAGACAGGTTGAGTGCTTAGTGCCCCACTATATACAATTTCCCTTAATTAAAATTATCAACACTACATATTTGAGCACTAAGTCATTAATTTAATCTATTTAATTCGTTCCAAATAAATTTTCAATTAAATTTCACCATAGGCTCTAAAAATTACGCTAATCATAATGGCGTAATCAATTTCGGGTTTCGTGGCCAATAGGGCCTTCAATTTAAATTCTAAAGCAGATAATCAAACAGATATTCCTACAGTGAACAGATAGAAATTCGAAACCACATATATTTGTACAAATAGCACACTAAATCATGTCAAACACATAATCACATTCATAATAAGGACCAATTAACATAATACAGAACAGGGTTATCACAGTCTTCCACCCTTTAGGAAGTTTGGTCCTCCAAACTTATTTTACCTTCGTCGGGAAACAAATGTGGATAGCGTAGTTGTATTTCCTCCTCTTTTTCCCATGTGGCATATGTCCCATAGCGTTCTTTCCATTCCACTTTCACCATTGGGATGGACTTGCTTCTTAGTTGTTTCACTTGCCGGTCAACAATTCATTCCGGCCATTCGGCGTACTCCATATTTTCATCAAGAGCTACCCAGTGATAATCAATCACATGAAACGAGTCTCAAAGATAACCCCTTAACATCGACACATGAAACACATTATGGATTTGCTCAAATCCCGGTGGCAAAGCAACTCTATAAGCAACTGGACCAAGTCTTTCCAGAATTTGAAATGGCCCAATATAACGGGGTGACAACTTGCTCTTCTTTCCAAACCTGACTTGGCCTTTCATCGGAGACACATGGATGAACACATGGTCACCAACCTCATACTCAAGAGGTCTTCTCTGAACATCTGCATAATTCTTTTGCCGGTCCTGAGCTGTTTTGAGCCTCTATTGAATGGTCTTAATCTTCTCAGAAGTGTCTTGCACAATTTCAAGCCCAAGTAAAGCTCCATCCCCGACTTCTGTCCAACAAATTGGTGATCTACACCTTCTACCATACAAAGCCTCGTATGGTGCCATACCGATGTTGGAGTGGAAGCTGTTATTGTACGCAAACTCTACTAGTGGCAAATAGTCTTCCCAACTCCCTTGAAAATCCAAAGCACACATCCGAAGCATATCTTCCAAAGTTTGTATTGTTCGTTCTGATTGCCCATCTGTCTGTGGGTGGAATGCAGTACTGAACCTTAGTTCTATCCCCATAGCTTCCTGCAAGCTCTTCCACAATCTAGATACAAATTTTGGATCTCTATCCAACACAATAGATACTGGAACCCCGTGTAAACAGACAATCTCATCAACATATATTGTAGCCAATCTATAAGCATTAAACGTAGTTCTAACTGGTAGAAAATGTACAGATTTAGTCAGTCTATCAACTATAACCCAAATAGAATCCATACCTCAAGAAGTCGAAGGTAGGCCAACAACAAAATCCATAGTCACATGCTTCCACTTCCATTCAGGAATGGGGAGGGGTTGAAGTAGACCGCCCGGTTTCTGGTGTTCAGCTTTAACTTGCTGACACTAGAGACATTTGGACACATATTTTGCAATTTCTTTCTTCATTTTAGGTCACCAATAACTGTGTTTCAGATCCCGATACGTTTTATTGTTACCCGGATGCATAGCAAACACTGATTTATGGGCTTCGTCTAAAACCCTCGTCTTTAGTTCCAGAATATCTGGGATACTCAGTCGGTTTCGAAATCTCAACACTTCGCCTTCAATGCTGAACTCCGCTTTCGGACTTGTCTCAAATTCATCAATCACTTTCTTGAGGAATTCATCCTCTTTCTGCTTCTGTTTAATTTCATCAATGATTGCCAATTCGGCTAAAATAGCGGCTATCAATCCACCTGGTTCACACAACACTACTTGAATTTCAGACTTCTCAAAATCCTGCAAGATCTCTTTCTGTTCAGTAAGCAAACAAGCCCTATTCCCCATTGATTTTCTGCTTAAGGCATCAGCAACTGTATTAGCTTTTCTGGGGTGATACTGAATCTCAAGATCATAGTCTTTTATCAGTTCAAGCCATCTCCTCTATCGCATGTTCAACTCCTTCTACGTAAAGAAGTATTTTAGACTTTTGTGATCCATGTAGACTTCACATTTCGCCCCATACAAATAATGCCGCCAGATTTTCAAAGCAAAAACAACTGTGGCCAATTCTAAATCATGTGTTGGGTAGTTCTTCTCGTGTGGTCTCAACTGTCGGGAGGTGTAAGTAATAACCTTTCCGTTCTGCATTAGCACACAACCTAAACCTTTATAAAACGCATCACTGAAAATTACAAAATTTTCCATACCTGTGGGCAATGTCAATACTAGTGCGGTGGTTAGTCTCATTTTCAATTCATGAAATGTAGATTCTCTTTCGTCATTCCATTCAAATGATTGTCCCTTGCATGTCAACTAGGTAAAAGGCACAGCTAATTTTGAGAAATCTTTCACAAACCTTCTGTAATACCCGGCTAAGCCCATGAAGCTGCGGACTTCTGTCATATTAGTCGGTGTAGGCCAATTTACAATCGCCTCTATTTTCTGTGGGTCCACTAAAATCCCTTCTTTGTTGATAACATGCTCTAAGAAAACAACTTCATCAAACCACGGCAAATTCATCAAGGTAGGTTTTAAAAATTCGGTTCATTAAGTCCATAAATGCTGCCAGAGCATTAGTTACCCCAAATGGCATAACAAGAAATTCAAAATGACCATACCTTGTTCTAAATGTTGTTTTCTCAACATCTTCTGCCTTTACTTTCAACTGATGGTACCCGAATCTCAAATCAATTTTGAAAAACACATGCGATCGTTGCAACTGGTCAAATAAGTCATCAATACAGGGTAAAGGGTATTTATTCTTTATTGTTATCTTGTTCAGTTCTCGATAATCGATGCACAAACGCAAAGTTCCATCTTCCTTCTTTACAAACAACACTGGTGCACCCCATGGTGAAGTACTAGGTCAGATAAACCCTTTGTCAAGTAGGTCTTGCAATTGTTCTTTTAGTTCTTTCATTTCAGCAGTAGCCATTCTGTAGGGAGTTTTGGAAATAGGTTGGGTGCCTGGTATAGTCTCAATTGTAAACTCTATCTCCCTGTCCACCAGTTCCCCTGGTAATTCATTTGGAAACACATCTGGAAATGCTCTAACAGTAAGGATATCATTCAATTCAACATTTATAGATTGTTTAGACAACACATAACACAAATAACCCCGGCACCCTTTCCTGATCAGTTTACATGCCTTCATTGCAGATATTAAATAAGGTGGAGGTACTACCCCGTTACCCACAAACACAATTTCTTCTTGTTCTGGTGGTCTAAACACTACCCGTTTTGTCACAAAATCAATGGTGGCACAATATTTAGTTAACCAATCCATGCCCAGAATTATATCAAAATGCCTAAAGTTCAGGGGTAACAAGTCCACATATAAAATGGCATTCCCAACACACATGTCACAAAAATGATATACAGATTCCTCAGATGGAACAGATACACATAGCAGATATGGCAATAATTCTAGAGGTCTACTCAGTCTAGATGCAAATGCACATGTCACAAAAGAGTGTATTGATCCGGAGTCAATTAACACAAAAGAATCATGATTACATATAGAAATAGTACTAGAGATGACTGCATTGACATTCCGTGTATCGCCCGAAACAAGTGCAAAAACTCTCCCCTATCTCACGGTGTCTCCGGTGGTAGTAGATCTCATGGTATTGCCCGGCTTCAGGATTGATGCAGTGGAACTAGCAGCTATCTTCCCACTGTTCTGATTACAATCTCGGGCCATGTGCCCTTGTTTACCACATTTGAAACAAGCTCATGACACACGGTAACAAACCCCACGGTGCCTTTTGCTACAAATATTGCACATGGGAGATGTGTCTCGGGAAGAACTCGAAGTATTTGAGGAGCCCGCGTTCTGCTTTTTCAAAAATTTCTTCTTTGAGAAGAAGCCTTGCCTTTTGTTGCCTTTCCATTCAGTTGTTGACTTAGTCTGTCTAGCTATGTTAGCTTCTGATATTTTGGCTCTGTCTAGCACCCTAATATAGGTTTCCAGCTTCAACACATTCACCCTGTGACGCCCCGATTCTACACTATAGGTTGCAGTCAAGGGAGAGTCACTAGTGAGTCCTATGGTCAATAACCAGGTAAGATCCCAGATCGCCGGAGGAGTCAAAATAGCCTCCCTTCTAAGTCCAGCTTTCTTAGGCAGCGCACTACCTTTTTGACAGATCTTACAAGGCATTGGCACAAGGTCTCATGAGCAACGATAAGGTTTATACATAGGATATAGATACATAACAACCACAATTATACTTGATTAAAAAGATTGTTCCATTACATTACATCCAAAAAGAAAGTTTTAAGCTTCATATGAGTCTTACAAAAATATTCAAAAAGAAACTTCTAGTATTCCTAAGATAGCCAAAAGTCTTCAAAGGTTTCCGGCTCGTCGTCTTCGCTCTGAGTTACGCCGTCACTGGCATGATCTGTGAGCTTTGAATGCCCAGTAAACACACACACACATCCCACCCCTTTTCCCAGTCCAATACACAATCACATTTATAGCACCAAGTAGTAAAGCATGATACTCCAATAAACAAATAAATACATTAAGAGTTGAGTCAGATGTTAGTAACTAGAAATCCCCCAAAGAGATTCCGTCCTCCCGACCACAAGAATCGGACGCAGATTATTCGGTATGCCCCCTCTTTTGCTGCTTTGTTGCAGAACTAACCTCGGATGCCTACCAACGGTTATATACCGCGTAGTGCCAACCGCAGGGCCTTGCCCGAATCCCTCCTTACACCAAACCACCTAGGGTCCGAATACAACCGCTCCGTTCAAGGGTCCCAAAAACCACTTGCGCAAGATTTTAACTTCGAATAGGGAACGCATCCCAACAACCACATATCGCATATTATCATCTTTTCATAACTCAAGTGTTCGAAAACCCAATACCCACCCAATTAGGTTTCCCGTTGAATTAAGTGTTTTAAGTCAAGGTTAGTCCAACTAAACAATAAAATAAAATCCACATAAGCATGCCTTCTCAAGATAAGAAGATAAATAACATAACATACCCATACAACATCATGCCAAGATATGATAATAAGTCATTAAACATTTTCATGAATACAAGAGCATAAAACATCCAACATAACAAATTTCCATATTTAACATCACATGAAGGTTAATATGAAAGGACTACTTAGGATCATCCACGGACTCGGTTTTCCTATGGTTAAGTAGAGAATTTGATCTAGTTTCTAGAACATTTTTCGGAAATGGGATTGCTTTTCCCGATTTTAAGTTATTTAGAAAATAGTCCAGCACTGTCCAGAGCTGTCCAGAATCTGCCCAGAATCTGCCCAGTTCTGTTGACTGTTACGAAAACTTGATTTTCTTGCAAACCACTCAATGTTTTTCGATGAAACCAATTTTAGTTGAAAGATAACTCATTAAGGAAGGTTTTGACACAAAATAGAGGTTCAGAATATTTTTGTACATTTTTCTGGAATTTTTGGAAGTTGACTGCAAAAACAGGTTTTAAGGTAGAATGCCCAAAACAAGAAAAATTATAAAAAGGGGGTTCCACCATGGGAAAGTCTCATTTCTTTTGTGAAGAAAATATGCTAACTATCACATGTTTAACTCAGAAAATTTGTTTGAAAGAGTACCCTTGAAAAGTTGAGAGATTTGTACAAAAGAAGATCGTTTTGTGCCAAAATGGGTAGAATACAAGAGAGATGTAGACAATACTCAAATCTTAGTATTTTTAACATAGGAGCTTGATAATAACAGATCTGAAACTTTATTTAGGATCTTTAGAAACATGTATTAGAAAAGAAAATGAAGAGAGGGTTGTGTTGGTGGCTTACCCTCCAAGCTTTGCACAAGAAACTCTCTTTTCTTCCTCCTTCTCCTCTAGATTTCTCTTCCTTGCTCTCCTCTCTCTTTCTAACCAAAATGTGTGTGAGTGAGTGTGTTGTGTGTATATTTGCAAGCTAGGGAGGGTGTGGTATATATAGGCAAATTTGGGGTAAAAGGACATAAAAGCCCTTTAGTTGGGATTGGATGGAAAGTTAGGATTTTTCTTGAATTCTAAAGGAATAGAAGGGTCTTAGGAGGCTTGTTCCATTGGTTAAGGCCAAATCTAGTTGTAATAAAACCAATTCTTGGATTTTGTATCCTAGGTAGATCACTAGGTTGTATTTCTCTAGGATTTCATAATCATCATCTTGGAAAATTGGCTCCTTTCTCGCTTCCCTAGGAGGGCTAGCCTTGGGGGAGTGTGATGGGGTAAATTTTTTATTAATTTAGGTCCTAGGCACATCCCTCAAGGTGTATATAGACACACACATATATATAGATATGCAAGATTGATGGCATACTATGGTACAAGATATAATTACTATTTTGGGGGCAAGTTTTGAAATAAAATATATATATATATATATATTTATAAATGAGGGCTTGAAGTTAAATACATGTAACCTAGGTAGAATTAAATTAGGTTACGGAATTTCTGTTTTGATAAAAATAAAAATAGCAATTGCTAACTGACAAGATTCAAATTAATTCAAGTAAACGATGGCTTTAAGAAAATAATTCATCATTAGGGTCTGAGAAGTAAATACATATTTCAGGGGCCTTACACACCCTTTCTAAAATGTCGCTTCGAAGCCCACCTTCAAAATGCCTCACTTTCTTATAATCAGTATCAATCACATGTGGTGCAAACCTGGCCAATTCAGTGAATTTGGCTTCATACTCTGCTATAGTCATGCTATCTTGTCTAAGTTCCATGAACTCTGGCACTTTCCAGTCCTGGACACATTGCGAGAAGTACTTATCATAGAAAATCTCCAAAAATTTCGCCCAATCAACATCTTTATGGTTTTCACGCATTAACATCCACTATCTTCTTGCTTTGTCTTCTAGCATAAAAGTAGCTAGAAGCACTTTCTGTGTCTCTGAACAAGGAAACACTTGAAACAGTTTTTCAATGCCGAGAACCCATGCTTCGGCTTTCAAAGGACCCAATCCCCCGTGGAACTGTGGTGGTTTCATTTTCTTAAACTCTTTGGTGAGAGCTATTATCCGATCATCATTCTGATTATCTGGCACAAGAGGTGCCGGAGGTGATGGTGGAGGATGTGGCTGCTGCCATTATTGTTGCCACTCTTGTTGCTACCTCAATGTTTCTACCATTTCCTGAATCAACCTTTCCATTCTATCCATTCTGGCAGTAGAGGACTATTCTATCTCATCACCTCTTGTTCTCACCATCTGATTAGACTTGCATTATACTTTATACAAAAGATTCACAAGTACACATATAACAAGGAGCATACATATTCAAATAATTTGCAATGCAAGCAAATCACAAACTTATAACACATAGTCGTTCACATGGAAACATTTAAATGTCTTCCAGATGCTTCCAGATTCATACTTATCACATGAATGCATCTTAGATCTTTTCTAGATGCTTATTGCTCTTTTGGACGAGTGTGTGAGTTATTAACTCGTGTTCTGATACCACTCTATCTTGACCCGAACCCACCTATATGGGTTAAGAACATAACCGACCAGTAATCGAGAGATTACCTGTGGTCTCAAACCAAACTAGACATAACTCAACAGAGTAAAGGGGCCAAACGGAAGCAAAAATTGAAAACTTTGTCCATAGAGTTGTGCTTACATGGCACATCATAACAAACCATACATATACATATTAATAACTCACATCAAAATACAGTGACATAAAGTTCTGTACAGATAGGATCAATTAAGTCTAGGTCAACCAATCAAAACTATATACAAACATAAACCAAAGTCCTCACCAACAAGACAAAATAAAACAAAATAGCAAAGGGGTGAAGACTGGTCTCGTGCGTGAGACGCAAGGCTAACTCTTCAAGACCTTGGTTGTTCCACACAGAGTTCACTGAGGCTGGGTTTGGACCTCTCTTGGCTCACCTACAAACACAAGAATGAGCATGAGCGAAAGCGCAGTGAATAATATCAAATAAACAAGACACATTAGAACAACGTACATCAAACAGCCTCGGGCCCAATTCATGCATGTCAAACCGGCCTTTGGCCCACTCAGACTTTCGATCATATCAAACTGGCCTTTGGCCCATTCAGACTTTCATTCATGTCAAACTGGCCTTTGGCCCATTCAAACTTTCTTGTCGAACTGGCCTTTGGCCCATTCAAACTTTCATTCAGATCATACTGGCCTCTGCCCCATTCATTCTATCATTCAAACTCATACTGGCCTCTGGCCTATTCATTCTGTTATTCAAACACATACTAGCCTCTAGCTTATTCATTCTATTATTCAAACTCATACTGGCCTCTGGCCCATTCATTCTATCATTCATGTCAGACTGGCCTTTGGCCCAATCATTCTAACATTCAAACATTTGTCCACCATTCAAATTCACAAGCTTATAAGACTTACATGGAAGTAAGCAATTGGACAAACAACACGCATATCTTTACTAAAATATTACTCACAGTGATCGGCTGGATGATTTTCCTTGGAGCTCGACCCTACACATTTCATGAACACAACGGGTCACAAACAATTCAATCCGTTCTAAATTCATATTTTCCTCTTTAGGTTTCATTCTTATCCTTTTAACTCATTTACAATGCTCAATGCATGCCTAAGAGTACTTAGAAGTGAAAGAGAACGGAAAACAAAACACAAAACACATTTTCAAAATTTCAGAAACAAGGGTCCACGCTCGAGCGGAACCATGAGGTCTGCAAAAGTACTGGTTACATCAAATTTACTCTCGAGCGTGAAGTCGGGCGCTCGAGTTGAAGTTCAGTCTACATAGCTCCCCGCTTGAGCGTGAACTTCCCCGCTCGAGCGGGCATCATGTCTGCAGAAAATACTAGGAGCCCGAATTTTACGCTCGAGCGGCGGTTTCCCCGCTCGAGCTGACATCAAATTTTCTGAATTTTTCAAAACTTGTTCTTGAGTTTCAACTTGATATTCAAAGGCTCTAAACACATGATTTTGGCTCAAACTTCACATATACATTTACTAACATGGTACAAACACCAAATTACAACATTAAGAAGCTCAATTCCACAAATTAATCGCATACATGTCCCAATTTACATCAAACTCATTTCCAACATAACAAACTCATACATTCAAAGCTCATTCTCTTAGGAATTGTACATGCATGTGAGATATAACCTTTATTCTCAACTTAGATGATGAGGAGATGGTTAAAAACATGAATTTCAATCAAAGATTTAACATGGACCATGTATTTTAAGCTCAAACATACAAATTCATGATAGTTTCCTACATGCATGCATCCATTGATCTCCAATTCACCAAAACCAACTCAATTTCATTTTAATTCTTGCTCTTGATTACTCAACTAGCTTGAATACACAAATCTACAAACATATACTCATGAATTCATGTTCAATTGCTCACCTAGAGGTTCAATTCTTCCAATCTATAGCAAATTCTTGAGCAATCTTCAAGATTTCCAAGCTTCAAGAGCAAAACTCCAATTTTTGAGCTCCCTCTCTCTCTAACCGACCCTCACCCTCTCTTTCAAGAGTTATTATCAGCCAAAATGTATAAAGAGAGAGAGGTTGAGTGCTTTAGTGCCCCACTATATACAATTTCCCTTAATTAAAATTATCAACATTATATATTTGAGCACTAAGTCATTAATTTAATCTATTTAATTCGATACAGATAAATTTTCAATTAAATTTCACCGTAGGCTCTAAAAATTACGCTAATCACAATGGCGTAATCAATTTCGGGTTTCGTGGCCGATAGGGCCTTCAATTTAAATTCCAAAGTAGATAATCAAACAGATATTTCTACGGTAAATAGATAGAAATTCGAAACCACATATATTTGTACAAATAGCACACCAAATCATATCAAACACATAATCACATTTGTAATAAGGACCAATTAACATAATACGGAACAGGGTTATCACAGAAAAGCTCCAGATCGGTGCTTGAGCTGCGTGATCAATGCTCTACGGTAGCTGGTGGAGCTAGGGATAAGGTCTAGGTGCGGCGACGGAGGAATTGGCTCTCTCAAATAGATAGAGAGAGAGAGAGAGCAGAAAAGGGTTTTAAAAAATTGAGAAAATTACAAATCGAGCCAATTTTTTAAAAATAATTATAAGTACATGAAAAAGAAAATTGATTTAATAATTTAAATTTATAGGTTTTACGAGAGAGAGAGAGAGAGAAGGGTTTAAAAAAATTGGGAAGATTACAAATCAAGCTAATTTTTTAAAAATAATTATAAATCCATTAAAAAAAATTTATTTAATAGTTTAAATTTATAGGTTTTACCATTAATCTGTATTTATTTATTTATTTTTTTTTGATAAATTATACTTTGTCTGTTTTATGTTTGGCTACTTTCTCATTTTAACCCTTAAAAGTTTTTTTTTTTTTTTTTTTTTTCTCATTTTGGTCTTTCATATTTTAAGTTTTTTCATATTACTCCTGAAATTAACTTTCATTCAAAATTAGATAGAAAATATCACAATAACTATCACACATAAAAAATATTATATTTTTATTTGAGTTTGTATCAAAGATGTGAGTTATATATAATAAAATATTTATATATCATGACATTGTCTATATGTCATTTTCTGTCTAATTTTTAACAAAAAATTATTTTTGAAGTTAACTAGAAAAAACTTGAAAAAAAAAAAAAAAAAAGAAGTAAGAAAAAATAAATTTTAAAGACCAATGTAAAAGAGTGACCGAATATGAAAAAAGCAAAGGATAATTTATATTTTTTTCATCTTTCAACTGATATGCTATTTCCCCAAAAGAATTACGGTTTTGGGGTTGACATTTTGGGTCTATGTTAAGTGACATCAAGGATGAGTGCGCTGGAAACCACGAATTTTGATGCTGCTGTCTTGGGGATCAAAAGGCGATTGGTGTTGGGATCATTATTCGCGACTTCAACGGGGAAGTGGTTGCTTCCTTGTCTGAAAAGATTGAAACTTGGGTTGAGACAGATTGTGCTGAAACTTTTGCTGTTCTAGACGCTACGAATTTTGCTAGTGAAGTTATGATTCGGGATGCTCACTGACAATTGTCAATGCCGTCGTGATGTTGGGTATTTTTGTTCTTTCCTTTTGGACACAATCTCTCACAGACTCACCACCAAAGGTTGGCTTTCCGTCAGTTTTGTATCTCTCATACACAGCAGCTGGAAGGTAACAAAGTGGGTCATGCATTGGCTAAGATGGCCAAGTCAGTTGTTGGTTGGTTGGAGGATACTCCACCTAATTTGGCTACCTTGCTCTGTTTGGATTGTTTGTGAAAAATCTAGAAACCACCTAGATGTTGATTTGTGATTATGTATCAATTTTAAGCAGAATATAACAATCTCAATCAAACAATCAAGAGAAAGAGACACAAAGATTTTACGTGAAAAAATCACAATTGGACACCTTCCAATTGTGATAAAAAAACCACGGGCAACAGCCACAAGAACAATCCACTAAGAAGATACAAAGGAATTACACAGGTATCACTCACAATTATCTAGCGAATTCACAACGCCTAATTGAACCAACCTCTATGTGCCTCTTCCAACCCCATCTTGACCGCGAATTGTCTTCGATGAGCCACTCAGGATTCCTCCAAAGCTTGGGGCTCAATTCTTGAGAATTCTGAAGAACAACTCTCTCTTTGTGTATAACAAACAAACCTTTGATGTACTCTCTTTAAACCATGAGTTGAATACTCAATAAAACATCAAAGAAAAAATAACAAAATATCCCCAGATATAAACCTTTAAGAACCAAAAGAAATTTCGAGGACTTCAATCAATTACTTAGTTTTGGGAGAAAACCAAGTATTTATAGAGAACCAAAAGTAATCCAAGATCGGGAAGAAAAGCAGACTCCTTGAGAAATCCGGATTACGAGGCTCGCTCGGCGAAGATTTCTGGCTCGGCGAGAGTAATTTTCATGATTTCTACTAGTGCCTTGGCTCGAGCGACGGATCCTTGGCTCGAGCGAGGAATACACTTCTTCAGGTTTTTGTATGGACGCAATCCGTGGCTCGAGCGAGCATTCCTTGGATCGAGCGAGCAAACATTCGCTCGAGCGAGCTCTTCTTGGCTCGAGCGACCAATGGCAGACAAGCAATTTTCAATGCAATTTTCAATGCAATTTTCAATTTTGCTTCAGCCACGAGCTGACCGGGCAGCTCGACCCCCGTAATAATCAGCGAAGTGGCAATCTTGAAAGCATTAACATCACAAACTTCTCTGCAAACAGCTCGATTTGGGTTGGATTCGCATCTAATAAACTCATAGCCTCACTGAAAAAATGTGAATAAAATTACAACTCAAAAGAATTTTGTCAAACGGGATTGCTAAGAATAAAAACCTAACAATCTCCCCCTTTGGCAATGCCATGACAAAACACATCTAACAAATAAAATCCTCATCACCCCAACCCATTACATCCAACAAAAACAAACTTCTTTCTCAAGGTCAGGATCTGCAAAACAACTATCAGTGCCACAATCTCCAAAACAAATATTAGTCCCATAAGAGTATATGAAAAACAATATAAGACTATCTTGAAACATAAGATGAAAAACATGAATAACATGAAGATGCAACTTTGGAGATTTTAAGAACATGTAGCATGAAAACCTGAACCCGACACATGGCATAAAAACAAGAAATCCTAAGACACATGAAAAACAACTTTCTCCCCCTGTTTGAATTGACAAGGGAATCTCAAATAACAAAATCAAGATCAAAACCCACACAAGCAATGATATAATGATGTAAATATCAGGAGCATGCAAGAATGCAAAACAACACACAAAACAACTAAAACCAATCTTCCTTACCAAACAAATCAAAGTGACCATGTGAACAAACTTTTGCAACAATAAACCAAACTCCCCCTCACTAAAAACAACCACAAACACTGAAAACAGTGAACAAGAAGAAAAAGACAAAAATAATATAGTGGAGCAAGCATGAAATCTCAAATTTGTACCTTAAAACACACAAGACTATCCAAGAAATACAATTACTTGAAAACACAATGTGCACAGTTTATAGAAAATTCATCATAAAAGAAAGTGATGCATTATGTGAAAAGCATAGATCCCATGAAAAAAGTGTGTGTGTGACTCTTGGAGTTCGACAAACACAAGATTCAAATCCTAGTAGTGATATGAAAGCTGGACCTCCGACAAGAGAATCTAAGCACAACTAAGGAAAGTGAAACCACTAGGAATCAAGGGGTATTTGGTGAGTAAAAGCGGAGGCTCCCCCTCAATCAATGAATCTTTTTCTTTTCTTTTTTTTTCACATTTTTTTTCTCTTTTCTTTCTTTTGCACATTTATTTTCTTTCTTTTCTTTCTTGTGCACATTTTTTTTTTCTTTCTTTTGCACACTCATCGGCGGCTGACACGCTCAAGAGTATGGAAACCGAACCAGAGAAGCATGAATATAATAAGGATGGCCTGGTTGGTGACTCTGAGGTAGCATTTTCCTCATGCTTGGACTACAAAGAATAGAGGGAAAAGCCATGGAGATGCAAAAAGATGGAAGGTGGTTAAGAGACTCAACATCACCCATGATATGCTAGTATAGGTCAATTCCTCTAGAAAAGCAAAAGATACAATGCCAGAAGTCCATAAAAAAAAAAACACTAAGTCGGAAGACTCCGATATTTGCTAATCCAAGAGTGTGTACAGAATGAGACATACTAATCAAAGAACACACACTCCAAAATGAGTAATTACCATAGAAAGCACACACATATTAACATGTAATGGATATTCTCATCAATTCCAATATGCACCAAGGACATCTCAAAAATTCAAACTTGCAAAACCATACTAAGAAAATCTTTTTGGTTTTTTTTTTTTCAACAATAAAGCAAGACAAAAAAAAAACAAAACATGCAAACTTTTTTTTTTTTTATTAAAAAGAATAGAGACCCAAAAAACTAAAAAGAGAAAACACATTAACACAAGTCAAGTTTTCTTACCCAAATCTTTTTGGTTTTAACAAAATCAGGTCTAGCGGTCTTGGTAAATGTCATGGTGTTGTGAACACCATCATGAATCTTGGTATTCAGCCTATACAAGTAAGGTTGTCTCTTAACCCAAAAAGTATTCGAATTTCTACCCTTTTGAGACATTCTCCCATGCAACTTATAACAAAAAGGGCGAATATGGCCATGCATACCACAATGATGACAAATAAAAACAGGATGTACCTTCTTTTCTTTTACCTTACCAACTCTAGGGAGTTTGAGAAGTCTTTTCTCTTGTTGAATCTTTTGTCCTCCCTTTCTTTGAGTTCTTGTATCAAAAGATGTGGAAGCACTCTGTTTTTGCTCTCTCTTATCAAAGCCAATGCCACTCTTGTCTGAACAGATTTGTTGAGACCCAATGATATCCTCCAAAGTCTTTGATCCTTTGTTCCAAAGACCAATGGTAACCATGGCACACTTGAGCTCTTCCTCTTTCTTGATCATTAGTTCTTCCAAAGCAACTTGTGACATCTCGAGAGATTCAATCTTTTCTTCAAACATGGCATGAATTTCCTGTAGCTCATTCCTCTCTGTCTCACAAGTCAACAGTTTTGCACAAAGAACTTGTTGATCATCAGCTATCTTGATGGCATTGATCCTAGCCTCGGAAATCTCCTCCTTAAGTTTGACATTCTCACATTCACATGCTTTGAGTTTCTTTGTGAGTTTGTCATTCAATTTGAATAAATTAAGAGACTCCTTATACAGCTTTTCATAGGCTTGCTCAAGCTCTTCATGATCACTCTTCGAAGATTCATCATCAGAGGTATTCTCAACTGACCTCTTTGAAGACTCTGTTTGTCCTTCAGTTTCGGAAGCCGCCATGAAAGCAAGGAATTGTTTATGTCCCTCTTCACCTTGATCTTCGTTGTCACTTTCATCTCCATTAGATTCTGATTCATCATCCCAAGTGATGGCGAGGGCTTTCTTTTTCTTCAAACGAGTAGGGCATTCTTGAGCAAAGTGGCCAAATCCTTGGCATTCGTAGCATTGGACACTTTCAGAGTTTTCTTGTATCTTTCTTTTCTCCTTCTTGGTTATAGGATTAATTTTGACTTTATCTTTGCCTTTGGATTTATGAGAACGAGTAGATTCCAAAAGATTAGGATTTTTATTCCAAAAAGATTTTTGAAATTGTTTGACAAAAGCAGCCATAATCTTGGAATCTATCTCACAATCCTCATCAGAATCCTCAACCACTTTATGAGCACTACTAAAAGCAATATCTTTTTGTTTCTTTTTGAAATTTCTATGTGCCTCATAAGTTTGAAGATTTCCAACCAACTGATCTAGCTTGAGGTTGTCAACATCTTGAGCCTCCTCAATAGCCGTAACTTTTGGTTGGAACCGATCGGGCAAGGATCTCAAAAATTTTCCCACAACTTTGGATTATGGTATTTTTTCACCTAAATTGAAGCTGGAATTTACAATGTCACTCAACTTCGCTTAAAATTCATCAAAGGTCTCACTATCTTTCATAGAAAGGTTTTCGAAACTAGATGTGAGCCTTTGAAGTTTTGATCGTTTAACAGAAGGAGTGCCCTCATGAATAGTTTGTAAGATATCCCAAGCCTCTTTTGCGACTTCATAATTACAAATACGGCTAAACTCTTCAGGTGTGACAGCGCAAAAGAGAGAATTGATAGCTTTACTATTCCAGCTACTATTTTGGTAATCAGTTGTGTCCCACTTATCAATTGGTTTGGGGAAAGTTACTCCATCAACAGTAATTGTTGGTTCAGTCCACCCATTCATGACGGATTGCCAAACTTTTTCATCAATAGATTTTAAAAAAGATCTCATTCGAGCTTTCCAAAAAGAATAATTGGATCCGTCAAGTAGGGGTGGTCGAACCATAGAATTTCCCTCATGGATTGAATCCATTATCACAAATCAAACAAGATCCCGTTCTAAAAGAATTTTTTTTAAAAAAATAGAGCGATCTAAAACAAGTTTTTTTTTATAAAAAAAAAAAAATAGAACGACCCGCTCTGATACCAATTGAAAAATCTAGAAACCACCTAGATGTTGATTTGTGATTATGTATCAATTTTAAGTAGAATATAACAATCCCAATCAAACAATCAAGAGAAAGAGACACAAAGATTTTACGTGGAAAAACCACAATTGGACACCTTCCAATTGTGATCAAAAACCACGCAATGACCACAAGAACAATCCACTAAGAAGATATAAAGGAATTACACGTATCACTCTCAATTATCTAGCGAATTCACAACGCCTAATTGAACCAACCTCTATGTGCCTCTTCCAACCCCATCTTGACGGAATTGTCTTTCCGATGAGCCACTCCGATTCCTCCAAAGCTTCAGCTCGAATTTTTCGAATTCACAACAAGAACAACTCTCTTTTGTGTATAACAAACAAACCTTTGATGTACTCTCTTTAAACCATGAGTTGAATACTCAATAAAACATCAAAGAAAAAATAATAAAATATCCCCAGATATAAACCTTTAAGAACCAAAAAGAAGATCTGGAGGACTTCAATCAATTACTTAGTTTTGGGAGAAAACCAAGTATTTATAGAGAACCAAAAGTAATCCAAGACTGGGAAGAAAACAGACTCCTTGAGAAATCCGGATTCTGAGGCTCGCTCGAGCGAAGCTTTCTTGGCTCGAGCGAGGAGAGTAATTTTCATGATTTCTACTAGTGCCTTGGCTCGAGCGACGGATCCTTGGCTCGAGCGAGGAATACACTTCTTCAGGTTTTTGTATGGACGCAATCCGTGGCTCGAGCGAGCATTCCTTGGATCGAGCGAGCAAACCTTCTCTCAAGCGAGCTATTCTTGGCTCGAGTGACCAATGGCAGACAAGCAATTTTCAATGCAATTTTCAATTTTGCTTCAGCTCGACCCCCGTAATAATCAGCGAAGTGGCAATCTTGAAAGCATTAACATCACAAACTTCTCTGCAAACAGCTCGATTTGGGTTGGATTCGCATCTAATAAACTCATAGCCTCACTGAAAAAATGCAAATAAAATTACAACTCAAAAGAGTTTTGTCAAACGGGATTGCCAAGAATAAAAACCTAACAGTTTGTTTTGGTTCCATTCAAAAAAACAAAAAGATAAGTGTGTGTCAGTGCGATTCTCAGCGACCGAATAATTTTTGAAAAGCTGTATTAATCGACTTGCCAAAATAAAATTTGAAATCGCATTTTTTGCACGGCCTTATGTGGTGGTGTGATAGTTTAAGGAGAGTTGCATTTATGTATGAAAAATGAATCATGTTTAGGGGTGTAAAAATGACCCGCAACCCGTGGACAGTCCAAAGTCTACCCATGGCCTGAGATGGGCCTAGCTTGTTTAGGCCCGCTTGGGCCCAAACTCGAACCCAGTCCGAGCCCCTGGGCTAGGGTTGGGGCCATTGTTTTGAAATCCGACCCGGCCCATCAACCTGCTTAAGGCCCACTTAGAGCTCAGCCCGCCCGCCCTGCCCAAGACCCAGTGTATTTTTTAATGAAAAATTTAAAAAAATTTGATAGAAAAAATTTAAAAAATATTAAAAAATGGTTAGGCCCACCCAAGGCCCGAATATCCTGTGCTTGGGTCTGTGCTTTTTTGACCCGTGAGCCAGCCCATCCGGCCCAAATTTTGGCAGGAGCCCGTGCTTGGGCCCAGCCCGGTCTAAGCCCAAGTGGGTCAGGCCGGGTCAGATTTACACCCCTAACCATGTTGTTTTTATTTTTTTAGCCAAATTATGATAGTAATTTTTGTATTTTGATCATTATGTCATTTTAATTTCTGTAATTTCAATTGCCTTGATTTTAATCATGAATTTATAATTTTATCTCAATTTGGTCCAATTGATTACAACTCTTACATTTTTTTTTTATGAAAAATACGCACATAAATGTCATGTGTCATATTTTTAAAGACAAAATTATAACTTATTTTTGGTACATAGGAAGTTATATAAAAATATATAAGAAAGTTACACTATTAGAGACCAGTCTAAGAGTCATACTCCTTCCAATCTGATATCCCAAATTAAAAATACAGAACAACTCTTGAATCGAATACCAGCGCCTTGCATGAAAGAGCCTGCAATTTCAATTACATATTAAAAAAAAAAAAAAAAAATATCGTAAGGGTAATGCATAAGAATATATTTTAAGAAACAGTTCATTTACTTGTATATAAGAGCACAGCAGCAATCTCACCAAAGCATTTTTTCTGCTAGTTTGCGGAGCACAGCATCAATCGCTAGTGCTTGTTATATTTGAAAACATGTTGGGCTTCCTTGCCACATGAAGCCAGGCTTTGGAGGCTCAACAATGAATTCAAAATAATAAAATAATTGAAACAGTGTTCATCTATGTTCTACTGTTTTGTTTTTATTTTTATTTTTTTCAAATGCTATAATTATTATTTGTTTTAGAATGTAATATGATACATCCCAAAATTCTTAGATAACAGCTGTATGTATGTGAGAGTTATTGTATTAATGATAATAAAGTATGCCACATCAAATAGTAAATATAAATAATTAAAATAGATGATAAACATAGGATTACTCTTTTTGTTATTACTTATAATTTTTATCCTCATATAAACTTGAATTATTTTAATTTTTGTACATCTCAGAAATTAGTTCTTGAAATTAAAGTTAGCAAAACAGTTAGAAAATGCGATCCCTTTTTTTTTTTTTTGGATACAACGGAAAGTGTCAGAAAAATGCAATCTCAAAATATAGGAAAAGTGACTATTTAAAAAACATGATTGTGAAAATATTACTATTATAAAAGATGATTGTCCCAAAAAGTGATTATTTAAAAATTATGATAATTGACGATCGTATTAAAAAAAAAAAAAAAAGTAAATATTTTTTTTAAAAAAATAAAAATAATAAAAAATAGACAGCTCACTACAGAAGACATTCAAGAACATAGCTTAGCTAAAATAGAAAAGTAAGTTTTTCAGCCAAAATTTGACTGAATTTTATCTAATTTGATACGGATGCCCTAATCTTATTATTGAATTCGTCTCTCATATAAAATAGATTTCACACATTTAATGGGACTACTCATCTTAGATGAGATAATTGTGTGTGATTTTATGCATTTAAAATTTTTCATTCATTAATTGAAAAGAGTTACAAAGCATCCCATTAAAAAATAATATGGGCTAATTATAATCAATTACTGAATATAATCGGCATATTCTATAAGTGACCTTTATTAACTAGTCATTGAGAAAATTATTCAGTATTCAGGTCCCTCACATCAATTTTTATCCCGATCACATATAGGAGGTGTTATTAAAAAATAAAAATAAAATTCTTTAAAAAGAGCAAGATCAAAAATCCTATTTTATTGGAATTCACATCTTCGAAGGAAAAAAAAAAAAAACATATTCTACTCTTTTTATTTTTTGGGTATACTCAATTATAATGATTTCAAATCAAAATTGATGTAGGAATTCTAAACTACTGAATAATTTTACTCATGATCATTGATCATTGTCGTTAAAACTATATATGTATTTTTTAATTGAGGATTGCTATATATAAATTTTTTTTTAATCATCAAATGAGAAAATATAATTTACTTTTATTAATTGTATACTAATTATATCCAAACATGGGAATTATTGTAGGAAATGAAAATAAAAGGCTGAAAACAAAACAAATCAAGGACATAAGAGTGCAAATTGAACCAGTGTGTTACCTCACTAGGCGGTGTCATGGCTATCGTGGCCCAAAAGCATCTCCACCACCTCTCTCATGGTGGGTCTAGCATCTGTATCTGCTTCCACACATTGCACAGCCACCCAAACCAGATTTTCTATCTTACTCCTCTCACATCCCCCCATCATGACAGGGTCTATTATTTCTTCAATCCACAATGCCTCTGAACCATTCATCTTCTTCCCCACCCAAGTTTCCAACCTTTCACACCCCTCCACTTCTTCACCCTCAACAGCGTCGCGGACTCCCGTTGGCCTCCTTCCCGTGATCATCTCCAACACAACAATCCCATAGCTATAAACATCAACTTTGGAAGTAATTGGGAGATTGAAAAACCCATTCAGGAGCCATGTAACCTCTTGTTCCTCTTATCTTCGAAAAACTCGAATTTTGGCCACCACGCCTATTTACTAATTTGGATAGGCCAAAATCTGCTACCTTTGGTTGGTAATTTGTGTCCAAGAGTATGTTCTGAGGCTTCACATCACAATGCAGAACCCATTCCAAACACTCTTCGTGCAGATAAGCTAGGCCTTTTGCAATGCCAACAGCAATGTTGAACCTCTTGTCATAGTCAAGTTTGTTGGAACACAAATTTTTGTCCAATGATCCGTGTTCCATGTACTCGTAAACCAAAAGCCTGTGCTTTCCCTCCGCGCAATATCCCCACATCTCTATCAAGTTCATGTGGTTTAGCCTTCCAATGGTGCTTATCTCTGCTAGAAATTCGGCTTCTCCTTCATTAGCTTCGTTGAGCCGCTTAATTGCTGCAATTCGATGATCGGGTAATATGCCTTTGTAAACAACTCCATGACCACCTCTCCCAATCTCTTCACTGAAACCTCGTGTTGCCCTTTTCATTTCCACATAAGTGAATTTTTTAAATGTCGTGGCGAGGAAATAGCCTTGCGTTTCTGGACCTGAATTGTTGGGCTTTCTAAATACCAAAAAAGATATCAAAAGTATACATACCATCTCAACAACTCCTATTGCGCAGGCAAACCAAACCAAAAAATTCAAGAACTTGTTTCCATCGTTGGTTTTATAAACTCGATCCAATTGTACAGTGTTCTTGCCCAAACTCAAGCAATTCAATTTCATTTCTTTAACAGGTACTGCATTTGAGGAAAAAACGCCACTTTTTTTAGAAACATTTAGCTCGACATAGAGTGTTCCAATTAAATTTAGGGAATGTTTCCCATTGAGTAGTTGTGACTTGGCGTAACAGTTGTAGACACCACTTTCAAATTTGAACAAGAACCCTTTGCATATCAATGTTTGCAAGCACATTTCCTTGCAACTCTCTAAGGTGGAGTTCTTAGAAACATTATACTCATACCCATACAATTCCATATGATCTACCACGGCAAAACTAGCCCTACGATCATTGTCGGGAAGGTTGTGTTCTAATTCACACCCATAAGACCAATCACTCTGATTCTTGATCTTATGCCCTGGCAGACAAGAGCATCCCCTACCGGAACCAGAGCCATAACTACAAATACTGTTGGGTCCACATATTCCATGAACCCTGCCAGGATCAGCCATGGCTTGCCATGTTACGGTCCAATTACCGGCCTTCTCATTCAAGCTATACAATCGAAGATTACCATCAAAATCGAGGGTCAATCTTCTTTGAATCCCCAAACCAAGATCAGCAGATTTAAATTTCACGAAATCAGATGATATGAAATAACCTGAAGTGTCAAGTATTGCAATTTTGCTGATATTGAATGTTGTTCTGCCAGAATCCCACAGCATGAGCCAGGGGTCAGGCCAGTAAATGCTGGAAACTTCTGGACCATTGTAAAGAAGGCTTAGAAGATTATTGTTGTCAAAAAAAAGCTTGTAGAAACCCGATGAGTGGTTGGTTTGGCTTCTTGAGGAGACAAGGGTTGTGTATCTAGTGAACATTTGGAGAGGAAGAAGTGTGTCTGTGGGTGAATCAAAGCTCTGCCAAAGAATGGAACTTTTCGATGAATTGAGAACAAGATTACCAGTGTTGAGGAGGGCTAATTGCACCATGGCAGCCGAGGTAGTGGTGGTGGTGAACCAGATGGTGTTTTGACCACCGTCAGTTAAGATGAGCTTGCCATAGTTGAGTAGTGAAAGCTTTGAGGCTTTTCCATTTACGGGTTGGTCTCGGTTGGCTGTCCAGACAACAGTAGGACTCGATGATTTGGCAAACCATATGGCGAGGATAAAAGCATTGTCGCCAACTGGGTGAAACCCGGCTGCGAAAACACCGTTTGGTGAAATCAAAATGTCATTTGGTTTCTCCACAGAAAGAGACGAGCGTGGGTTTAAAGTGCTGCGAGTTGTTGATGAAGATGGAATCACCAACATGGAAAATATGACGAAGAAGGAAAGTGAGATGTCCATGCAAGAAGAAAAGAGGTGAGGAAGGGATTTGTGGAGGAAGAAAGAGAACTGTGTAAACCTTCACACATCCAAGCTATTAATACCAAGCAATTGAAGTGTTTTCAGTGTGTTAGCAAAAAGAGAAATGTTAGAGATCATGAAAATTTTTTTATAAAAATGATCATGAAAGATTTGTGACTCTTAGATTACCTTAATTAGTGTGTGGTGTTTTATTCTAAGTGTAATTCAAAGATCACAAATCTTTCATGATTATTTTCATGAAAGACTTTTCATGATACCTAACATTGCTGTACCAAAAATATGGCTTGGGTCAAATTGACGGAGGAGATTCGACAGAGTAATTAATTTTTACGAACAATACTAAATTAGGAAATGTGATTGGTATCCTATACCTTGATAGATTCAAGAACTTCTTTGGAAGTTGTAATGTGAATAAACAAATCCAAACAAACTGGAATTTGATTAATAATACTTAACCTTGTTACTTAATTACAAGAATCTGATTACAAGTTCAAATCGCATATTATTGTTGGAAATTGGGTCGGATTTAGAATCCGGACCCAATTGGATCGCCTATGGAGGCATGACCGATTAGGGAGATCCAAATAATCTTAATATTTTATATTTCAATATATGAGATAATCTTTATATGGAATAATCTTGATATGGATAATTGTCAATATATTAGATGATAATTATTAATTAGATATTGTTGATATGAAATAAACATTATCTGGGATAATACATCTATTTTATGGGTTTCCTAACTCTTCTATATATACCGAACTTGGGTTATGTATTTGACACAACAAAATTTATATGTTCTCTCTTCCCATAAACCATTTCATCTTTGTACTGTGAATAATGTGGGTAGTTCTCTAATAGTTTTAGTCCACTGCTGAGAATTATTTAAACACATCAATGGAGGCACGTGATTCAATAACATAATCCATAGATTTGGTTTGAACGTAAAAGTATGCCTGAATTCATTTATTTCCGTTGTGTATATAGTATTATAATTTTTACAATGGTATCAAAGCCATTGTTTGGTGCCTTTCATGTTATTTGTGCATAAATACATGTATAAATAAGATTTATGCATAAAATTGATGTTTTTTGAACAATTGTTGATCGTCATGAATTTCATATATGTCATAATCTATATTATTTAGACCAAATCTTAAAAGTTTTACAAAAATTGGATGGTCGAATTTTGAGAAAAATTGAGATTTATATCTGATTTTTGTAACTTTGATTGCATGCTGGTTTTATATGCTTTGTTTTCATATTGTGAAATTTATATATTTGAAATTCTTGTTTCAAGACTTTCGAAACGGTATATTGTGGGCCTGATTCCGACTTATGATTAAGGAAAAAACTCAAACTCTAATTTTAGGTGAGAGTTGAGATAAATGGAGAAAAAGACGAATTTATTGACCTAATTTACGCGGTTTGACTTGACGCTGATGATACACTGACGCATGTGCTGACGTCATTGGCTTAGTTAATTACGGACGCAAGAGCTGAAAAGATTAAGCTCTGTTTGTTTGTTTTAAAATTAAAAATTACATTAATTGCTTCTATATTATTCGATATAATTCTGATTGAAGCATGGCTTATACCGTTGGACTCGTAATTAATGTTCCTACAATTTGTTAAAGTTTCAGAATTTTATGAAAAATAAAATATGTTTCATTAATGAATAATTTGATATTGTTAATTGCTCTTGGGGGAGCATGACTTGGATTCTGAATTTGAAATTTTTACAGTAGACTGCTACCATGTAATCTTAGTTACTGGTATGATTTTTGTATTTTTTTTAGATTCTGTAATATTTATTTCTGATTTTCTGTGTAATTATTAATTACTTGTGTAAGGCCCCTGAAATATGTATTTACTTTTAAGACCCTAATGATGAATTATTTTAAAGCCCTCGTTTACTTGAATTAATTCGAATCTTGTCGGTTAGCAATTTCTATTTTTATTTTTTATCAAAGCAGAAATTTCCTAACCTAATTTAATTCTACCTAGGTTACATGTATTTAACTTCAAGCCCTCATATATATATATATATATATTTAAAAAAAAAAAACTTGCCCCAAAATAGTACTTGTATCTTGTACCTTGGTATGCCATCAATCTTGCAAAATATATATATTTGCATATACACCTTGAGGGATGTGCCTAGGACCTAAACTAATAAAATAATAGCCCATCACAGTTCCCTAAGGCCACCCTAGGGAGAAGAGAGGATTGATTTTCAAGACTATGATTATGAAACTCTAGAGAAGTACAACCTAGTGACCTACCTAGGATGCAAAATCCAAGAATTAGTTTTATTACAACTAGATGTGGCCTAAACCAATGGAACAAGCCTCCTAAGCCCCTTCTATTCCTTTAGAATTCAATCAAATCCTAACCCTTTCATCCAATTCCAACCAAAGGGCTTTTATGTCCTTTTACCCCAAATTTGCCTATATATACCACACCCTCCCTAACTTGCAAACATACACACAACACAACTCACTCACACACATTTTGGTTAGAGAGAGGGAGGAGAGCAAGGAAGAGAAATCTAGAGGAGAAGAAGGAGGAAGAATAGAGAGAGTTTCTTGTGCAAAGCTTGGAGGGTAAGCCACCAACACAACCCTCTCTTCATTTTCTTTTCTAATGCATGTTTTTAAAGATTCTAAATAAAGTTTCAGATCTGTTATTATCAAGTTCCCATGTTAAAAATATTAAGATTTGAGTATTGCCTCCATCTCTCTTGTATTTTACCCGTTTTGGCACAAAATCATCTTTTTTTGCACAAATCTCTCAACTTCTCAAGGGTACTCTTTCAAACAAATTTTCTGAGTTAAACATGTGACAGTTAGCACATTTTCTTCACAAAATAAATGAAACTTTCCGATGGTGGAACACCCTTTTTATAAATTTTCTTGTTTTTGGGCATTCTACCTTAAAATCTGTTTTTGCAGTCAACTTTCAAAAATTTCAGAAAAATGTACAAAAATATTCTGGACCTCTATTTTATGTTAAAACCTTCCTTAAGGAGTTAACTTTCAACTAAAATTGGTTTCATCGAAAAACATTGAGCGGTTTGCAAAAAAATCAAGTTTTCGTAACAGTCGACGGATCTGGGCAGATCCTGGACAGATTCTGGACAGCACTGGACTATTTTCTAAATAACTTAAAATTGGGAAAGGCAATCCCATTTTCGAAAAATTTTCTAGAAACTAGATCAAATTCTCTACGAACCATAGGAAAGCCGAGTCTGGTGCATAATCCTAAGTAGTCCTTTCATATTAACCTTCATGTGATGTTAAATTTGGGAATTTGTTATGTTTGGATGTTTTATGCCCTTGTATTCATGGAAATGTTTAATGGCTTATGATCATATCTTGGCATGATGTTGTATGTGTATGTGTATGTTATTTATCTTCTTATCTTGAGGAGGCATGCTTATGTGGATTTTATTATATTGTTAGTTGGACTAATCTTGACTTAAAACACTTAATTTAACGGGAAACCTAATTGGGTGGGTATTGGGTCTTCGAACACGTGAGTAATGAAAAATGAGAAAATGTGATATATGGATTGTTGGGATGCGTTCCCTATTCGAAAGTTAAAGTCTTGTGCAAGTGGTTTTCGGAACCCTTGAACGGAGCAGTTGTATTCGGACCCTAGGTGGTTTGGTGTAAGGAGGGATTCGGGCAAGGCCCTATTTTCAGTCTCCTTTGAGGCCCTGCGGTTGGTGCTACGCGGTATATAACCGTTGGTAGGCATCCGAGGTTAGTTCTGCAACAAAGCAGCAAAAGAGGGGGCATACCGAATAATCCGCGTCCGATTCTTGTGGTTGGGAGGATGAAATCTCTTTGGGGGATTTCTAGTTTACTGACATCTAACTTAACCATCTATGTATTTAATTATCTATTGGCGTATCATGCTTTACTACTTGGTGCTATACTTGTGATTGTGTATTGGACTGGAAAAAGGGGTGGGGTGTGTGTGTGTGTGTTTACTAGGCATTCAAAGCTCACGACGTATCATGCCAGGTGACGAAGCGAAACTCATAGCTGGAGACGACGAGCCCAAAACCTTCGAGGACTTTTGGCTATCTTAGGAAGAATAGAAATTTCCTTTTTGATTATTTTGTAAGACTCATGTGAAGTTTCAAACTTCCTTGTTGGTGCAATGTATTGGAACAAGCTTTTGAAATTAATGATATTCGCGGTTGTTATGTACTTTCATTCTAATACTTATACGTATAAACCTTATTGTTACTTATGAGACCTTGTGTCAATACCTCTTAAGATCTGTCAAAAGAGTAGTGCGCTGCCTAAGAAAGTTGGACTTAGAAGGGAGGCTATTATGACTCCTCCGACGATCTGGGATCTTACTTGGTTATTGACCATAGGACTCATTAGTGACTTCCCTTGACTACAACCAATAGTGTAGAATTGGGGCGTCACAACTTGTAATTCTAGAAAATTTCAAAAAATTGCAGAAATTATAGAAATATGTTATGGCATTATTTAAATATTATATACAACATATTAAGTTCTTTTAAATGATTTGAACTTGTAATATATTGTAATTTTAAATAGCATAATTTATTTATATTGGTGAACTTTAATTCCATGATTAAATGTTCTAACATATTTTCTTTTATGAATTCACATTGAGATGCTATTGTATGGAATTAATATTTTATCATGCTTTAGACATGCCATAGTTAGTGGGATGTTATTCGGTTGAGAGAAATCTTTATAGATTTACTCCCGAAAAAATATTTTGCGCATAAATTAAATTAAATTTTGGATAATTGTTACTTGTGGCTGAAGAGAAGATTATGAGAATAACGAATATTCGATCTTGCGATTTGTGTAATTTTTTCACTATTTAATTTAGATTTTTCAGCAAAATTATATTATGATATGCAAATCAAATTAATCTCAATGCGTATGTTTTTTCCTTCTAAATTGACTTAGCTTATGGAAGTTAATTTGGTTAACCTAGACTTAGTAGAGATGTTCAAATGTGAACAATGTAATCATATTCTTTAGATGAGCAGAAAGTCTTGGAGACTTTAGGTTAGACATTAATTGAGCCAAAGTAAGGAAACATGACTCAACGTCGCCGTAGTTTTGTTGTCTTGTTTGGCGCAATAAAAATTGATGTATGTGCTATGATTAGTGGCATGCTAAGCAGTTTTGTGGCGAGTTTGGAGTTATGGGATTTGTAAACCCTCAATAGTCAATTGTCCAAAATTCAACTTGAAACTTAAAGAACATGACTTACATGTAATGATATAAGCTTCAATTTTCCAAAACATGATCAATTGAGATGTTTGGTACAAAAACGTGTTGAATTCTTAAAACATAGCCGAGGTAAGGTCATGCATGAGAAAATTTTTGGGTAAACAACTTCAAAATACCATGATATGTACATGCATGCTAGATATGGTCTAAATTCTACTTCTTTAGCTTATTTCTTGCATCTCTTAGCTCAATTCTCTTAAATTCATGCATTAACCAACTCAAGTACAAACCTAAAGGTTTGGATTCTTACCTTAAGTGTTCAATTGGGCTCTAAATGACCAATTCTCAAAGTCTCCAAGCTAGTTCCTCCAAAATCCTTAACTAATCTCCGTTCTCTAGCTTTGATCTCAATTTCTTCCTTATCTCTCTCTCTCTCTCTCTCTCTCTCTCTCTCTCCCTCTCCTTCTCTCTCCCACGTTTTTCTCCTCAAAAAGATGATGAACCAAGAGGGCCTAATGTGTGTATAAGCCTTATATAGGCTTGGTTAGTGGGCTTAATTAAACTAGGCTTACCACTAATCGAATGGGCATTATTTTACTCTAATTATTTGGTTCCGAATCGAATTTTAATTAAAATTATTATAAAATTCTAAAAATTCTAAATAATATATATACCGAGTCGATTTCGTGATCGGATGTCGATAAGGCCTTCAATTCGCATAATGAAATAGGAATACAGACAAATATTTCTACGACAAACAGATATAAGCACATATAACACCATGCACATGTAATTAATGTAGGATTCTCTCTTAATTATTTATTAAGCATTCTTAATCATGATTTAACAGTTAATCACAAGTCCGAATTGTTACAATAGAACACCTTTTTTTTTTACTTCTCTATGACAATCTGAACGGGTTAAACCCTAAAATAAACAAACGACACATATTATACTAAACAAGGCCACGAATATTGCTCGAACGCTCACTTTACCGCTCAAGCGATGAGACTGTAGATGATGCTCACATATAGACCAATAGTTCAAGTGCAACATCTACCGTTCGGGCGATAAATCATGCTTTCCAATTCAGAACATAAACTGAGATACTAAATGAGCTACTTTACCGCTTGAACGGTTCATCAACTTTGACATCCTAGTTTCAAGGATGCTGCACTTAATCCTACCTAGGCGCTGCGCTAAACCCGCTAGGGGCGCTACTCCTTAGACCCTTGCGACCCATGCATAGTCTACGAAAAAGCAAACAATGATTGCTCAAGTCGAGATACAGAGCATCAACACAAACTCCTCTATTCAGGCACAAGACGAATTGGATTCGCATCTGAACTATCATGACCCATACCTACCCCTACAGATTAAGGTTATAACTGGCCAGTAATCAAGGGATTACCTACAACCTCAAACCTGATCAAACATACTTTGAATAGAATAAGGGGCCAAAACGAAAGCAGACTTAAAAATTTTGTCCAATGAGCTATGCTTACATAAAGCAAAACACTCCATTAACAACCCATAATAACTCACACATGTAGATAGAAATAACATCTCATATGTCCAGAAACTTTCAAACATGTAGTCAGCCAAGCAAAACGCTTATATACATAATGATCCACATATTCACTAGGGTAACAAAATAGTGAACAGAAGAACAAAAGAAAACAAGGTCTCATGCGTGAGACGTTCGGGCTGACTCTACGACTTCCTCTCATGTCTTTCGCTGAGGTTGGGTTTGGACATCTCTTTGCTCACCTACACACATGTAAATGAGAGTGAATAATAGCCCAGTGAATAATATCAAAATAAAGGAGTTACATGAATGAAACTTGTAGCAAACATATCAAACGGCCATAAGCCCAATTACGTTTCTATCTAATGCATCGAACAGCCTCGGGCCCAAACATATTAAACAACCTCGGGCCTAATTTATTCGTATCAGACGGCCTTTGGCCCAATCATTCATGTCAAATGGCCTTTGGCCCAATTATAATATTCAAACGGCCTTTGGCCCAATCCTTTATGTCAAACGGCCTTTAGCCCATCATTCATATCAAACGGCCTTTGGCCTAATCATAATATTCAAACGCCCTTTAGCCCAATCATTCATATCAAACGACCTTTGCCCCATCATAATAATCAAACGGCCTTAGGCCCAATTCATTTCCGTATTCGTAGCCATGTGTGTCTCGTACCCTTGATCACGATCATATTTGTATTTATATTCAATTAGTCTTATGCAAAAGACTGTCATTGGAAGTATTCATCCATAATTCAATCTTACAAATCCATAAGGCTCATATAGAAGTAACATTTGTAAAATAATGTATTTGAACATATCTTTACTAAGATATTTTTCACAGTGATCTACCGGATAATTTGCCCTTGTGCTTGACCCTACACATTTCATAAACATAATAGGTCACAAATGATTCAATCCGTTCTTAATTTATACATTCCTCTTAGGCTTCTTTCTTATCCTTTTAACTCATTTATAATATTCAATGCATGCCTAAGAGTTCTTAGAAATGAAAGAGAACGGAAAACAAATCATAAAACCACTTTTCAAAATTTCAGAAACAAGGCTCTCCGCTCGAGCGGACCTCTTTGGTCTACAAAAGTACTGGTTGCCCCATTTTTGCGCTCGAGCATGACTTTGGACGCTCGAGTTAAGACTCAAAACATGTAACTGGGCGCTCGAGCGTAACTCCTCACGCTCGAGCATACATCAATGTCTGCAAAACTTCTGAGAGCTAACATTTTATGCTCGAGCGGCGCATTCCCCGTTCGAGCGAACTTGACGAATTTTGGAATTTCCAACAAGTTGTTTGAGCTTCAAATTTGCATTTAAGTTGGTGTAACTTGCATATTATGACCCATAATTCACTTGTACATCTTCTAACATGATACATATACTAAATTTACGACATTATGAAGCTCAATTCTGTAGACACCCCATTTTTGACCGTCCTCAAGACTTCGACGTCACCGCTTGAACACTCGGTGATTATCCATGTTTGTGTTTGTTTGGAGTTCCCGGAGTTCTCGGCTACGCGCCTTGCCTCAGGATCTCCGAACTCGACTGTTTTGTGTCTGGTTTTACACCAAACACTTGTGCTTTGCCTTGGAGGCAGGGAATGCCTTTTGAGGCATCCCCACACTGACAAATGGATTTGGAGGCCACCGGCTGGTTGATGTTGCCATCGGCACTATATTGTGCCGGTCGGCACTCTTTTGTGCCGGCCGGCACTAAATTTTGTCAAAATGACATTCTTTGCTGGCCGGTTATTGTGCATTTGCTTTTTCAGATATTTTGAAGCAGCTATATAGCATTTGTTTCCCCTCCATACACGTGTATGGAGGGATGAGCCTTTGATTGACTTAGCTTGTAAGCTTTGTTGTCTATAAGAGAAGGCTTTCTTCTCCTGGCTCAAAGGTTAGCAAAGTTAGATTTTAGGGAGAAAAGACAGAGAAGAAGCTCTGGTTTTAGGGTTTGAATTCTATATCTATTCTATCTCTCTTTTGCTCTCTTATTTGTACACTAGGTGTTTGTGACTTACTATTACACATTAACACCTAGTGTTTCACCTTTCCTTGGTTTCTGAGGTTCCAAGAGGTTTTCTTGGTGGTCTTGGCTGGATTTGAGCCCAAGGAAGCAACAACATCAACTCTTGTGAAGGTGGTCTTCAAGGGTAAGAAACTTGCTTTAGATTCCCCATTTTTGCATCCTTTTTTTACCTATCTTTGAACTGTTTTTGTGCTTGGTGTTTAATACAAAAAAGTTCTATTTTTTAGTCCTCTTGATAGTTTATTAAGAGTGTTTTGTGGTTTAGGGAGGTTTGACCACCCTTAGGCCTTGAAAAGGGCTCATTTTGTGCTATTTTGTTGAGATCCGGGATTTTGGTGTTTGGGCCTCTTCACCACTGAAATCTTGAGGGATTTTAGTGGTGAAGGTGATGCCTTGAAGCCCCGAGAAGGAGAGGGCCACCCCCTCTCCTTATTGTCCTTGAAAATGGCAAGTTTTGCCTCTTGAAGGAGCATTGTGCTTGAGTGTGTGTTGACCATGTATGGACTGTTATTCATGCTTAGGATATCATGATTTAACATTGCTATGTGTTGGTTTTGGTCCCTTATGCATGCTTAGCATAGTTGCCATGTAATGCCTTGTATTGCCTTAACATGCCTTAGGTTGTTAGCCCTAGTTTGAGCATGCTTTAGGCTTAGACTTATGAATGTTTTGTGCTTATTTTGACATGTTTTAGCTCTGTCCATAGTCATTAGGGTTGATCTTGGCATGCATTATATAGCCCCTTTGCATTTTAGGCTTGCTAGCCTTTTAGCATGCATGTGTAGCATGTGTTGTTTACCTCATTTTGGTGGTTTGGAATCACCCAACATGAAATTTCAGTCCCTTTGGTGTGCTTGTATGCTTGCCTTAGTTGCCTCTTTAATGCTTTAAAAACATGTATTGAATGCTCCATGTTTTGGTCATTGTGCATGCCTTTGGTTTCAAGCCTCTTAGATGCCATCTAAGTGGCCTTTTGGCTTTGTTTTAACATGCTAAAAACCTATTTTTAGTTGTTTAATGCATGCCATAATTGTCTTGCATAAGTATAGTTCAATGCCTCATCGACTTGCTTTAAGTCTTGGACCATTTGCATGCTTTGTTTGGTCTATCTTGAGTTGGTTTAGCACCACACTTTAACATGATTTTAGAGCTCATGTTGCATGCTAATCATCCATGTTATCTCCTTTCAAGTGTGCTTGAGAGTGGTTCGTTTAATGCTTAAGTTGTGTGCCTTAACATGTGTACATGTGCATGTGTGTTTAGCTCTCATACTTAGCATTTTGGCTACTGATTTTAGGCCTAGTTAGAGTTGCCTAAATCATGTTTAAGTCCACCTTTTATTTGGTTTGCATGTTTGCCTTACATGTTTGCTTGTATGCTTACATAAGCGCCTTGCATCGTCCATATTGCATGCTAGCCAACATGCTTAGGATTTCATTGCATTCACATGCACATGCTTGGCCTCTTGAGATGAGCATGATGGAGGTTTGGCACCCTTGTTTGTTTACATGATTTGCGTGCATTCGAAATTGAAAGTGCACATTTGGTTCCTTGGGCCATCATGCATGGGAATGCGTGATTGGTGGCCCGAGAATCGAGGCACATGTCCCTTTGAGTCACAAATATGATAAGGGGCATGATTGGTGCACACATTGTTTGAATTGAGCTGCCATGCAAGTTTTTGCCCTCTGCTGCTGTGAGTTGCAGGTTCTACAGGAATTCATTACCGGCCGGCAGTATTTAGTGCCGACTGGCAGTCAACTTGTGGCCGATGGATTAATCTTGTGCCGGTGACCACATACTTCAGCCGGTGGTTTTTCCCCTCAGCCGGTGATACCCCCCAGTGCCTTGAGAAGTGGTTCTGAGACTTTGGCAGTTTCCAGAGGAGCAAAGCAGGGAAAACAGAGGCAAGCTAGGCATGGCAAAGGCACCCGGAATCCGAGTGTGCATGCATTGGGCCTCGCCCGAGGCGGTTCTTGCTTTTTCTTAGATTAATTATTTTGTTAATTTAATTAATTTGTAATATTTAATTAGCTTGCGTAGTTAATTAATTTGTATTATTTATTTGGTCCCTCCGAGCGAGGGCAAATCTGTAATAAGTGTGCGTGAGTGTGTGTTTGTCTTCCAACCCCCATTTCTTTCTCCCTTTTATTTACCTGCTTACGATGGTAGATTAGGGCATATTTAAAATTAGCATACCTTATGCAATGCATCCGTGCATCCATGCATTTGTTGACATGCATCGGGCTCGGTACATCATACAAACTGCATTGTATTTTCGATTCCAAATTGAATACGTGCATCAAATAAAGTGCATTTCGCATGCCATCTTTAGGGTTAGCCGAGCCTACTCTAAATTGCATCTTCGCCTGTGTTGCATTAGCCATTTAACATGAACTAGGTCATGCATGTTCGCTAACTAGTTTCTTGTTTTGGCACGGAGTACGATGTAAGTATTTACGCTTTAGCATACCACATGCGTATGAATGTTGCCATGATAGTATGCTTACCATGTGGCTAAGTCCTTATGTGAGATAAACTGTTTGAATGCCTGTGGGTGGAGGTTGGATTGCTTGAGTTGGAAAACTCATTGAAATCCGTGTTTTAGCCTACTTGCTAGTAGCAAATTCCGAAACTATTTTCAAAACGAACGGATATACAATGTTTATTTCCAAATTAGGCAATCTAGTCTATACTTGTTTGCTGCGCATATAACATAGTAATTCTAGGCTAATAATCGGAATAAGAGCATGTAATGTTTTCAAAATCGAATATCACGGTTAGTAGAGGCCGGTCTTCGGACCGGGCGAAAGGGGGTGCTCATAGCTGACCTGCCCCGATCGTACCCAAGCTCCCGAGCCAAGACAACTTTGGTGATGACGGACATGTGGCCTTTGGCACCGAGTCAGGGTTTCCTAAATTTCCCATTTTAAAATATTTAGGTGGCGACTCTGTAATCTGGCAAAGCAGTCCATGTTTGGCACTACTTTTCAAAATCTGTTTTTCTTCAAAACGATTTGCCGGATTTGGACTCTTTGGTTCAGATTTAGGACCGACACAAATCGAGTTCGAACTGTAGTAAACCCAACATGAACGAAACGAGACTTAACCCTCCCGGATGCGTTCGGGGACGTCTACAGTTTCTGGCGACTCTGCTGGGGAGTTTGGAGAGCTTGACTCGAACTCGTGATATCCTGTTTTGATTCCATCTATGTGTTTCTTTGCATTGCATGTGCATTGGTGCGCGTAGGACACCGTGTTGGCCATCTACTATTCCTGAGCGGTTTGCCGGAGGCTTGTCTTGTCAAGGCATGACCATAAGGCTGACCGGTTACGGGCTCTGCCAGTATGGGAACACAAACCCCGATTTTACCAGGGCACCCTTTTCGACCGTTCGACCTAGTGCATATTCGGATCTATAGTGACCATTCCAAACTAGGACAGGTTGCTTACCCGATATAGGTTGTTTGAAACCGCTGCGTGCGTAGTGAAACCCTAGCTCCTGACAAAATAGGACAGGGAAACCCTACCCCAACATAGGGGTGTTTTGGCTCTCCTTTACCTGCTATGTGCTTTTGGAGTGTATCTCTACAGGAACACACATATCAGTTTGCAAATTTGGGTATCCGGCCCGAGGGCACTGGTATCATTGTTGTTGAGAATCAGTTGTGTCTGCGGGTATCAGTTTAGTTTTGAGAAGTGATTCTGGGGAACAGTGTTGATGAGTAGAAATGATTGCGGCTACACCGTGTTTGATCTGTTTGAAATTTGAAATCGCTTGTTTTTTCGTTTCAGTTCAGAGATTTAGAGAGTTGATCCAGAACAGCTAGTGTTTTCTCCTTGCCGAGGCAGGACTGAGCATGACACAAAATTCAGAAGAGATCGTGGTCATGACGGCCGCGTTGAGTCAAGGAATCACCCCGCAAGGTGAGGCTAACATTGATCTACCGCATCCGCCCAGGTCGCCTGCCGCACATCCAATTTGGACCCCTCAACTATATCAGGCTCGCGAGCCCACCACATTTGAATTAATGGAAATGATAGGTGATCTTCAAAGATCCATGGCGGATCTCGCCTATGGAATGTCTGTTTCGCCACCAGCCGCACCATATGCCGGAGGCTTCATACCCCAAGAGCCCCCACTACTGGGACGAATTGTAATTGAACTCAATCAACCGGAGATGGCCTCCAGCTATGATAACGACGCATCAAACCAAGTTCTAAATCAGGCCGAGGCCAGAGACAAAGGCAAGATGAAGGCAGATGCTGACCCTATCGAACAACTGCTGTGGGCAGTAGAGGCTTTGAAAGCCGGGGGAATGAACAAGCAACAGATATCTGCAGTTGTGTCAAAAGCTGTGGAGGATGCTTTCCCCACTCCGCCTGAGGGCAATTCCAGTCAATCAGAGAATCGGGATAGGCCCCGTCATGCCAAAACAGTTCTTCCCGTTCCCAACCTTGCATTCGGAAAGGATCAGAAACCCAAGGCCGCACCCGCTGATCCGTTCGCTAGTGCATCTAACAAGAGTGTTCAGGCACCAAAGTACCTGCCCCGGGGGCGCAGGGTCTTCCATGCTCTCTACATGCCATTGTCCAAGGCACTTCAAATCCTTGCTGAGAGGGGACACCTTAAACCCCTGGAGCCTCGGCCCCTCCCGAAGAATCTCCCCGCCACGCATGATGCTTCCTCAGTCAGGCGCATTATCGCCAGATCGCCATGCCATCGATAATTGCTTCCGCCTGTCATGAGGTACAAGACTTGATTGACAACGAGGTTATCCTCCGCCTACCTCAAAGAAAATCCCTCACCACTCAGTTGTTGGATTTCGAGGATCTGACATCTGCAAGTATGTAATCGGAAAAGTGAACCGCTTATGGCGATGTACAGTACATTTTTGGATGTGGTGTTTGGCACGCATTTTTGAGCACCTGCCAATGCTAGTTTTGTAAATCCTGACTTGGGTGTCGAGTCAGTCTTTTGTTTTGTTTTTGAGTCTGTCTCTCTGTACTGAGTCAGTCTTTTTGCTTATAGGGTCTGTCTTGTTGTAATGAGTCAGTCCCTCTTGTATAGTATACCAGGTGATTTCGGGGTTGTTGCCTCAAACACCATTTTGTCTTGTAATCAGTTGCTTTTGCTTTTTGAGCCTATTTGCTGCCGAGGAGCCGGTTATACCAGCAAATCTGAATGAAACAGCTGCGGCTATCATGTGCCGTATTTGTTGCTATTTGAGTTAGCCGTGCCAGAAGATGTGAATGGAACGACAGTACATTTCACCTACTCTCTTGTGCCTTAAACATCGTCGTAATGACCTAAGCTTTTCATAAAAACCCTTTTTCAAACACTGTGGTGATGAAAAACGAAGAGGAAGTAATTCCTCGAGTTTTTGCAAAACTTTGGTCATTTTGAGAGAAAGAGAGGCCTGTTAAGCTTTTAATGAATGAAATCATGCTCGTCGGCGTGAGTACTGAGAAGGATCCTGGTTCGATCTAGACTGGTTCCACACTATCTTCTGCGCGAGCGATTTGTCACTTTCTTAAAAACTATCCAAAAATGTTTTGCGCGGTCCTGTGAAGACCTGTGTGGAATCGCTCTTGAGATTGTGCAATCTAGGATCGCTCTCAGCCTCTAGACTCGACCCCCCCCCCCCCTTTGCTTTCAAACCTTGAACTGGCATTTAGAATGTTCAATGGTCGACCACAATGTAAGGCCTGTGTGGCCAGATTTGAAGCAACCCTCAAACGAGAGGCACCAAAGTCAGATCAAGAAGGTTAGACCTCATCAGAAGAAGTTTGCAAAGTTAAAACAGAAGCACCCCTCGAACTAGGGGCAAAAAATATTCGATGTGCTCGAAGAGCCAAAGGTGGATCCTTCTGCAAATCAATACAACAGCCATTCTCCTGGATACAGAGGGCTTCAATCTCAAAACCATTTGGCATGGACTTGTTACACTTTTACCCTTTGAGAGGCTCGCTGGGCCGAAAACCTGGAAGGGCGACCCAGGCAAAAGTTAGAGCAAAGAAAAGAAAAAAAAAAAAAAAAAAAAAAAAAAAGAGAAAAAAAATATACATAGCAAAAAAAAAAACAAAAATGCAGAAGAAAAGAAAAAGAAAAAAAGAAAGAAGAACAGAGCTCGCAAGGTCGAAAACCTGCAACAGGCGCCTTGGCAAAAGTTAGAGCCTGAACAGTGAAGGTTAAAAATACCCGAGTGTACCTTAACCGGAACTACGCAAGGCTTGATTCCCATGTTTGGGATACGTAGGCAACTTCATCTTGAAGTCCAGCCCCCAACGCTTCCATAGCGTCTCAGTCCATGTCATGGTTTTGAACATCTTTGCTTCCTCCGAATCCAATATCTTGATTGCAGCAACCTGGAACTACGTGACCAACTTCATCTCGAAGTCCAAATCACCAGCACCTTCCAGGTGACTATGTCCATATATTGATTCAAACCGTCTTCGCCTCCTCCGCATCCGAGGGTCCGATTGTCATCAACGAAGACTGGCTTACAATGTGCCGAGGCATCATCCAAACAAGGGGCAACTTTTCGTTGCCATACATTGCCACAAGTTGCCCTGAGTTGCTATCCAAACCAGGGGCAACTTTCCGTTGCCTTATCCCCCTTTTAGCTAGGGGCAATTTCCCATCGCTCCCGATCTAAGGTTGCACATCTCGAGGGTAAGTTCTGCGCTCGTTGAGCGTTGATTGTTTGCAGAAATGGTTTTTGAAAATTTTCACTGAGGTTGACTTATCCTCTCGAAAACTATCTCGTTTTCAAAATTGGACCATGTTTGGACCCAAAAAGGAGAGCTTTCAGTGCTCACAGCCTGATCCGCATGATTTTGAAATCAAAAATCGAATAAGTGTGTTAATCCAACTCTCATTTTTGATTAAAACTGTTTTTAAAAAAAACAAAAAAAAACAAAAAATGGTCAAAATGACGAACTAGGGGCACAGTTGATGTCGGGTGTTCTGTCTCCCCCCTCGTCGCTAACGCACTTGCCCGAAAGGCACCCTATTTACCAGAAGAAATAGCCATGAGCTAACAGTATTGGGCGTGAATCTGCGACTTCCTATTCATCCATTAATCACCCTGGGGAGGGATGAAAAATGAGAGAATAAAGAATAGAGAGGAGTAAGTTGAGAGAAAGTGAGAAAAGGGTTTTGAGAGAAAAACCGAGCCTGAGGGCCGAGCGATGCGAGTATCACAAATCAGAAATGGTGGGAATAATACCCGGAGGAATTGGCTCCTCGAGATTTGAGGTCTTTTTGTAAACATGTCTGTGTGTCGTGTCTTTTGATTTGTCAACCTGGATTTTGACTTTGAGTCTTTTCCGAGCATGTCTCATTAGGTTAGGTTGTGTGCCTTTTATTTCTATGTTTGAGTCTGTCTTGTCGTATTCAATGGTAGGCTCGATACCCCGGTTGAAAACCCATCCTCTTCCAAAAAGTAATCGCTTGTGCTTAGAATGCTGTGCCATTCTCTACATTCGTGCAAAGCAAGAGAAGGAGAAGGAAATTTGGGACATCCAAGTGTGTTTCAACCTCAACCGTTTCAGTTTCCGTAATCCATCTTGTCAAATTGGGTTATTTGTTCGGGGTTTGCTGTGTGCAGGATGAACCGAGTGCTATGTTATGGGTTGTATTGGTCGATCCCGAGAGAGTATGGGTCTATTGAGCAGTGGTTTGTCTGAGTGTTTGCTGTTTAGTTGGTTGGTTATCTGATTAGTACAGTGCGAGTGCTCAGTTTTCATACGACAGGCCCATATCAATTACATTTGAGGTGTAATGTGACGCAATGCAGTGCAAAGTATGAAAGATGCAGATATGTACAGATGTAACATTCTTTTCAGAAAAAAAGTTTGTTTCATTTCATATCATCTTTTTCAAGTACATAGTTTGAGGAAAACAAAAATCTGCCTGCGGCAGTACAAAGTACTCTATCTACCAACAAAAGAGAAAAGTACAAGAAAAGAAATAAAAAAAAAGAAAAGTGCGGGTCATCGGCATCATCAATGGCCTCATGGGGAGGATCTATCCTCGCCTCTTCCCAGGCGAAGTCCAGAGCATCACCGAAGTGTCCTTTGTCTAGCTCGAGCAGCTGCCCGGCCTCCTCCTCGGATGCCTCCGCCTCCTCCTCCTCGGACTAAATAAATGCAGGCTGGAGCCAGCTGCTCCGGCATAAAGTATGCCCTCCTGCAGTGCGGGGAATATCCCGCCATCCGGTAGAAATGGGAGGTCGGTGGGCGACGCCACCACGGAGGAAGTGGGAAGGAGGTGAAAAACATGAAAACAAATGCATCGGTATGTATGAAACAGTTGAAAGCGAGAATCAAGGTGTATGAGTCTGATTTATGAATGTCGTGGCGGTTTATCGGTAGAATGCACGGTGTATGAGTCTGAGTATGAATGCCGTGGCGGTTGAAGCAGTCACGAATCTGATGTATCAAGTCTTAGTGAGGGCTAGGTATCCAGTGTTGTGATATGCATCAGATTATGCGAAGCAGTTCGTGTATGATTTGAAGCTATGACAGAGAGGACATACTGGAAGGCTGTAAAAGGCTAGGAAGTCGAAGGTCCGCTGCAGCATCCCCACCATGGAGGCATTCATCTCCAATGACCGCCGGGTGTACTTAGAAGACGCCTACAAGGGAATCAGATACATCAATATTCTGTGGAATATCAAATAAACTAAAATGAAATAAGCATGCAATCATAACACATACCGGAGGCAAGTCGGGGATACCGACAAACTCGTGATCAGCCGGCGGAGGGGCGAAGGGTATCTGATAGGTCGCCCCATCCGACCCCTGGAAAGACAATGAAGCAGGTAGAGCGGGCCAACTGGCCTCCCGTCCTCTCTGGACTCCGCCCCTACCGCGGACTCGAGCCCTCCTCGGCGCTCCTCCTCCTACTCCTGCTCTGGCCGTTGGCGCCGCAGGTCTCTCTCTCTCAGCTCAGCGACCACTACTCAGAGGCCGCATGATGAAGGTCCGGACGTACTCTGAGTAATCGCCCTCGCCTCTGAAGTCGTCTGCCTCCCAGCCGATGGTGTAGTCCGCCATCTGCTCGGCGGTGAAGCGCTCGGTGTCCCTAATATACTCAGGAGGGTGCACCGGGACTATCTGCTCAGGTAACCCTAAGGTCAGCGAAGCGCCGCCAGTAACAAGCCCGGCAGACGGGCCCTCGGCCAAAATCGATAGCGAGGTCTCAGCGGCAAGCAAACCGATCCGCACCATTGCTAAGAGAGAGCCCACAGTTGCCAGTGATCTGAAATTGAAATCTGATTTGTTACTCCTTTGGTATTGCAAATATCTGATGGAAAAGTGAAGCTTAAATGAACGCAAGTAAAACATACCTCGGCGGGAGTGATGGTGTCAAGTAGCGGCGAAGAAAGCTAAAGTCTCTCATGACCTCGGCGCATCTCCCGTCAAAGCGGCGTGAGAAGGGAATGACTAGAGGAGTCTCCGTCTCCGGCACTGGCTCCAGCCTGGGGAAGTAGGCGTAAACCCACAACTGCAAGACAGATGTCAAAACATTTATCAGATAAAGCAGGATACAGAATAAAGCAGAAATAAGAGAGCCGAGTGTTGTGCAGTGTATTGAGCAAAGTGTACCGTGTGAGCGATTATGCGGTCGATTAATAAGCGAGTATGTGTGTGCGTGTGTAATGCGATTATCTGATCCGTGTAAACAGAGACTACAATGTGTGCGGTGTCTGGTCTGAAATCTGAAGCGAAATGTAAAGCGGGAAAGGAAATGTACCTCTCAAGCACGCCAGTAACCCCCAAACAATTGTCATTGCCCCGGTAACTTATATAAGCCGTAGAGGGTGGCGAGCCGCACCACCCCAATCGAACGCATAAGATGTCCCGCACATCCACCGGTCTTGTTGAGGCGGCAAAGAGCCTTGTGTGTTTGCCCGGTCGGCGAAGAGGGTCGTTCCTAGCAAAAACTTCAAAAAGCCGCTCGTGTATTGCTCTACGGCCGCCTCGGTCATCGGAGCCACCGCCACCAACGCAGGCTGCACTCTGAACTGCACCTCGAACCAGGAGTAGCGGACAAAGCCTGGACGAGCAAGAGGTGGTGCCTCGCCAAGCAAATAGATCTGAGCGGCGGTCCACTCGTCCATATTGGTGTCGAAGGGGATCGGATCACCCCCTACCCCGATGCCGGTGAGCACCGAGAAGTCGTAGGGAGTCATCGTCATGTCTCCCGCCGCGGATAGGTGGAACGAATCGGTGGTGTCCCACCACCTCTCTGCCAGGGCAGCTAGAAGAGGCCTGCAAAAGGAACCAAAGCCCGCCTCGTCCACGATGCGTCGAACCGCCTCGGGAAGCTCCAAATACCAATCTCGAGCCACAACATTCCCATACCCGCGGATGGTATGGGAATCTCCCTGTTTTCAAACAAATGGTTGCGAAGCAATATGAAATGTCTGATTCAGGAACATGTTAAAGTCGATACAAATCTAGCATCGTGCAAGTTTTTGATTGAGCAGTCTGGGTTGCGGTATACTCGGTGGACTCTGATGTTTGATCGTCGGCGTGTTTTGAGTAAGTGCAATATAAACATAGTGCACGTGTGCGCATTTTCCGAGATCAGCGGATATCGGGTTTTGATGTACTACGGTGGACTACGGCACAGGATGTGTCGATATGTTTGTGAGGTCGGTCTGATACGATATGGTGCGTGTGTGCACATTTTTTAGATTCAAGCGGATATCGGGTTATAGTGTGCGATGGGTGAACTACAACGTATGATCGTCGGCGTGTTTTGTGTGGTTCGGTTTAAATCTGACATACAATATTGTTTTGATTCAAATAAGTCGCGGTGTCGGTAGGTTTGCGATGAAATACGGTGTGTGCCGTGTGTGCAGGTGATTGAGACTAGTGCGGTGTGTGTGCATGTGTCCGTCTCAAACAGATATCGATTGTAAACATGATTGCGATCAACTTCTGATCTCTGACGTATCGAGCTAAGCGGTTAAGAACGATTCACTATGGCGATTAACAGTTCTACATTGCGAAAGTAAAAGCAGAAAAAATGTTACCTCGAAGCGCGAAGGATAGGTGAGAGGTCGGCTCATGTGAGAAGCTCGGGTCGGCCTTTCGGTCAAAGCCAGAAATGGCGAAGACCATCCGGAGGTAGAACGTGGATCGCCGGGCGGTAGGTCGAAGGGACTTCGCTCAATGGGAAGAGCTCGACCGGGATCCATCTCGTGATCGGGAGTCTGACGGTGGAAGTGGAATGTCGTCGACCATGACAATGGTGGTGAAAATGGCGAAAAAAAAGGAATGCGAAAAGTCAACCGAAAAAAGTCAACCTCGGCGGGCGAAAATGACCGGGAAGGCGGAAGATGGAAAGGCAGGCGAAGAGAGAGAATCGGAACAAGTCCCGAAAAAGTGGAAATAGCAAAAGATGCTCCGAAACGGAATTTCAATCGGTGGAAAATGTCCGAAACGCGAAGAAAATCGCGAATCCGACGACGAAACGGGCTTGGAACGCGAAGAAAACAAGGAAATGACGAGAGAAAAAGCTCTAGAGAGAGAGAGGGATAGTTTTCGGCGGTGGGGAGGTGAAGAAATAGGGTTAGAAACCCTATTTTTATAAAACCCGAGACAAATTGTCAAAACTGCCCCCAATCAGCAATTTTTGGCCGGTCGGCACTATTTTGTGCCGGTCGGCACAATATTGTGCCGGTGGAGTTATTTTGCAGCCGGTGGCCACCTAGTCCAGCCGGTGATGTTCCCACAGCCTTGTTTAGGCCATGTGAGCAGTTTTGGGTCTTCATAGCTCAAGAAAGTGCATCCCCGATGCTCAACCGGCCTCCGTTTTGACCTCGGACCGTGCCTTCTGTGCGTGGCACTTAGATTCAAACAAAGATTGTATCCTATTGTATCCTTTTGTCTTTTACAAAATTTAAAAGCTGCCCTGTGTATGTTGCACGCATCCATCACATTATCTGGTGCATTGCATCGCGCCGTCTTGCATGTCCCTTGCGACTTGCCCCGTTCTGCATTTTCGTGTGGCATACGTGTCACACTTGCATTGTTCTGCATCTCCTTTGAGGCACGCGTGCCTCATTGCACTTCATTTTCCATCTTTTGAGACACGCGCGTCTCATTTGCCCCATTTGCATCGGCATGCGTGTCTCATTTGCATTGGCATGCGTGTCCCATGTGCGTTGCCTCACACTTTTCCCTTTCCTCTCTCGCGTGTACTACGCTGAGAGGCCCCTTTTGCCCCCCCTCTCGCGTGTACTACGCTGAGAGGCTTCTTTTTGCTTTCGTCTTTCCTCTCTCGCGTGTACTATGCTGAGAGGCCCCTTTTGCCCCCCCTCTCGCGTGTACTACGCTGAGAGGCCCCTTTTGCCTCCCCCCTCTCGCGTGTACTACGCTAAGAGGCTTCTTTTTGCTTTTGTTTTCCCTCTCTAGCGTGTACTGCGCTGAGAGACCTTTTGTTTTCCCTCTCTCGCGTGTACTACGCTGAGAGGCTTTTGTTCGGTCCAGGAGACCTAAAATCCTTGGGAGATGCAAAACCTTCACGCGCGTTATCCGAACGCACCGCGCTGTTTTGCGCATCTCATTGCATTTGGCATGCATTCTATCACGCAATCCTACACATCGCGCTGTCTTGTGCACCACATCTCAATTCGTGCATTGCCCCACCCGGGTCTGGCAAGACCTTAAACACGTACGGTCTAGGAGACCTTAAATCCTTCGAAGGTGCAAAACCTTTGGCGCATGCATTGTCATGCATTCGTAAAGACGCGCGGCGCCGCACATTTTAAATTCATGCATTATCATGCATTCATAAAGCCGCGCGTTGCTACGCATTTCCAATTCATGCATTGTCATGCATTCAAAAGTCACGCGTTAGCGCGCCTTTCAAAAACATCATGCATCATTCAAAAAAAACAACAAACAAAAAGAAAACATGCATTGTCATGCATTGCATCCTGGTCTAGGAGACCTTAAATCCTCTGAAGGTGCAATTCTTTCGGTGTTTGTCGTGCCCGAACGACTTCCGGTGGTCTGGTAAAGCCACCTGTCTGTGTTTGCGGTGAGTTCCTAGGAGACCAATGGAGACGGTGAAAACTAGAGTTCGAATGGTTTATGCCTAGAACACAAAGGTTCGGGATTTCCGAGACTAAGGTCTGGTTTAAATACCCAGGGGGTGTACCCTCGGCTTGAAATCTGTATAGAAGCCCCATAGGTTGAGGCGGCGTGTCTACGCCTCAGTTCTGGATACTGAACCAACCTAGTATATCGCCCTGTTGGTAAGATAGGGAAAGCTGCAATCATAGTCGTTGCATCATAGTGCATTGTCATGCATCATTTGTAAATACTGCATATATTATGCATTTCAAAAAAGATCAAAAACAAAAACACATGCATATGTCATGCATCATTGTAAGTATTGCATATGTCATGCATTTCAAAAAATTCAAAACCAAAAACAAAAAAACATGCATTTGTCATGCATTTCATTGTAATATAGTGCATATGTCATGCATTTTCTGTAAATATCCATTCCATTGCATATTGTATATATTACATTTTAGTTGCATGCATCCACTGCATCATCTTCCATCCATGGCTTGCGCCTTTCCTTGTTGAGCTTGGTCTCGTATGTGTCCATACTTTTCATGTCAAAGCACAGTTCTGCATGTGCATCGCGCCTACTCCACGCTGGTATGTTGGTTCGAGGTTGCGGCACCTTTTGTGTGTTAGACATGGCTTGTACGTGTACATGCCTTTCCTAGGCAAAATACGGTTTGGCCGCACGCCATATCCATTGTAGATATTACATTGTAGTGTAAGTTTTGCATCCAGCACTAGGATCATTGTTCTTTCCTCAGCGGGTCGTCACCCCACTTATGTCATTCCACCCAATACTTGTCCTTGTGTCCGTCTACATCACTCATAGTTCAGACATCGTTCTATGGTAGATGGACTCATTACTTCCATCAACCTATTTGACATTTGTGTGGTTTCGAATCGCTCACGATTGAATCATGCTTCAATTGCTTTGCATGTAGTTTGCATTGTTTCAATTGCATTGCATATCAGTTGCATTGTTTATACGTAGTTTAGTATATATTGCATATCATCTTGCATTCATCATTGCATTGTCATGCATGTGGTTAACGATATTGTACCTATCAAGTTTGCTTTCTTTGCAGGCATGATATTGTATGTACGGCTCATTTGAGGCCGGTGCAACCGGACGAGCCGCCCAGGTATTGTATTCTCCGAGTGAGACGTTTTGAGAATTGCATAATTCTCTTACATCCTTTCTGCATTGTAGTGTAGATTGGCGTATGCTAGCTTATAACTGTTGCATGCGTGCTTCATTACATCTTTTTTTGCATGATCATAAGTTATGCTCGGCTTCTTGCATCGTCTTGCATTTTGCCCCTGCCTTCGAGCGCATACCTTGTTTGTCTTGTATGTTTGTCCAAGTCTTCGACCTTGTCAAAAATGGGTCGTCTCTGGACTTTGACATTCACTCCCGTCATTGTTATGACTTTCGAGTTCTGTCAAAGAGGGGCAACTGTAGACACCCCATTTTTGACCGTCCTCAAGACTTGGACGTCACCGCTTGACCACTCGGTGATTATCCATCTTTGTGTTTGTTTGGAGTTCCCTGAGTTCTCGGCTACGCACCTTGCCTTAGGATCTCCGAACTCGACTGTTTTGTGTCTGGTTTTACACCAAACACTTGTGCTTTGCCTTGGAGGGGCAGGGAATGCCTTTTGAGGCATCCCCACACACCACCGGCAGTGGCTAGAGGCCACCGGCTGGTTGATGTTGCCATCGGCACTATATTGTGCCGGTCGGCACTCTTTTGTGCCGGCCGGCACTAAATTTTGTCAAAATGACATTCTTTGCCGGCCGGTTACTGTGCAGTTGCTTTTTCAGATATTTTGAAGCAGCTGTATAGCATTTGTTTCCCCTCCATACACGTGTATGGAGGGATGAGCCTTTGATTGACTTAGCTTGTAAGCTTTGTTATCTATAAGAGAAGGCTTTCTTCTCTTGGCTCAAAGGTTAGCAAAGTTAGATTTTAGGAAGAAAAGACAGAGAAGAAGCTCTGGTTTTAGGGTTTGAATTCTATATCTATTCTATCTCTCTTTTGCTCTCTTATTTGTACACTAGGTGTTTGTGACTTACTATTACACATCAACACCTAGTGTTTCACCATTCCTTGGTTTCTGAGGTTCCAAGAGGTTGTTCTTGGTGGTCTTGGCTGGATTTGAGCCCAAGGAAGCAACAACATCAACTCTTGTGAAGGTGGTCTTCAAGGGTAAGAAACTTGCTTTAGATTCCCCATTTTTGCATCCTTTTTTTTACCTATCTTTGAACTATTTTTGTGCTTGGTGTTTAATACAAAAAAAGTTCTGTTTTTTAGTCCTCTTGATAGTTTATTAAGAGTGTTTTGTGGTTTGGGGAGGTTTGACCACCCTTAGGCCTTGAAAAGGGCTCATTTTGTGCTATTTTGTTGAGATCCAGGATTTTGGTGTTTGGGTCTCTTCACCACTGAAATCTTGAGGGATTTCAGTGGTGAAGGTGATGCCTTGAAGCCCCGAGAAGGAGAGGGCCACCCCCTCTCCTTGTTGTCCTTGAAAAGGGCAAGTTTTGCCTCTTGAAGGAGCATTGTGCTTGAGTGTGTGTTGAGCATGTATGGACTGTTATTCATGCTTAGGATATCATGATTTAACATTGCTATGTTTTGGTTTTGGTCCCTTATGCATGCTTAGCATAGTTGCCATATAATGCCTTGTATTGCCTTAACATGCCTTAGGTTGTTAGCCCTAGTTTGAGCATGCTTTAGGCTTAGACTTATGAATGTTTTGTGCATATTTTGACACGTTTTAGCTCTGTCCATAGTCATTTGGGTTGATCTTGGCATGCATTATATAGCCCCTTTGCATTTTAGGCTTGCTAGCCTTTTAGCATGCATGTGTAGCATGTGTTGTTTACCTCATTTTGGTGGTTTGGAATCACCCAACGTGAAATTTCAGTCCCTTTGGTGTGCTTGTATGCTTGCCTTAGTTGCCTCTTTAATGCTTTAAAAACATGTATTGAATGCTCCATGTTTTGGTCATTGTGCATGCCTTTGGTTTCAAGCCTCTTAGATGCCATCTAAGTGGCCTTTTGGCTTTGTTTTAACATGCTAAAAACCTATTTTTAGTTGTTTAATGCATGCCATAATTGTCTTGCATAAGTATAGTTCAATGCCTCATCGACTTGCTTTAAGTCTTGGACCATTTGCATGCTTTGTTTGGTCTATCTTGAGTTGGTTTAGCACCACACTTTAACATGATTTTAGAGCTCATGTTGCATGCTAATCATCCATGTTATCTCCTTTCAAGTGTGCTTGAGTGGTTCGTTTAATGCTTAAGTTGTGTGCCTTAACATGTGTACATGTGCATGTGTGTTTAGCTCTCATACTTAGCATTTTGGCTACTGATTTTAGGCCTAGTTAGAGTTGCCTAAATCATGTTTAAGTCCACCTTTTATTTGGTTTGCATGTTTGCCTTACATGTTTGCTTGTATGCTTACATAAGCGCCTTGCATCGTCCATATTGCATGCTAGCCAACATGCTTAGGATTTCATTGCATTCACATGCACATGCTTGGCCTCTTAAGATGAGCATGATGGAGGTTTGGCACCCTTGTTTGTTTACATGATTTGCGTGCATTCAAAATTAAAAGTGCACATTTGGTTCCTTGGGCCATCATGCATGGGAATGCGTGATTGGTGGCCCGAGAATCGAGGCACATGTCCCTTTGAGTCACAAATATGATAAGGGGCATGATTGGTGCACACATTGTTTGAATTGAGCTGCCATGCAAGTTTTTGCCCTCTGCAGCTGTGAGTTGCAGGTTCTGCCGGAATTCATTGCGGCGGCGATTTAGTGCCCGTGTGATCAACTTATGGCCGATGGATTAATCTTGTGCGGTGACCACATACTTGTAGGTGGTTTTTCCCTCAAGGTGATACCCCCCAGTGCCTTGAGAAGTGGTTCTGAGACTTTGGCAGTTTCCAAAGGAGCAAAGCAGGGAAAATAGAGGCAAGCTAGGCATGGCAGTGCAATTCTGAGCGGAATCCGAGTGTGCATGCATTGGGCCCTCGCCCCGAGGCGATTTACTGTTTTTCTTAGATTAATTATTTTGTTAATTTAATTAATTTGTAATATTTAATTAGCTTGCGTAGTTAATTAATTTGTATTATTTATTTGGTCCCTCCGAGCGAGGGCAAATCTGTAATAAGTGTGCGTGAGTGTGTGTTTGTCTTCCAACCCCCATTTCTTTCTCCCTTTTATTTACCTGCTTACGATGGTAGATTAGGGCATATTTAAAATTAGCATACCTTATGCAATGCATCCGTGCATCCATGCATTTGTTGACATGCATCGGGCTCGGTACATCATACAAACTGCATTGTATTTTCGATTCCAAATTGAATACGTGCATCGAATAAAGTGCATTTCGCATGCCATCTTTAGGGTTAGCCGAGCCTACTTTAAATTGCATCTTCGCCTGTGTTGCATTAGCCATTTAACATGAACTAGGTCATGCATGTTCACTAACTAGTTTCTTGTTTTGGCACGGAGTACGATGTAAGTATTTACGCTTTAGCATACCACATGCGTGTGAATGTTGCCATGACAGTATGCTTACCATGCGGCTAAGTGCTTATGTGAGATAAACTGTTTAAATTCCTGTGGGTGGAGGTTGGATTGCTTGAGTTGGAAAACTCATTGAAATCCGTGTTTTAGCCAACTTGTGAGTAGCAAATTCCGAAACTATTTTCAAAACGAACGGATATGCAATGTTTATTTCCAAATTAGGCAATCTAGTCTATACTTGTTTGCTGCGCGTATAACATAGTAATTCTAGGCTAATAATCGGAATAAGAGCATGTAATGTTTTCAAAATCGAATATCACGGTTAGTAGAGGCCGGTCTTTGGACCGGGCGAAAGGGGGTGCTCATAGCTGACCTTCCCCGATCGTACCCAAGCTCCCGAGCCAAGACAACTTTGGTGATGACGGACATGTGGCCTTTGGCACCGAGTCAGGGTTTCCTAAATTTCCCATTTTAAAATATTTAGGTGGCGACTCTGTAATCTGGCAAAGCAGTCCATGTTTGGCACTACTTTTCAAAATCTGTTTTTCTTCAAAACGATTTGCCGGATTTGGACTCTTTGGTTCAGATTTAGGACCGACACAAATCGAGTCCGAACTGTAGTAAACCCAACATGAACGGAACGGGACTTAACCCTCCCGGATGCGTTCGGGGACGTCTACAAATTCCCATGAATCAGTTACATGCATATACAATTCATACCAAACTCATCTTCAATATTCCGAATTCATGCAACTAAAGCTTATACCTTCATGAATTGTGCTTACATGTGGAATATAATTTCTATCCTCAACTTAACTGATGCAAAAGATGATCAAAAGCATGAATCTTAATCAAAATTCAACATGGATCATATGTTTCGTGCTCAATTACACAAATTCATGGCAATCTTTTATATGCATGTTTATAATGACTTCAAAATCATCAAATTCAACTCAATTCATGTTCTTGATCTCAATTTATCTTTGAGTTCACATAATTACAACTCAAACTCATGAATTCATGTCTAATAACTCACCTAGAGGCTCAAATCTTCTAATTCTAGCTAGTTATTGGGCCTAGCCTTTTAAATCTTGAATTCCCTTGCAAAAATCCACAAGGATGGCATCTTTCTCTCTCTCTCTCTCTAAACCGGCCCGCTCTCTGTCTCTAGAATGTGATTTTAGCCAACATGAATTCAAGAGAAAGAATTGAGTGTATATAGGCCAATTTATAGGCTTGGCTAATCAAATTGATTAAGGCTAAGTAATGATACTCTAATTTAATCATTCTGAATCTAATTATTTTGATCCGAATCAATTTCTAATTAAATTTCACCACAGGCTCTAAAAATTACGCTAATCACAATGGCATAGTCAATTTCGGTTTCTATAGCCGATAATGCCTTCAATTTTCAGTTTACAACAGTAAGTTTAACAGATTTTCCTACAGTGAACAGATATAAGGTCAAAATCACATTTAATCATGCAATTAACACCCAAATTCAAATTAATCACATAATCACAACATAATCCCGATTAACTAACTTTAACACAGGACAGGGTTATTACATGAACTCCAATAATAGATACAAAAACTGAAAGCAATTACAATTGAAAAGTATTTTTGACCAACAAGATTGCCAATTACAAAAAATCTAACATTATATTTATAGAATTTCACTCTTACTCTTCCTTTTCAATTAGGTTTATTTGATTGAGTGTATGTCAAAAAAAATTGAATTAACCATGCATATCTATATAAACATAATGAAATTAATCAAATCTATTATTTCAATACACATCTAACTTAATATCATAGTATTTAGTTAATTTTTAACATATTTAATATTGTTTATTACCTTTTGTTATTTGCCCGTGTATAGCATGGATTTTACGCTTGTTTTAATGTGATAAAATCAAAATTTATCATATTATTATGCATTAATTTTTATAAAATGATCAAATTATAATTACATTAAAAGCCAAAGTAAAACTGCACTGAAGATCAAATTGAAACAATATAGGCTAAACGGCGAATTACACTAATAGTCTCTCTAGTTTGGGCTTGTGTCATTTTGATCATTGACTTTTCAATTGTGATACATTTGATCCTGAATTTTGAATCTTATTCTAAATAAGGACAGTTAAAGATAACATTACTCAATTTCAAGAACAAAGTTGTCAATTTGATAAAATATAAACTAATTTGACAAAAATAAACGTGAAAAAAATATTTTTAAAATTTCTACACACCAAAAATAAAGTTATGTAAAATTAATAAATCTTTTCGACATTTATTTATTTATTTATTTTACCAAATTAATTTTTATTATGTGTTTAGATAATGATTATGTAATGGGTAATTATTAAGCTTTTAATATGTAATCGATGTATTTAATATATGAAATATTTTTTTAGTTTTGAGTTTTTTGATTTGATGGATTGGTTTAATAATGATATCCCAGTTGTCACCATATTTGACTTCTGAAAAAATAAAAGCTAATTTAATAAAAATAAAAACAATCACTCATTACATGATCATCATTCAAACACATAATAAAAATTAATTTGGCAAAAATAAATAAATGTCTAAAAAATTTATCAATTTTATAAAATTTTATCTTCAATAGGTAGAAACTATTTTTAAAAATTTAAAAATATTTTTTTGACATTTATTTTTGTCAAATTAGTTTATATTCAATAAATTGATGACTTTGCCCTTTAAATTGAGAAATTGTATCTTCAATTGTCCTTATTTGGAATAAGACTCAAATTCAGAGTCAAATGTGTTACAATTGAAAAGTAAGAGACCAAAGTAACACGCGAGTAAAATGACACGAGCCCTAAACTATAGGAATCGTTAGTTTAATTCGCCCTAGGCCAAAATAAAATTTTGGTCAAACTATAGGATAAAATGTAATTATCCCATCTTGGAATATAAAATAGAAATAATTTGTCTCATATAATTTTTTTTGGAAGGATTAAAAAAATTTACAACTTAATTTATTTTTTATGGGGGTAAATGAATCAATAGTTGCATATGCTTGTATTTTAAAATTTATATTGATTTAGTTTCTATAAATTAAATATTTAAAAGATATTATCATAAGATCAAATACAATACTTTCAGGACATTTTTTTTTATAATTTATAAATTCAATAATTTGAAAATTTTACAATAAAGTATCTCCAATAACCAATACCGTGTTATTTTAAATATAAGTATTTATTTTTTCAATCAATAAAAGAATAATTATAAGTATAAGAAATATTTACATATAATGAGGAAAAAATGAACAATCACCACAAAATATATCAAACTCTTCTCTATGAGAATTAAACACAAGACCTCACACCACAAAAGTTGTTCCACAATCACAAAAATCATTACACAACCACTAAACTAAATGCCCTGCTTAAATAGAAGTATAGATATAGATTACTAACAGTTTCAATTTAATTTGGTGCGATCCTATGTCTTTCATTTTTTTTTTTTTTTTGTTTTTCTCCATTCTAAAAAATCTACAATCATAGGATACATATGTTAAAATGTTTATATGATCTAATCCTTGTAAAAAATAATAATAATAAAATAAAATAAAATAATTTAACTGAAACATAAAGACCTTGTTTGGTTTTATTTTGTGATATTATTTTAAAAATAATTTTTTGAAAAGAGTTTAAAAAAATTTAAAATTTGTTTAGTTATATATTTTGAAAATAGTTTTAGATAATTTGATACTTTTGTGATTGAATAGGTGACTATAAGAGAAAAGAGTGATTGAGGAGAGAAGAGAGAGAAAAAAATGATTAATTAATATATAATAAAAAGAAAAATAATTTTAAAAAAATTAAATTTTTAATCAAACATATTTTTTAAAAAATTTTCTCCAAAAATATATTTTTGAGAGAGAAACCAAATGTTAAAAAATATATATATATATATATAAGTTAAGTAAGAAGAGGACCAATGACCAAATGACGGAAAATTATTCACTAACTCGAGAATACCAATTCATCCACCTTTTGTCATTTAGAATGCTCCATTTTATCATACTGTCAGTAAAGGTCCCATCACATTGAAAACTCGCCGAACTCTTAAACCACACGTATATTAACCTCCAAACATAAGAACGTTCACAGTGGAGTTATTAGAGCATATGTTAATATCAATTGTAATTTTTTAACTAATTATTTTTTGTTTTTGCTCTCACAGTAGAGCTGCTAGTATGTATGTTAAAGTTATCAATTGTTAATTTGTGTTAACTTGTTTGTTATCTGTAACGAGGGTTTTAGCTAGTGGAGAGAAGTGTGTTTGTGGTTTTGTCGGTTGACCGACCGGACGTCCCGCTGCTTAACCGGTCAATAGCAAAATTATTATTATTATTATTTTACTTGTTGGGACTTTTTTTTTTACTTGAAATTTAATTTTCGACTTAAAATTTCTTATTAAACTAAATTATTTATTTATTTTATTTATTATATACATATATATATATATATATATATAACACACCTTAACACACCCCTTAACACATCCATTGCACCACCACTCACTCTCTAAAATTAACAAAGTCTTAATACATCTTAACAAATATTTTTGGGCCCCACTTCTATTACTTTTTATCATGTAACATAGATTAATACACTTTTTTAGCCAGCTCATTGTAGATGCCCTAATAATGTCAGTAGGGTCTATCACCATAATGTCAATAGGATCCCATCACATTGACAACTCACGTAACTCTTAAACTAGACGTATATTAACCTTTAAACATACCACCAGGGTTTGTGGCGTGGTGGAGGGTGCGGCATGTTTCACAGCAGGGAGCCCAGGTTCGATTCCTGGGAGGGGGCTGTGTGTTATCTCTTCGGAGAGCTCACCCTTTACTCCCCTCGCTCTTGGCCTCTGCTGCGGCGTGTGTCTGCCCTCCATTGGTGCCCTGGTGGTGGGTCCCTCACCTGGTGGGGGTTAATTCTTAGCTGGCAACTGGTTACCCCGGGGCTAGGGCCCAACGGGGCCGTGATGACACCACAGAGCCCTTTTTTACTGATCAAAAAAAAAAAAAAACCTTCAAACATAATAATGTCAGTAGGGTCTATTTTACCAATGTCAGTAGGGTCCCATCACATTGACAACTCACCTAATCTTAAACTAGACGTATGTTAATCTCCAAACACTAGGGGTTTGTTTGGTAACGTTTACGTTTTCAGTTTATATTTACAAAAATTTAATAAATTGGTTTTTATTTATTTTTAGAAAAACATAAATTACAAACGCGTTTGGTAATTGACAAAATGTTTAACAATATAAAAAAGAGTGATAAATGGCAAATGGTGGCAAGTGACGGCGGAAGATGGTGGTAGAAAGTCGTGACGGTGGGTGGTGGGTAACGGGTGGTGGTGGGTGGTGGAGGTTGGGTGGTGGTGGTGGTGGATGGGTGGGTGACGGTGGCGGGTAGTGGGTGGTAGCGAGTGGGTGGTGGTGGTGGTGGTGGTGGTAGCGGTGGTGGGTGGTAGATGGCGGATGGCGGTGGTGGTAGGTGGTGGCGGTGGGTGGCAGATGGTGGTGGTAGTGGGTGGGTGGGTGGGTGGGTGATGGTGGGTGGGTGGATGGCGGTGGCGGTGGTGGGTGGTGATGGTGGTAGTAGCGGGGTGTGGGTGGTGGATGGCAGGTGGTGGTGGGTGGTGTGGTGGGTAGCGGATGGTGGTGGTGGATGAGTGTGGTGGTGGGTGTGGCCAGTGGGTGGTGGTGGTGGTAGGTGGTGGGTGGTGGTGGCAGGTGGGTGGCGAATGGCGAGTGGTGGTGGGTGGTGGCGGGTGGTGATGGTGGTTGGGTGGGTTACGATGGCAGGTGTTGGGTGGTAGCGAGTATGTGGTAGTGGTAGTAGTGGCGGGTGGTGGCGGGTGATTGGCGGTGGTGGTGGTGTGGCAGTGGTGGCTGGTGATGGCAGATGGGTGGTGAGTGGTGGGGCGGTGGATGGTAGTGGCGGGTGGTGGGTGGTGGCGGGTGGATGGCGGTGGGTGGTGGTGGTGGTAGTAGTGGTGGCGGGTGGGTGGTGGTAGTAAGTGGGTGGCTAGTGGGTGGCAGGTGGGTGGTGGTGGTGGCGGGTGATGGGTGGTGGTGGCAGGTAGGTGGTGAGTGGTGGTGGTAGGTGGTGGTGGGTGATGGTGGCAGAAGACGATGGTGGAAAATGGTGGCGGGTGGTGGCTAGTGTTGGGTGGTAAAAAAAAAAAAAAAAACTCAAAATTCAAAACGGAAACACATTTTTTGAGTTTACATTTTTTTGCAAAATTTATAAACTGAGACCACAGATTTACAAATAAAAAATTTACTAAACAAGTTTTTATTTGAGTTTTTAAAATTTTTATAAATATAAACAGAAAACTGAAAACGTAAGTGTTACCAAACGGCACCTAGGCGGGTGCTTGATTTGTATTTTGTGATAAATTTTTTTAAAAAAAATTAAAAAAAGTAGTTTAGAAAAAAAAAAATTTCATTTATTTGGTTATATATTTTAAAAATAGTTTTAAAGTTTGGAAATTTGGAATGTGAAAAATCTAGAAACCCCCTAGATGTTGATTTGTGATTATGTATCAATTTTAAGCAGAATATAAAAAAATAACAATCCCAATCAAACAATCAAAAGAAAGAGACACAAAGATTTTACGTGGAAAAACCACAATTGGACACCTTTCAATTGTGATTAAAAAACCACGGGCAACAACCACAAGAACAATCCACTAAGAAGATATAAAGGAATTACACAGGTATCACTCTCAATTATCTAGCGAATTCACAACGCCTAATTGAACCAACCTCTATGTGCCTCTTCCAATCCCATCTTCAGCACGGAATTGTCTTTCTGATGAGCCACTCTGGATTCCCTCCAAAGCTTCAGGCTCGAATTCTTCAGAATTCACAACTGAAGAACAACTCTCTCTTTTGTGTATAACAAACAAACCTTTAATGTACTCTCTTTAAACCATGAGTTAAATACTCAATAAAACATCAAAGAAAACAAAATATCCCCAGATATAAACCTTTAAGAACCAAAAAGAAGATCTGGAGGACTTCAATCAATTAGTCAATGAATAGCATAGACTTGGGAGAAACCCAACTATTTATAGAAAACCAAAGCAATCCTAGTTGGAAAGAAAACCAACTTCTTGAAGAAAACCAACTTCTTGCAGAACTCCAAAGTAATCCTGTTTTTGAAGGAAACCAACTTCTTAAAGAACTCTTGTTACAACTTTGGTTTGATCCATAGAATTTGATAACAAAAGGTCCTAACAATCTCCCCCTTTGTCAAATCCTAGATAAAACCAATCTAAAACAATTTTCCTAACAAAATCTCTCAAGCAGCACTACCAACTATGAACCAACACTCAAATCCATGCTTTTGAACAATTATCCTGAAATAAAATAACCACACACAAGCCAACCAAAATATGTGGAACTAGATTAAATAACAAAATATAAATCAATCCATAAACAAAATACTAACAATCCAACTGTACCAAAGATGGATATAAGCAAAAGTAAAAACACTGTACCATCAACCAACATCAAACACTGGTAATGATGAACCAAACTACTCTCCCTCACTAAAAGCAACCACAAACATTGAAAACAGTGAACAAGAAGAAAAACGACAAAAAAAAAAAAAAAATATGGTGAAGCAAGCAAGGAATTTCAAATTTGCACCTTAAAAATCTAGAAAACACCTTGATACACACAAGACTATCCAAGAAGCACAATTACTTGAAAACACAATGTGCACAGCCTCTAGAAAATTCCTCATAAAAGAAAGTGATGCATTATGTGAAAAGCATAGATCCCATGATAAAAGTGTGTGTGTGACTCTTGGAGTTCGACAAACACAAGATTCAAATTCTAGTAGTGATATGAAAGCTGGACCTCCGACAAGAGAATCTAAGCACAACTAAGGAAAGTCAAACCACTAGGAATCAAGGGGTATTTGGTGAGTAAAGGCGGAGGCTCCCCCTCAATCAATGAATCCTTTATTTTTTTCTTTTTTTTTTCACATTTTTTTTCTCTTTTCTTTCTTTTGCATATTTATTTTCTTTCTTTTCTTTCTTGTGCACACTTTTTTTTTCTTTTCTTTTGCACACTCATCGGCGGCTGACACGCTCAAGAGTATGGAAACCGAACCAGAGAAGCATGGATATATTAATGATGGCCTGGTTGGTGACTCTGAGGTAGCCTTTTCCTCATGCCTGGACTCCAAAGAACAGAGGGGAAAGCCATGGAGATGCAAAAAGATGGAAGGTGGTTAAGAGACTCAACATCACCCATGATATGCTAGTAAAGGTCAATTCCTCTAGAAAAGCAAAAGATACATGCCAGAAGTCCATAAAAAAAAATCACTAAGGCCGAAGACTCCCATATTTGCTAATCCAAGAGTGTGTATAGAATGAGACATACTAATCAAAGAACACACACTCCAAAATGAGTAATGACTAGAGAAAGTACACACATGTTAACATGTAATGGATATTCTCATCAATTCCAATATGCACCAAGGACCACTCAAAAATTTCAAGCTTGCAAAACCATACAGGAAAATCTTTTTGGATTTTTTTTTTCTTTTTTTTTTTCAATAATAAAGCAAGACAAAAAAAAACAAACATGCACACATTTTTTTTTCATTAAAAAAAACACACAGACCCAAAAAACTAAACAGAGTAAACACATTAACACAAGTCAAGTTTTCTTACCCAAATCTTTTTGGTTTTAACAAAATCAGGTCTAGCGGTCTTGGTAAATGTCATGGTGTTGTGAACACCCTCATGAATCTTGGTATTCCGCCTAGACAAGTAAGGTTGTCTCCTAACCCAAAAAGTATTCGAATTTTTACCCTTTTGAGACATTCTCCTATGCAACTTATAACAAAAAGGGCGAATATGACCATGCATACCACAATGATGACAAATAAAAACAGGGTGTACCTTCTTTTCTTTTACCTTACCAACTCTAAGAAGTTTGAGAAGTCTTTTCTCTTGTTGAATCTTTTGTCCTCCCTTTCCTTGAGTTATTGTATCATGAGATGTGCAAGCACTCTGTTTTTGCTCTCTCTTATCTCCAAAGCCAATGCCACTATTGTCTGAATAGATTTGTTGAGACCCAATGATATCCTCTAAAGTCTTTGATCCTTTGTTCCAAAGACCAATGGTAACCATGGCACACTTTAGCTCTTCCTCTTTCTGGATCATTAGTTTTTCCAAAGCAACTTGAGACATCTCGAGAGATTCAATCTTTTCTTCATATATGGCATGAGTTTCCTGTAGCTCATCCCTCTCTATCTCACAAGTCAACAGTTTTGCACAAAGGACTTGTTGATCATCAGCTATCTTGATGGCATAGATCCTAGCCTCGGAAATCTCCTCCTTAAGTTTGACATTCTCACATTCACATGCTTTGAGTTTCTTTGTGAGTTTGTCATTCAATTTGAATAACTTAAGAGACTCCTTATACAACTTTTCATAAGCTTGTTCAAGCTCTTCATTATCACTCTCAGAGGATTCATTATTAGTGGTATTCTCAACCGACCTCTTTAAATCCATTATCACAAATTAAACAAGATCTCGTTCTAAAAAAAATATTTTTGTTTTAAACAAAATAGAACGACCCGCTCTGATACCAATTGAAAAATCTAGAAACCCCCTAGATGTTGATTTGTGATTATGTATCAATTTTAAGCAGAATATAAAAAAATAACAATCCCAATCAAACAATCAAAAGAAAGAGACACAAAGATTTTACGTGGAAAAACCACAATTGGACACCTTCCAATTGTGATTAAACTCCACGAACATGACCACAAGAACAATCCACTAAGAAGATATAAAGGAATTACAGGTATCACTCTCAATTATCTAGCGAATTCTAGCGCCTAATTGAACCAACCTCTATGTGTCTCTTCCAATCCCATCTTCAGCACGGAATTGTCTTTCTGATGAGCCACTCTGGATTCCCTCCAAAGCTTCAGGCTCGAATTCTTCAGAATTCACAACTGAAGAACAACTCTCTCTTTTGTGTATAACAAACAAACCTTTGATGTACTCTCTTTAAACCATGAGTTAAATACTCAATAAAACATCAAAGAAAACAAAATATCCCCAGATATAAACCTTTAAGAACCAAAAAGAAGATCTGGAGGACTTCAATCAATTAGTCAATGAATAGCATAGACTTGGGAGAAACCCAACTATTTATAGAAAACCAAAGCAATCCTAGTTGGAAAGAAAACCAACTTCTTGAAGAAAACCAATTTCTTGCAGAACTCCAAAGTAATCCTGTTTTTGAAGGAAACCAACTTCTTAAAGAACTCTTGTTACAACTTTGGTTTGATCCATAGAATTTGACAACAAAAGGTCCTAATAGAATGATTTGATATTTTGTTGTAGTTGAGTAGATGTATGTAAGAGAAAAAATGATTGAGAAAGAGAGAGGAAAAAGAAAAAAGTGATTAATTGATGTGTAAAGGAGATAAAGTGATTTTACAATTTTTTTTCAAAAAATTTAACAATCAGGATACATCCCTTTAAAAAGGGAACACTAAACCAGCTCTAATGATTTAAAAAAAAAAAAAAAGTAGACACGGCCATCACATTATTAGAGCTCCCCCTACAGCTCCAAAGCATTTTTCAAAATTTAAACCAAACAAAATTTTAAAAAATTTTCACAAAAGTTGTATCTTGAGATACAAACCAAACAAGTCCTAGACATCTATTGACCTCCAAACAAGAAAAAAAACAAAAGTTGTCGTGGGAAACATATGGAAGTTAGGAACAGGAATATTCTCAAAAAATATTTTAACCCCACAAATTAATAAACAAATAAAACAAAAGTCGAACCCTAAAAGGTCCAACTTGTCTCATATTTGAGATCAAAACTGGACTGTCTAGTCCGGCCTATGAGTCCATTTTTTAGCCCCATTTCAATGTGTAAAACTCGTCGAGTACTATATTTTTGTAAAAAATTATGTTGACCGGATATCGATAGCTATTTGATTAGATCAAATTTCTGTCAATCGTTTATTTTTTTACTGTTTATTTTTTTTATGCAAATCTAATACGATCAAATAGCTATCGATATCTGATCAACGTAATTTTTTACAAGAATATAGTACTCGATGAGTTGTACACATTGCACAGTTCAAATTATCGAAACTGGATCCAAAATGAGCCCATAGGCCGGACTAGATGGTCCAGTCTTGATCTCAAACATGAGACAAGCTGGACCTAACCCTAAAAACCTAGTTCCACACCCTTTGCAAATTCACCACTGCCGAAAAATCGAAAAAGAGGAAGAAGGTAGTAGTCTTGCCCTATTTTCTGACACTATGTTGTATGACAAAGTGATGAAAGATGAAGATTTTCAAAGGTATATTTTACTAATTTTTTAAAAATAATTATGATTTATGACATTTTTTTGATATGACTTGTGGTAACTATTTAGATACTTCTCGAATAGCTTATATTGATATGATGTAGGGGTGGGTATGGATCGATTACGGTCACAGAACTGCCAATCTACCATCTGTCCGTCAAATTGGTGGATTGGAGAAAATCAATCAACATCCGTCCACCAATTCGGCAGATGCATATTGAGCGGATTGGCGGATGAATGCAAATCAATTTAACGGTTTAAAATTTTATAAATTTTTAACATAATTCAACATGTTCTTCTAAATTTTTTTCAAGTCTTACAGTGTATGCAAACAATCTGTAAAAATTTGCAAAATGTACAATGTGCAACTTGCATATTGCACTACAATAATTACGACAGTCATACCTCAGAGCGCAGGGTGTGAAAGTACCCATTTAGAGCAAATTTAGAAGCAGAGTATACAGCCTGACCTAGTGCAGGTGCCTTCCCTGCAACATTGCTCATCTGCAAATGAAATGAAGTTAAAAATAAAACAAATATGATGATAAATAGGAAATAAAAAATAAATAAATAAATAAATAAAGAAACAAAAAGCAACATCTGTCTGAAAATAATGGGGTAATTTTCTCATCAATTAGCATGACCAATACCCACCCAGCCAAAAAAAGAGAAACAATGAGAAAAAAGGCATTACCAAGTAATGAAGCCACTAATCAATAGAAAAAATTACATAACCAATTAATTCTTCTGGATAAATATCATAATTTTGTGCCCCCCCTCCCCCCCCCCAAAAAAAAAAAAAAAAAAAAAAAAAAAAAGAGTTGAAAACTTGATTGTAATGGATAATCCAAGTAATGAATTTCATGTCAAGGTCCACCATTTAGGTCAGTATTTTGTCTTCATGCATGAAGATGATAACATGGATTCATCTTACCCCAAACTAAAAATTAAAAAAAAAAAAATAAAGTTTCTAGATAGAATTCATCTTACCATTGGGAACATCTTACCAAACAAATCGGATTTGGATTTGCAAAACAATCTAATCCATTGACAAGCCTAATTTGTACTAGCCATACATTCCCTGGTGTGCAAAAGAAGAGAGGGTCATCATCAACTCAAAATGCATCTTCATCTAGATAGCAAGACTTTTGCTTTCATCGTTCAAAAATTGAAACGATTTAAAAATATTTCGAAAACAAAAGGGATATGGTGCAAAAAAAAAAAAAAAAAAAAAAAAAAAAACAATGGAAATGCAAGGAATCATCTAGAAACATAAACTAAAAAAAAGCCCAAACATCGCATAAACCAATTGGGAGTGATAAGTTCAATGAATTGTATTTGCATATTAAAAACTTCAGAAACAAAATTTACCCAAAAAGCAGATGAACTGCAATTCACCAACATTAAAGAAGAAGAAAAAATTCAAAGCAAAATTGTCACAGGAAATAATCAAATACAAAAGCACAAACATCGCAGAAACCAACTGGGAGTTATAAATTCAAGTAAGTATATTTGCATATTACACATTTACGAAACAAATTTGACGCCAAGCCCCTAATTACTAAAATAATAATAAATAAATAAATAACAAAAACATAGAACAGTGTCTTGAGGACACACTGTCGCCGATCGCCAATCAAAGACAAAAAGAGAAGAGAAGTGCAAAGAAGAGAAGAATACATTCGAATTGATGATTTGATCGCTGCTCGCCGCCACTGTCGCCAATCGCTGATTGTCGCTAGCCACCACTGTCGCCAATCGCCACTCGTCGCTTGCCTCCATTCAAATGAGAGACAGAGACATATAGTGTTGTTTCGCAACCTAGGGCTCTACAAACCTGAAATGAAATGAAAAAAATGGGGGCAAGACGGAGGGAAAAAGAGGGGGGGGCAAAATTAAGTTTGGATAGGCAGGTCGGGTAAGTTAGTGAATTTGGCGGTTTATCCATGACCCAACATGCACCCTCAAAAATGATGTTTTTGGACCCGTATCTACCCGCCATATGTCACACATCCACTCAAAATGTGTCAGGTCGGGTCAGGCGGATGTGGTAGGTTGGCTCATCCACTGCACACCCCTATTATGGATATTTATGCTTTTTTTTTGTTTAATTTTTCAAATACTATTTTTAAGATGATTTTTTTTGTTTGTTTTTAATGAATTTTTTTATATGATAATCAATTTTTTTTTTCACTTTTTAAATACATTGTAGATGTGTTTAAAAAAGTAAAATAAATTAATTAAAATGTATAAAACAAATTACTAAAAATAAATAAAAATCTGAACAAAATTATGTGTATTTTTGTTTGGGTTTCGTTTGTTTTTAGTGAAGTTATATATATAGTTAATTTTTTTTTTTAAAATGTATCTAATCGTGATGTATCTAAAAATAAACAAAAAATTGACTAAAATATGGAAAAAAAAAAATTAGAAGAATTTTAGATAATCCTTTAAATAGTTTGGAAGAACTTATATTATATGATATGAAGTTTAGTTTTTAGTAATATTATTTGTGTCTAACTTACAAGAATTTTGCAATTAAGTGTAATTATATATATATATATATATTAAGTTTTAAGAGAGTATCACGCAATAATATTACCCTTCACCAATCATAACTATTAATTTTTTATGTTATCTTCTCAAATATTAATATAAATTGTTGAATCCTTATCAGTCAAAATGGTAAAAGGCACCATCTTGGCCATACTCTCCCAACATGAAAAAATTGCTCATGATTTAGGCCTTAAATAAGGCATATCATACTACGCTAGTTCTTAACATTTTTTATGGTTATAAAAATACAATCGTAGTTTCTAACATTTAATACAAAAATTATTGTAGAAATTAACACTTCTAGTGATGCTGAAAGAAGTGAACGTGACTACATGTTTGTTGCAAGGCAAGAAAAAAGTGATGACAATTTGTTAAATAAGGTGGTATGTAGTGAAGAGGAAGCATATGCTTTATACAATAATTATGCATTACGAATGGGTTTTAGTATTCAAAAAGGAAAGCCAAGATATTATAGTGGATCAAAGAACATAAGGCAACGTGAATTTTTTATGTTCTAAAGAGGGTTTTAAAGTAGATGAAGACCCTTGTGAAGAGAAAAAATTGAATAGGCTAGAAACTAGAACTAGTTGCAAAGCATTTATTCGTTTTACTGTTGAAGATGAAATTTGAAGGATTACTGCCTTCAATCCTAAACATAATCATGAACTTGCATTACAATCAAAGCGACATTTGCTAAGATCTGATCGTCACATTTCAAAACCGAAGGCAGGTGTGATTGATTCTATGGTAAATGCGGGTCTAAGCACAAAGAATGCTTATTCATATCTAACAGAAGAAGTTGGAGGCAGTGAGAATGTGGGTTTTACCAAAAGGGATTGTTATAATTATGTGAACAAGCAAAAGATGACAATGATTAGCGCTAGAGATGCTTAAAGTCTATTGAATCATTTTAAGCAAAAACATACAGAAGATCTCATGTTCTTTTTCACAGTTCAAGTAGATCAAGAAAATCGCATGACTATTTTTTTTGGAGAGATGGCAGATCAAGGGTTGATTATGATTGTTTTGGAGATGTGGTTGTTTTCGATACCACCTATCGCACCAATAAGTATAATTTGATTTGTGCTCTATTTGTTGGTGTTGACCACCATTGGCAAAATGTGATGTTTAGTTGTGCTTTTCCTTTTAGGTGAAACCACTGATTTATTTATATGGTTGTTTAAATCATTTTTAGAACCAATGGGGATTCGGTCTCCGATTACAATTTTTATTAACCAAGATCAAGCCATGTCTAATGCCTATTGGGGCGGTATTTCCAAATACACATCGTCGACTATGTTTGTAGCATATTTCGAAAAATGCTCCTTATTTGGGGGAGTTAAATACTAACACAGAGTTCAAGTACCTTTTCAGCAAAGTGCCAAAAATATTGTGATTCTACACTAGAATTTCAACAAACTTGGAATAAAATGATACAAAATTTTAGTTTGGAGAGTCATCGGTGGCTTAATATGATGTACAAGATTCGACACAAGTGGAAAACTGCATTCACTAAGCATAATTTCACTGTTGAATTTAAAGTTTCCTCAAGGAGTGAAAGTACAAATAATGTTTTGAATAACATAGCAGATAAAACAACTAGCCTCACTAAGTTTGTTATTGAATATGACAATGTAGTGGCAGGTATGCATTCTTCAGAGTTGGATGAAGATTTTCGATGCAAGCAAGGTGCCCTCCAAAAAGCAGTAAAAAAATATTTAAAAAAATATATAAAAAGTGGTATTTGGGTCCTACAACTCAAGTTTACACCTGTAAGATATTTAAATTATTTGAAAACGAATTTCTCAATGGTCTTGTAATGGTGTGGAAGCAAGTTGATTGTCGAGATACAGTTGATGTCTTCGAGTTGAAAGAAGAAAATAGTGAAGGGGTACGTATTGTTCACTTTGATCATCTCACTAACAACATTTCTTGTTCTTGTAAGAAGTTTGAATCATTAGGAGTTCTTTGCTATCATGCATAGCGGATTTTTAGTATGAAATTGTTCTTGTAAGAAGTTTGAATCATTAGGAGTTATTTGCTATCATGCATTGAGGATTTTTAGTGTAAAAAATTTCATTGCAATTCCAAGTCAATATATTTTGAAACGTTGGACCAAAGATGCTAAGAAAGGGATGATGGCTTATGAACAAGGTACCAATTCCATTTCGAATGGTAAAGAGGCTAAGATCATATGGCGTAATAGTATGATACATGTAGCTAATACAACTATATACAGGAGTCAAAGCAATGATAGCCTTAAGAACATTTGCCAAAAGATACTTGTACAATTTGATGAAAAAATTAAAACAAAGTTTGCAAGGTTGAAATTGGGTACAGTTATGCATGTTGAAGAAGATCAAGCCATACAATGTGATACCACTAACATGTCAGTGTTGGATCCCCCACATGTGAGATCAAAAGGTGTACAAAACACTATACTTAAAGTGCATTTTGAAAAACCGTCACAGGGTGCATCAACTTCGTGTGAGAAACTTTTTTTTATTTATTTATTATTATTTGGATTCATCCGTGAGAAACTATTTGCTTGCTCAATAAATGCTACATTCTCATCCGTGATAATTATTTTTTAATAAAGTTCTTATGTTGTAAGTTATTTGTGATTTATGCACATACTCAAAAAAATCAAAACAGGTAAAGCAAGGACCATCACATGCCTCACTTGGTATCACATATGATACAACAACCTTCCAACCACCAAATGAGTCCCCTTATGGTAAGACCAACAGATGCCTACATAGATGGTCAATCTTACCCACCATGGACCATGCATGCACATGTATTGAATATTTATATTGATTCACAAAATTAAAATATCTACTATTTACAATTAAAATTATGGTCATAATTAATTTTAAGTACAAACTATTTCCATGCGAGGATATGAATTTTGCAGATATTCCATTTACAACTATGTTACAAAGTGTTGATGTTATAAACCAATTTAGTCAAGTAAATATTGACACAATTCATTTATTTATTTGGATGCCTTTATTTGTTAATATTATGATATACATTTATTGTTCTCTTAACAAAGGCTGAATTTGTATAATGTTTTTAATATGTTGTTTAGAAAAATAATAGTCACACAAAGAAGCTACAAAAGTAAGATAGGAGCTGTGTATAAAACCATTTCCAACCGTTCACCAAATTCATCATCAAATTCAAATTTGCTGAAAAAGAGGTACTTTTTATGCTCCTACAGTTTCACCAAAATGGTATCAAATTGAGAAAATATCAAACATTTCACCAAACTAAGGATTGCTTGCACCTTTCAGCAATTTACTTTGTATAGCCGTTGAGTGTGGACCACTGGACGACCGGCCCCGGATGACCACCTTAAACAAAATTTTGTGAAAATTTTACACTAAGAGGTCAATCCCCTGTGGTCGACCACCAACAATTAATTGCTCTGCTTCCTTGAGATGTCCATATCTAGTCCACCATAAAAACATAGTGATCCAAGTCTGGGTCAATCCCAGAATTTGTTTTCATTTTCCCAAATTCTCTTTCCCAAAAAAGTGAATTACTGAGTTATTTTTGTTGTTGTTGGCCTCCTCCTTTTGCTATTTATTCTTGGCACTTTTTCTCTTCTTTGCACCTGATGGCATGATTGATGGGTTCTTGTTGGGAAGGGAGGGGCTAATAGAAATGAAGTAAACCCAAGATAGACATGTGAAGCAAAAAAGTGAAATTTAAGAAAAGAGAAGGAAAAAAAGAAGAGAGAAAACCTAGGAAAAAAGTGAATGAACCTTGAGAATGCCATTGCAGGCACAATGAGCCTCCATCTGATGCTCTTCATCTTCCTCCTAAAAAATCCTACACTCTTTCACTACCTTTTATGAACAACCCACACCTCCACCATTGCCGTTCTTAACGAAGACTACTCCACTCTTATTAACAGAAGACAACAAATCATTATCAATCACTACTTCACTACCACCACCATTAGCACCACTAGCACCTCTCAAGAGTCTCTCTCATTGACAGACTCAAAGCATGATGATGCTATTAGCCCATCAACACACACCATGAATTCATCCACTATCTCTTCTCTGCTTATACTGTTGTTTTTTTTTTGTTTTTTTTGCATTGACCGGTTTGCCCAGTCGACCGGTGGTTTGATGAAAACTCAAATTCTTCCAATGGAGCAGGCAATATCAGATGGAGGAACTTGTCCTTTTTTACTCAAATTTGATGAAAATTCTGGTGAACCATTGGAGATGCTCTAAGGGGTTGAGAGACTTACACAAAGCAATACTTTCAAGGTGGGAAAGACAAAAATTTTAATTCAAGTTGTGGTTTTTTTTTTATTTTTATTTATATATATATGTAATGGAGCTTTATATACGAACAATAGTTTTTTATTTTTTATTTTTTTTTATTTCTTTATAAGATTATAGATGAAAAGACAGGTTGAATTTCAATACTTGATTATTGATTGTGGTAGTGAATTTTTTGATAAATTTTTTTGGATATATATATAACAAATTGAGATGACATTCATTAATAGAAAAAACTTAAAAAGTGAAATGTAACTCAATAAACTAACATTAGTTTGTAAAGAAAAGTTCAAATTTTTATTTATTTATGTGACACTATTCTTTTATTTATTTATTTTGAGAAATTTTGTTTTAGATTGCAAAAACAATGACAAACATATATGGAATTGACATTTCAATGGAAGAACTAGACATTGCAATTTAGTTGTAAGGAACCAATTAAGAGACCAATTAGTTTGCGGTTTGAAGCAATATTTTAACGCAATTCATCTCATATTGTTATCTTTTGAAAAATAATATAAACACAATACATCTCACTATTTCTACTTGTGTGAGTCGATTTCTGACCACACTGCCAAACTGGTATTCAACTGCAAAGCACCGGCAGAATAGATTAAGCCCATACGACCTGTCACAGAAAGAAGAGATTCCGGCGGTGGTTCGTCCACCCGGGGGCACTCCGATGATCAAGTCAGTTATCTCTCAAAGATAACAAAAGTGCTTAACTCACTATTCAGAATACAAAAAACGTACATTAAGACCCATGAGGGTGCCTCTTTTTTATAGCCAACACTGACCTAATCCCAATAGAAGCCTAGCTCCAATGAATTATGTCTCAATGTTAATCTTGGACTCCCAATTAGATTGGGATAAACTCTTTAAGAGTCTTATCTTTATCCAGACTGAAGTCCTCCCCAATTCTAGGACTCTTGTCCCTTATCCGCTTATCTCGGATTCCGGTATCTCCACAGATAATCTCGACCTAGCCGAGATTACCTCACTGTCATGACCAGGACACGTGGTACCTCGGCTGACACTTCGGTGCCACCTCGGCCACGTGTTGTCATTCAAAAATTATGTCCCCACAACTGCCACCTAGGTTCTATTACCTCGGCATTTTGAGGTGATGGAACCTATATCATTTCTTCCACTTAGCACGTCGGCTAAGCTCGCTTTATCCTTCATTATCGAGGTCATCATTCGTTGGCCCATATGACCAAGACCTGTAATCTGTTTTCATCAATGCCTTAGAAGAAATAACCAAGTCGGTTCAAATTATTTAACCGAGATCATCCTCCTAGCCGAGGTCTTTGCTTCATTAAACTAAGAACTTCAAGAGTTTCAACACGCGTGAGCTGTCACGCACAATATTTCAACCATTTCTGCCACGCGTCTTTCCCCTACTGAACCGTTCCTGACACGCGCCATTAAGTCGCATCGCTCATGCATGTGTCGTCTGACGAGCACGTCGTCCTAAGCACATTGATGGTATTTTGCCACCATTCTCCGCGTTTGATCAAAATCACCTCTCTCTCCGTCTTTTCACTTTTTCACCATCATTTTCGTGCAATCTCTCTCTCTCTACTCTCCCAAATCCGCCATGGTTTCAAGCCTTCAAGCTCTGCAACCACTTTCATTCTTTCCCTCCGGCGAAGCTTTTGCTGACCTTTTTCGATTGCTGCCATCACTTGACTCCGGCGTACTTAACACCGGCTTCACTCCTCTAGTAAGCCACTGCTTCCTTTCGTTTCATTTTCTTGCTTTACTTCAAACTGTTGCGTTCGTATTCTGATACTGTGACTTCATTCATGTTCTTGAATTTTCACTTATGTTGTAAATTTTTCCTTGCTTGCAATTTGTTTCTAGGTATACGCACATACGCACAATCTGTTCATACACTTGGTTTTTTTGCCACTATTTTTGGCCTCACTCCCTTGTACACTCTGTCACAGTGTTCTTGGTAGTTCATCAATTTTCTTGATTCTGAATTATTATTCTTGTTTTTTTTTCCTGTGTCTTTTTTCCAGATTCTTGCCTTCAATCCTTGTTTACATAGACTTAGGTTTGGGATTTGTTGTAGAACTCATGAATTTTAGGAAAAACCGAAACGAATTCCCTTTAAATCTTTCAGAAAAATTTGCCCCAACACACTTGCAGTTTTTAGCCAAGGTCCCTCAAACCCCTACAAAACACTTCCTTCTAAAATCCAGTACTTTCCCCTTAAGCCGACATCATGGGTATGTAGAGGTATAGGGTAGACACCCCAACCAAGTTAGAATATTTCAGGCAAGAGTTTTCTATCCCTGCCAACGTTCATCTCAGGTTGGCAGGGGGCGACGACTCCATTATGCCTAACGAGAACTTCATGCCCTTCCCTGTCGTAGCTTTCACAGAATGTGGACTCAGGTTTCCACTTGACATCCTTTTCTGAGAAGTCCTCCATTACTACAAATTGAACCCAATGCAGCTCACCATCAACTCTTACCGAGTTATCAATGGCATAATAGCCTTAGCCAAAAAAAAGAACGCTAGGGTTACTCTTGCCGATATCCAGTATTGCTACACCATGTGTGGCCTTAGTTTAGAGAAAGGCTATGTCACGCCCCAAACCCGCCCCTAAAAGTTTGGGCATGACTACTTCAGAAACGGACACTTAATTCGATGAACATAAGTTATGGGGCCTGAACGGAAGTATTCTTTATATGAAATAACATGAAATAAAAAAAATAAAAAGAAACTACATCCATTGAGTAACCACTATCATGCCAGGATCACAAACAGTGCATCGAAAGGTGAATATTACATATACACATACAAACCCCGCTCCTTGCTTGGGCGTATAACAAAAATAGTGGAACATATTATAGACAATTAACGTACGAGTCAAAAGCTTAGCAAAACTCCTCAAAAATGGGTAGGCTTTATTTAAATGCCCGGACACACAGAGGTTGACAAGAGAGGGATGAGCATCGAGGGTCAAGGCTGACCTCTAGACTTGGTACCTACAGAATCAAACAAAATATAGAGTGAGACAATCTCAGTGAATAACAGTACTTAAACAATTCAATGCTTATGATACGTATCAACGCTTATATAAATAAAGAGAGCATATGATTAATTTGATTCTGTCTTAAGTTCAGAATGGTCTTATCGGTTCACAAATTCACAGATTGGCCCTCACAGAACGGCCATAGGCCTCACAACTTTCACAGAACGGCCATAGGCCTCATAACTTTCACATCGGCTTTAAGCCCAGTTCACATATGTATGGACTCAAGAGGTGGCTCATACGGATTCTAGAGATGGCTCGCATTGCAGCACTTAGTTTCGTACAGCACTTTGTTCCATACCAGAAATGAATAGGTCTAACAGATTATACCGAACAACTCATCTCATATCATAGCATAACGGAACGGATAAACAGAACAGAATAATTCACATCATAGTGTGGGTCACATAATAACATTATTGATATTCAATTCTTTCCTCAGATTGAGTTATTCATAGCTTAATATGATATTTAGCATACTTTCTCAACGGTTACTAACATATAAAGCAACATGTATAAAGTATCGTATAAAGTCATGTTCCCATTCAATGGCATGTTCCCAGTACACGGGCTTACATTCACGATTTCTTCTTGTTAACCAACTTCACAACATTAATAGTTTGTATGCAATTTGTATACGGAATCACAAGTAATTTATAGATTGTAGCACCTTACAGATAATCTTTAAATGTAACTGGAATGCAGAGTAGTTCCAGAGTCATACCAATGTATCCAGCTCTTTCAATATTCACACAAGTTTGTACCGATTTCCCATCAACATCTATGTTACCATAATCACTTGCGAGGAACAAAACGTTAATAATAATAAGAATTATTACTAGTAAGTAAATGTTCGATTACAGTACTACTGCTCATAGTGGTAGGTCTCTGATAGCGGTGGAACGATGTCCTTGTCTTGACCTACAAACATAATGCACATAGCAGATTATGAGAATAAAACCAATCTCTTTTTATTCCTCACCCAATAGCTATGATGGTTCTAGACTCATTAGTCCTCCATGGGTTACAATCCATGTCTCATAAAATAGGAGGAATGGATAGGAGAAGGGTTCAGGCGAAGAAACGGTACAAATTCAGTAAATAGAAAGTGAACAGTCGTCACTAATTTGGGCATAACTATTTCTATACTTAGAATTTTGGAGTGAAATTACACCAATGAAAACTAGACTTCCGGGGCTTGATTTTAGGCTCAAGAATCACTCAAAACGGAGTCCGAATGCCAAAGATATACTTGTTCAAAGTTACCCAATACATGCTAAAACAGGGGTGGCTGCTCGTGCGCCCACCTTGGCCACTCGTGCGGCCCAATTTCGCTCGAGCGGAAGAACTCGGCCGCTCGAGCGCCCAAAAGCAGAATGAAAACCCCTCTTTTCCCCTCTTCTCCGCACGTGCGGCCATGGCCTTCGCACGTGCGGTCTAGCCCCTGTTTGGCAGTCCGAAATGCATACAAAACTCCATTCTTGGTGAGCATTCGTAAGGTCTAAATTAGATCTTTTAAGTGCCAATTCATGGTTCAAAAATCATGTAATTAAACAAATACAATCATACACAATCTCAATCATACACAATCTAGGTTGAACTAGATCTTTACACCCATGAACACAACTTGATCACACCTACTTGTTCTCAAACATGGAGAATCAAATATAAGAGGCTATTTCCTTTACATTCAATCCCTTTATTCTTCATGATGCTCACATACAAACACATGTAGCCATATACTTACATAGTTGGATTCAAGCTTAACAATATAAAGAGCAAGATATAAATTCCTCTAGATCATACAACATCAAGACATTTCTACTTCAATTCAAGGAAGAGGGTTGAACTAGAGAAATTAAACTTACCTTAAGCTTTAGAATCTCTACCCCCTTTCACTTCCTCACTTGCTCCCTTGAAGACCCAATCTCTTCCTTCCAAACCCTTATTCCTCTCCAGGAGATATTTTCAAGTGTTGATCTTGCTTAAGAAAACTTAGTTATAGATATTCATATATAAAAGTATATAGGACAAAATCCAATCGTTTAATCATTCCGAAATTGAAATTTCGTAAACATGCTTAATAGTACTTGAAAATTATGTTGATCACATATATATAATCAATTTCAGATAATTAAGCTGTTAAGGCTTCTAATTTCTGATTCAACCATTGTAGATGTAATAGATACTTTTCTTGTTAGACAGATAGACATCCTTAAACATGAATTTCACTTACTTAACCTTAATTTCTCATGGGATGTTACAGTAAGCAGTTATAGTAAGCATTTAAAAGCACAAAACAAGGACTGAAAATATATCAGAAAACATGTACGAGGGTCGGGTTATTATAGGCTATATCTGCTATCTTAAGCCGAGGTCGACCCAATACAAACTCATCGCCGACTTCCCTAATTCCAACAAGGGTGCTGGGGACGATTATTTCATCGTCTCAGGCAACTGGGAATTCTCACCAGATAAGGACCTCCATCTTTATCTGTTGAGCCGATCAGTTTTTAAAGAGGGTGATGGTAAGAGCCAAGTGTTATACTTACTTGCCTTCAAGTTCTTTATACTGTGTTCCTTTTATATATGTGCTAACGTCTGCCTTTTCTTGCAGCTTTTCCACAACCACCAAAGGATTTTCGCAAGTCCTTCTTTCCCAGCAAGGACCTCAAAAAGCTGTTAGGTCTGCCAATTGAGCGGCGGAAAGCTCCCTTGCTGCTCAACTACATCTCGACTTACAACTCCGCATTGCCTGACGTCCAAAAAAAGAGCAAGTCGCCTCCTTCTGCTACAACTCCTCCACCAACTTCATCTCCTCGACCAGATCAGGGGTCAACCTCTGACCGAGCAGAATAGCCATCGATCTCGGCTTCACAACTGATCCCTCCATCTCAACGCAAACGCCGACGTCGAACTACAATCGCCGCCGAGATGGGTCGTAAGAAAGCTATTGCAGACGACCTTTTAGCCGACATTCCCGATACTGTCACCGCACAACCAGCACCATCCCAGCCTCCGCCAAAGCCAAAACAAAAAAGGCTAAAGAAAGCCCAACCCAAGGCAACAGTGACTCAGATCAATACTGAGGACACCTTGCCGATCTCCAAAATTGCTGAGGCGGAGAAAAGTGCCTCTGCTGCCGAAAAGAGGCTCGCCAAGGCTACACCCTCCGAATCAACCAGGTCAAAGAGATCGAGGTCCGAGTCAGCAACAACCTTGAGCTCTCTAAAGTCTAATGCCCCTTGGGCTCCTGCAATTACAATCGAGGACAAGCCGGTCAGAGCTGGCGACAGCATCGATGACATTGAAGTCGGCATTGCCCTCTCTACTGCCTTGCTCCTTCGCAACGATCTCAATTGCAATGCCAAGATGAGCGGGTACGAAAATTTCGCTCTAACAATTAACAGTGTGCCTGGTCGCTCTCCAACAATTAACAGTATGCCATTTCTTTTCTTTTTTCGAACCAATTTTCATTAATGTGAATATATAAAAAGTTGTAAAAATGTGTGCTTTTTTAGTTGAATAATTTTTGAAATAAAATGATTTTGTTGTTGACCCAACTTGAGCTATTATTATTGTTGTCCACTATAAGATTCTTGGAAGTCTACATTTTACCAAGGAGTGTACTTAAATGTTATTTTGTCGAATCTCAATTCAAATTTTTTACCAGCTTCACTGTCTTTTTTTTTTTTTTTTTGGTTCCTTTGTCCTTTTAGAGCTTTCCACAAGTTTTAAAATTGCCCTCGGGCTCCACCTCACTTGTGTTGTTACAATAATAATAAATAATCAATTTTAAATCAGTGTTCCTTAAAATAAATTTTATTTTATTTTTGAAATAACTCAGATGATATGGATTATAATTTTATAGTACCATCCTAATCACAATGTATCAAGCATTTGTTACAAATAGAAATAGTTGTTAATTAACTATTTGTTAGTTTCACATTATGCTTGGTTGATAATTGGCAGGAGGAGAACTTGAAACTGAAGAGACTCAAAGATGAGCTCAGAGAGCCACTGTGTTGGACTGATTATTTATCTCTTCCATTCACCCAAACCGTAAGTTCTTCATTATTATTCACCAAAAACTAACTAATAATAACAAATTATCAAAAAATAAATAAAAATTGTTTTCCCATAGAGCATTTATATTAAATCATGGAAAAAATGTTAGTTGTTAATTGAATAATTATAACAGGTGATTACAGAAACTCTAAGAATGGGAAACGTAATTGTAGGAGTCACTACAAGAAAAACAGGATATTGGTAAATGATATCCATTCTTTCAATCAACTTTAAACCTTGAGAAGTGCAGTTGACAATTCAAGTGCTGACTTTTGTTCAACTTTCTGTGTCTGAAGTTGCAGGATTTGATGAGAGAAGATTTGAGAAAAAAATTTCGGAGTCCCTTTTGCTTTCCTGATCCTAAAATGGCTACAGTGCTCTTTCCCTCATTAAGGTAATGCTTTTGATAATTTTGTAGTTTGTTTTAATGCATACGGTTGGTCTTGTATTCTTGTATTTCATTTTGATACAGATTGGGCATCACCTAATTTGGCCAACATTTCCTCTCTCTCCCTCTCTAAAGTTTCATATTTTCCTGTATCCCAACTAGGAATTTCTCAGATACCTCTTTTCCCATTTTTGTAGCTTGGTTTAAGTACTGTTGACCACATTGGACATATAGAGACTAATATATGTAATCCAAGATGGTAGTTTTGGTTAATAAGAAGTCATACCCTGCTCTTGAAATTGAAAATAGTGAGGAATCTTAATAAATTTTACTTGCAGGTCAAGGTGTGATGTGTGTTCTTTATATTTTGTGCTTTGTATCCCATTCAACACTGCTAGGGCCTAATGACTAAATTTTGTGCACTTTTTCTGTTTGTGCCTTGGAATTTATATGAGTAAGCTTGGGCTTCATTTGGCCTCACTGTCTGTAGAGAGAGGGGAAAATACTTTCCTTTTATGTTATGCTACATTCTGAAAGGACACCTACATTGCTATTTTTATTGATATGTGATATAAGTATTGCTACTTGAATTATGAAAAAAATCCACCGAAGTAACATTTGTTTATCGATGTGATGTGGCAGGCTCGATGCATGATATTGTTATTCTAATCACTAATTCTTGAGGGCGTAATTTGTGAGTATTATGATTGTTGTCACATTAGGTCATAATAACTCATAGAGACTTGAGTGTCTAGGAAAAATCTCCCCAACTGTCGATCAATTTTATGGTGGAACATAGAAATTAGTTGCAAACTCCTCGCAGAGGGCTTCTTCTATGTTATAAAAATTAATTGTCAATTATTTTCTTGTCTCCACATTGAATATTTTCACATGTGGCAGCTATACTTACTCTGGAGAAGCAAGTGAAGAGTTTGACAGGGATGATAATACTTTAACACTCATAAAACCATCTCCTATGCCTTCAAAGGATATTCGAAGTCCACTAGAAGTCGGATCAATACACGGTGGAAACAATGGGGTATCGAACGTTGATTTGGAAGAAGACAAGACAGAATAATTTGAAACCCAACTCTGTTTGATTGTGAGATGCTATTTAACTCCGAATGATCATCCTGATGGATATGAAGTTGCTACATGTAGAATTTATGTGAGAGGAGAGGGAAAAATCCATTGGAGGGAATATGATGAAGCTTTTTTTATTTGTTCTTGTTCTTTTACTTTTTCCCCTCTCTAATTCTTTTTATCTTGTTTAATTGGATTATAGTGTACTGTATGGTTGAAAATGTATCATCTGTTGCATATAGTTTAGGCTCATCTTTGGATATAGTTGGAAGACAAGTGGTATTTTTAATATTATAAGCCATATTAGTGTGCTTTCTATTCCTTTTTAATTTTTTTGGGCAAATTACACTTCTTGACCATTTTGATTTTAATTGATGTATTTAAAGTTTGAATTGTTGCTACTCTTAGGTATGCAATGCATTGTTTCTTATTTTTAATTTTGTTTTCAAGCTTAGTTTGTTTACTATTTTAATAAACATCAATTATTAGTTCTTAATAATTGTTTGACAGGTATTTTTTTTGTTCAACCATATAAGATTAACAAAATTAAAAAATTAAAAAAAAAGGCTATGGCAGCGTTTAAAAAATGTCACTATATACCACCCCAACAGCTAGATTTTTAAAATGTATAAATGTCTATGACGGCATTTTCAAAAATGTCGCTGAATGTCATAATGACGTCATACTACAGTTAGGTAGACATTTGGCGGCGTTTTTAAAAATGCCTCCTATACTAATATAACGACGTTTTTCAAACGTCATAAAGTTATAGCGACGGCCGCGTCATCGGCGTTTGGTACTAAACGTCACAAAAAAAATTAGCGACGTTTTTAGTACTTTTAGCGGCATTTTTTAAACACCGCTAAAAGTGGATTTTCCAGCAGTGATATGTTAAAATGTTTATATGATCTAATCCTCGTAAAAATATATATATATATAACAAAAACACAAAGGCCTTGTTTGGTTTGTATTTTGAGATATTATTTTAAAAATAATTTTTTGAAGAGAGTTTAAAAAATTTATAAATTTGTTTAGTTGTATATTTTAAAAATAGTCTTGAAGTTTTGAATGATATGATATTTTTGTGATTGAATAAATGGCTGTGAGAGAAAAAGTGATTGAGGAGAGTGGAGAAAAAAATGATTGATTAATATGTAATAAAAAAAATTAAATTTTTAATCAAACATGTTTTTAAAAAAATTTCTCCAAAAATATTATTTTGAAAAACAAACCAAACATGTCCAAAAAAGGATAGGAAGAGGACCACTGACCAAATCAAATACTAGTATTGTTCTTCACGTACCGAGTCTACAAAGATTCTATCAGACAAAAATAAAAATAAAAGGAGTCTAGAAAGCTGTACTTGTGGATCAAAATTATTTAGACCAATTCTTTGGGTTGCCCATCTCTTTCCCAGAATTCGCAAGAGAAAATTCCAGATCAATGGTCCTTTGGAAAAATTGACTTGCAAGTCATGCAGAACATTCATACCATAACTACAAAATACTTCAAAAATGGTAACGGTCATGTAATTTCTTATATTGTGGAGTTGATCTCTCCATATAAACACAACCACCATCTCACAGGGAACCACAACCAACTACAAAAGCATCTCATGGCTACCCCAACGTTGATCCTCTTTATTATTCATATGATCCTGTCATTCCCATTCCTATCGTTTTCAACACCACCATATAGCTTAACTGAAGGCTCATCTCTCTCCGTGGAGAAGCCAGACGATGTTTTGATTTCACCAACGGGTGTATTCTCGGCAGGATTTCACTCTGTCGGGGATAATGCTTATTGCTTTGCTATTTGGTATAGTGAACCATTGTATGATGGGAGTCACACTGTAGTCTGGATGGCCAACCGAGAACAACCCATTAATGGAAAACTCTCACAGCTCTCCCTTCAAAAAAATGGCAATCTTGTCTTGACGGATGCCGACCAATTAAATGTTTGGGCCACTGGCACCAAGTCAATCTCTTCAACACAATTGCTATTGTACGACAATGGTAACCTTGTTCTTCTTACTTCAGAAAGTTTAATTCTTTGGCAAAGCTTTGATTCACCAACTGATACTCTTCTTCCCAACCAACCACTCACCAGAAACACAAAGCTTGTGTCATCTCGAAGCCAAAAGAATTATTCTTCTGGTTTCTATAAGCTCCTTTTCGACTATGATAACATCCTCCGTCTTGTCTTTGATGGCCCTGAAGTAACTAGCGTTTATTGGCCGGACCCATGGAAAAACAGTTGGGAAGCTTTGAGGTCCAGTTTCACCACTAACAAAACTGCAACATTCAATTCCTCAGGCCATTTCAAGTCAAATGATGACTTTCAGTTCAGGGCAGCGGATTTTGGCACTGGGATTCAAAGAAGATTAACCATGGATCATGATGGCAACATTCGACTATACAGTCTGGAAGAGAGAAGCAAAACTTGGACCGTGTCGTGGCAAGCTCTTCTTGAACCATGCAGAATCCATGGTATCTGCGGACCCAACAGTCTATGTACTTATGTTCCCCGTGAGAAACCTGGTAGGAGATGCTCTTGCTTACCAGGGTACAAGATCAAAAATGATAGCGACTGGTCTCTCGGATGTGAACCAGATTTCAGTCCCCCTTGCAATGATGGTGATCAGTACGGTTTCCTACAACTTCCTCACGTTGAATTCTATGGCTATGATATTAAGTTCCATAGCAATTATTCCTTGAAGAATTGTAAGAACACATGCTTGAAGCAATGTAACTGCTATGGGTTTCAATACAAATTTGACAAGGTCCATGGCTTTTACAACTGTTTTACCAAGTCACTATTGTTCAATGGATATCTTTCCTCTCATTTTCTTGATTCCATGCACATAAAATTGCCAAAAGCCTCACTCTCACCCTATACAATGCCCATTCAAGAATTTGAGTTAAATTGCTCGCGCCTAGTTAGTTTGCAGCTTGATAGGACTTACAAAAAACCCAAAGAAAATGGGACATTGCAGTTTATGGTTTGATTTGCCACTGCAATTGGAGGAGTTGAGATTATTTGTATTTGTTTTGTATTGTGCTTCTTGTTTAAAACCCGTCAAGATTCAAGTGCAATTACAGAAAGTTACTTTCAAGTCGCAACTGGATTTAGACAATTCACCTACATTGAGCTAAAGAAAGCAACGTGTAACTTTGCTGAAGAGATTGGACGAGGAGGTGGTGGCGTTGTATATAAGGGTGTATTGTCCGATCATCGAATTGCAGCAATTAAACTACTCAACGAAGCTAACCAAGGAGAAGAAGAATTCTTGGCAGAGGTAAGCACCATTGGGAGGGTCAACCACATGAACTTGATAGAGATTTGGGGATATTGCTTGGAAGGGAAGCACCGACTTTTGGTGTACGAGTACATGGAGCGCGGGTCCTTAGCCGAAAATCTTGCTTCTAATACCCTTGATTGGGAGAAGAGGTTCTATATCGCAGTTGGCTCTGCAAAGGGTCTGGCTTATTTGCATGATGAGTGCTTGGAGTGGGTTCTTCATTGTGATGTGAAGCCTCAAAACATTCTCTTGGACTCTAATTATTTACCGAAGGTTGCAGATTTTGGTCTCTGCAAGCTATGTAAAAGAGGAGGCGGACATAGCTCAAACTTTTCCAGAGTAAGAGGAACAAGAGGTTATATGGCTCCCGAGTGGATTTCCAATCTCCAAATCACATCCAAAGTTGATGTGTATAGCTATGGAGTGATGGTGTTGGAGATGGTTACCGGAAAGAGCCCAATGACAAGTCCTTATTCCTCTGGCAATTCAAGGGAGATGGAACAGAGGGGGCTAGTTAAGTGGGTGAGAGAGAAGATAAATGAAAGTGTTGTGAACGAATCGTGGCTTGAAGAGATCATAGACCCAGTGATGACGAAAAGTAGATATGACGCAAGTAAGATGGAAATATTGATTAAAGTGGCCTTGCAATGTGTAGTGGAAGACAAAGATGCGAGACCCACTATGAGTCAAGTGATAGAGAAACTTCTACACCATGAGCAAGGTGATTATTAGCAAAAGCAAAGGTCTTAGCAAAATAAATAAAGATTATTAGAAAGGAAGTTTATGAATAAAACATTGCCAGGAGATCACAACGGAAGAAATTCAAGCATCTCTAAAAGTAATAAGCAACAATCATGTCTCTCGCAAGCATGGCAAAGGATGTGGCTACTTAGCCACTCAACTTCTCAGGTTGTCACAAGTTATTTTTGACCTCCCGAGTTGTGAGAAATTGTTATGTTCTTTTTAATTGTCAAGGATCTTTTGTCCTAAATTTTTTCTGTATCCCGTCTTAATTTTTCACAACCGTCATTACAGGAAATTACACTTTTGGCAATCAAATTTTTAGTCACCGAAAGTCAATGGCGACTAGAGTTCTTCGTCGCCCCGTTGGTCGCCAAAGCCTTGTCGGCAATAGTCAATTGCGACTAAATTAACGTTGGTCGCTAATTATCTCATCTTCGGCTACTAAAATGGACTTAGTTGCCTAACATAACTTTTTGGAGACGAAATATTTAGTCGCCGAAAGTAGTCAAAACAAAATAAAATTCTCTTTCAGTGACTAAAATATTTAGTCGCTACAACATTTTAGTCGCTAATAATAATACATTTAGTGACCAAATAGTTTTGTCGTTGTTAAATAGTTTAGTCGCTAAAAGACTAAATATTTTAATTTACTTCTATTTTACGACCAAATAGTTTAGTCACCGAAGGATACCGTGTTCTTTGGTGACTAAAATATTTAGTCAACAATAGTTTCTTCCCTCATTTTAATTTGTTTTGGCTACTAACTATTTGGTCGCCAAAAGTCTTTTGTTTCTTTTTTACTACTAAATATTTAGACATCAAAAACCTTTGCTTGCATTTTTGGCTACCAAAATATGTAATTGTCCAAAGCTTTACAATTTGTTTTTTTTTTTTAAATTGTTTTCTCGACCACCTGTATTTATTCCATTGTTAGTGCAACATGTACCCTGTATATAAACAAAATAATCCTTGAATATTGATTATATTAGCAACCATTCCACAACGTGCACACATTTCACTTTCAACCATCCAAAAATTTCATATTTAACGTCAAATTCTAAATGTAATACAAGCGAAGGCAAGTTAAAACAGTTCTTGCCAAACGAAGGCAAAGAATTAGGTCCTCAAGCTATGAATCCTCTATCCCCTATCAAATGCATGAATGGATGCTCTGAATCCATGGGGGCACAAATGAAAGCAGTAGGCAATTCATGTACATGAGAGAACCAGCCCTCAACATGAATACAATATCACAAACATCTAGCAACTTCATTAACCATGTAGACATGTAAAAAATTGGTATTGCCACATCAGGGTCACGAAAAAACTTTTACACACTGCAGTAGCTGGAGCAATATCAATTTGGGCTCATTGATCTTGAGACACAAGCACTTTGGTTCAGAGCTCACCGATGCTTGTACAAACAAGGCTTCAACTCAAGCCATTCAATTTCCCTCTTGGAATTTTGCTTCTCCTATAAAACAAAGAATGAAGTTATTTTAATGGGCACTTCAGCAAGTACTGTCAACAAAGCAAATGGGCAATTTGAAAGAAAACTTGTCAACAACCAATCACATCCTAATACAATTTGAAAGAAAATCACAAAACCTGATAATACAATTTGATAACAAAAACATGCTTTACAAAGTTAAATGCACAAAGGGAGAAAAATACAACAATCTTATAGTAACTTGAAAAAAAGTATCAGATTTCACGAAAAAATAGATTTATTCTAAGGTTAATTGCTAATAAAAGGAGAAACGAAAAAACAAAAACAAAAATTTATATTTCTGTTGTAATTGCTCAAGTGCGTAACCACCACCTGCCTCAATCTACAAAATGAATTGTAATTGCTCAAGTTTGTCTCCAAGATGGATAAATTTAAATGGTATCTCATAACCAATTCATTTAATTTAGGGAAAAGTGCATTTAAATGGGAACAAATCAAAGTAATTGCACTCATGGATAATGAAATCTTAAATAAAATGTATAACATAAGATACAGTGTGCTTACTCTATGAATGCTACTCCTATATGACTTGAGCTAAATAAATAAATAAATTGAATAATGACCAAGCATTTGGAAAGAAAACAATTGTATTCACCTGAAGCAAGCAAATCCTCCCATCAATGGGGAGGAGAATTCCAGCAACTTTTTTGCTCTGCATATATAACATGACTATCATTCTAGCAGCTATGCATCATGTTAAGGGTCATTCTGTAATTATAACCTTGGTGAAGTCAGTTTTTTAGTATCAACAATTAATTCCAGTTATCTCAAACTTCAACAACTACATTTATAGAAAAGTAAACAAACAAAGAAAAATATTTGAATTACAACATCTTAACCAACATAGACTTTTTAGATTGTCTATTATTGAATTTAACAATGGAAATCCAACTTTAAGCATCAAATTGAAATGAGACAAACCAATGAGTCCAATCCAAATTTTATAGAAAATTATTAACCCTTTGTAGACGCGCCCCGAGGACTCCCAAAGCTCCGTGCTTGCGAAGGCGCGAAATCACATTTGCTCTCTAGCATACTACAGTTCAGACTCAAATGTCACGGTTCTGAATCAAATCTCGCAAAGTGCAATGCAAGACCGATAAATCACCAAAGAGTCTAAATCCGGCAAATCATTTTTGGAAAACTGATTTTTGTAAAGAAGTGCCAAACATGGATTGCTTTGCCAGATACAGAGTCGCCACCTAAATATTTATTTTGGGGAAATTTAAGAAACCCTGACTCGTTGCCTAAGGCCATGTGTCTGTCATCACCAAAGTTGCGTCAGCTCGAGAACTTGGGTACGAGAGGGGAAGGTCATGCAATGAGCACCCCCGCTCGCCCAATCAAAGATCGGCCTGTACTAAGCATGATATCCTGTTTTTGAAAACACATGCTTTCTTATTCTAGTTATTAGCTAGAATTACTATATGATGCGCACAACACACAAGTATAGACTAGATCGTCTAATTTGGAACAAAGCATTGCATATTTGTTGTTTGAAAAATGGTTTGAAGTTTGCTACTCGCAAATAGGCTAGATCGAGGATTCAATGAATTGTTCCAATTCAAGCAATCCAACCTTCACCCACAGGCATTCAGGCAGTTATATCACATAAGCAAATAGCCTCATGGCAAGCATACTATCATGGAAACATTCACACATATGCAAGATGCTAAAGTACAAAAGCTTACCTAGTACTCCGAGCCAAAACCATAGCTAGTTAGTAATCATGCATGATCCTAGCTATGTTTAAAATGGCTAATGCAACACATGCAAAATGTAACTAGAAATAGGCTTGGCTATTCTAAGATGGCATATGAGATGTGACAATTCGATACATGTATTCAAGTAGGAATTGAAACACAATGCAGTTAGTATGATGCTTCGAGCACGGTGTATGCAGTACAGAAGAATAATGCAAACATGCATAGCATAAGGATGCTAAATGAAACATGCCGTAAAACTAACCATCGTAAGCGGTTAAGTAAATGGGAGAAAGACGTGGGGTTGGAAGACATGCATCACACACACGCACATTTATTACAAAATTGGCCCTCTCGTCGGAGGGTCCGAAAGAATAATACAAATCAACTAATTAATCAACTAACAAGCTAATTAATTATTACACAACTCTTAACTAATTAAACAAATTAATTAAGCTACAAAATCAGTGAAGCGGCCTCGATAAGAGGGACAAATGCATGCTCGATTGGCTTCGCTCGGAAATCTGTTGCCATGCGTCATGTTGCCTCTGTTTGCACTTCTGACTACTGTGAAAAGTCCAGTGATGCTCTAGAACCACTTCATGGACATGTTGAGAGGCCATCGGCCAATGGAAAGATGTCATCGACCATTTATGAGGTCATCGGCCAAACACTTTTAGCTAATCGGCACACCAGATAGCCGATCGGCCATCTTTCTTGCAAAATGTTGTTTTACTAGCAAAGGACAAACAGAGGTATGGCAATACATTTGCAAGACAATGTTTGCAACTACACCCCTTATCATGTTTAAGGCTCAAAGGTGTGTAGTTCTCGACCCTCAGGCCACCATTCACACATTCCAATGCATGATGTCTAAAGGAGCCAAGTGTGCAATTCAATATGGAATGAATGCACAAAATCACAAAGGAGACCTCAACCTCTGTCATGTTTGATCAGGAGGCAAGGCATGCACACACAATGCTATGCAAACATGCAAGCATGATGCGATGAAATTAGCATGCAACAACATGTAATGGAATTAGCATGTAATAACATGCAATGTACCAAGTATGCAACAAGCATGCGACAACATGTAAGGCAAGCATGCAAGAATATGTGAAAACGGGCTTAAACTAAAATGGGCAGCTCTCAAACATGCCGAAATCAGTGGCCATAAGTGCTAAAATGATGGCACCAAAATGCAAAACAAACATGCATGCCAATTGGCTCATAAGCTAGGCAACAAGACACAACTCTCAAACATGAGCAAGGTGTGACCAACATGAGAACATGGCAATGTAATAAGCTCTGAAAATATGTGGGGAATGATGCCAAATCAACCAAACAAAGCAAGTATAGCATGCAAGAAAGCCTAAAGCTTAAGGCTAGCCAAGGGACTCAAACCATGGCCACACAAGGCAAGCCCCGAAGGGCCAAGGGCACCCAAAACAGTCCCAAGGCTGGTCAATATGAGACCAAAAATATGCTCGAAACTAGCCAACACAAGCTAGAACACAACACCAAAAACATAAGGCATGCAAGGCTACAAAAGGGGTGTTACACTACACCTATCAAAACCAAACATGGCATCACTTAACCAATGAAAAACAGAGTTATGGCATGGTAAAACAAGATCAAAAACCCACTTAGATGGCATCCCAAAGACCTAAGCATGGAGGCATGCACAATTATCCATTCATGAGGTATAAAACATCAACCCTTTAAAGCATTAAAGGAGTGATAAGTGCAAGCATTTGAGCATGAAACATGGACTAAAAACACATATGACATGATGTCGAATCATGAAAATGGTCCAAGTAATGCATGCTAGAGGACTCAATACTCAAAGCTAACAAGCTAGATTGAACCAAGGCTATACAAAACAAGTCATGCATGACCAAGACAACCAAAATCAGAGCTTAAACATGTTACAATATGGACAAAAGTTTCTTGAAATTAAGCCAAAACAAGTAAGGATGATGATCCAAATGCATGATGCATGTTAAGACAAATAAGAGGATTGCAAGACAAGTACATGAAGCATGTAAGAGGCTATTAAACCAAACCCTAACAGAGGTATATCATGGTAAAACAAGCCCAACAACATGCTGAAAAGGACTCCAAGCAAGCTAGAAATATATGCTACTCCATGAAGCATACAAAGCTAGTGTGTGTGATTTACACTACAAGTATATAAACCATGCATGAAGTGATCAATCCAAGCAAAAAAGTGGTAAGCCTCAGCAAAATAACCACAAATACATGCTAATATACAAGCTAAAACAAACCTAACAAACATGCTCACACATGAGGCATTCAAGGCAAGTATTGAAGACACAAGGAGAGGGGATGACCCTCTCCTTTTTGGGACCTTCAAACACCATCTCCACCACTGAAATCCCTCTGGATTTCAGTGGTGAGAAGGCCAAAACAAGGTGATCCCAAAGCTCACAAAGAAGGCACAAAAGCAAGGCCAAACAAGGCCTAAGTGGGGGTAAACAACCCCAAACACAAAAGTGACCTTAAACAAAGGTCTTAAGCACCAAAAATCAGAACTTTTTGCAGTTTAGAGTTAAGCTTAAAACAATAAGAAAATAGGTCTAAAAGCTTAAGCAAGAATGGGGGTTTAAAAGCAAGAAGCTCACCCTTGAAGAACACCTTCAAGCACACTACTCCAGCAGCCTTCTAGCCAAAACCAGCTCAAGAACACTAAAAACAACTCCTAAGGACCTCAGCAACCAAAGGATGGTGTTCTACTAGGTGTTTGTGTGCAATAGTAAGACAAAAAGACACTTTAGAGCACAAAACAAGGATCAACAAAGAGATATAGATACAAATGTATATCTATCTCTCAAGACTCCATTTTCTGAACCCCTGAGAAGGGATGAGGGGTTCCCTTCTTATAGAATTCCAATTCTCAAGCTTGTTGAGCAAGCTTGATTCTTGAAACAAATCCCTCCATACACGTGTATGGAGGATGTGAATTGTGGATACCAGCTGTCACAGCTGGCCAAAAATATTTGCAAAAAGTAGATGGAAAGGTCTCGGCTCAAAAATATGGCTGATCGACCAACATAAGTGCCGACCGACCAAAAAGAGTGCCGATCGGCCAACACTTTTGGCCGATGGCAAGAACACAAGGCCGATGGCATCATGCCTTGGCCGATGGGTTGAGGGGATGGCCAACAAGCCACCCTCTTCTCTCAGAAGCAAAAACACAAGTGTTTGGTCCACAACCAAGCACAAAACAGACAAGTTAAGAGATCCTAAGGCAAGCCGCGCGTCCGAGACCTCCGGGAACTCAAAACGAACACAAGCATAGATGATCATCGAGTGTTCAAACAATGACGTCCAAGTCTTGAGGACGGTCAAAAATGGGGTGTCTACAGTTGTCCCTCTTTGACAGAACTCGAAAGTCATAAAATGACGGGAGTGAATGTCAAAGCTCGTAGACGACCCATTTTCGACAAGGCCGAAGACTTAGATAGACATACAAGATAATAAAGATATGTGCCCGCAGGCAGGGGCAAAATGCAAATGACAATACACGATGCCGAACATAACTTGTGATCATGCAAAGAGAGCTGTAATGAAGCATAACATGCAACCGTTTAAGCAAGCAAATAAGAATCGAACTACATTACATGCAGAAGGGATGCAAGAGAATTATAAAATTCTTGCTACCTCTCACACGGAGTACATACAATACCGTCCAGTTCGTCTGGTCGCACCAGCTTCAAATGAACCGTACATACAATATCGTGCCTGCAAAAGAAAGAAACTTAACAAGTACAATATCGTTAGAAATATGCATAGCAAAGCAAGTGAAAAGTGCATGACAATGCAAGTAGAACGTGCGAAACAACGCAAGTTAGATGAAGTGTGAAACAACGCAAGTTAGATAGGGTGCAAAACAGTGCAAGTTAGATAGGGTGTGAAACAACACAATGCACTAACAAGTGCAGGTAAGGTGCGCAAGATAGTGCGAATGATACTATGTAATGCACAAAATAGTGCGATGCGCTAAACAGTGCGAGTGCACAAAACAGCGTGATGCGCTAAATAGCACGAGTGATGCAATGCACAAAACAATACGATGCGCAAAAATAGCGCGAATGAAATGCAATGCACTAACAAGTGTAGATGAGGTGCACAAGATAGCGCGATGCGCAAAATAGCGCGAATGAAATGTAATGCACTAACAGGTGTAGATGAGGTGCTCAAGATAGTGCGATGCACAAAATAGCACGAATGAAATGCAATGCACTAACAGGTGCAGATGAGGTGCACACTCCAACCATGCTGGAATGACAATAAGAGGAAAAACAAACAATCAGACACGTACACAATACAACCTGAGATAAATTCCAAACACGCCAAAATCATATGGGGAAAGGGACACTCAAACCACGCTGAAATCGTAAGAGAAGGTCCAAAAACAAACAATCAGGAGCGTGCACGACATAACCTGAGATAAATTCCAAACACGCTGAAATCGTGTAAGGAAAGGGACACTCAAACCACGCTGAAATCGTGAGAGGAGGTCCCAAACAACCCGCCCAGGTGCGTATACAACGCAACTTGAGATAAATTCCAAACACGCTGAAATCGTTTAAGGAAAGGGACACTCAAACCACGCTAAAATCATGAAAAGAGGTCCAAAACAACCCGCCCAGGCGCGTATACAATGCAACCTGAGATAAATTCCAAACACGCTAAAATTGTGTAAGGAAAGGGACACTCAAACCACGCTGAAATCATGAGAGGAGGTCCAAAACAACCCGCCCAGGCGCGTATACAACGCAACCTGAGAAAGTCCCTAAGGACAACGATCCTAAACGCTGCTAAGCATAAAAGGATAAACAATACAAGATAACACAAGATGCAAATAAATGCAATAAGAGAGATCATATGATACATGTTACAAGCAATGTAGAGCATGATGTTTAGGGAATGCAATAAACAAACAAAGCTGTGCTTTAAAAAAAAGCACCTCATGGAGTGAGTGGCGGTGAACCGCTCTACTCTGATGAAGATCTCCCCTTGTGTTCTTCGAACACTTACCTTCAACTCATAGTACAAAGGTCCTGAAATACTGACAAGGAGCAACGTCTGCTGGGGAAACCACGGATTCCGCTTTTCTTCCTGATCATACTTACAACTTTCCCTATTCTTCAACAGGGTGACAGACTAGGTTGGATCAATATCCAGAACTGAGGTGCATACCCGCTACCTCAACCTATGGGGCTTCCATATAGATTTTAAGTCGGGGATACACCCCTGGGTATTCAAACCAGACTTTAGTCTCAGAAATTCCAAACCTTTGTGTTGTAGGCAACAGCCATTCGAACTCTAGTTTTCACCATCACAATTGATCTCTTAGGAACTCATTGCAAACACAGCCAAGATGCCCCTAGCAAGGACTGGTTTTCGGAGGAAGCACTTCTGATCTCCATTCTGGCTTTGAAGCAGTCAACACAGTATTCTATTCATTTTGAACACGCAGCTCATACAGCACACTGCTCATTCTGAATACTCAACTCATAACACAGTACTCGGTTTATTCGGGACACAGCTCACACATCACACTGCCTATTTTGAACACACAACTCATAACACAGTACTTAGTTTATTTTGAACACACGGGGTGCAAAGATGGAACCGGTAGAAGTCGAAACAAACTCGGATGCTCTAAATTGTCCCTCTCTTCTTTTGCTTCGTAGCCCGGAACCCATTTGGCTTCAGATAGGTCCTGGTTCTACTGATCTAACATGACCCGAGTTGAACCGTACGATTTTACGAAAGAACAAATCCTATTTTGCACAAATGTAGAGAATGACACAGCACTCTGAGCACAAAACAAATCATTTTGAAATTTAAGAAATGAGTTCTTAACCGAGTATTGAGCCTATGACTGATCACAGCAAAAACGACTCAACAACGGAAAACAAAAGGTAAACAACCTAAACACATCGAGAAGCACTCGGGACGACTTAAAGCAAGAATCGAGACAAACAAAACAAAAGACACGACACACAGACGTGTTCCAAAGACGAGAGATCTCTCACATCACGAGAAGCCAGTTTCTCCAGGTAGTGTTTCCCACCCTTTTCTCATTTATGATTCTCACGTCACTCGGCCCTCAAGCCCTGTTTTTTCTGAAAAAACCCTTTTCTCACTTTTTTTTCTCAGCGCACATCTCTCTATTCTTCAATTTCTCTAATTTTTTTTATCCCTCCCCTGGGTGGTTGATGGATAAACAGGAAGTTGCGGGTTCTTGCCCCTAGCATTCTGCTAGATTCTCATTCTTCTGCTCACAACAGTGAACTTTTCCACAGAGGGGTTGTGCTACAATTGGCTGTATAGCAAATCTGCAGCTGACATCGATTGACGATGCTCTGCTGGGGAGTTTGGACATGATCAAATCCGTCCAGATGAGGGAGTGGAATATCTTGATCCATTCCAATTCGTGCTCCGTACTTGGCTTGATACCTCGTTGCTTAGATGATGAGATAGCTTTCGGCATTTTGAGGTTAGCTTTAGTTGTGCCCTTTTCTAGCAGGTAGAGTGCTCTTTCCGGCAAGCGTGTTGACAATGGGGAAAAGGCAGAACACCTGACTCAACTGTGCCCCTAATTCATCATTTTGACCATTTTTTTGTTTTGGCTTTCTACTAAAACAATTTTGACCAAAATAAGAGTTAGATTAGCATACTTGTTTGACTTTCTGATTTGAAATCATGCCAGTCAGGCTATGAGCACTGAAAATTTTCCTTTTTTGGGCCAAGAAATGGTCCAGTTTCGGAAAAAGTGGAATAATTTTTGAGAAAATTAGTCAACCTCAGTAAAAATTCTCAAAAACTGTTTTTGCAAATGGTCACTGCTCAACGAGCACGGAACCTACTCCTGAGATGCACAACCTCAGATCCAAAACAATGGAAAATTGCCCCTTGTTTGAATAGCACCGCAGCAGACCGAACGACAACGGAAAGTTGCCCCTTGTTTGAATAGTACCGCAGCACACTGAACGGCAACGGGAAGTCGCCCCTTGTTTGAATAGTACCGCAGCACACTGTAACTAGTTCTCAAAGTGATGATCACAACCGAACTCTCGGATACAAAGGAGACAAAGATGATCAGAACCATTACATGGACACAATCGATTTGGAAGTGTTTGTGGCTGGACTTCAGAATGAAGTTGCCTACGTATCCCAAACATGGGAATCAAGCCTTACATAGTTCAGGTTAAGGTACACTCGGGCATTAACCTCTCCTTTTACGCTCTAACTTTTTCCAAGGCCGCCCTTCTAGATTTTCAATCTTGCGAGCTTTGTTTTTCTTTTCTATTCATTTCTTTTCTTCTTTTCTTTGTTCAAAATTTTTCATTTTCTTCATTTTTCTTTTTCTCTTTTTTTTTTTTGTTCTTTTTTTTTTTTTTTCTTATTTGCTCTAACTTTTGCCCGGGTCGCCCTTCTGGGTTTTCGGCCCAGCAAGCCTCTCAAGGGTAAAAGTACAGCTTTTTCCATGTCAAAGGGTTTTGGGATCTCGAAGCCAACTGAATTCAGGAGAATGGCTGCCGTTTGTTGATGATGTAGAAGTCCATCCAGTGGGGGCTGAACTTGCCCTTAGTGTTGTGGATAGGAACTTAGTTGTCCTTCAGCAATACTTTCTTCTTTCCTCCCTTTTGGGATTTGGCATTCTTGCCGATCCTCATTGATTTGCGGAATGACCATCTTTGGCTCTTCGAGCATAATCTGACATCTTTTGCCCCTAGTTCGAGGGGTGATTCTGATCTAGCTTTGCAGACTTCTTTTGATGACATCTGACCTTCTTGATCTAAGTTTGTTGTCGCTAATTCATGGGCTGCTTCAAATATGGCCACACAGGTCTCACATTGTGGTTGACCTTTGAACATTCTAAATCCAAGTTCAAGGTTTGAAAGCAAAGGGATTGAGTCTCGAGGCTGAGAGTGAGCCTAAACTGCACAATCTCAAGAGTGATTCCACACAGGTCTTTACAAGACAGAGCAAAACATTTTTTTGAAATCTTTTTTAAGAAAGCGACTAGTCGCTCTCGCTGAAGACAATGCACGACCAATTTGGATTAAGCCAGGATCCTTCTCAGTACTCACATTAACAAACATGATCTCATTCATTAAGGGCTTAGCACGCCTATTTTTCTCTCAGTTGATCAAATTTTGCAAAACCCAAGGAATTCCTCCCTCTTCGTTTTCGTCACAATGTTCAAAAAGTTTTGAAAAACAGAGGTCAATGCAATGACTTAAAAGCACAGAAGAAGTAGGTGAAAATGCACTGCCGTTTCATTCAAACTTCTAGCACAACTGGCGCAAGGCAAAAGCAAACACAAGAGTGTGAAAATTATTGCTGTTTCATTTAGGTCTATTGGCACAACTGGCTCCATGATAGAAACATACTCAAAAGAAAGCAAAAAGACAAACACAAAACAAAATAGTGATGTCCGAGGTAACACCCCTGGAATCACCCGACTTCTGTACAGCAGGACTGACTCGATACAACAAGACAGACCCAACTGACATAGTACAAAAAGACCAACTCTATACAACACAACAGAACTGACTGAAAATTTGAGTTAGAAAGTACAAAAACTAGCATTCGTAAATGCTCAAAATAGTGCGTGCCATATGCCATATCTAAAGTAAACTGAGCACCGCCCGCAGGTGGTTCATCCTTGATCACATCACATTATCCTCCAGGTTCACTGATCCAGTGACAATAGACTTTGCTGAGCTTGGTGGGAGGACGACCTTATTGTCAAACAAATCCTATACTTCATGGCGAAGACGGAAGCAATTGTCGGTGTTATGACTAGTTTGTTGATGGTACGCACAGTACTGGGTAGCGTCATGACTAGGTGGAAGACGACTAGGGAGAGATCGAGGCTCGAGGGGTTTGAGATGCCCCTTTTCAGCAAGGATTTGAAGAGCCTTGGACAAAGGCATGTAGAGGGCATAGAAGACCCTGCACCCTCGAGGTAGATACTTCGAGGTTTGTGGATTTTTGCTAGATGCACTGGCAAAGGGGTCAGCAAGTACTGGCTTGGTGTGCTGATCTTTCCCGGGTGTAGAATTAGGATTGGGAGGAACAGTTCTGGTATGACAGCCCTTCTCCCAATTTTCCCCTTGGCTCGAACTACCCTCGTTCTGAGTGACAAAAGTGTCATCCACAGTTTTTATAGCAACTGCGAGCACTTGCTGTTTGTTCAGTCCCCCGGCTTTCAAAGCCTCAACAGCTTGCAGAAGTTGTTCATAGGGATCAGTGTCCACCTCCATCTTGTTCTTACCACTCGCCTCAGCTTGATCGAAGGTTCGGGTTGCTACATCAGTGCGAAGCCCTGTTGTTGTCGACATGTCATAGCCGAAACTTGGGAGGGCTTCAGGTTGGCTGAGTTCAATTACAATTCGCCCCAATAGCGGGGGCTCTTCCAGCATGTGATATGATCGATGGCAGAGCCGACATTCCGAAGGCTAGATTAGCCACAAATCTCTGAAGATCGCCGATCATTCCTATCAGCTCAAAAGTGATGGGCTCACGGGTTTGAAATACTTGGGGTTCCTAGATTGGATGTGCGGCAGGTGACCTGGGCGGGTGTTGCATTTCAACATCAGTCTCACCATGCATGGCGATTTCTTGGTTTAATGCTGCTGCCATGACCACAATTTGTTCTGAATTTTGCGTCATCACGAATTTGCTGAACTAAACAGAGGTGATGTGACTGGTGACTAACGGATCAGATGAACCGGTGAGCCTTGACTGGCCTTTCTCTGCTTTACCTCAGTGAAGGAAAATACTGGCTACTTTTAAACTGAATCTCTGACTTGACAAAGTCTATTAGCACAAATCTAATGAACCTCGGGGGATATTGGGGCCTTCTGAAGCTACGGTTCCAAGACTACCCCTGCCAAAGAGAAAACCGGCAGCATCTCAGCCCAATTTCACCAATACAGACATGAACATAGCTAAATGACTGTACTCATTACTGAATTCTGCCCAAAATTCTGCCTGTAACTGATACCCTCAGGTAAAACTAATTCCCCCAAAACACTGATGCCCTCAGGCCTGATACCCCGACTGGCAAACTGATATATGCATTCCTGTAGAGGCGCACTCCAAAAGGCACATAGCAAAGAAATGAGAGCCAAAACACCCCTATGGTGAGGTAGGGTTTCCCTGTCTTATTTTGTCAAGAGCTAGGGTTTCACTATGCACACAATGGTTTTCAAACAACCTATGATCAGGTAAGCAACCTGCCCTAGTTTAGAATAGTCACTATGGATTCCGATATGCACTAGGTCGAATGGTCAAAAAGGGTGCCTCGGTAAAAACTGAGGTTTGTGTTCCCGTTGTGGCAGAGCCCGCAACCGGTCAGCCTTATGGCACGCTTCTCAAAGCGGGCCTCTAGCAAACCGTTCAGGAATAGTATACCGCAAACACGGTGTCCTAGGCGCACCAATGCACATGCAATGCAAAGAAACACATAAGTGTAATCAAAACAAGATATCATAAGTTTGAGTCAAGTTCTCTAACTCCCCAGCAGAGTCGCCAGAAACTATAGACGCGCCCCGAGGACTCCTGAAGCTCCACGCTTTCGAAGGCGCGAAATCTCGTTTACTCTCTAGCATACTACAGTTCAGACTCAAATGTCATAGTTCTGAATCTAATCTCGCAAAGTGCAATGCAAGACCGATAAATCACCAAAAAATTCAAATCCGGCAAATCATTTTTGGAAAACTGATTTTTGTAAAGAAGTGCCAAACATGGACTGCTTTGCCAGATACAGAGTCGCCACCTAAATATTTATTTTGGAGAAACTTAGGAAACCTAGAATCTTTGCCTAAGGCCACGTGTCCGTCATCACCAAAGTTGCCTCGGCTCGCGAACTTGGGTACGAGAGGGGAAGGTCATGCAATGAGCACCCCCGCTCGCCCGATCAAAGATCGGCCTGTACTAAGCATCATATCCTGTTTTTGAAAACACATGCGTTCTTATTCTAGTTATTAGCTAGAATTACTATATGATGCGCACAACACACAAGTATAGACTAGATTGCCTAATTTGGAACAAAGCATTGCATATTTGCTGTTTGAAAAACAGTTTGAAGTTTACTACTCACAAGCAGGCTAAATCGAGGATTCAATGAATTGTTCCAATTCAAGCAATCCAACCTTCACCCACAAGCATTCAGGCAGTTATATCACATAAGCAAATAGCCTCATGGCAAGCATACTGTCATGGCAACACTCACACATATGCAAGATGCTAAATCATAAAAGCTTATCTAGTACTCCGAGCCAAAACCATAGCTAGTTAGTAATCACGCATCATCCTTGCTATGTTTAAAATGGCTAATGCAACACATGCAAAATGTAACTAGAAATAAGCTCGGCTATTCTAAGATGGCGTATGAGATGCGACAATTGGATACACGAATTCAAGTAGGAATTGAAATACGATGCAGTTAGTATGATGCACCGAGACCGGTGTATGCAGTACAGACGAATGATGCAAACATGCATAGCATAAGGATGCTAAATGAAACATGCCCTAAAACTAACCATCGTAAGCGATTAAGTAAAAGGGAGAAAGACATGGGGTTGGAAGACATGCATCACACACACACACATGTTTATTACAAAATTGGCTCTCTCGTCAGAGGGTCCGAAAGAATAATACAAATCAACTAATTAATAAACTAACAAGCTAATTAATTATTACACAACTCTTAACTAATTAAACAAATTAATTAAGCTACAAAATTAGTGAAGCAGCATCGATAAGAGGGACAAATGCATGCTCGATCGGCTTCGCTCGGAAATCCGTTGCCATGCCTCATGTTGCCTCTGTTTGCACTTATGAAAACTATGAAAAGTCCTGTGATGCTCTAGAACCACTTCATGGACATGCTGAGAGGCCGTTGGCCAAATGGTGAAGCCATCGGCCAAAGGAAAGATGTCATTGGCCATTTATGAGGTCATCAGCCAAACACTTTTAGTCGATCGGCACACCAGATAGCCGATCGGCCATCTTTTCCTGCAAAATATTGTTTTGGTGCAGCAGAGGACAAATAGAGGTATGGCAATACATTTGCAAGACAATGTTTGCAACTACACCTCTTATCATGTTTAAGGCTCAAAGGTGTGTAGTTCTCGACCCTCAGGCCACCAATCACACATTCCAATGCATGATGGCCAAAGGAGCCAAGTGTGCAATTCAATATGGAATGAATGCACAAAATCACATAAGAGACCTCAACCTCTATCATGTTTGATCAAGAAGCAAGGCATGCACACACAATGCGATGCAAACATGCAAGCATGATGCGATGAAATTAGCATGCAACAACATGTAATGAAATTAGCATGTAATAACATGCAATGTACCAAGTATGCAACAAGCATGCGACAACATATAAGGCAAGCATGCAAGAACATGTGAAAATGGGCTTAAACTAAAATGGACAGCTCTCAAACATGCCGAAATCAGTGGCCATAAGTGCTAAAATGATGGTACCAAAATGCAAAACAAACATGCATGCCAATTGGCTCATAAGCTAGGCAACAAGACACAACTCTCAAACATGAGCAAGGTGTGACCAACATGAGAACATGGCAATGTAATAAGCTCTGAAAATATGTGGGGAATGATGCCAAATAACCCAAACAAAGCAAGTATAGCATGCAAGAAAGCCTAAAGCTGAAAGCTAGCCAAGGGACTCAAACCATGGCCACACAAGGCAAGCCTCGAAGGGCCAAGGGCACCCAAAACAGTCCCAAGGCTGGTCAATATGAGACCAAAAATATGCTCGAAACTAGCCAACACAAGCTAGAACACAACACCAAAAACATAAGGCATCCAAGGCTACAAAAGGGGTGTTACACTACACCTATCAAAACCAAACATGGCATCACTTAACCAATGAAAAACAGAGTTATGGCATGGTAAAATAAGACCAAAAACCCACTTAGATGGCATCCCAAAGACCTAAGCATGGAGGCATTCACAATGATCCATTCATGAGGAATAAAACATAAACCCTTTAAAGCATTAAAGGAGTGATAAGTGCAAGCATTTGAGCATGAAACATGGACTGAAAACACATATGAAATGATGCCGAATCATGAAAATGGTCCAAGTAATGCATGCTAGAGGACTCAATACTCAAAGCTAACAAGCTAGATTGAACCAAGGCTATACAAAACAAGTCATGCATGACCAAGACAACCAAAATCAGAGCTTAAACATGTTACAATATGGACAAAAGTTTCTTGAAGTTAAGCCAAAACAAGTAAGGATGATGATCCAAATGCATGATGCATGTTAAGACAAATAAGAGGATTGCATGACAAGTACATGAAGCATGTAAGAGGCTATTAAACCAAACCCTAATAGAGGTATATCATGGTAAAACAAGCCCAACAACATGCTGAAAAGGACTCCAAGCAAGCTAGAAATATATGCTACTCCATGAAGCATACAAAGCTAGTGTGTGTGATTTACACTACAAGTACATAAACCATGCATGAAGTGATCAATCCAAGCAAAAAAGTGGTAAGCCTCAGCAAAATAACCACAAATACATGCTAATATACAAGCTAAAACAAACCTAACAAACATGCTCACACATGAGGCATTCAAGGCAAGTATTGAAGACACAAGGAGAGGGGATGACCCTCTCCTTTTTGGGACCTGGGATTTCAGTGGTGAGAAGGCCAAAACAAGGTGATCCCAAAGCTCACAAAGAAGGCACAAAAGCAAGGCCAAACAAGGCCTAAGTGGGGGTAAACAACCCCAAACACAAAAGTGACCTTAAACAAAGATCTTAAGCACCAAAAATTAGAACTTTTTACAGTTTAGAGTTAAGCTTAAAACAATAAGAAAATAGGTCTGAAAGCTTAAGCAAGAATGGAGGTTTAAAAGCAAGAAGCTCACCCTTGAAGAACACCTTCAAGCTCACTACTCCAGCAGGCTCCTCTAGCCAAAACCAGCTCAAGAACACTAAAAACAACTCCTAAGGACCTCAGTAACCAAAGGATGGTGTTCTACTAGGTGTTTGTGTGCAATAGTAAGACAAAAAGACACTTTAGAGCACAAAACAAGGATCAACAAGGAGATATAGATAGAAATGTATATCTATCTCTCAAGACTCCATTTTTTGAAACCCTGAGAAGGGAGGAGGGGTTCCGTTCTTATAGAATTCCAATTCTCAAGCTTGTTGAGCAAGCTTGAGTCTTGAAACAAATCCCTTCATACAAGTGTATGGAGGATGTGAATTATGGATACCAGCTATCACAGCTGGCAGAAAATATCTACAAAAAGCAGATGGAAAGGTCTCGGCTAAAAAATATGGCTGATCGACCAACATAAGTGCCGACCGACCATAAAGAGTGCGCATCGGCCAACACTTTTGGCCGATGGAAAGAACACAAGTCCGATGGCATCATGCCTTGGCCGATGGGTTGAGAGGATGGCCAACAAGCCACCCTCTTCTCTCAGAAGCAAAAACACAAGTGTTTGGTCCACAACCAAGCACAAAACAGACAAGTTGAGAGATCCTAAGGCAAGGCGTGCGGCCAAGACCTCCGGAAACTCAAAACGAACACGAGCATGGATGATCATCGAGTGTTCAAACGATGACGTCCAAGTCTTGAGGACGGTCAAAAATGGGGTGTCTACACCCTTCATTGTTATATTTGTTTATAACTTCACTTTCCTAAAATGTTGCTCTTGTATTCTACTTCAGTTATTGCCTCTCTGAATGTGATAAATATATAATGCTTACTTGTTATTCTCAAGCTCTCTAATATAACCTGAAAAGTCCACAACCGAACAAGGTTTTCCATGATTTAATGGGGCTTGTTCTTGGATAAAAGTAGTAAAGATCTAGTAAGGAAATTCTTGCATGAATCAATGTTTGACAAAGAATGAGAAGGCGGACAGCTTACCAACAGCTCCAGTGATGAAATGTGCCCAAAATTCAAGCACAAACAAAAAAAGGAACCCAATTTTAATTTTTCTAATTATTCCACTATCTTCAATTTTTAAAGCTCCCAAAATTTTTGCATAAATACACATGTAAACAAAAAAGATTCCAATACATATTCTCCATAATGCAGAAATGTAAGAGGAGCTAATTTGAGTCTGCTAAATTAATTAGGCCCAATAGCCCAAGATTGGTGGGCCCGAATTAATTGCCATCAAACGGGTCGAATTGCTCTAAGCCTTGAAAAGGTTCGGATCCACGAACTTAGAGACTTACTCGGGCTCGGACTCGAAAAGGTTTGGATCTACGAACCTAGAGATCCGAAGCACTTGGCTTCGAACGGATTTAGACGCAATCTAGAAGCTGCTCCATTAATGAGTCCCAGAACACTTGCGGGCTCGGAGCTTTCCGGGATCTATGCACCAGAACCATGGGCGTATTGGAGTTTGAATAAAGGACCCAATCCCGAGGACGGTGAGTGGAGATAAATTCACTCTTCGGTTAAACTAGCCTATACCCGGGTTGAGGTGGCATGACCCCGGGGGGTCCATGAGACTCGACATTATTTAGTGGCGAGGAGTCCTCTAGGACTACCTCGGCCTTTTGGTATGATTGGGGATCATTGGTTAGGTGTGTCTAAGAAGAAGGGTTTGCCGAGAGGTTGATCTCCTCTTTGGGGTTTTCCTCATCCTCGGAGTGGTCACCTCCTCGGACAAGGTGGTTAGAGAGAATATTCCCCATATGCCTTGCACATGGGCTCCATCATAAATAGCACCCACCCATAGCTTTACAAGGGATGGATTTTGGAGAGACAATTTTTAGGAAAGAACTAATTTCCCTTCTCCATTATCAACCTTGAGAGTGAAAGTGGGAGATCCATGGGAGAGTCTTGCCATTATTCTCTCCCTAGCTACTTTGCCTTCTTCTTCACCCAATCTCTTATCTCCATCATCTCCTTTCTTTTGTGTTCTTAGTTGAGACTATTGAAGAATCTAAGCCTCTCACAATTTCTAAAGGAATTCAAGTCTTTTTCAAAGATCTTTGAATATTCCAACAACGTTCTTGAACCCTCTCATACATTTGGCGACTCCGCTGGGGAGGCAGATTGGTTAATGGTGTCAACGAGATCTGGAACCCACACAACTCCAACAAAGATGGAGGGAGAAGATGAAGTTCACCAACAAGGATCCTCTAATGGCGGTGATGACAGGACCATGGCTCCAGATCAACCACTTTTGCTCGAAGCCATTCAAGGACTTCAAAATACTCAACAAGAGATTCTTACCACTCTTTAGAATCTCACCCACACAATGTTGGTGATGAGTTCTCATTTTGCACTAGCGCCAACCGAAAATCAAACTGGTGGTGGAGTTACTCCCGCCGGAGTGCAAAATCAAATCCATGGAGAAGTAGGCCCCAGTTAGCCTATGGCTCATGACAACACAGCCACAATAACACATGCTCAAACCGTAATAGGCTGCAGCAGTTTGCCTACGCCCGGCTCCATGGTGTGCCAAGCCAAGATCTAATGGTGACTAGGGGAGGTTCTAGTGTAATGAATGGCGCTCCGGCGACTGTTGATGTCCAGGAAAATATAAGGAGCATGATGGCGCAAAAGGGAGCTCTGCCCATACCTAATCTTGTTACACCACCAGTAAATGTTACTCAAGCACCAAGTGGGCCTCCTTTGGTGCCGGCAACAAATTTGCAAGCACGACCCAGTATAGCGGCACCGTGCGATGGACTTTACGGGCCTCAATTCAATGTCCCATCACCAACTGGCTTGTTCATAGGCACTGATGGCTAGTATCATCAAATGTTCTCACCAATGATGAATTCGCAACACCAGAATGGCCAAGTCGCCTCTAGCTCAGTCTTTGGGTCCATAAGCCAAGTTCCAGGAATACCACCATCAAACTCTCTCCCTCAACAGTTTCTCACTGTCGCCAATGTGCAAGCCATGTTCGATCTCAAACGAGGCAAGAGGACTTTACCCTCTTTGCCTATTCCAGATGTCAAGCCGCCTTACCCTATTGAGATACTAAGCTATCCATACCCTGAGGGGTATACAGTGCCGAAGTTCATTAAATTCGATGGCAAACAAGGAAATGCTCGAGAACATGTTGTGTGATTCATCGAGACTCTGGGTATTCATGGTTCAAACTACGTCCTTCGGCTGAGAGAATTCTCTAAGTCCCTTACTGACCGAGCATATAGTTGGTATGTTAATTTGGCCCCAAACTCGGTCCGAAGTTGGGAGGAAATGGTTAATAAATTCCACTCCAAGTTCTTTCAAGTGGCGGAGAAGGTGACCACACTTACATTGTGTAAAGAAAAGCAACGAGAAAGTGAAGACATCCTTGACTACGTCAAAAGGTTTCAGGACAAGGTTGTGGATTGCCATGAAGCAGTAGAAGAGAGTTATCTCATTCATATCTATCTAGAGAGGGCGTTGACCAAGTACAAAATGTTTCTAGTTAATCACAAGCTACCCACCTTCTCGGCACTAATAGAAGCAGCTCGGAATATTAGCACTCCTCAGACTCAAGGGTCTAGATTTAAGGCCAGTTGCAACACTAGCTTCAAATCATTTCGTGGGCCTATTGTTGTTGCTGCCTCTACCCCAGATACCCGAAAGTCACAAGAAGGGGGTCATAGAGGCCAGAAGAGGAAGCAATATAGTGGTGAAAAGGGCAATGTTTCTTATCCATGTGGAATCGAGGAGGTAAAAGCTCTAATTAAGGAATGGGTGGCCGACGGAGAGCTAAAATTGCCTTATGTCGAAGAAATGCCATCAAAGAAGGACCGTGAGAGCCTCGAATTTTGCATCTATCATCGCACATTGAAACATCCAACAGAGAAGTGTTGGACTCTCAGGAAAATCTTTAGAGATAAAGTCGAGGCAGATGAATTGAGGTTCAAAAGCAAAGGACTCAAGACATCCGAGAACAACCATATCCTCAGCACCGAGACAAAGGCAAGAATGTTGCTATGATAACTTATGAAGGCCCGATGATTGAGGCTATTGCCAATCTCGATGACGATGATTGTTATCTGGACGACATCCTAGAGCCCGAGGGTGAACAAGTATACTATGGAAGTGCTCTCGATCCAGAGGGCAAAACCTTTATGACTCATGTCAAAGATCACTTTGATCCAGAAGGAGGAGAAGAGTACTACGGAAGAAGAGGACACCATGTTTATGTGGCATCTTATTTTGAAGAGACTGAGGAAATGGTTAACTACGAGCCTCCAAGAGTGGAAAAAGATACGGATCACTATGCCAAAACCCTACAAGACTGTATAAAGTTCAAGCAATTCTTCGACCAGTTTGGACTTTCCAGGGAGGCAAGAACAGAAAACCACCAAGTCTATCATTAATATAGCCGAGGCACACCATGAGTGTGATATCCTTGCTCCGTATTATGCTAATTAATCTTAATTACGAATGTGATTATGTGTTTGATATGATTTTGAGTGCCATTTATATGAATATATGTGGTTTTGAATTTCTATCTGTTCACCGTAGGAAAATCTATTTGACTTTCTACTTTGGAATTTAAATTGAAGGCCTTATCGACCATAGAAACTGAAATTGACTACGTCATTGTGATTGGCGTAATTTTTAGAGCCTACGGTGAAATTTAATTGAAAATTGATTCATATCAGATTAACTAGATTAAATTAATTTAATAATGCTCAACTAATTAGTGTTAAGGGAATTTGATTAAGAGACGTTATATAAAGGGGGCATTATACACTCACATTCATTTGTTTAAGCTCAAAATTAGATTTTACACTTTAGTGAGAGAGAGAGGCCGGCTCTAGAGAGAGAAAGGGGGAGAATTGTGTATTTTGGCTCAAGGTTTGTGAGATTGGAAAGCTAGGCTCAAGAATTAACTTCAATTGTGAGGATTGAAGCTCCTAGGTGAGCAATCAACTCTTAATTTATGAATTGAGTATGTAATTTTGTGAATTCAAGTGGTATGGTAGCTCATGGCAAGGATTGAGATGAATATGAAGTTAGAATGCACATGCACGCATGAAATTACTATGAATCACCATGAATTGCCATGAAAGTGCATAAGCTAGCATGAATAATGTTGAACATGGAGAATTGGGCACCAATCTTCACATGCATGCATAATTTTCATGGGTTTCATAATAATAAGTGTCATTTGTAAAATATGAAATAGAAATGAAGTCAAAAATTGACATGCATGTTTGATTGTTGAAGATATGGGGCTTATATGAGGTTTGAATGCATGAGCCTTGATTATACAAATTAATTTTGAAGATTGGACCATGATTTTGAATGATTGGCCTCATGTTGCTTACATCCATATGCTATATATTGTATTTGCATGTTTTGGACCAAAATCATGAGTTTTGGACCTTTGAAGGTCGAATTTGAGCTTCAAGAACAGTTCTGGAAAACCTAGAATTTAGCATGTCCGCTCAAGCGGGGAAAACGCCGCTCAAGTGTGAAATGCAAGCTCCCAACAGTTTTGCAGTTAGTGATATTTGCTCGAGCGGGGACATTCACGCTTGAGCGGGGAGCCATGTAGTGTGACTTTCAGCTCGAGCATCCGAATTCACGCGTGAGCGTAAAAATGAGGTAACCAGTACTTTTGCAGACCATGAAGGTCTGCTCGAGCGGCAGAACCCCCGCTCGAGCGGGGACCCCTGTTTTAGAAATTTTGTAAAGGTATTCTGTGTTTCATTTTCCGTTCTCTTTCATTTCTAAGCACTCTTAGGCATGCATTGAGCATCATAAATGAGTTAAAAGGATAAGAAAGAAGCCTAAGAGGGATGTATGAATTAAGAACAGATTGAATTGTTTGTGACCCATTGTGTTCATGATATGTGTAAGGTCGAGTTCCAGGGCAAATCCGCAGGCAGAACACTGTGAGAAATATCTTAGTAAAGATATTTTGAAGTACATTATTTGTCCAATTGCTTATTCCCATATAAGTCTCATAAGTTTGTTAATTTGAATTGTGGACAAATGTTTGTTATGCCATATGGTTGGGCACAATTGATTGGGCACAATTGATTGGGCCGAAGGCCATTTGACATGCATGAATAAATGGGTCGAAGGTCGTTCAACATGAATAAATGGGTTTGACATGAATGATTGGGCCAAAGGCCGCTTGACATGAATGATTGGGTCGGAGGCCATTCGACATGAATGAATAAATGGGCCGAAGGTCGTTGACGTGAACAAATGGGCCGAAGGCCATTTGACATGAATGAATGGTCTAAAGGCCGTTTGACACGGATGATTGGGCCAAAGGCCGTCGAATAGGAATGATTGGGGCAAAGGCCGTCGAATATGAATGAATTGGGCCCGAGGCCGTTTGATGTGTTTGGAACCGCAGTCACTTGACCTATATATACATATATAGATACTAGATAGAAATATGAATTGGACCCAAGGTCGTCTGATGTATATTGTTCAAAATACCGTTCGTGTATTTACTTTATTCGATATTATTCACTGGGTTTTCGCTCACGCTCATTCATGTGTTTGTAGGTTAGCCAAGGAAGGTCCAAACCCAGCCTCAGTGAAGTTTGTGTGAAATAGTCAAGGTTTTGAAAAGTCATCCCATACGTCTAACGCACGAGACTTGTTTTCACCCTTTTGCTATTTTGTTATATTTTGTCATGTCAGCGAGAACTTTGGATTACGGTTGTATATAGTTTTGATTGGCTGACCATGACTTGAATGATCCTGTTGTGTAAAGTTTATATGTTAACTTCCCTTGATATGAGTTATTAATGTATGTTTGTAAAATGTTAAGTCATGCCATGTAAGCACAGCTCTATGGACAAAAGTTTGAAATTGCTTCCGTTTGACCCCCTTAACTCTGTTAAAATATATCTGATTTGGTTTAAGGCCGTAGGTAATCTCGTGACTACTAGCCGGTTATGTCCTTAACCCATGGGGGCAGGTTCGGGTCATGATAATGAGGAATGCATGTCGACTGAGGGATCTATCCGGAGGAAGGCAAAAGAGCAATCTAGTGCCATTACTTTCTCTGAGGCTGATCGGAAGTATCCTTTTTCTCTGTCGCTTGACTTTATGTATTTGCTTTTATTAACGGGGTTGAGTTCAAAAGGGCCTTTCTAGATAGTGGAGCCTCTATCAACATTATGACTCGCGCTACTCTAGAAAAGGCCGGAATCTCTGAAGAACGCATTGTGAAGCAGCTGATAGTCATCATTGGCTTCGGTGGAGAAAGAAGAGTTACTATCGGATGTGTAATAGTTGATTTAGCCATCGCAGAGATTCGCTCGGCCACCAAGTTCCATATTATCAATTCCGAGGAAAATTATCACATTATTCTAGGGAGGACCTGGATGCATAGATATTGGGCTATACCATCGAGTTATCATCAATGTGCTAAGGCTAAATGGGGAAAGAAGACGGTGACAATTTAGGCTACAGAAAGGCCTTTCGAGACCCATGAAGCTCATTATTCTGATGCCATCTACTTAACCGAATTGGTTGTCGAAGAAATTCCTACCACCTCTAAGCCTCGGGGGGTCAAAATTCCCCGTTGGGAGGATATCAAAGATGACAAGGAGCCAAGGGCAGAATCAAGTAAACGGACGATGTCTCGACCAAAAAGTCTACCTATTCCTCGGAAGGTGATGAAAGTCCGAGAAGGGGGCAAGATGGTGTATTATTTATGAAGGTGCGGGGATTCAATTTCTTCAGCCACTGACTCTGAGTCAAAAGAAGAGCCTCCTGACAATGACATAGTAATAAAGCTTGAAATGGCTCCAGAATGCATACAAGATGGGCCGAAGCCTCAGCCCGAACAACTTATTGAAATAGATCTGAGTGATGGACAAGATGCACCAAGGCCGATATTCGTAAGTTCGAGCCTTAGCCCAGAGAAGCAGGAACAGTTGTTAAAATTGATAAGCCGGTACTCAGATGTGTTTGCTTGGTCATATAAAGAAATGCCCGGACTAGATCCTGACCTAGTCTCCCATTATCTTGATGTGTTCCCAAACTCCAAGCCAATTAAGCAAGCTGCTCGAAAATATCATCCAGATCTCGAAGAGAAAATTAAGGAGGAGATTGAAAAACTTCAACAAGCAGGTTTCATCCGGTCAATACAGTACCCCCACGTGGTTGGCAAACATAGTGCCAGTAAAGAAGAAGAATGGTCAAATCAAAGTATGTGTAGACTTTCAAAATTTGAACAAATCTTGCCCGAAGAATGAATTCCCTCTACCTCATATCGATACCCTTGTGGATGCCACCTCGGGACACCAGATGTTCTCATTCATGGATGGATTCAGCGGATACAATCAGATTAAGATGGCTGAAGAGGACACAGAAAAGACTGCTTTTAGAACACCTCTCGAAAACTTCTTCTATACAGTCATGCCTTTTGGACTCAAGAATGTCGGAGTAACTTACCAAAGGGCTATGACTGCAATCTTTCATGACATGATCCATCATGAGATGGAAGATTATGTTGATGATCTAGTGGTGAAATCCAAGAAAGAGGAACACCATCTCTGAGACCTCGAGAAAGTATTCAAGAGGTGCCAGAAATTCAAAATGAGGATGAATCCTCTCAAATGTGCTTTCGGGATGACGGTCGGGAAGTTTCTCTGGTTTCTTGTACATAGGCATGGTATTGAGGCAGATGAAGACAAGGTCAAGTCTATCAGAGCAATGTCTCACCCGCATTCTCAGAAGGAGTTAAAGAAGTTCCTCAGGAAGGTGTCTTACATTCGGAGGTTTATCCTAGCACTTGCAGAGATCTCTGCCCCCTTCGGCTCTTTGTTAAAAGGAGATGCCAAGTTCGAGTGGAACCAAGAGCACCAAAAGGCCTTCGAGAGAATCAAGGCGGCCTTGACCTCACCTCAGACCATGATAGCCCCACAGCCTGGGGTACCTTTAATGTTGTACCTAACCTCAACTCCCAAGTCCATAGGGGCATTATTGGTCCAAGATGTAGATGGAGCAGAATGCCCGGTGTATTACATCAGCCGGAAGATTCAAGGAGCAGAAGTCTGATATACTCTGGTAGAGAGACATTGTTTAGCTTTGGTATTCACTGCCCAAAAGCTCTGACATTACTTCTGACCACATCAGATTCAGATTGTTACTAGAAGTGATCCAATCCGATACCTCCTCAGCAAGCCTGCTCTAACCAGGAAGGTGGCAAGATGGTTGTTAGCACTTGGTGAATTCGAGATCACATGTGTAGCTCCCAAGACAATCAAAAGCCAAGCCTTAGCCGATCTCCTTGCCCAATTTTCAAGAGGTGACTATGTACCAGTGAATGAAGAATTAAGAGGAGAAGTGCATGCAGCTATGGCTTTTGAGGAAAGCTTTTGGACATTAAGCTTTGACGGAGTAGCAGCTGGAGGGAAAGGAACCGAGATAGTCCTTACAAGCAAAAATGAGGAAAAGTTATATTTGTCTTATAAACTGGATTTCCATTGCTCGAATAATGAAGCCGAGTATGAGGCTCTTATTTTAGGCTTGATAGCAGCTGAGAAGCACAGTATCAAGAAGATTCGGATTCGGGGGGACTCAAAGTTGATAGCGAAGCAAGTTTCAGGACAGTTCGTCTTAAAGGAGCCTGCCTTGGCCACATATCGAACAACAGTCCAAAGGCTTCTTGACAAATTTCAGAAGGTCGAAATAGAGCATGTGCCTCGCTTCGACAACAAGTTTTCAGATGCCCTCGCAACATTAGGGGCAAGAGTTGATATTCTAGAGGAGGAGGCGACAATTATTATCAAGAAGAGAACAGAGCCTTCAATAATACCCGAGGACAAAGACCTTCCAGAGGACTAGAGAGGAGAAGTCCTTGAACAACTCAGAAGCAAAGTTGGAAAACTAACTATGGCCAAGCTTGCCCAATTCATAATTATTCAATGTGAACTTTACTTCAGAGGAGGTACCGGATTCCTAGCCGGTGTGTTGGCCAACAAGAGGCAAGCTTCTGACTACAACAGATTCATGACAAGTCTTGTGGAGATGGGGATATTAGTCTGTACAGAAGGATCTAAAGACAAAGCTACTATTGGCCCGAGATGGAGAAGGCCTCGAATCAACTACAAAAAGAATTCCCCAAGTGTCAGTCATACATTCGGGAGGATGAGAGTTGCTTTGAAATTGATACCCCTGACTGGAGACAAGTCTACATTGACTATCTCAAAGAGGGGACACTACCTGAAAGTCCGAGGGACATTGCACACCTCAAGAGGAGAGCAAGGCGGTACTTTCTTGATTAGAGCAAGCTTTACAGAAGAAACATTGAGGACACTTCCTTGAGGTGTCTCTCCAAGGAGGAGTCAGATCTAGTCCTCAGAAGAGCCCACGAAATTGAGCATCAAGGAGGGGCTCGGCTATTCGAGCAACTTATACACCTTGGGTATTATTGGCTAACCATGGAGTTAGATGCGTCCCATCACGTGAGAGGTGCCAGACTTGTCAAAAACAAGGAAATTTGATCCATGAGCCAGCCGTAGACCTGCATAGCATCCGAACGCCAAGGTCATTCAATACTTGGGCTTTGATCTGATAGGGCCCATCTCCATACCTTTTAAGGGGTACAAGTGGGTTCTCGTAGCTATAGAATTGAGCACAAAGTGGGTCGAAGCAATCCCTCTAAAGAACGCTACGGGGCCTACAGTCGTGAACTTCATCAAGGAAAATATCATTTGCCGGTTTGGAGTACCAAACACCATCCTCTCAGACAATGGCACTCCCTTCATAAACAAATATGTGAAGAGCCTCCTAGAGACTTACCAAGTGAAGCATCACAAATCCACACCCTACTATCCAAAAGGGAACGGGCAAGCGAAGGCCACAAACAAGACACTAAAAAGGATTTTGAGCAAGATGATGGATGAATTTGGGGGGACTTGGTCCGAACAGTTGATAGTAGCCCTGTGGGCGTATCGCACCTCCAAGAGAAAACCAACTCAAGCAACTCCTTACTCCGTTGTGTATGGGTCTGAGCTAGTGTTACCTATAGAGTTGGAAACACCATCTGCTCGGATGGCTCTCGCCTAGGGGATGGTACTGGAGCCTCAAACCACTAGATCGGAAGCATTAGAGGAAAAGCATGACAGAGCCGCAAAAGTCATGGAAAGGTATCACGAGTCCATCGCCCGAGCCTATAATCAAACTGTGGTGCTAAGAAAGTTCGAAGAAGGTGATCTAGTATGGAAGATCGTAGACCCAATCATGCGAGGACAACCCTTGCCCAAGTTTTCTCCAAAGTGGGAAGGGCCCTACAGGGTGGTTCAAGCAAGCTCAAGCGGGTACTACAGGCTTGTAAGGGTTGAAGATGGCTTCCGAACTGGCCCACTCAATGCAAAGTTTATCAAGCGTTACTACCCGTAGATAGACTCATCTATGTTGAAATTCATTTTCATTTTCTTACTTTGTCTAAAAGTTATATTTCCCTTACGTATGAAGAAGCTGGTTTTCTTTATGGTGTATGTTTATCCCATCACTTGCAGTGAATTTATTATACTTTTGTCAAGAAAGTTGAAGAATTAATGAGAATATTTCAGCTTTTATAAACATGTGCATATGATTGTTCTTTCCATTGTATCATTCGAAATAAATATTTTATCAAGTAGAATGAGAAAACAATGCGAAAATCTCCAAACAGCAAAGATTTCGTCATTTCATTGCATTGTCCTAGATAAAATATTTTTTATCGAAAGGGGCAAGAAAGTAATACCAAAAAAAAAAAAAGAAAAGAAAACTCAATCTTTCCTAAAAACACCCTCGAAGAAGCTGCCCGTCACATCTATATCTGGAGTACAAACAGCAGAGTATGCCTCTAAAGTCTCCAAGGCCCAAGCATAGCCTAACTCAAGTTCACAACGAGTTGCCTTTGTCTCATCTATAGAGGTTCGATAAGAGGCAAGCTATAGACCGCCCCGAACTTCGCTCCATGCGCGAGGGCGCGAATTGTAGTTCTAGCTACTACAGTTCGGACTCTTGTCAGAGTTCTGAATCTAATCTCACAAAGTGCAATGTAAAACTGATAAATCACCAAAGAGTCCAAATCTGGCAAATCGTTTTGGAAAACTAATTTTAATCAAAAAGCACCAAACATGGACTGCTTTGCCAAATTTTAGAGTCGCTACCTAAATATTTTGTTTTTGGGAAATTTAGGAAACCCTAACTCGTGCCAAAGGCCACGTGTCCGTCATCACCAAAGTTGCCTCGGCTCAGGAACTTGGGTATGAGAGGGGAAGGTCTTGAAATGAGCACCCTGTAGACACCCCATTTTTGACCGTCCTCAAGACTTGGACGTCACCGTTTGAACACTCGGTGATCATCCATGTTCGTGTTCGTGTTCGTTTTGAGTTCTCGGAGGTCTCGGCCACGCGCCTCGCCTCAAGAACTCTCAACTTGACTGTTTTGGGCTTGGTTGTGGACCAAACACTTGTATTTCTATTTTTAAGGGAAGATCGTGGCTTGTTGGCCATCGCCTCAACCCACCGACCAAGGCATGATGCCACCGGCCCTTTTTTCTTACCATCGGCCAAAGGTTGTGGCCGGTCGGCACCTTTGTTGGTCGGTCGGCCACCTTTGTTGGTCAATCGGCCATTTCTGCTGGTCGACCCCTTTCCATCTGCTTTTGGCAGATATTTTATGCCAACTGTCACAACTAGCATCGACATTACATCCCCTCCATACACGTGTATGGAGGGATTTGCTCCCTTGTGTTAGCTTCTCCAAGAAGCTTAGGAATTGAATTCCTATAATAGGGGAGGCCCTCCTCCCTTCTCAAAGGTTCTGGAATTTTAGATTAGAGAATTTGTATCTATCTATCTCTATAGTTCCCTCTTTTTACATTTGTGTGTGTTTTGTGCTCTAAAGGGTGTTTTGTTCACACTATTGCACACAAACTCCTAGCATTATACCATCCTTGGTTGTTGAGGCTCTAAGGAGTTGTTGTTAGGGTTCTTGGGCTGGTTTTGATCAGAGAAACTTGCTGGAGTGGTGTTCTTGAAGAGGTTCTTCAAGGGTGAGAAACTATCATCTTTATTCCACATTTTTGCACAAGCTTTTAGCCTATCTTTCATATGTTTTTCAGCTTAACTTATAATTGATAAAAGTTCTGTTTTTAAGTGCTTAAAATAGTTGTTTAAGATCACTTTGGTGTTTGGGGTTTTTTTCCCCCTCTTAGGCCTTATTTGGCCTCTTTTTTGTGCCCTCCTTTGTGAGCTCCGGGACCACCTTGTATTGGCCTTCTCACCACTGAAATCCAGAGGGATTTCAGTGGTGGGGATGGTGTTTTGAGGTCCTAAATAGGAAAGGGTCATCCCTCTCCTTGTTGTCTTTGATGCTTGCATAAATGGCATATGTGGTAGCATGTGTGTTTGACTTGTTTTAGCTTCATTTCAGTATGTGTTAGGCCTTGTTTTGCCATGATACATCTCTATTTTGAGTTGGTTTAGACGTGCCTTGTATGCTTCATACACTTGTCTTGTAATCCCATGATTTGGCCTTAACATGCATCATGTTGTAACATGTGTTTTTAACATGATTTTGGCTCAACTTCATGAAGCTTTTAGCCTTATTGTAGCATGCTTAAGCTCTGTTTCTCATTGTTTTGGTTATGCTTACATTGCTTTGTATAGCTGCCATGTATTTTAGCTTGTTGGCTTCGGGTGTCCAAGCTTTTAGCATGCATTACTTGGACAATTTCAATGATTTGGCATCATTTGTTGTACTATTTCAGTCTATGTTTCATGCTTGAATATTTCCTTTCATCACTCCTTTAATGACTTAAAGTGTTGTGGACTTATGCTTCTTGAATGGACCATTGTGTATGCTTCCATGCTTAGGCCATTTAGACACCATCTAAGTGGGTTTTCGGTCTTGCTTAGACCTACCTTGGGACTGTTTTAGGTCCCCTTGGCCCTTTGGGGCTTGCTTCATGTAGCCTTGGTTTGAGTCTCGTGGCTAGTTTCAAGTTTTGGGCTTTGTCGCATGCTTTGCTTGCTTTGTTTAGTTGGTTTGGCACCCTTTCTAACATGATTTTAGAGCTTACAATGTATGTCATTTGTCCATGTTTATCCTCTTTTAAGTGTGCTTAAGAGTTACCCTTCTATGCTTAAGTGTTAGACCAATTGGCATACATGTTTGTATGTGTTTTTTTGTCCTCATTTCCATAGCATTTTGGCCATTGATTTGGGCCTATTTGAGAGCTGCCCATATTGGTTTAAGTCCATCATTTGCATGTTGTTGCATGCTTGCCTTGCATGTTGTCACATACTTAGCCTATTAATATGTTGTTGCATACTTAAGTGGTAGTGCATTTGGCATGCATTCTTTTGGTTTTACGTTGCTTAACATGTTGTTACATGATTGAATGAAGTCACATGCTTGTTTGTATGCTTGTCTTTGCATATTGTCATATGCTAATTGCCTTGTGTAACATTGTTGCTTGTATGCTCATTTTGCACTAGTATGCTCGCATGTTTAGGTTGCATAGCATCGAGCATGCATCCCTTGCCTCTTGATCAATCATGATAGAGGCTTGGGGCCCTTTTATGTGTCTATATGCATTTCATTTAATATTGAAGTTGCCACACTTGGCCTCTTTGGCCATCATGCATCGAAATGCGTGATTGGTGGCCCGAGGGTCAAGCACCATGCTCCTTTGAGTCTTAGACATGATAAGGAGGGTGGTGGTGCGAACATTGCTTTGAAAATGCATTGTCATGCCCTGTCTGTCCTCTGCTGCAGTAAAACAGGGTTCTGCAGGAAGAGATGGTCAGTCAACCATCTTCAGCGCCGCCTGCCATGAATTTCTGGCCGATATTACCACAAGTGGTCGATGACCAGTTCCCCTTGGCTAGTGGCCTTGACTCTTGGCCGGTGATATCCCACAGTGCTCAGAAGGTGATTCAGAAGCATCTTTGGGACTTGCAAAGTTTTTAGAGGAGCAAAACAGTGTAAACAGAGGCAGTATGAGCATGGTGATGGATTTTCGAGCAGAGTCGAGCGTGCATGCATTCATCCCTCTTCTCGAGGCCTCTTTACTACTGTCTTAGCTCAAATAATTCGTTTAATTAGTTAAGTACTGTGTAATATTTAATTATCTTGTTAGTTAATTAATTTGTATTATTCTTTCGGACCCTCCCTCAAGAGGGCACAATTGTGTAATAAGCGTGCGTGTGTGTGATGCATGTCTTCCAAGCCCCACTTCTTTCTCCCTTTTATTTAACCGCTTATGATGGTTAGTTTTAGGGCATATCTGATTTGGCATACCTTATGCTATGCATGTTTGCATTCATTCATTTGTATTGCATGCTCCGGGCTTGGCGCATCATACTAATTGCATAATACTTCAATTCCAACTTGAATACGTGTATTGAGTTGTCGCATTTTCACATGCCATTCTTAGATTAGTCGAGCCTATTCTAGTTGCATTTTGCTTGCGATGCATTAGCCATTTTAACATAGACTTGGATCATACATTTGATTACTAACATGTTCTTTGCTTTGGCTCGGAGTACACTATGAGTGTTTATGCTTTAGCATCTTGCATGTGTGTAAGTGTTGACATGTCAGCATACTTACCATGAGGCTAATTGCTTATATGATATAACTACCTGAATGCCTGTGGGTGAAGGTTGGACTGCTTGAATTGGAATAATTCGTCGAAACCCGTGTTTTAGCCTACTTGCGAGTAGCAAACTTCAATCCATTTTCAAAACAAACGGATATGCAATGCTTTGTTCCAAATTAGGCGATCTAGTCTATACTTGTGTGTTGCGCGCATCACATAGTAATTCTAGCTAATTAACCGGAATAGGAACGCATGTGTTTTCAAAAACAAGATATCATGTTTAGTACAAGCCAATCTTTGATCGGGCGAGCGGGGGGTGCTCATAGATGACCTTCCCCAATCGTACCCAATTTCCCGAGCCGAGGCAACTTTGGTGATGATGGACACGTGGCCTTAGGCACGAATCAGGGTTTCCTAAATTCCCCCAAAACAAAATATTTAGGTGGCGACTCTGTATCTGGCAAAGCAGTCCATGTTTGGCACTTCTTTCTTAAAAATATGTTTTTTAAAACGATTTTCCAGATTTGGACTCTTTAGTGATTTATTAATCTCACATAGCACATTGTGGGATCAGATTAAGAACCGTGACATTTGAGTCCGAACTGTAGTAGCAAGGCCCTCGGAGGGCGTGTCTACAGTTTCTGGCGACTCTGTATTTGTCAATGCAGTCCATGTTTGACACTTCTTTCTTAAAAATCTATTTTTTAAAACGATTTGCCGAATTTGGACTCTTTGATGATTTATCAATCGCACATCGCACAATGTGGGATCAGATTAAGAACCGTGACATTTGAGTCCGAACTGTAGTAGCAAGGCCCTCGGAGGGTGCGTCTACACACCCCCGCTTGCCTGATCAAAGGATCGGCCTCTACTAACATAATATGTTGTTTTTGAAAACACATGTGTTCTTTTTCCGGTTTATTAGTTAACCTTACTATGTGATGGGCACAGCATACAAGTATAGACTCAATCACTCAACTTGGAATAAAACATCTCATGTTTGTTTGTTTGAAAATGGTTTGAAGGTGCTACTTGCAAGTAGGCTAAGGCGCGGATTTTCCACCCTCAAGTGGGCTTAAAACGTGATGATTTTCCACTTTAAGTGGGCTTAAAATGCACATTTTGATGAATTGTTCCAATTCGAGAAATGAAGCCTTCATCCACAGGCATTCATGCAGTTAAACACATAAGCACATAGCCTCATGGCAAGCATGCTATCATGGCAACACTAACACACATGCAAGGATGCTAAAGCGTAAACACTCACAGTGTACTCCGAGCCAAAACAGAAGCTATGTTAGAAATCAATGCATGACCCTAGCTATGTTAAGATGCCTAATGCAACACATGTAAAAATGTAACTAAAATAGGCTCGACTATCTAGAATGGCATATGAATGCAACAATTGATAACATGCTTTGAAACACGTATTCAAGAAAGTGTATTGAAATACAATGCAGTTTGAATGATGCGCCGAGCTCGGTGCATGCAAATAGATGAATAGATGCACGCGTGGAAAGCATAAGTATGCTAATTGAAATATGCCCTAAACTAACCATCAAAAGTTGATAAGTAAAAGGGAGAAAGAAATGGGGTTGGAACACATGCATCACATACACGCACGCTTATTACAAAATTTGCCTTCTCGACGGAGGGTCCGAATAATAAGCTACCTAGTTAATCTAAGCTAATTAAACTAATTATTACAAACCAAAACTGATTAACTAATCCTAGTTAACTAGTTACAAACACAAAGTACAGAACCAAATAGTTAACTAGCTAAGCAAAGTAGTTAAAAGGAGCCTCGGGGCGAGGGGTGCATGCATGCTCGATCGCCTCATTCAGAAATCCATTACTATGCCCCAACTTGCCTCTGTTTGCATTTGATCTCTGGAAGGTGCACTAACTTCCAAATAGCTTCTACTCCAACACAAGGACCTCCTGGAACGCTGCCGACCAGTAAAGGGTGGTGTAAACCACCTGTAGACCACCTAAGTATGCTGCAGACCAGAAAAAGGTGGTCGGCCAGCTACTTTTTCTGGTCTGCCGACCAGAAATTTCTGCCAAGCTCCAATTTGTTGTAACAGAGAACAAGAAGGGACACAGCAGTGTATTTGCAAGGTATGTGTGCACAACCACCCTCCCTATCATTTCTTAAGCTCAAGGGAGTGCGATATTCGACTCTCGGGCCACCAACCGAGTATCACAATGCACGATAGCCGAGAAGCCAAGTTTGCACAATTTAATGTCAATGAATGCACAAATAACACATAAGGGCCTTAACCTTTATCATGCATGATCAAGAGGGTCGGCGACCGAGAAATGCAACACGTTTCATCACTTCAAGTACGAAATGTGCCACATTCATTGTGTTTGGATCAACGCTCGATCCAAACACAATGCCACACATACAACATGATCAACCTATCAATGCTAATGGCATGCACAAGATTCCAACATATGAACAATGCATGCATGGCAAGTTTAGAAGCTTAAGGTATCAAAGCTAGGAAAGAGCATCTCACAAGAGGCAGGCAATGTAATGCTCAATGAACTTAAACCAAATATGGACAGACCTAAATCATGCCAAAACAGTGGCCTACACACCAAAACTTGGGCAAAAAAAAAGGTAAGGTATGCATGCTCATGTAATGACTCATCAACAAGACATAAAAGCACAACTCTCAAACATGATCAAAGAGGGATATGCATGAGAATATGGCAATGCTATATGCCCTGAAATAACATGTTAAATGATGCCATGACATGCAACTATCACAAGTATGGCATGCTAGGGTCCTTAAAACACAGGGCTAGCTAAGCCCATTGCACTACAACTATGAAATACATGAACCATCTGGCCAAGGCAACCCAAAACAGTCCTAGAACATGTCAAATCAAGGCCAAAAACATGCATGGACTAGAGCTGACTCATGCTAGAATTGGAGGCATGAAGCATGGAGCATACAAGGCCAAAGAGTAGGATTACACTACACCTACCAAAACCAAGCATGAGATGACTTCACCAACAAAAATCAGAGTTGTATCATGGCAAGATAAGACCAAAAACACACTAATATGGTAGCCCAAAAGCTTAGGCAAGATGGCATACGTATTGGCTCATGTTTAAGGCATAAAGCACCAACTCTCCAAAGCATTAAAAGAGTGACACATGTGAGTGTATGAAAATGAAACATGCTCTGAAATCATGTATCAAATGATGCTAAATCATGCGAATAGCCCAAGCAATGCATGCTAGTGGCTTGGAAACTCAAAGCTAGTGAGCAAGAATGCACTATGGCTATACAAAGCAAGGCATGCATGACCAAAACAACTTAAAATAGAGCTTAAGCATGGCAAAAATATGAGTAAAAGCTTGCTGGAGTGGAGCCAAAAGCATGCTAGAATAGTGGCTTAAAGCATAAAGCATGTTAGGTTAGCAAGGAGGATTGCACTATGAGTACATGAAACATGCAACAAGTGATCAAACCAACTAAAAGCAGAGCTAAGGCATGCTGAAATAAGGTCTAAGACATGCTAAGATGGAGCCAAAACATGCTAGAAAGGCATGCTAAAACCTTAAGCATACAAGGCTAGTTTGCAAGGATTACACTACAAGTGTATAAAGCATGCAAGGGTGGCCTAAACTAAGCTAAAACAGAGGTATGCCAAACTGAAATAAGGCCAAAAATAGGCTGAGATGGAGCCAAAACAAGCTCAGCAAAAATGTTACTTTGGTGAGCCATCAACACAAGCAAACAAGAGAAGAGGAGGGGGGACAACCCCCACCCATTTGGGACCTCAAAACACACTTTCCACCACTAAAATTCCTCTGAGTTTCAGTGGTGAGAAGGCCAAAAAGAGGTGGTCCCAATAGCTTAAAAGGATAGCTCAAAACAAGGCAAAACAAGGCACAAAAGGGGGTAGACCACCCCCAACACCAAAGAGGCCTTAAACAAACATTTCAAACACTTGAAAATGAAGCTTTTTGCAGTTGAAAGTTAAGCCTAAAACATCATGCAAATAGGGCCAAAGACTTAATAAAAAACAAAGCTTTAAAGAGGGTAAAACTCACCCTTGAAGCACAACTTCAACACAGCAACTTCAGAGGCAAAAACCTAGCTGAAACCACTCAAATGCAACCTCCAAGAACCTCAGCTCAAGATTGTGGTGTTTCACTAGGTGCTTTAGTGCAACAGTGTGAAGAAATTTCACTTTTAGGCACAAAACAACACAAATAAAGAGAGAGAAGAAGAAATATAGAGATAGAAGTATATGTATAGCTCTATGCAAATTTCTCAACCTGAGACAAGAGGGAGGAGGCTCCCTTATACAGAAAATCATGCCTTAAGCTTGTTAGACAAGCTAAAGGCTCCAAGCAATCCCTCCATACGTGTATGGAGGATGCTTTCTATGCCCAACAGCTGGTACAGCTGGCAAGAAAATATCTGCAGAAAAAGTGCCGACCAGCTGAGGTGGTCGGCCGACCACTCACACTAGTCGACCGACCACAAAAAGTGGTCTGCAGGGAGAACAACTGGTCGACAAGGGGGGAAAGGTGGTCTGCACAAAGAGAGGAAGGTGTTGGCATGGCTGTCGACCACTTTAGGTGGTCCACAGACCACCAAGACCAGCTGGCCGACCAGAAAACTGGCTGGCAGGGAAGAAAAGTGGTCTACAGGGGGAGAAACTGGTCTAACCCCCTGATCCACCCTCCAAGCAAAGGAAAACAAGGTTTGGTTCAAAACCAAACCAAAAAGGAAGCAAGACAAAAGTTCACGGGACAAGGCACGCAGCTGAAAGCCCCGAAAACTAGTCTACGGGAACAAAAAGTAGCCTACGAAAGGGAAAGGTAGTCTACGACTACAAAAAGTGGTCTACAGACCTCTGTTTCCCTCTAGGCAAAGACAACAAGGCATGGTCCAAACACCAGGCCAAGAAGAGAATGTTGAGAGGTCCCGAGACAAGGCGCACAGCTGAAGGCTCCGGAAACTAGAAACTAGCCTACAAGAGGGAAAAGTAGTCTACGAAAAGTGGCCTACAGGCCTCTCTCTCCCTCCAGGCAAGGTCAACAAGGCATGGTCCACAAACCAAGCCAAAACACAAAGAGTTCAGTGGCCCGGAGGCAGGGCACTCAGTCTAAAACTCCGGAAACTCAAAATGAGCACAAACATGCGCGATCATCGAGCGCTCAATCGATGACGTCTGAGTCTTAAGATCAGTCAAAAATGAGGTGTCTACAGTTGCCCCTTTTTGACAGAACTCAGAAGTCAAGAAGTGACGGGAGTGAATGTCAAAACCCAGAGACAACCAATTTTTGACAAGGCCGAAGACTTAGACAAACAGGCAAAAAAACAAAGAGATGCACCCTCAGGCAGGGGCAAAATGCAAATGACATGCACAATGCAGAACATAACTTATGATTATGCAAAGAGGGCTGTAATGAAACATCTAGATGCAAATGTTATGCAAAGAAATGCTACAACAAACTCGAACACAAGCAAATAAGTAAACACACCACGCGTGGGAATTACAGATCGAACTACATTTCATGCAGAATGGATGTAAGAAAATTATGCAATCTTAGCGAACATGTGCGATAGATAAACAAAGCGAACGTGTGATGGATACACAAAGTGAGCATGTGTGATAGATACACAAAGTGAACAAAGTGTGATAGATGCACTAAGTGAGCATGTGTGATAGATACACAAAGCGAACGTGTGATAGATACACAAAGTGAGCAAAGTGTGATAGATACACTAAGTGAACATGTGTGATAGATACACTAAGTGAGCATGTGTGATAGATACACAAAGCGAACGTGTGATAGATACACAAAAGTGAACAAAGTGTGATAGATACACTAAAGTGAACGTGTGATAGATACACTAAAGTGAACAAAGTGTGATAGATACACTAAGTGAGCAAGCATATGCGATAGATACACAAAGTGAACGAAGTGTGACAGATACACAAAGTGAGCATGTGTGATAAATACACTAAATGAACAAAGTGTGATAAATACACTAAGTGAACAAAGTGCGATAGATACACAGAGTGAACATGTGATAGATACACAAAATGGAACGAAGTGTGATAGATACCTGAATGCAGTCGTGGGCCTCTATGCTACGCCGGACTTTTTGTTCGTAGTGTTATGTTCAGAATCCGAACCAAAGAGTCAACTCGCAAATCGTTTTGAAGAAAATGATTTTTTGAAAAGTAGTGCCAAACATGGATTGCTTTGCGGAATGAGTCGCCACCTAAATATTTTTAAATGGGAAATTTAGGAAACCACTGCGTCAAGGCCACATGTCCGATCATCACCAAAGTGGTCTTGGCTCGAGCTTGGGTACGATCGGGGAAGGTCACTATGAGCACTTTTCGCCTTCGTTCAAGACCGGCCTCTACTAACCGTGATATCCGATTTTGAAAAACATTACATGCTCTTATTCCAATTATTAGCCTAGAATTACTATGTTATGCGCACAGCAAACAAGTATAGACTAGATCGCCTAATTTGGAAACAAACATTGCATATCCGTTCGTTTTAAAAATGCTTTGGAATTTGCTACTCCCAAGTAGGCTAAAACGCGGATTTCAATGAGTTTTCCAACTCAAGCAACCCAACCTCCACCCACAGGCATTCAAACAGTTTATCTCACATAAGCACTTAGCCGCATGATAAGCATACTGTCATGGCAACATTCACACGCATGTGGTATGCTAAAGCATAAATACTTACATCGTACTCCGTGCCAAAACAAGAAACTAGTTAGCAAACATGCATGACCTAGTTCATGTTAAGTGGCTAATGCAGCACAGGCAAGGATGCAATTTAGAGTAGGCTCGGCTAACCCTAAAGATGGATTGTGAAATGCCCTTTATTCGATGCACGTATTCAATTTGGAATTGAAAATACAATGCAGTTTGTATGATGTACCGAGCCCGATGCATGTCAGCAAATGCATGGATGCACGCATGCATTGCATAAGGTATGCTAAGATAAACGTGCCCTAATCTACCATCATAAGTAGGTAAATAAAAGGGAAGAAAGAAATGGGGGTTGGAAGACATACACACACTCACCCACACTTATTACAGATACGCCCTCACTCGGAGGGACCAAAAGAATAATACAAATAATTAACTACGCAAGCTAATTAAATATTACAAATTAATTAAATTAACAAAATAATTAATCTAAGAAAAACAGTAAACCGCCTCGGGAGGAGAGCCAAATGCAGCACACTCAGATTCCGCTCGAAATTGCACTGCCATGCCTAGCCTGCCTCTGTTTTCCCTGCTTTGTTCCTTTGAAATCTGCCAAAGTCTCAAGGATGCCTCTCTGGACACTAGAGAATCCCACCGGCTGGAGGAAATGACCACCAGCACTAGGATGTAGCCAACGGCACAAAATATATCCACCGGCCATTGATTGATCGATCCGGCACTAAATATCACGGCCGGCAATGAATTTCGCAGAACCAAAGAACTCACAATGAGAGAGGGCAAAAAATTGCATGGCAATGTAATTCCAACAATGTGTGCAACAAACACATTCCTTATCATGTTTGTGACTCAAAGGAGGATGTACATCGATTCTCGGGCCACCAATCGCGCATTTCCATGCATGATGGCCAAAGAGTCAAATGTGCAACTTCTATTTCAAATGCATGCAAACCAAACAAACCAAAATCCCAATCCCTATCACCAAATCAAGGGACAAGGAATACATGTTGATGCAATGCAACCTAGTCATGTTAGCTATCATGCAATATGAGCAATGCAATGTACTTATGCAAAAGCATACAAGCAAACATGAGGTAAGCATGCAAACAAGCAAATGATGGTCTTAAACATGACCTAGGCAACTCCAACTATGCCCAAAATCAGTAGCCATAATGCCCAAAAATGAAAGTCAACACACACACACACATGCATATGTTAAGACTTAACACTTAGGCACAAAATGAGCAACCCTCAAGCACACTTGAAAGGGGATATCATGGACACTTAACATGCATCCTAAGCTCTGAAAATCATGCAAAACATGGTGCCAAACCAAACAACAAAGCAAACTAATCATGCTACAATGTCCCACGCATTCAAGGTTCACCAAAGAGGTAATGGACTACACTTAACACAACCATTCATGGCATGCATTAGGCGACCAAAAACAGAGTTTTAACACATAAAACTAAGTCCAAAAGACCACATAGATGGCATCTAAGTGACTCAAATTTAAAGGCATGCATATTGGCCAAAGCAAAGGGCATATAATACATGCTTTCAAAGCAATAAAGAGGCGAATAAGGCGAGCATATGGGCATGCCAAAGGGTCTGAAATTACATGTAGGGTGGTTCCAAACCATCAAAATAATGCAAGCAACACATGCTATACATTCACATACTTGAGGCATACAAGCCCGGCAAGCCACAAGTACAAAGGAGCTATACTAAGCATGCTAAAATCAATCCAAACGACTATGGACAGACCTAAAGCATGGCAAAATAAGCACAAATCATTCACAAGTCTAAGCCTAAATCATGTTCAAATTAGGGCTAACAACCTAAGGCAGGTTAAGGCATTACAAGGCATTACATGGCAACTATGCTAAGCATGCATAAGGGACCAAAACCAACTTAAAATCATGTTATATCATGGTATAATAAGCATGAAAAACAGTCATGGCATGCTCAACACACACTTGAACATAGGCTTCCTCAAGAGGCCAAAACTTGTCCTTTTCAAGGACAACAAGGAGAGGGGGTGACCCTCTCCTTCTTGGGACTTCAAGGCATCATCTTCACCACTGAAATCCCTCAAGATTTCAGTGGTGAAGAGACCCCAACACCAAAATCCCGGAGCTCAACAAAATAGCACCAAAGTGAGGCCTCTCAAGGCCTAAGGGTGGTCAAACACACCCAAACCACAAAACACCCTTAATAAACTATCAAGAGGACTAAAAAAACAGAACTTTTTTGTATTAAACACCAAGCACAAAAATAGTTCAAAGATAGGTAAAAATGGAATGCAAGAATGGGGTAAATAAAGCAAGTTTCTCACCCTTGTTGACCTTCTTCACCAAAGATGATGTTGTTGCTTCCTTAAGGTCTAATCCAGCTAAAAACTCCAAGAACAACCTCTTGGAACCTCAGTAGCCAAGGGAAGGTGAAACACTAGGTGTTGATGTGCAATAGTGAGACACAAACACCTAGTGTACACACAAGAGCAAAAGAGAGATAGAATAGATATGGAATTCAAACCCTAAAACCAGAACTTCTCTGAGGTCTTTTTTCTCTAAAAATGTCTAACTCTTCTAACCCTTGAGCCAAGAGAAGAGATTCCTCTCTTGTAGGCAACAAAGCTTACAGGTTAAGTCAATCAAAGGCTCATCCCTCCATACACGTGTATGGAGCGGAAACTAATGCAAGACAGCTGCCTTAAAATATCTCATAAAGCAACTGAACAGTAGTCGGCAGGGCAAAATTGTCATTTTGACAAAATTGACTGCCGACCGGCACAAAAGAGTGCCGACCGGCACAATATAGTGCCGATGGCAACATCAACCAGCCGGCGGCCTCTAGCCACTGCCGGTGGTGTGTGGGGATGCCTCACAATGCATTCCCTGCCCCTCCAAGGCAAAGCACAAGTGTTTGGTGCGAAACCAGACACAAAACGGTCAAGTTCGGAGGTCCTGAGGCAAGGCGCGTAGCCGAGAACTCCGGGAACTCCAAACGAACACGAACATGGATGATCACCGGGTGTTCAAACGGTCACGTCCAAGTCTTGAGGACGGTAAAAAATGGGGTGTCTCTGATTGCCCCTCTTGACAGAACTTCGGAAGTCATAACAATGACGGAGTGAATGTCAAAGCCGTGAGACGACCCATTTTGACAAGGCCGAAGACTTGGACAAACATACAAAGCGCAAATGGTTGAACTCGCAAGCTGCCTACGTATCCCTTTAGGAATCAAACCAGCGTAGTTCAGGCACAGGCATACAAGCCGCAGATAAGGTATGCGCCCGTAGGCGGGGGCAAGATGCAACTGACGATGCAAAAGGCCGAGCATTACTTATGATCATGTAAAGAAAGTCATGAACGGCACGATGCAGCTTATAAGCTAGCAAGCACCAAACTACACTACAATGCAGAAAGGATGTAAGAGAATTATGCAATTCTCTGTGCGTCTCACTCGGAGGATACAATACCTGTGCGGCTCGTCCGGTTGCACCGACCTCAAATGAGCCGTACATACAATATCGTGCCTGCAAAGAAAACAAACTTAACAGGTACAATGTTGTTAGCAACAGGCATGACAATGCGAAATGAATGCAAGATGATATGCAATATATACAAAATGATGTATGAATAATGCAAATGAAAATGCAATGCAATTGAAACAATGCAAACTACAAGCAAAGCAATTGAAGCATGATTCAATCGTGAGCGATTCGAAACCACACAAATGTCAAATAGGTTGATGGAAGTAACGAGTCCGTCTACCATAGAACGATGTCTGAACTATGAGTGATGTAGACGGACACAAGAACAAGTATTGGGTGGATTGACATAAGTGGGGTAACAACCCGCTGAGGAAAGAACAATGATCCTAGTGCTGGATGCAATATATTACACTACAATGTAATATCTACAATGGATATGGTGTGCGGCCAAACCGTATTTTGCCTAGGAAAGGCATGTACACGTACAAGCCATGTCTAACACAGAAAATGTGCCGCCACCCTCAAACCAAGTTCATCAAGGAATAGGCGCGTACACATGCGTAAGCGGCTTCAACGTGAAAAGTAAGGGCACATACCAGACCAAGCTCAACAAGGAAAGGCGCAAGCCATAGATGGAAGATGATGCAGTGGATGCATGCAACTAAAATGCAATATATACAATATGCAATGGAATGGATATTTACAAAAGATGCATGACATATGCTCTATATTACAATGAAATGCATGACAAATGCATGTTTTTGTTGTATTTTTTGAAATGCATGACATATGCAATATTCACAATGATGCATGACATATGTATGTGTTTTGTTTTTGGATTTTTGAAATGCATGATATGTGCAGTATTTACAAATGATGCATGACATATGCATGTGTTTACGATGATGCATGACATATGCAATATTTAGAATGATGCATGACAATGCACTATGATGCAACGACCATGATTGCAGCTTTCCCTATCTTACCAGCAGGGCGATATACTAGGTTGGTTCAGTATCCAGAACTGAGGCGTAGACACGCCGCCTCAACCTATGGGGCTTCCATACAGATTTCAAGCCGAGGGTACACCCCCTGGGTATTTAAACCAGACCTTAGTCTCGAAAATCCCGAACCTTTGTGTTATAGGCATAAGCCGTTCGAACTCTAGTTTTCACCGTCCCAGTTGGTCTTCTAGGAACTCACCACAAACACAGACTGGTGGCTTTACCAGACCACCGAAAGTTATTCGAGCACGACAAACACCAAAGGAATTGCACCTTCAGAGGATTTAAGGTCTCCTAGACCGTAATGCAAAATGTATGCATGACAATGCATGTTTTTTTTTTGTCTTTGAAATACGCATGATGCATGATGTTTGAAATGCGTGCCAACACACGGCCTTACGAATGCACGACAATGCATGAATTGTGTGTGCCGAAGCAACGAAGGTCTTGCACCTTCCGAGGATTTAAGGTCTCCTAGACCGTGTGTGTTTAAGGTCTTGCCAGACCCGGGGCGAAAAATAATGAGGTGCGCAAAATAGCGCGATGGAACGCATGCCAAATGCAATGAGGTGCACCTTAATGCACCAAAGGTCTTGCACCTCCCGAGGATTTAAGGTCTCCTAGACCGTGCGTGCTTAAGGTCTCGCCAGACCTGCGCGTGTTTAAGGTCTCGCCAGACCCGCGGACAATGATTACACAACACTTTAAGTGAATGCGATGCGAGCGAGTAAATTCGAACCAAACTACATCTCATGCAGCAAGGATTAAGCGAGTTATGCAATTCTCACGGCGTCTTGCGCGGAGAAGGCTAAAAGTGACTACTGAGAATACCCGGAGTCTCAAACACGACATCTCTCTGCGTATTGCACGCAGGAGAGGTAAAAGCAGGGCAAAAGGAAAACTTTCGGCGTAGTACACGCGAGAGGGGAAAGACAAAAAGCCTCTCAGCGTAGTACACGCGAGAGGGGAAAGACAAAAGGCCTCTCAGCGTAGTACACGCGAGAGAGGAAAGACAAAAGCAAAAAGAAGCCTCTTAGCGTAGTACACGCGAGAGGGGGAGGACAAAAGGCCTCTCAGCGTAGTACACGCGAGAGAGGAAAGACAAAAGCAAAAAGAAGCCTCTCAGCATAGTACACGCGAGAGGGGGAGGGCAAAAGGCAAAAGAAGCCTCTCAGTGTAGTACACGCGAAAGGGGGAGGGAAAAGTGCGAGGCAACGCACATGGGACACGCATGCCAATGCAAATGAGGCACGCATGCCGATGCAAATGGGGCAAATGAGACGCGCGTGTCTCAAAAGATGGAAAATGGAGTGCAATGAGGTACGCGTGCCTCAAAGGAGATGCAGAACAATGCAAGTGTGACACGCATGCCACACGAAATACAAAACAATGCAAGTGTGACAAGCATACCACACAAAAATGCAAAACGGCGCAAGTCGCAAGGGACGTGCAAGACGGCGCGATGTGATGCACCAGACAATGTGATGGATGCGTGCAACGCACACGGGGCAACTTTTGAATCTTGTAAAAGACACAAGGATACAAAAGGATACAATCTTTGCTTGACTCCGAGTGCCGCGCACAGAAGACACGGTCCGAGGTCAAAACGGAGGCCGGTTGAGCATCGGGGATGCACTTTCTTGCACTTTCTTGAGCCATGAAGACCCAAAACTGCTCACATAGCCTAAACAAGGCTGTGGGAACACCACCGGCTGGGAGAGGAAGCCACCGGCTGCAAAATAACTCCATCGGCACAATATTGTGCCGACCGGCACAAAATAGTGCCGACCGGGCAAAAATACCTGATCGGGGGCAGTTCTGCCATTTCACCATGGGTCTTTTAAAAATAGGGTTCCTAACCCTATTTCTTTACTTCTCCACCGCCGAAAACTATCCCTCTCTCTCTAGAGCTTTTTCTCTCCTCATTTCCTTGTTTTCTTCGCATTCCATGCCCGTTTCGTCATCAGATTCGAGATTTTCTTCGCGTTTCGGACATTTTCCACCGATTGAAATTCCGTTTCGGAGCATCCTTTGCTATTTCCACTTTTTCGGGACTTGTTCCCCTCGATTTCCTCTTCATTTCCGTGCCTTTTCCATCTTCCGCCTTTCCGCCATTTTCGCCCCTTCGGGGTTGACTTTTTTCGTTGACTTTTCACATTCCAAATTTTTCGGACATTTTCACTACCATTGCCATGGTCGACGATGTTCCAGCGTCGGTACTACCCCGATCACGAGATGGATCCCGGTCGAAACTTCTCGCTGAGCGGCGCCCTTCGACCCGGACGTCATCGCCAAATGATTCATGTGCTACCACGGATGGACTTCGCCATTTTCGCAGCTTTGGCGAAAGACTGACCCGGAGCTCCTCCTACGCGAGCCGACCTCTCACCTATCCTTCGGCGCTTCCGAGGTAACACTCTTTCCCGTTTTACTTTCTGCAATGTAGAACTGTTAACTGCCAAAATTGCTTTCGTTCTTTAACTGCTTGATTCTGATACACTGTTCATTGTAGTAGATTGCAATCATGCTTAGAATTGATATCTGTTTAAGACGGACACATGCACACACGCTGCACTAGCCTCAATCACTCAAACACACAGCACACACCGTATTTCACTGCAAACTCACCAATACCCGATAACTGCTTGAATCTGAAAATATGCACGCATGCCTCATTTGTACTGAACCACTCAAACATGTTGACGCATTACACGTTGTAGTTCACTGTAAGCACACTGGCACTCGGTATCTGTTTGAATCTGAAAAACTTGCACACATGCCACATTTGCACTGAACCACTCAAACACGTTGACGCATTACACGTTGTAGTTCACTGTAAGCACACTGGCACTCGGTATCTGTTTGAATCTGAAAAACTTGCACGCATGCCACATTTGCACTGAACCACGGTTTTTTCAAAATTGTGCATTTCATATTGCTTTGCTGCTATTTGTTTGTAAACAGGGAGATTCCCATACCATCCGCGGGTATGGGAATGTCATGGCTCGAGATTGGTATTTGGAGCTTCCCGAGGCGGTTTGACGCATCGTGGACGAGGCGGGCTTTGGTTCCTTTTGCAGGGGTCTGACCCGGCTTACTGCTTGCAGGCCTCTTCTAGCCACCCTGACAGAGAGGTGGTGGGACACCACTGATTCATTCCACCTATTTGCGACCGGGGACATGACGATGACCCCTTACGATTTCTCGGTGCTCACTGGCATCGGGGTAGGGGATGATCCGATCCCCTTTGACATTGATATGGATGAGTGGACCGTCGCTCAGATCTACTTTGCACGGGCTCCGCCTTCTTGCGTCCGTGTTTCATTCCGCTACTCTGGTTCGAGGTGCGCCCGTGCTTTCTTGTTGATGCAGCCCCGATGACCCCAGAGGTCGTAGAGAGATATGCACGCAGCTTTCTGATGTTCTTGTTCGGGACGACTCTCTTCGCCGACCGGGCGAACACAGTGCCCTCTCCGCTTCTCAAAGACACTGGTGGATGTCAGGACATCTTATGCTTGATTGGGGTGGTGCGGCTCTGGCCACCCTCTACGACTATATGAGCTCAGTCTCCCGCGGCAGTGGACAGTTGCTTGGGGGCTATTGGCGTGCTTGGGAGGTACATTTCCTTTCGCTCCTTTACATTTCTGCTTTACATTTTCTGTACTCTGCACACCGCACAGACTGTAGTCTGTTTCACACGGATCAGATATCGTATATTACACGCACACACATACTCGCTTTATCGATTGTATACTATTCACACTGTACACTCCACACAATACACTACACAACACACGGCTCTGCTATTTCTATCTTATTCTGTATTCTGCTTTATCTGATAAACATTCTGGTATTCACCTTGCAGTTGTGGGTTTACGCCTACTTCCCTAGGGTCACTCCTGTACCTGATGCAGAGACCCCTCTGGTCGTCCCCTTCTCACGCCGCTTGCTTTGGAGGTGCGTCCGAGGTCATGGAGACATTCACTTCTTCGCCGCTTCGACACCATCACCCCGCCGAGGTATGTTTTACTTGCAGTTCATTTAAGCTTCACTTTTCCATCAGATATTTGCAATGCCAAGAGGTAACAAATCAGATTTCAATTTCAGATCACCGCGTAGTGGCTCCTCGCCACCGATGGTGCGGATCGGTTTGCCATTGCCGAGACCTCGCTACCGGATTTTCTTTGGAGGGGCTAGTCTGTTGGGCTTGGTACTGGTGAGCGCTTCTTCGTCGACCTCGTGGTTACTCGAGCAGATAGTCCCTACACCCTCCCGAGCATATGGGGACACCGGCGTTTCACGAAAGCAGATGGCGACTACACCATCTACCGGGAGGCAGACCAGAGGCGAGGGCGATTACTCGAGTACGTCCGGACCTTCATCATCGTCACGAGCGATGGCCATCGAGCCGAGAGAGAGACCAGATGGCGCCGCCGGAGCGAGAGTAGAGGAGGAGCGTCGAGGAGGGCTCGAGTCCGGTATGGCGGAGTTCAGAGAGGACGGGAGGCCGCTTGGCTTGCTTTGCGCTTCATCGTCTTTCTAGGGGTCGGGGCGACCTATCGATCCCCGCCTCCTCGCCGATCACGAGTTTGTCGGTATCCCGACTTGCCTCCTGTATGTGTTAATGTATTGCATGCTTATTTCATTTTAGTTTATCTGATATTCCACAGAATATTGATGCATCTGTCTCCCTTGCAGGCGTCTTCTGGATATACCCGGCAGTTACTAGAGATGAATGCCTCCATGACGGGGATGCTGGAGCGGACCTTCGACTTCCTAGCCTTTTACGGCCTTCCAGGTATTCTCTCTGTCATAGCTTCAAATCATACAAATTGCCGCATAACTGTCGATGCACGATACAACACTTGATACGACCCTCGCGGCGCTTGATACATTGTATTCGCCTGCGCATTACTGTCGCGATAAACGCTCACGACATTCATACCAGTACATCACACCTTGCATTAACTGCCGCTTGTTTCAGCTCACGGCATTCATACTCTGATTTCGCATCGATAAACCGCTTCACGGATTCATACTCAGATTCATATATCAGACTCGCATTGTTTCAACCGCCACGGCATTCATACTCAGATTCATACATCGTGATTCTGCACTGATAAACTGCTCACGGCATTCATACTCTATATTCATACACTGCACTCTGCATTGTTTCAACTGCTCACGGCATTCATACTCTGTACTTATATACTGCATTTTGCGTTGATAAACTGTTTCATACATACTGATGCATTTGCCTTTCATGTTTTTTCAGCCTCCCTTCCCACTTCCTCCGGCGGGTGGCGTCGCTCCACCTGGACCTTCCATTTCTACTCGGGATGGCAGGATATTCCCGCACTGCAGGAGGGCGATTACGCCGGGAGGCATGACTCGCGGGCTCCGACGAGTCTGAGGAGGAGGCGGAGGAATCCGAGGAGGAGGCTGGGGGCAGCTCGGGCTCGGGCCCAGATAGTGACACTTCCGGTGATGCTCCTGGACTTCTGGCCAGGAAGAGGGCGAGGACAGATCCCCCGACGCGAGGCCATTGATGATGCTTATGACCCAGACTTTTGCTGTTTCTTTTATTTCTTTTCTTGTACTTTTCTCTTTTGTTGGTAGATAGAGTACTTTATACTGCCGCAGGCAGGTTTTTGTTTTCCTCAAACTTTGTACTTGAAGAGATTATATGAAACAAACCTTTTGTCTAAAAAGAGTGTTATATCTGTACATCTCATAGTTTGCACTGCATTGCATCATATTACACCTCAAATGTAAATGATATTGATTTGTTGTCTGCAAATTGAGCAATTGTACTATGATAATCGGATAACTAACCAATTAACAGCAAAACAACTCATACAAACTGCTACTCAAACTGAATAGACAGCCCATACTCTATTGGGGATCGATCTGCATAGTCCCCATAACACAGCACTCGGTTCATCCTGCACATAGCAAACTTTGAACAAACAGCCCCGATCTGACAAGATGGACTACGAAAACTGAAACGGTTGAGGTTGAAACACACTTGGATGTCCCAAATTTTCTCTTTTCTTCCCCCTGCCTTGCATGATTACAGAGAATGGCACAGCATTCTGAGCACAAGTGATTACTTTTTGGAAAAGGATGGGTTTTCAACCAGGGTATCGAGCCTACCACAGAACACGACGAGACAGACTCAAACAAAGAAACAAAAGGCACACGACCTGACATAACGAGACATGCTCGGAAAAGACTCAAAGCCAAAATCAAGGTTGACAAATCAAAAGACACGACACACAGACATGTTTACAAAAAGACCTCAGATCTCGAGAAGCCAGTTCCTCCGGGTATTATTTCCCACCCTTTCTGATTTGTGATATTCGCATCGCTCGGCCCTCAGGCTCGGTTTTTCTCTCAAAAACCCTTTTCTTCACTTTTCTCTCAACTTACACCTCTCTGTTCTTTATTCTCTCATTTTTCATCCCTCCCCGGGGCGATTGACAGATGAATAGGAAGTCGTGGGTTCACGCCCAACACTGTTAGCTCACGGCTATTCCTTCTGGTAGATAGGGTGCCTTGCTGGCAAGCATATTAGCGGGGGGAAGACAGAAGGCCTGACTCGATTGTGCCCTTAGTTCGTCACTTTGACCATTTTTTGTTTTCTAAAACAGTTTTGATCAAAAATGAGAGTTGGATTAACACACTTATTCGATTTTTGATTTGAAAATCATGCGAATCAGGCTGTGAGCACTGAAAATTCTCCTTTTTAGGTCCTGTAGACACCCCATTTTTGACCGTCCTCAAGACTTGGATGTCACCGCTTGAACATCCAGTGATTATCCATGTTCGTGTTCGTTTGGAGCTCCAGGAGTTCTCGGCAACGCCCCTTGCCTCAGGACCTCCGAACTCGATTGTTTTGTGTCTGGTTTTGCACCAAACACTTGTGCTTTGCCTTGGAAGGGCAGGGAATGCCTTGTGAGGCATCCCCACACACCACCGGCTGTGGCTAGAGGCCACCGGCTGGCTGTAATTGCCACCGGCACTATTTAGTGCCGGTCAGTCAGCTCTATTTTTGGCAAAATGACCATTTTACCCTACCGACTACTTTATAGCTATTTTTGGAGATATTTCAGACAGCTTTCTTGCACTTGTTTCCCCTCCATACATGTGTATGGAGGGATGAGCCCCTTTGGTGACTTAACTTGTAAGTTTTGTGCCTATACAAGAGAAGCCTCTTCTCTTGGCTCAAGGGTTGAAGTTCTTGAGAGACTTAGCCATTTTTAGACAGGAGAGAAGCTCTGGTTTAGGTTAGAAATCCTATATCTATTCTATCTCTATCCCTCTCTTGTTAATCTAGGTGCTTTGTGCCTTACTATTGCACACAAACACCTAGTGTTTCACCTTACTTGAGTTCTTGAGGGTCTAAGGGCTTGTTCTTGGAGTTTTTGACTGGTTTGGAGCTCAAGGAACCAACAACATCAACATTTGTGAAGAGGGTCAACAAGGGTGAGAAACTTACTTTATTTACCCCATTTTTGCACTCCATTTTTGCCTAGTTTAAAACAGTTTTTGTGCTTAGTCTATAACACATAAAAGTTTTGTTTTTTAAGCCTCTTTATTATTTATTAAGAGTGTTTTGTGGTTTGAGCAAGTTTGACCACCCTTAGGCCTTGAAAAGGGCATTTTTTGTGCCATTTTGTGAGAGATCCGAGACTTTGGTGTTGGGATCTCTTCACCACTGAAATCTTGAGGGATTTCAGTGGTGAAGATGATGCCTTAGAGTCTCAAGAAGGAGAGGACCACCCCCTCTCCTTGATGTCCTTGAAAAGGGCAAGTTTTGGCCTCCAAAGGAGCACCATGTTTGGTTGTGTTTTGAGCATGTCTTGGCTGCATTTCATGCTTATTATGCCATGATTTAACTTGCTTTTAAGTTGGTTTTAGCACTCCTTGCATGCTTTGCATAGTTGCTTTGTAATGCCTCTTTAGTCCCTTAACATGCCTAGGTTGTTAGCCCTAATTTGAGCATGTTTTAGGCTTGCATTTGTGAATGTTTTGTGCTTATTTTGACATGTTTTAGCTCTGTCCATAGTCATTTGGGTTGATCTTGGCATGCATTATATAGCCCCTTTGCATTTTAGGCTTGCTAGCCTTTGAGTATGCATGTGTAGCATGTGTTGCTTACCTTGTTTTGATGGTTTGGAACCATCTAGCATGTCATTTCAGACCCTTTGGTGTGCTTGTATGCTTACCTTAGTTGCCTCTTTAATGCTTTGAAAGCATGTGTTGCATGCTCCATGTTTTGGCCTTAATGCATGCCTTTGATTTCAAGCCTCTTAGATGCCATCTAAGCAGCCATTTGGCTTTGTTTTAACATGCTAAAAACCTATTTTTAGTTGTTTAATGCATGCCATATTTGTTTTGTATAAGTATAGTTCAATGTCCCATTGACTTGCTTTGAATGTTGGACCTTTGTGTGCATGCTTTGTGTACTTTGTTGCTTGGTTTGGCACCATGTTTTGCATGATTTTCAGAGCTTTATATGCATGCTAGTAGTCCATTGTTGTACCCCTTTAAGTGTGCTTAAGGGTTGTTTGTTATGCTCAAGTGTTGGTGCCTTAACTTGTGCATGTGTGCATGTGTGTTTGGCCCTCATGACTTAGCATCTTGGCCATTGGTTTTAGGCCTATTTGGAGTTGCCTAATCCATGTTTAAGTCCACCCCATTGACTAGTTTGCATGCTTGTTTTGTATGTGTGTTTTCATGCTAGCATCCTTGCATTGCATTGCCATATTGCATGCTTAGGTAACATGCTTAGGGCTTCATCTCATTGACATGCATGCTAAGCCTCTTGAAGTGAGTGTGATAGAGGTTTAGCACCCTTGTTTGTTTGTTTGCATTACATGCATTTGAAATCAAAGTTGCATTCTTGGTTCTTAGGGCCATCATGCATGGAAATGCGCGATTGGTGGTCCGGGAATCGAGGCACATGCCCCTTTGAGTCAATAACATGATAAGGGGTGTGTGTAGTGCATAAATACCTTGAATCATATTGCCATGCATGTTGTTGTCCTCTGCTGCTGTGGGTTGCAGGTTCTGCAGGTGTTAAGTGCCGGCCGGCACTATTTAGTGCCGACCGACAGTCAATTGCCAGCCGATAACTTCATCTAGTGCCGGTGGCCTCCTTCTTTAGCCGGTGGTTCTCTACCCCAGCCGGTGGTACTCCCCAGTGCCCTGAGAGGCACTCTTGGGACTTTGGCAATTTTCAGAGGAGTATAGCAGGGAAAACAGAGGCAATCCGTGCATGGCGTTCCCGAAAGCACGCCTGCATTCGACCCTCATCCCGAGGCGCTTCATCATTTAATTAGATTAATTAATTTATTTGATTAATTTAGTTAATTTGTAATAATTAATTAGCTTGCGTAGTTAATTAGTTATTCGGTTCTGTATTATTATTTGGTCCCTCCGAGTGAGGGCAAAATTGTAATAAGGGTGCGTGAGTGGGTGTATGTCTTCCAATCCCCATTTCTTTCTATCCCTTTTATTTACCTGCTTTTAATGGTTAGTATTAGGGCACATTTATTTTAGCATACCTTATGCAATGCATGCGTGCATCCATGCATTTGTTAACATGCACCGGGCTCGGTACATCATACAAACCGCATTGTATTTTCAATTCCAAATTGAATACGTAATACTCGCGCATTTCACATGCCACGTTTAGGGTTAGGCGAGCCTACTCTAGATTACATCTATGCCTGTGTCGCATTAGCCACTTAACATGAACTAGGTCATGCACGTTTGCTAACTAGTTTCTTGTTTTGGCACGGAGTACGATGTAAGTATTTTACGCTTTAGCATACCGCATGCGTGTGAATGTTTTCCATGACAGTATGATTGCCATGCGGCTAAATGCTTATGTGTTATAAACTGTTTGAATGCCTGTGGGTGGAGGTTGGATTGCGTGAGTTGGAACAACTCATTGAAATCCGTATTTTAGCCTACTTGCGTGTAGCAAAAACCAACACGTTTTTCGAGACAAAACGGATATGCAATGTTTATTTCCAAATTAGGCAATCTAGTCTATACTTGTTTGCTGTGCGCATAATATAGTAATTCTAGGCTAATAATTGGAATAAGAGCATGTAATGTTTTCAAAAACGGATATCACGGTTAGTATAGGCCGGTCTTCGGACCGGGCGAAAGGGGGTGCTCATAGCTGACCTTCCCCGATCGTACCCAAGCTCCCGAGCCAAGACCACTTTGGTGATGACGGACATCTGGCCTTCGGCACCGAGTCAGGGTTTCATAAATTTCCCATTTTAAAATATTTAGGTGGCGACTCTGTGTCAAAAGCGATCCATGTTTGGCACTACTTTTCAAAAATCTGTTTTCTTCAAAACAATTTGCGAGTTGGACTCTTTGGTTCAAGATTTAGAACATAACACAAAAAGAGAGTCGAACTGTAGCATAGAGGCCCCACGGTATTCTGATTCTGGCGACTTCTTTGGGGAGTTTAGAGAGCTTGACTCGAACTCGTGATATCTGTTTTGACTACACTTATGTGTTTCTTTGCATTGCATGTGCATTAGTGCGCCTAGGACACCGTGTTGGCCATCTGCTATTCTGGCGGTTTCTTGGGAGGCTTGTCTTGTCAAGGCATGTCCATAAAATTTGTCGGTTCGCGCTCTGCCGATATAGGAACACAAACCCGGTTTCTTGGGGCACCCTTTTCGACCATTCGACCTAGTGCATATCGAAATCCGTAGTGACCATTCCAAACTAGGACGGGTTGCTCACCCGATATTAGGTTGTTTGAAACCGCTGTGCATAGTGAAGCCCTAGCTCGACAAAATAGGGCGAAACCCTACCCGACATAGGGGTGTATTGGCTCTCTTTTACATTATGTGCTCTTAGAGTGTATCTCTCTGAGAACACACATATCGGTTTGCAAGATTGGTATCGAACTGAGGCGCGATTTGATGTTGTTGAGAATCAATTTGTGTCTCGGATGTCGATTCGATTTTGAATAGTGATTACGGAGCAGTGTTGATAGTAAGTGTAGTTGTTCGACTACACCGTGTTTGATCTGTTTGAAATTTGAAATCTTGCTTGTTTTCGTTTGATTCGATTGGGTTGATCCGGAATAGCTAGTATCTTCTCCTTGCTGAGGCAGGACTGAACATAACGCAGAACTCAGAAGAGGTTGTGGTCATGACGGCCGCGTTAAGTCAAAGAACCACCCTACAGGACGAAGGAACTGTTGACATGCCGCATCCACCCAGGTCGCCTGCCGCACATCCAATCTGGACTCCTCAACTATATCAGGCTCGCGAGCCTACCACATTTGAATTAATGGGAATGATAGATGATCTTCAAAGGTCCGTGGCGGACCACGCCTACGGAATATCTGTTTCGCCGCCAGCTGCACCATATGCCGGAGGCTTCATACCCCAAGAGCCCCCGCTACTGGGACGAATAGTAATTGAACTCAGCCAACCGGAGATGGCCTCGAACTATGGCAACGACGCAGCAAACCAAGTTCTAGACTAGGCTGAGGCCGCAGACAAAGGTAAGATGAAGGCGGAATCGACCCTATCGAACAAGCTTCTTTGTAGGCGGTAGGCTTTGAAAGCGGGGAATGAACAAGCAACAGATATCATGATTATGTCAAAAAGTGGAGGATGCTTTCCTCACTCGCCCGAGGGCAATTCGATCAATCGAGAGAATCGGGATAGGCCGTCATGCCAAGCAGTTCTTCCCACTCGGCCTTGCATCCGGAAAGGATCAGAAACCCAAGGCCGCACTCGCCGATCCGTTCGCTAGTACATCTAGCAAGAGTGCTCGAACTCAAAAGTACACACTCGAGGCGCGGGGTCTTCCATGCTCTCTACATGCCATTATCCAAGGCACTTTAAATCCTTGCCGAGAGGGACACCTTAAACCCGAGCCTCGGCCCTCGAAGAATCTCCCGCCACGCACGATGCTTCCTGTCTTGTCGTACCATCGGCCGGTCATGCTCGATAATTATACGCCTCCGTCATGAGGTACAAGACTTGATTGACAACGAGGTTATCCTCCCGCCCACCTCAGCGAAATCCGTCACCACTCAGTTGTTGGATTTCGAGGACACAGATACTGCGAGCGTGTAATCAGAAGGTGAACCGCCTGCGGGCAGTGTCTGGTACATTTTTGGATATGGCGTTTGGCACGCATTTTTGAGCACCTGCCAATGCTAGTTTTGTAAATCCTGACTTAGGTGTCGAGTCAGTCTTTTGTTTTGTCTTTGAGCCTGTCTCATTGTTTTGAGTCAGTCCTTTTGTTTAAGGGTCTGTCTAATTGTAATGAGTCAGTCCCTCTTATATACAAGGTGATTTCGGGGATGTTGTCTCAAACACCGTTTTGTTTTATAAATAGTTGTTTTGCTTTTTTTTTAAGTTTTGTTCCTCCCGAGGAGCCAGTTATGCCAACAAATCTGAAGGAAACAGCTGTGGCTATCACGTTCTGTACTTGCTGCTATTTGAGTTAGCCGTACCGGAGGATGTGAATGGAACGACGGTACATATCCCCTGCTCTGTTGTGCCTTGAACATCGTCATAATTGCCTAAGCTTTTCATAAAACCCCTTTTCGAACACTGCGGTGATGAAAACGAAGAGGAAGAAATTCTTCGGGTTTTGCAAATTTTGATCATTTTGAGAGAAAGAGAGGCTTGCTAAGCTTTTAATGAATGAAATCATGTTTGTCAGCGTGTCTTGAGAAGGACCGGCACGATCGGTAGTTCCACACTATCTTCAACGTGAATGATTTGTCGCTTTCTTAAAAATTTTCAAAAACAAAACATTTTGCGCAGTCTCACGAAGACCCGTGTGGAACCGCTCTTGAGATAGTGCAGCCCAGGATCGCTCCCAGTCTCGAGATTTGATTTATCTGTTGCAAACCGGAATCCGTTCGAAACGATCAGTGTCATGAAATGCCTGTGTGGCCCAATTCGAAGCAGCCCTCGAGCAAGAGGCATCAAAGTCCGATCAGGAAGATCAGATCCCTCTAAGCAAAGCTCGAGAAGTTTCCGTGATGGATGTTTCCTGCAAGTCAATACCACAGTCGCTCTCCTGGATACAAGGAGGCTTCGATCTCAAAACCATTTGGCATGGACAAAGCTACACTTTTACCCTTTGAGAGGCTCGCTGGGCCGAAAACCCGGAAAGGCGGCTCAGGCAAAAGTTAGAGCAAAGAAAAAGAAAAAGAAAAAGAAAAAAAAAGAAGAAGAAAAATATAGCTCGCAAGGTCGAAAACCCGCATTGGGCACCTTGGCAAAAGTTAGAGCCTAAACAGTGAAGGTTAAAATACCCGAGTGTACCTTAACCGGAACTACGTGAGGCTTGATTCCCATGTTTGGGATACGTAGGCAACTTCATCTTGAAGTCCAGCCCCCAACGCTTCCATAGCGTCTCAGTCCATGTCATGGTTTTGATAACTTTTGCCTCCTTCGAATCCAAGATCTCGGTTGCAGCAACCCGGAGTTACGTGATTAACTTCCTCTTGAAGTCCAAGCCACCAACACCTTCCAGGTGACTGTGTACATATATTGGTTTAAACCGTCTTCGCTTCCTCCGCGCCCGAGGGTCCGATCGTCATCAACGAAGACTGGCTTACAATATGCCGCGGCATCATCCAAACAAGGGGCAACTTTCCGTTGCCATGCATTGCCATAAGTTGCCCTGAGTTACCGTGTAGACCAGGGGCAACTTTCCGTTGCCTTATCCCCCTTTAAGCCAGGGGCAATTTTCCATTATCTCCGATCTGAGGTTGCGCATCTCGAGGGTAAGTTCCGCGCTCGTTGAGCGTTGATTATCTGCAAAAATAGTTTTTGAAAATTTTCACTGAGGTTGGCTTATTTTCTCGAAAACTGTTTCATTTTCAAAATTGGACCATGTGTGGACCCCAAAAGGAGAATTTTCAGTGCTCACAGCCTAATTCGCATGATTTTCAAATCAAAAATTGAATAAGTGTGCTCATCCGACTCTCATCTTTGATCAAAACTGTTTTAGAAAAACAACCAAAAAATGGTCAAAATGACGAACTAGGGGCACGTTTGAGTCAGGTCTTCTGTCTTCCCCCCGTCAATATGCTTGCTAGCAGGGCACCCTATCCACCAGAAGGAATAGCCGTAAGCTAACAGTGTCGGGCATGAACCCGCGACTTCCTATTCATCTGTCATTCACCCCGGGGAGGGATGAAAAATGAGAGAGTAAAGAATAGAGAGATGTAAGTTGAGAGAAAAGTGAAGAAATAGGGGTTTTGAGAAAAAAACCGAGCCCGAGGGCTGAGTGATGTGAGAATCACAAATCAGAAAGGGTGGGAATTAATGCCCGGAGGAACTGGCTTCTTGAGATCTGAGGTCTTTCTTTTTGTAAACATATCTGCGTGTCGTGTCTTCTGATTTGTCGGTCTCAATTTTCGCTTTGAGTCTTTTTCAAGTGTGTCTCGTATTGTTAGGTCGTGTGCCTTTTGTTTCTTTCTGTTCTGTGGTAGGCTCGATACCCCGGTTGAAAACCCATCCTCTTCCAAAAGGTAATCGCTTGTGCTCAGAATGCTGTGCCATTCTCTACATCCGTGCAAAGCAAGAGGAGAAAAAGGAAAATTTGGAACATCCGAGTGTGTTTCGACTGCAACCGTGTTAACTTTGTGATCCGTCTTGTCAAATTGAGGCTATTTGTTCAGGGTTTGCTATGTGCAGAATGAACCAAATGCTATGTTATGGGCTATATGCAGATCAATCCCTAGCAGATTAGTCCCCAGCAGAGTATGGGCCATGTGTTCGGATTGAGCAGGGATTTGTATGAGCTGTTTTGCTGTTTAGTCGGTTGATTATCTTATTAGTACAGTGTGAGTGCTCAGTTTTCAAACAATAGATCAATATCATTTACATTTGAGGTGTAATATGATGCCATGCGGTGCAAAGTATGAAATGTACAGATATAACATTCTTTTTCAGATAAAAGTTTGTTCCATTTCATAATCTTTTCAAGTACATAAGTTTTAAGGAAAGCAAAATCTGTCTGCGGCAGTACATAGTACTCTATCTACCAAAAGAGAAAAGTACAAGAAAAGAAATAAAAAGCTTGAAAAAGTGCTGGTCGTCATCATCATCAATGGCCTCGCCGGGGATCCGTCTCGCCCTCTTCTGAGGCAAGCAGAACATCGTCGAAGTGTCATTGTCGAGCCCGAGCAGAAGCTGCCCCGGTCTCCTCCTCCACAGGCCTCCGCCTCCGACTCGCCATCCTGGCTGGAGCACTGTTGCTCCCCACATGGCCACGTCCCCCTCTGGTGCGGGGGAATATCCTGCCATCCCGAGTAGAAATGGGAGGTCCAGATGGAGCGCCGCTACCCACGGGAGGAATCGGGAAGGGAGGCTGAAAAGTACAAAAGGCAAATGCATCAGCATACATGAAGCAGTTTATCAATACAGAGAATCTGAGTATGAATCCGTGGCGGTTTATTAGTGCGAGAATCGTGTATGAATCTGAGTGTGAATAGCGTGAGCGGTTTATCGCGTAATGCGATGTATGAATCTGAGTGTGAATGCCGTGAGCAGTTTATCGGTCGAGAATCACGGTGTATGAATCTGAGTCTGGATGCCGTGAGCGGTTTATCGCTGCACGAATCGGTGTATGGATCTGAGTATGAATGCCGTGAATGCAGCAAGCGGTTAAACAGTCTGAAAAATCGATTGTATGAATACAATGTATCAAGCGCCCAGTGAAATTTGGGTATCAGGTGTTATGTTATGCATCAGATTATGCGAGGTAGTTTGTATATGGTTTGAAGCTATGTCAGAGAGAACATACCGGAAGGCCATAAAAGGCCAGGAACTCAAAGGTCCGCTGCAACATCCCCGCCATGGAGGCATTCGGCTCAATATCGGGTGTACTCGGAGGAAGCTTGCAAAAATATCGGATGCATCAAATATTACATGGAATATCAAATAAACTAAAATGAAATAGTGAGCAATCTTGATAATACATACCGGAGGCAAGTCGGGGATACCGACAAGCTCATGACCAGCCGGGAGAGGAGCAAAAGGGATCTGGTAGGTCTCCCCACTCTGTCCCCTGTATGTCAGCATGGTAGGCGGCGGGCGGCCGTCCCTCGTCCCTCACTCCCCTCTGCCACGAGCTCGAGCTCTGTGGCGATCCCGCTCTACTCCCACCTCTGCTCTAGCTTGGCGCCAAGAGGTCTCTGGCTCAGCTCGGGAGCCCCCGCTCAGAGGCCGCATAAGGAAGGTCCGGACGTACTCTGAGTAATCGCCCTCGCCTCTAAAGTCGTCCTCCTCCTAGCCGAGGGTGTAGTCCTCCGTCTGCTGCACAGAAAACCTCTCGGTATCCCTCATGTGCTCGGGAGGGTGAACCGGGACTATCTGCTTTGGCAACCCGAGTGCAGCGCGGCAGCTCCCAGTACCAAGCCCGGCCAGGGCCCTCGGCAAAATCCGGTGCGAGAGGTCTCCTCGGACCGGCGTGTCGATCCCGTCTCTGCGCACTGACCCATGGCCGCCAGGTGATCTGAAATTGGAAGTACAGTTTGTTACCGATTGCTATTTGAAACAAACAGTAGCAAAGCAAAGTTTAAATGAACTATAAGCTAAACATACCTCGGCAGAGGTGATGGTGTCGAAGAATTGGCGGAAGAAGCTGAAGGTATCCCGAGGTCACCGTGTGCACCTCCCATCGTAGCGGCGCGAGAAAGGGATGACCAGGGGAGTCTCCGTCTCCGGCACTGGCTCCAGCCTGGGAAAGTAGGCATACACCCAATGGCGCAAAGCGGATATCGGTATGATCATCGGATAAAGCGAATCTGAGAAAAAGCAGAAATAGCAGAGCCGTGTGTTGTGCAGTGTATTAAGCAGAGTGTACAGTGTGAGCAGTGTACAGTCAGTGTAAAGTAGAGTATGTGTGTGCCGTGTATACGATATCTGATCGGCGTGAAACAGACTACGGTGTGTGCGATCTGATCTGAAAATGTAGCGAAGATGTAAAGAAGAGAAGGAGACATACCTCCCAAGTTCGCCAGTAGCCCCCGAGCAACTGCCCGCTGCCACGGGAGACGGAGCTCATATAGCCATAAAGGGTGGCCAAAGCGGCACCGCCCCAGTCATACCGCACGATCTGCTGAACGTCCACCAGTGCGCTGAGGAGGCAGAGAGGCACGGTGTTCGCCCGGTCGGCGAATAGAGTGGTCCCTAGCAGAAACATCAAGCGCGTGCATCTTGCTCCACGGCCTCTGGGTCATCGGGCTGCATCGACAAGGGTAGGACCACTGAGCGCACCTCGAACCAGGAGTAGCGAACAAATCCCGGACGAGCAAGAGGTGGTGCCTCGCCAAGCAGGTAGACCTGAGCGGCGGTCCACTCATCCATGTCTGTATCAAAGGAGATCGGATCACCCCCCACCCCGATGCCAGTGAGCATCGAGAAGTCATAAGGGGTCATCGTCATGTCCCCAGTCGCCGACAGGTGAAATGAATCGGTGGTGTCCCACCATCTCTCTGCCAGGGCCGCGAGGAGAGGCCTGCAAGCAGTAAGTCTGGACAATCCCCTGCAAAAAGCACCGAAGCCGGCCCGGTCCACGATCTGGCAAACCGCCTCGGGAAGCTCTGCATACCAATCTCGCGCGGCAACATTTCCATACCCGCGGATGGCATGAGAATCTACCTGTTTTCAAACAAATAATTGCGAAGCAATATGAAATGTACAGTTCTGAGGAAACATGTTAAAAATCGATACAAGTCTAGCATGCGTGCAAGTTTTTCAGATCCAAGCAGATACCGGGTTTCAATGTACTACGGTAGACTATGGCCTGTAATGTGTCAGTGTGATTGTGAGAGTCAGCACAGATATGATGCATGTGTGCACGTTTTTCAGATTCAAGCAGATATCGGGTTATAGTGTGCCAGTAAGTAAACTACAACATGTGATGCGTCAGCATGTTTTGTGTGATTCAGTTTGAATACAGCATACAATATGTTTTCAGATTCAAATAAGTGCCGGGTGTCGGTAAGTTTGCAGTGCAGAACGGTGTGTGTCGTGTGTTTTGGGTAATTGAGGCTAGTGCAGTGTGTGTGCATGTGTTCGTCTCAAACAGATATCAGTTGTAAGTTTGTCTACGATCAACTTCTGATCTGTATCGAGCTAAGCAATTAAGGGTTATGTCGGCTATGGCGGTTGACAGTTCTGATTCTACATTGCACAAAGTAAAGCGGAGCAGAAGGGTTACCTCGGAAGCGCCGAATGAGAGATGAGAGGCAGGCTCGCGTAGCAGAAGCTCTGGGTCCAATGCCCTGTCAAAACTCCTGAACTGGCGAAGTCCATCGGGTGGTAGCACGTGGATCGCCGGGCGATAGGTCGCCGGATCGAACGGGCGCTCACTCAGCGGGAGGAGCTCGACCTCGGGATCTATATCGTGATCCGGGGGAGTCCCCACATGTGGAACATCGTTTGCCATAGTGATGGTGGTGAGAAAATGGCCGGAAAAGCCGGAATATGAAAAGTCAACCGGAAAAGTCAACCCCGAGCGGGCCGAAAATGGCCGGAAAGGCCAGAAGATGAAAATACATGAAAATGTGGAGAAAATCGACGGGAACAAGTCCCGAAAAGGGGAAAATAGCAAAGGAGATCCCGAAATGAGATTTCGATCGGGTGGAAATGTCCGAAACGCGAAGAATATCGCGAATCCGACGGTAAAATGGTGCGAAAACACGAGGAAATCGAGAAAAATCGAGAGCTCTAGAGAGAGGGTTGGATTTCGGCGGTAGAGGAATGAAAAAATAGGGTTTGGGAACCCTATTTTATAAGACCCGGAGCAAAATGGCAGAACTGCCCCCGATCAGCAACTTTTGGCCGGTCGGCACAATATTGTGCCGGTGAACATTTCCTGTAGCCGGTGGCCAGCCGGTGACCACCCCACCCAGCCGGTGGTGTTCCCAAGGCCTTGTTTAGGCAAAATGAGTAGTTGTTGGTCTTCATAGCACAAGAAAGTGCAAGAAAATGCACCCCCGATGCTCAACCGGCCTCCGTTTTAACTTCGGACCGTGTCTACTGTGCGTAACACTCAAATTCAAGCAAACATTGTATCCTTTTGTATCCTTTTGTCTTTTATAAGATTCAAAAGTTGCCCCGTGTGCGTTGCATGCATCCATCCTTTTGTTTAGTGCGTCGCGTCGTGCCGTCTTGCACGTCCCTTGTGACTTGCACTGTCTTGCATTTTTCGTGTGGCATGCGTGTCACACTTGCATCATTTTCCATCAAATGAGGTATGTGTGCCTCATTTTGCATTTCATTACATTTCGAGGTACGCGTGCCTCGTTTTGCATTTCATTTTCCATCAAATGGGGTATGTGTGCCTCATTTTGCATTTCATTGTATTTCGAGGTACGTGTGCCTCGTTTTGCATTCCATTTTCCATCAAATGAGGTATGTGTGCCTCATTTTGCATTTCATTGCATTTCGAGGTACGCGTGCCTCGTTTTGCATTTCATTTTCCATCAAATGGGGTATGTGTGCCTCATTTTGCATTTCATTGCATTTCGAGGTACGTGTGCCTCGTTTTGCATTCCATTTTCCATCAAATGAGGTATGTGTGCCTCATTTTGCATTTCATTGCATCTCGAGGTACGTGTGCCTCGTTTTGCATTCCATTTTTTCATCAAATGAGGTATGTGTGCCTCATTTTGCATTTCATTGCATCTCGAGGTACGTGTACCTCGTTTTGCACTCCACTTCTCATTTGTATTGGCACACGCATCCTATGTGCATCACCCCATTGCCCCCCCGAGTCTGGCGAGACCTTAAACATGCACGGTCTAGGAGACCTTAAATCCTTGGAGGGTGCGAGACCTTCACCATGTGCGCACGGTCTAGGAGACCTTAAATCCTCGGGAGGTGCAAAACCTTCGGTGCATTAAGATATACACCTCATTGCATTTGGCATGCATTCCATCGCGCTGTTTCGTGCACCTCATCAGTTGCCCCCCAGGGTCTGGCGAGACCTTAAACACGCACGATCTAGGAGACCTTAAATCCTTGGAGGGTGAGAAACCTTCACCATATTTGCATCCCGGTCTAGGAGACTTTAAATCCTCTAAAGGTGCAATTCCTTCGGTGTTTGTCATGCCCGAACGACTTTCGGTGGTCTGGTAAAGCCACCTGCCTGTGTATGCGGTGAGTTCCTAGGAGACCAACTGGGACAGTGAAAACTAGAGTTCGAATGGCTAGTGCCTAGAACGCAAAGGTTCGGAATTTCCGAGACTAAAGTCTGGTTTAAATACCCAGGGGGTGTACCCTCAGCTTGAAATTTGTATGGAAGCCCCATAGGTTGAGGCGGCGTGTTTACGCCTCAATTCTGGATACTGAACCAACCTAGCATATCGCCATGTTGGTAAGATAGGGAAAGCTGCAATCATGGCCATTGCATCATACTGCATTGTCATGCATCATTTGTAGATACTGCATATGTCATGCATTTCAAAAAAAAAAACAAAAACAAAAAAAACATTACATATGTCATGCATCATTTGTAAATACTGCATATGTCATGCATTTCAAAAAATTCAAAAACAAACATTGCATCTGTCATGCATTTCATTGTAGTATAGTGCATATGTCATGCATTTTCCGTAAACATCCATTCCATTGCATATTGTATATATCGCATTGTAGCTTGCATGCATCCACTGCATCACTTCCATCTATGGCTTGCGCCTTTCCTTGTTGAACTTGGTCTGGTGTGTGCCCTTACTTTTCACGTCGAAGCATGGTTCATGTGCATCGCGCCTATTCCTTGATGAGCTTGGTTTGAGGTTGCGGCACCTTTTCTGTGTTAGACATGGCTTGTATGTGTGCATGCCTTTCCTAAGCGAGATACGGTTTGGCTACACGCCATATCCATTGTAGATTTTATATTGTAGCATAATTATTGCATCCGGCATTAGGATCATTATTCTCTCCCCAGCGGGTCGTTTCCCCACTTATGTCATTCCACCCAATACTTGTTCTTGTGTCTGTCTACATTACTCATAGTTCTGTGTGCGTTCGCGCTTTGAGGGCTGCGACACCTTTTCTATGGTAGACGGACTTGTTACCTCCATCAATCTATTTGACATTTGTGTGGTTTCGAACCGCTCCGATTTGAATCATGAATCAATTGCCCTGCATATAGTTTGCATATAGTTTCAATTGCATTGCATATTAGTTGCATTGTTCATACATCATGTTGTATATATCGCATATCATCTTGCATTCACCATTGCATTGTCATGCATATTGCTAACGATATTGTACCTGTTAAGTTTGCTTTCTTTGCAGGCATGATATTGTATGTACGGTTCATTTACCACCGGTGCAACCGAACGAGCCGCACAGGTATTGTATCCTCCGCGTGAAATGTTTTGAGAATTGCATAATTCTCTTACATCCTTTCTGCATTGTAGTGTAGATTGGCGTTTGCTAGCTTATAATTGTTGCATGTATGCTTCATTACAGCTTTCTTTGCATGATCATAAGTTATGCTCGGCTTCTTGCATCGTCTTGCATTTTGCCCCTGCCTTCGGGCGCATACCTTGTTTGTCTTGCATGTTTGTCCAAGTCTTCGGCCTTGTCAAAAATGGCTCGTCTCTGGGCTTTGACATTCACTCCCGTCATTGTTATGACTTAGGGATTCTGTCAAGAGGCAAATCATAGACACCCCATTTTTGACCGTCCTCAAGACTTGGATGTCACCGCTTGAACACCCGGTGATTATCCATGTTCGTGTTCGTTTGGAGCTCCCGGAGTTCTCGGCTACGCGCCTTGCCTCAGGACCTCCAAACTCGATTGTTTTGTGTCTGGTTTTGCACAAAACACTTGTGCTTTGCCTTGGAAGGGCAGGGAATGCCTTGTGAGGCATCCCCACACACCACCGACTGTGGCTAGAGGCCACCGGCTGGCTGTAGTTGCCACCGGCACTATTTAGTGCCGGTCGGCACTATTTTTGGCAAAATGACCATTTTGCCATGTCGACTACTTTACAGCTGTTTTTGGAGATATTTTCAGACAGCTTTCTTGCACTTGTTTCCCCTCCATACACGTGTATGGAGGGATGAGCCCCTTTGGTGACTTAACTTGTAAGTTTTGTGCCTATACAAGAGAAGCCTCTTCTCTTGGCTCAAGGGTTGAAGTTCTTGAGAGACTTAGCCATTTTTAGACAGGAGAGAAGCTCTGGTTTAGGTTAGAAATCGTATATCTATTCTATCTCTATCCCTCTCTTGTTAATCTAGGTGCTTTGTGCCTTACTATTGCACACAAACACCTAGTGTTTCACCTTCCTTGAGTTCTTGAGGGTCTAAGGGCTTGTTCTTGGAGTTTTTGACTGGTTTGGAGCTCAAGGAACCAACAACAACAACATTTGTGAAGAGGGTCAACAAGGGTGAGAAACTTACTTTATTTACCCCATTTTTGCCTAGTTTAAAACAGTTTTTGTGCTTAGTCTATAACACATAAAAGTTCTATTTTTTAAGCCTCTTTATTGTTTATTAAGAGTGTTTTGTGGTTTGAGCAAGTTTGACCACCCTTAGGCCTTGAAAAGGGCATTTTTTGTGCCATTTTGTGAGAGATCCGAGACTTTGGTGTTAGGATCTCCTCACCACTGAAATCTTGAGGGATTTCAGTGGTGAAGATGATGCCTTAGAGTCTCAAGAAGGAGAGGACCACCCCCTCTCCTTGATGTCCTTGAAAAGGGCAAGTTTTGGCCTCCAAAGGAGCACCATGTTTGGTTGTGTTTTGAGCATGTCTTGGCTGCATTTCATGCTTATTATGCCATGATTTAATTTGCTTTTAAGTTGGTTTTAGCACTCCTTCCATGCTTTGCATAGTTGCTTTGTAATGCCTCTTTAGTCCCTTAACATGCCTAGGTTGTTAGCCCTAATTTGAGCATGTTTTAGGCTTGCATTTGTGAATGTTTTGTGCTTATTTTGACATGTTTTAGCTCTATCCATGGTCATTTGGGTTGATCTTGGCATGCATTATATAGCCCCTTTGCATTTTAGGCTTGCTAGCCTTTGAGTATGCATGTGTAGCATGTGTTGCTTACCTTGTTTTGATGGTTTGGAACCATCTAGCATGTCATTTCAAACCCTTTGGTGTGCTTGTATGCTTACCTTAGTTGCCTCTTTAATGCTTTGAAAGCATGTGTTGCATGCTCCATGTTTTGGCCTTAATGCATGCCTTTGATTTCAAGCCTCTTAGATGCCATCTAAGCAGCCATTTGGCTTTGTTTTAGCATGCTAAAAACCTATTTTTAGTTGTTTAATGCATGCCATATTTGTTTTGTATAAGTATAGTTCAATGTCCCATTGACTTGCTTTGAATGTTGGACCTTTGTGTGCATGCTTTGTGTACTTTGTTGCTTGGTTTGGCACCATGTTTTGCATGATTTTCAGAGCTTTATATGCATGCTAGTAGTCCATTGTTGTACCCCTTTAAGTGTGCTTAAGGGTTGTTTGTTATGCTCAAGTGTTGGTGCCTTAACTTGTGCATGTGTGCATGTGTGTTTGGCCCTCATGACTTAGCATCTTGGCCATTGGTTTTAGGCCTATTTGGAGCTGCCTAATCCATGTTTAAGTCCACCCCATTGACTAGTTTGCATGCTTGTTTTGTATGTGTGTTTTCATGCTAGCATCCTTGCATTGCATTGCCATGTTGCATGCCTAGGTAACATGCTTAGGGCTTCATCTCATTGACATGCATGCTAAGCCTCTTGAAGTGAGTGTGATAGAGGTTTAGCACCCTTGTTTGTTTGTTTGCATTACATGCATTTGAAATCAAAGTTGCATTCTTGGTTCTTAGGGCCATCATGCATGGAAATGCGCGATTGGTGGTCCGGGAATCGAGGCACATGCCCCTTTGAGTCAATAACATGATAAGGGGTGTGTGTAGTGCATAAATACCTTGAATCATATTGCCATGCATGTTGTTGTCCTCTGCTGCTGTGGGTTGCAGGTTCTGCAGGTGTTAAGTGCCGACCGGCAGTCAATTACCAGCCGATAACTTCATCTAGTGCCGGTGGCCTCCTTCTTTAGCCGGTGGTTCTCTACCCCAGTCGGTGGTAGTCCCCAGTGCCCTGAGAGGCACTCCTGGGACTTTGGCAATTTTCAGAGGAGGATAGCAGGGAAAACAGAGGCAATCCGTGCATGGCAGTGCGGTTCCGAGCACGCACTGCATTCGGCCCTCATCCCGAGGCGGTTCACTGTTTAATTAGATTAATTAATTTATTTGATTAATTTAGTTAATTTGTAATAATTAATTAGCTTGCGTAGTTAATTAGTTATTCGGTTCTGTATTATTATTTGGTCCCTCCGAGTGAGGGCAAAATTGTAATAAGGGTGCGTGAGTGGGTGTATGTCTTCCAATCCCCATTTCTTTCTATCCCTTTTATTTACCTGCTTTTAATGGTTAGTATTAGGGCACGCTTATTTTAGCATACCTTATGCAATGCATGCGTGCATCCATGCATTTGTTAACATGCACCGGGCTCGGTACATCATACAACCCGCATTGTATTTTCAATTCCAAATTGAATACGTAATACTCGCGCATTTCACATGCCACGTTTAGGGTTAGCCGAGCCTACTCTAGATTACATCTATGCCTGTGTCGCATTAGCCACTTAACATGAACTAGGTCATGCACGTTTGCTAACTAGTTTCTTGTTTTGGCACGGAGTACGATGTAAGTATTTTACGCTTTATCATACCGCATGCGTGTGAATGTTTTCCATGACAGCATGATTGCCATGCGGCTAAATGCTTATGTGTTATAAACTGTTTGAATGCCTGTGGGTGGAGGTTGGATTGCGTGAGTTGGAACAACTCATTGAAATCCGTATTTTAGCCTACTTGCGAGTAGCAAAAACCAATACGTTTTTCGAGACAAAACGTATATGCAATGTTTATTTCCAAATTAGGCAATCTAGTCTATACTTGTTTGCTGTGCGCATAACATAGTAATTCTAGGCTAATAATTGGAATAAGAGCATGTAATGTTTTCAAAAACGGATATCACGGTTAGTAGAGGCCGGTCTTCGGACCGGGTGAAAGGGGGTGCTCATAGTTGATCTTCCCCGATCGTACCCAAGCTCCCGAGCCAAGACCACTTTGGTGATGACGGACATGTGGCCTTCGGCACCGAGTCAGGGTTTCCTAAATTTCCCATTTTAAAATATTTAGGTGGCGACTCTGTAATCTGGCAAAGCAGTCTATGTTTGGCACTACTTTTCAAAAATCTGTTTTTCTTCAAAACAATTTGCCAGAGTTGGACTCTTTGGTTCAAGATTTAGAACCGCAACACAAAAAGGAGAGTCCAAACTGTAGCATAGAGGCCCCACGGGCGCTGTTATAGGTCCAAACGTGGTCCAATTTTGGAAAATGAAATAGTTTTCGAGAAAATAGCCAACTTCAGTAAAAATTTTCAAAAACTATTTTTGCAAACAACCAACGCTCAATGAGCGCGGAACTTACCCTCGAGATATACAACCTCGGGTCGGAGACGATGGAAGATTGCCCCTGGCTTGAAGGGGGGGATAAAGCAACGGAAAGCTGCCCCTGGTTTGGACAGCAACTCAGGGCAACTTATGGCAATGCATGGCAACGGAAAGTTGCCCCTTGTTTGGATGATGCCGCGGCATTTTTGTGAGCCAGTCCTCGTTGATGACGATCGGACCCTCGGAAGCGGAGGAGACGAAGACGGTTTGAATCAATATATGGACACAGTCACTTGGAAGGTGTTGGTGGTTTGGACTTCAAGAAGAAGTTAATCACGTAGTTCCAGGTTGCTGCAATCGAGACATCAAATTTGGAGGAGGCACAAGTGATCAAAACCATGACATGGACTGGGACGCTATGGAAGCATTAGGGCTGGACTTCAAGATGAAGTTGCCTACGTATCCCAAACACGGGAATCAGGCCTTACATAGTTCCGGTTAAGGTACGCTCGGGTATTTTAACCTTCACTGTTTAGGCTCTAACTTTTGCCAAGGCGCTTGTTGCAGGTTTTCGACCTTGCGAGCTTTGTTCTTCTTCTTTTCATTTTTGTTTCTTTTCTTTTGTTTTACATTTTCATTTTTATTTCTTTTTATATTTTTTTTTTGTTCTTTTCTTTTCTTTTTGCTTCTTTTCGTATTTTCTTTTCTTCTTCTTTTTTCTTTTTCTTTGCTCTAACTTTTGCTTGGGCCGCCCTTCCGGGTTTTCAGCCCAGCGAGCCTCTCAAAGGGTAAAAGTGTAGCTAGCCCATGCCAAATGGTTTTGAGATTGAAGCCTCTCCGTATCCAGGAGAACGACTGTTGTGTTGATTTGCAGGAAAAGTCCATCACGGTTGCTTCTCGAGCTTTGCTTAGTGGGATCTGATCTTCCTGATCTGACTTTGATGCCTCTTGCTCGAGGGCTGCTTCAAATTGGGCCACACAGGCATTTCATGGCACTGAATGTTTTGAACAGATTCCGGTTTGCAACAGATAAATCAAATCTCGAGGCTGGGAGCGATCCTGGGCTGCACCATCTCAAGAGCGGTTCCACACAGGTCTTCGCAAGACTGCGCAAAATATTTTGTTTTTGAAAGTTTTTAAGAAAGCGACAAATCACTCGTGTTGAAGATAGTGTGGAACCAGTCTGCATCAGGCCAGGGTCCTTCTCAGTAGTCACGCTGACAAGCATGATTTCATTCATTAAAAGCTTAACATGCTTCTCTTTCTCTCAAAATGGTCAAAATTTTGCAAAACCCGAGGAATTCCTTCCTCTTTGTTTTTATCACCGCAGTGTTTGAAAAGGGTTTTATGAAAAGCTCAGGTCATCATAATGATGTTCAAGGCCCAAGAGAGCAGGCAGTACGCACTGTCGTTCCATTCACATCCTCCGGCACGGCTGACTCAAATAGCAACAAATACGGCACATGATAGCCACAGCTATTTCATTCAGATTTGCTGGTATAACCGGCTCCTCGGCAGCAACAGGCTCAAAAAGCAAAAGCAACTAATTACAAGATAAAACGGTGTTTGAGGCAACAACCCCGAAATCACCTGGTATACTATACAAAAGGGATTGACTCGTTACAACAAGACAGACCCTGTAAGCAAAAAGACTGACTCAATACAGAGAGACAGACTCAAAAACAAAACAAAAAGACTGACTCGACACCCAAGTTAGGATTTACAAAACTAGCATTGGCAGGTGCTCAAAAATGCGTGCCAAATGCCACATCCAAAAATGTACTAGACACTGCCCGCAGGCGGTTCACCTTCTGATTACATACTTGCAGTATCTGTATCCTCGAAATCCAACAACTGAGTGGTGACGGACTTTGCTGAGGTAGGCGGGAGGATAACCTCGTTGTCAATTAAGTCTTGTACCTCATGACGGAGGCGGAAGCAATTATCAGTGGCATGGCCAGTCTGCTGATGGTACGCACAGTATAGGGAAGCATCATACATGGCGGGGAGATTCTTCGGGAGGGGCTGAGGCTCTAGGGGTTTAAGGTGTCCCCTCTCAGCAAGGATTTGAAGTGCCTTGGACAATGGCATGTAGAGAGCATGGAAGACCCTGCGCCCCCGGGGCAGGTACTTTGGTGCCTGAACACTCTTGCTAGATGCACTAGCGAACGGATCAGCGGGTGCGGCCTTGGATGTCTGATCCTTTCCCGATGCAAGGCTGGGAACGGGAAGAACTGTTTTGGCATGACGGGGCCTATCCCGATTCTCTGATTGACTGGGATTGCCCTCAGGCGGAGTGGGGAAAGCATCCTCCACAGCTTTTGACATAACTGCGGATATCTATTGCTTGTTCATCCCTCCGGCTTTCAAAGCCTCTACTGCCCACAGCAGTTGTTCGGTAGGGTCGGCATCTGCCTTCATCTTGCCTTTGTCTTTGGCCTCAGCCTGATCTAGAGCTTGGTTAGATGCGTCGTTGTCATAGCTGGAGGCCATCTCCGGTTGATTGAGTTCAATTACAATTCATCCCAGTAGTGGGGGCTCCTGGGGTATAAAGCCTCCGGCATATGGTGCAGCTGGTGGCGAAACAGACATTCCATAGGCGAGATCCACCACGGATCTTTGAAGATCACCTATCATTCCCATTAATTCAAATGTAGTAGGCTCGCGAGCCTGATATAGTTGAGGGGTCCAAATTGGATGTGCGCGGCGACACAGGTGGGTGCGGCATGTCAACAGTAGCTTCATCCTGTGGGGTGATTCCTTGACTTAACGCGGCCGTCATGACCACGATCTCTTCTGAATTCTGCATCATGTTCAGTCTTGCCTCAGCAAGGAGAAGACATTGGCTATTCTAGATCGACCCTCTGGATTTCTGGCCGAAGCGGAAAACAAGCGATTTCAAATTTAAACAGATCAAACACGGATGCGGGGACAATCGTACTCTATTATCGATCATCGTTCTCAAATCACTGCCCCAAATCTGAATCTGATAACCGCAGATATAACTGATTCTTAAAATACTGATACTGGTGCCCGCAAGCCGGATACCCAGACTTGCAAACTGGTATATGCATTCTCCTGTAGAGATACACTCTAAAAGCACATAGCAGGTAAAAGAGAGCCAATACACCCCTATGCCGGGGTAGGGTTTCCCTGTCCTATTTTGTCAGGAGCTAGGTTTTACTACGCACGCAGCGGTTTCAAACAACCTATATCGGGTAAGCAACCTGTCCTAGTTTGGAATGGTCACTATGGATTTCGATATGCACTAGGTCGAATGGTCAAAGAGGGTGCCCCGGTAAAACCGGAGTTTGTGTTCCCATACTGGCAGAGGCCGCAACCGGTCAGCCTTATGGTCATGCCTTGACAAGACAAGCCTCCAGCAAACCGCTCAGGAATAGCAGATGGCCAACACGGTGTCCTAGGCGCACCAATGCACATGCAATGCAAAGAAACACTTAAGTGTAGTCAAAACAGGATATCACGAGTTCGAGTCAAGCTCTCTAAACTCCCCAATGAGTTGCGAAGCTAATACTCGCTGCGTGGGCCTCTATGCTACAGTTCGGACTCCCTTTTGTTCGTGTGTTGCGGTTCGTAATCTGAACCAAAGAGTCCAACTCTGGCAAATTGTTTTGAAGAAAAACAGATTTTTTGAAAAGTAGTGCCAAACATGGACTGCTTTGCCAGATACAGAGTCGCCACCTAAATATTTTTTAAATGGGAAATTTAGGAAACCCTGACTCGGTGCCGAAGGCCACATGTCCGTCATCACCAAAGTGGTCTTGGCTCGGGAGCTTGGGTACGATCGGGGAAGGTCAGCTATGAGCACCCCCTTTCGCCCGGTTCGAAGACCGGCCTCTACTAACCGTGATATCCGATTTTGAAAAACATTACATGCTCTTATTCCAATTATTAGCCTAGAATTACTATGTTATGCGCACAGCAAACAAGTATAGACTAGATCGCCTAATTTGGAAACAAACATTGCATATCCGTTCGTTTTAAAAATGCTTTGGAATTTGCTACTCGCAAGTAGGCTAAAATGCGTATTTCAATGAGTTTTCCAACTCATGCAACCCAACCTCCACCCACAGGCATTCAAACAGTTTATCTCACATAAGCACTTAGCCGCATGATAAGCATACTGTCATGGCAACATTCACACGCATGTGGTATGCTAAAGCGTAAATACTTACATCGTACTCCGTGCCAAAACTAGCAAACATGCATGACCTAGTTTATGTTAAGTGGCTAATGCAACACAGGCAAGGATGCAATTTAGAGTAGGCTCGGCTAACCCTAAAGATGGCATGTGAAATGCACTTTATTCGATGCACGTATTCAATTTGGAATTAAAAATACAATGCAGTTTGTATGATGTACCGAGCCCGATGCATGTCAGCAAATGCATGGATGCACGCATGCATTGCACAAGGTATGCTAAGATAAGCGTGCCCTAATCTACCATCATAAGCAGGTAAATAAAAGGGAAGAAAGAAATGGGGGTTGGAAGACATACACACACTCACCCACACTTATTACAGATACGCCCTCACTCGGAGGGACCAAAAGAATAATAGAAATAATTAACTACGCAAGCTAATTAAATATTACAAATTAATTAAATTAACAAAATAATTAATCTAAGAAAAACAGTAAACCGCCTCGGGAGGAGAGCCAAATGCAGCACACTCGGATTCCGCTCGGAATTGCACTGCCATGCCTAGCCTGCCTCTGTTTTCCCTGCTTTGTTCCTCTGAAATTTGCCAAAGTCTCAAGGATGCCTCTCTGGACACTGGAGAATACCACCGGCTGGAGGAAATGACCACCGGCACTAGGATGTAGCCAACGGCACAAAATATATCCACCGGCCATTGATTGACTGCCGGTCGGCACTAAATACTGCCGGCCGGCAATGAATTCCTGCAGAACCTGCAACTCACAGCAGCAGAGGGCAAAAACTTGCATGGCAATGTAATTCCAACAATGTGTGCACCAAACACATTGCTTATCATGTTTGTGACTCAAAGGAGGATGTGCATCGATTCTCGGGCCACCAATCGCGCATTTCCATGCATGATGGCCAAAGAGTCAAATGTGCAACTTCTATTTCAAATGCATGCAAACCAAACAAACCAAAATCCCAATCCCTATCACCAAATCAAGGGACAAGGAATACATGCTGATGCAATGCAACCTAGTCATGTTAGCTATCATGCAATATGAGCAATGCAATGTACTTATGCAAAAGCATACAAGCAAACATGAGGTAAGCATGCAAACAAGCAAATGATGGTCTTAAACATAACCTAGGCAACTCCAAATATGCCCAAAATCAGTAGCCATAATGCCCAAAAATGAAAGTCAACACACACACACACACATGCATATGTTAAGACTTAACACTTAGGCACAAAATGAGCAACCCTCAAGCACACTTGAAAGGGGATATCATGGACACTTAACATGCATCCTAAGCTCTGAAAATCATGCAAAACATGGTGCCAAACCAAACAACAAAGCAAACTAATCATGCTACAATGTCCCACGCATTCAAGGTTCACCAAAGAGGTAATGGACTACACTTAACACAACCATTCATGGCATGCATTAGGCGACCAAAAACAGAGTTTCAACACATAAAACTAAGTCCAAAAGACCACATAGATGGCATCTAAGTGACTCAAATTTAAAGGCATGCATATTGACCAAAGCAAAGGGCATACAATACATGCTTTCAAAGCAATAATGAGGCGAATAAGGCGAGCATACGGGCATGCCAAAGGGTCTGAAATTACATGTAGGGTGGTTCCAAACCATCAAAATAATGCAAGCAACACATGCTATACATTCACATACTTGAGGCATACAAGCCCGGCAAGCCACAAATACAAAGGAGCTATACTAAGCATGCTAAAATCAATCCAAACGACTATGGACAGACCTAAAGCATGGCAAAATAAGCACAAATCATTCACAAGTCTAAGCCTAAATCATGTTCAAATTAGGGCTAACAACCTAAGGCAGGTTAAGGCATTACAAGGCATTACATGGCAACTATGCTAAGCATGCATAAGGGACCAAAACCAACTTAAAATCATGTTATATCATGGTATAATAAGCATGAAAAACAGTCATGGCATGCTCAACACACACTTGAACATAGGCTTCCTCAAGAGGCCAAAACTTGTCCTTTTCAAGGACAACAAGGAGAGGGGGTGACCCTCTCCTTCTTGGGACTTCAAGGCATCATCTTCACCACTGAAATCCCTCAAGATTTCAGTGGTGAAGAGACCCCAACACCAAAATCCTGGAGCTCAACAAAATAGCACCAAAGTGAGGCCTCTCAAGGCCTAAGGGTGGTCAAACACACCCAAACCACAAAACACCCTTAATAAACTATCAAGAGGACTAAAAAAACAGAACTTTTTTGTATTAAACACCAAGCACAAAAACAGTTCAAAGATAGGTAAAAATGGAATGCAAGAATGGGGTAAATAAAGCAAGTTTCTCACCCTTGTTGACCTTCTTCACCAAAGATGATGTTGTTGCTTCCTTAAGCTCTAATCCAGCCAAAAACTCCAAGAACAACCTCTTGGAACCTCAGTAGCCAAGGGAAGGTGAAACACTAGGTGTTGATGTGCAATAGTGAGACACAAACACCTAGTGTACAAACAAGAGCAAAAGAGAGATAGAATAGATATGGAATTCAAACCCTAAAACCAGAACTTCTCTGAGGTCTTTTTTCTCTAAAAATGTCTAACTCTTCTAACCCTTGAGCCAAGAGAAGAGATTCCTCTCTTGTAGGCAACAAAGCTTACAAGCTAAGTCAATCAAAGGCTCATCCCTTCATACACGTGTATGGAGGGGAAACTAATGCAAGACAGCTGCCTTAAAATATCTCATAAAGCAACTGAACAGTAGTTGGCAGGGTAAAATTGTCATTTTGACAAAATTGACTGCCGACCGGCACAATATAGTGCCGATGGCAACATCAACTAGCCGGTGGCCTCTAGCCACTGCCGGTGGTGTGTGGGGATGCCTCACAAGGCATTCCCTGCCCCTCCAAGGCAAAGCACAAGTGTTTGGTGCGAAACCAGACACAAAACGGTCAAGTTCTGAGGTCTTGAGGCAAGGCGCGTAGCCGAGAACTCCGGGAACTCCAAACGAACACGAACATGGATGATCACCGGGTGTTCAAACGGTGACGTCCAAGTCTTGAGGACGGTCAAAAATGGGGTGTCTACATACACTAAAGCGAACAAAGTGATAGATACACTAAATGAACAAAGTGTGATACATACACTAAGTGGACAAAGTGTGATGGATACACTAAGGTGAACATGTGTGATAGATACACTAAATGGTCAAAGTGTGATAGATACACAAAGTGAAAGAAGTGTGATGGATACACTAAGTGAAGCAAAGCATAATAGATACACTAAGTGAAGCAAAGCGTGATAGATACATTAAGTGAGCAAAGTGTGATAGATACACTATATGAACAAAGTGTGATAGATACACTAAATAAACAACGTGTGATAGATACACAAAGCAAACATGTGATAGATATACAATCTGAGTAAAGTGTGATAGATACACTAAATGAACAACGTGTGATGGATACACAATATGAGTAAAGTGTGATAGATACACTAAATAAACAATGTGTGATAGATACACAAAGATGAATTAAGTGTGATAGATACACTAAGGGAACAAAGTGCGATAGATACACAAAGTGAACATGTGCGATAGATACACAAAGTGAACATGTGTGATAGATACACTAAGTGAACAAAGTGCGATAGATACACAAAGTGAACATGTGTGATAGATACACAAAGATGAACGAAGTGTGATAGATACACTAAGTGAACAAAGTGCGATAGATACACTAAGTGAACAATCTTAAACGAAACTTCTTTGAATGAACCGTACATACAATATCGTCTGGTTGCACCAGCCTCAAATGAACCGTACATACAATATCGTGCCTGCATAAGAAAGAAACTCAATAGGTACAATATAGTAGAAACACATGTTCAACGTTACATCAAGATACAGTTCCAATATGAGATAAACACGTGCATATACAATGCAAGTGGTGCATAGCAATGCAAGTGAAAAGTGCGTAGCAATGCAAGTGAAAAGTGTGCATAACAATGCAACGAAAAGTGCATAGCAATGCAAGTGAAATGTGCATAACAATGCAACGTGGCATACACATTCCGTGCACAATAACAATGCATTTCAATACAACATCAATAGCATGTTTGAAGTAAAATACCGAATAAGGAAATACACGCCTTAACGAGACCAATTCAAATGCAACCTCCGATTTACCTCTCAGAGGGGTTACAACATACTTAAAAAGGATACACCTTGCTCTTGACGTGTGACAATGAGCCGTGCATCGAATACGTGAGTCCAAGTTCCCGCGGGGACATTTTGAGTCGAAAATAGTGAACTTTTCTTGCACTTTCTCGAGAGCCAAGGACTCCAATCAGCACAAAAACACACAGGGAGGACAATGGGACCTTGAAGACCACCCAGGAGGGCTTCCAACCACCTACATCACCTGTAGACCACCTGCAAACCACTTAGGTGGTCGGCTGACCAGTTTAGCAAAATTGGGGCAGTTTAGTCTTTTGAGGTTCGGCCCTTTAACTATACAACTCCAAAACACATTTGCTTACAAATTCTAGGCCGAAATTGACTCCCTTTCCTTCCTAGACCCTTTTCCCTCTCAGATCCAGGCTTTGCACATGTTTTCCAACATCCCATGCGAAGTTGATTTGCTAAAAACTTTCGATTCTCTTCGTTTTGAACCGATTAGAATTTGTTCCCGGAGCTTTTTTCTCCATTTTCACCACTTGAGGTATGTTTCTCTCGAAGTTTAGCACCTTTTCCCGGGCTTTTACTTTCTTTGACTTTTTCTCTTCCCAAGAATTGACTTTTGTTGACTTTTGGCAATTTTAGCTCATTTCGCTCATTTTTGCTCATTTTGCACCTTTTTTCAAATGGTTGACCACATGCCACACGATGGGGGTTCTCCACGGGTAGAGGACAAGCCTGACTTCATGCCATTGCCACCCAGGATTCGGCCTTTCGACCCGGAGAGGTACCACCCTCAGGAGCACGTACTACCACCGAGCACTTTCCATCATTTCACAGATTTTGCGCGACAAGCACCCGGAGACTTACTACTATGGGGCGAGTCTCACTGTCTCTGCGTCTTGCGAGTGCGTCGACTTTTACATTTTCTGCGATGTATTTTGCATTTCTTGCACACTTCATACTTTCGCTATGCATTTTATTTGCTCGTTCTGAACACATTTACATACACAGCACTTTTGCTCATCCTGAACACAACTTACACACTGCAATTCTGCTCATTCTAAACATAGCTCACACGCTGCATTTCTGCTCATTCTGAACACAACTCACACACAGCATTCTGTTCATTCTGAAACACAGCTCGCACACAACATTCTGTTCATTCTGAAACTGAATACACACAACATTTTTTTCATTCTGAACACAACTCACACACAGCATTCTATTCATTCTGAAACACAGTTCACACACAGCATTCTGCTCATTCTGCACATAGCTCAAACATAGCATTATGTTCATTTTGAAACTGAATACATCTGTTCATTCTGAACACAGGTATCTTCCCGTTTTACCCGGGGATATGGATCGATCATAGCGAGGGAGTGGTACATGGAGGTCCCAGACAGTGTTCGACATATCGTTGATGAGGCAGGGTTTGGCCTATTTTGCACGGGGTTGTCATGTCTTCCAGCGAGTAGGACCCTCCTAGGCGCACTAGTAGAGAGATAGTGGGACACCACCAACTCCTTCCATTTCTTAGCCACCGGGGACATGGCGATGACCCCGTACGACTTTCTATGCTGACGGGCCTCGACGTGGGAGGTCGGCCGATCCCATATGATTTCGATATGGGTGGATGGGAGGCAGCCTGGACTTATCTTCTCAGAGCCCATCCACTGATCTATCGATCATCATGCACGATCAGATACACCTGGTTTACGGAGCAGTACCAAGGGACCGTGCCCGAGACTGTTGAGGCCACTGAGCAGTACGCCCGGGGATTTCTGATGTTCCTTCTCAAGACCACATTGTTCTCTGACAAGGGGAACACGGTCGGGCTATATCTTCTGAGTGCTCTAATAGACCTATCACAAGTTCGGCACTTTGATTGGGGCAGTGCTAGCCTTGCTACCCTTTACTGCTATATGAGCATGACCTCCTGTAGGCCCGGGAACATAGTAGGTGGCTACTTGAGAGCTTGGGAGGTACATTTTGCCCTCTTGATTTTCATTTCTGCTTTCATTACCTGTACACTGAACACTCCACACATTGCACACATTACATTCTGTACTCCGCATTCTGCATTTTGTATTTTACATTTTCTGTATATTTTGTATTCTCATTGCCACTGTCTTGCCTTTAACAGCTGTGAATATGCACCTATTTCCCGATGCTCACCCCCGATCTGGACGTTGAGGCACCACTCCAGGTGCCATACTCGTGTAGATTCGAGGGTCGATGCCAACCCAAGCCTCGAGAGACTCTGCCATATCTCAGGCATTACTTTGACACAGTACGGGCGACCGAGGTAATCCAGAACTCTCACTTCTTTATGCTTTCAGCTTCGATTCACCTTACATATTTATGACGACTGATCAATTCATGCATTTGTTATCCGCAGATCACCTGGCAGCCTTGGATAGCCATGCTACGGTATTCTCAGTTCTAGTTTGCTGGGGCATGGGGCGTCTCCCGATACCAGATTCTATTTGAGGGACCAGTTGGCAGAGCCTGGTTTCTCGAGAAGCGCTTCATGCGCCAGACACTGAGTAATCCCAGTCAAGATATCCCTTCACCGCCTCCATTAGACATACGGACCACAGAGAGTCTCACTCCCCGAGAGATTAGAAACCTTATGTACGGTGCTGACGCAGTCCTTTTCCTTGAGGAAGGGGAGTACACGACATACCTTCACACATACCTGATGCCCCCACTGACAGGTGTCCGTGCCCTCATAAGAAGAGCTGCTGACATTCCTTCATCGAGCCACGCCCGAGCTACAGACATCCCCTCGACTAGCAGGGCCAACACATTGAGAGGAGGGACTAGGGGGATGCCTCCCACTTGGCAGTGTGTTGGGTGGCCAAATCCTCCAACTGAGCTGACAGGCTGGCGGTATGGGACACCATACCAGATTCCGCTGGAGCCTCCATTGCCAGATCATCAATATGTCAGTGCCCCTGACTCAGCATCAGTATGCTCCACAGCTTTCATCTATCATTCATATATTTAGACATTCATTCATTCACTAATCACTTGAACTTGCATTTGCAGCCTCCTAGAGGATACATTCAGGGGTTGCTCGAGGCGATGGCCTCACTCGAGGGTATGGTCTTGCGGAGGGAGACGATGTTGTATGCCCACGGCATTTCGGTACTTTTCAATTTCCTTGTATTTGTCATACTTCTGATGACATGTCGAAACTGAACATTTCACTAGACTGATTCACTGCATGTGTAGATCACATCCGACACATCATATTCATATACTATATCTGTATACACTCACTCTATGCACCATACTTCCATCTGCATCTGATGTACATACCCTAGCTGATGTATTCAAATTGCCTTTTCAGGTCACACCTCTACAGCCCGGGCCACCCAGGCCTTCTCGAGTAGCAGGGAGAGGGATCCCGACACGCGGCCGAGGGAGGCGTCGAGCGCCTACCAGACATGATGACAAGTCCAGCAAGGAGGAGGAGTTAACACACCCTCAGTCAGAGACATCTACGGGCAGAGGTGATGACACCAGTTTAGGTTCTGAGGGCAGAGACGATGCCGAGGAGGAATCCGAGGATGGTGGCTCCGGTTCAGACGGGGGTGCCGACGGCAGTGGTGTAAAGGCTGCTCAGCCGAAGAAGGTGAAGAGGGCCTCTCGATCTTGAGCCAAATAGCACTGACGCAGATGTTTTTGCTTTGTTTTCTTTTTACTGGTAGTTATAGCACATTGTACAGCGTTAGGCAGTTTTATTTTCCTTAAAACTTGTGCCTTGTTGTAAAAAGAAAACATAATGGAATGAAAACAACTTTTTGTTCAAAAAGTGTTGCATTTGTATTCTGAGCATCGCATCGCATCGCATCATTTTGCACAAAAATGAGATTGTTGGAAGTCGATCACTTGTGCATTGCCAAGTCAGGTAGTGAACCAACGTAACAAACAAAACAACTTAAAGAGCAATTTGATAAACGAATTATAACAACTCGATAAGCAAAGGGCAACAACTCGATAAACAAATCGCAATAACTCGATAATCAAAGAGCAACAACTCGATAATCAAAGAGTAATAACTCGATAAGCAAAACTTAACAACTCGATAACCAAATGCATATTGGACAAACAAAGCAACAGGACGCATCTGAAACAGAAATAAACTCAGACCTTCAGCATTCTCAACACATAGGAAGCCTAAAGACTCTTTGTTGGAGAGAAAAAGTGGTTGCAGACCACTTTTTTCTCGCTGCTGACCACTTTTGTGGTCTGCAGATCAGAAAATGTGGCTGGCCGACCAGAAAAAGTGGTCGGCCGACCAATGAGGCTAGGGACCTCCAGATTTTTGCCACTTGTCCTCTAAACAGTGCCTTATCCTCCATAAAGTTTCCAGCTTCGTGGTTCCCTCATTCTAACTCAGTTTTTGCACCAAATGGAGGCATTTCTTGTCCAAAATCTTACAAATTGGATTGCAAACTTGGATGGCTCGGAAAAGTTGACTTTCCGGGACTTCAGAATAAATGCACTATTCACGCTAAGCCGCACCCCGCTGTGTTTTCCATTCCTCCATGCCGCGGCAAGGTGTTGGAATCCGGTAACTCATGTTTTTAGCTTTGGCGGACAAGAAATGTGTCCCACTTTCGAAGACTTCCAGGCTTTGATGGAATCTCATCGTGATGAAGAGATCTTGCCTCAATTCCGCTTTGGCCACATCCAAGCCTTAGGACAGATGTGCGGGCTCACTTTGCATGACGCTCGGTCTTTGATCTGCGACGGAGAACTGGACATCCCGAGCTTAATTTGTCTATTTTCTGATGCCGATGACCGCAGCGATCATCACTGGTAGGGTTTTCGGCGACATGCGCTTTGCTTGTGCATGTTGTCTCATTTCTTGCTTGCCCCAGGCTCCGGTGGATCTAGCACCCGTTTGATTGAGGTTGCCCAAGGCTTAAAAGAGGGCAAGAGCTGTATCGCCATGACACTAGCTGAGACATTGATAGGTTTGGATGCTTTCCATCGCCGAGAGATGACTAGATTCGCGGGGAGTCCACTACTGCTGCAGGTAATGTTTCCCACCCTATCTCACATATATTTCCCACATCACTCGGCCCTCAGGCTCAGTTTTTCTCTCAAAAACCCTTTTCTCTCCACGTACACCTCTCTATTCTTTAATCTCTCATTTTTCATCCGTCCCCAAATATGGTAATTTATAAGTTAAAGGTTGTGGACTCATGCCCAGCATATTCAGCTCGTGGCTATTTGTTCCGGTGACGTCTAGTCGATGCCCCTGACGAGGGATGGTGGTGCGAATGGATGTGCAGTCTATCCACTGTCGACATTGCTTGGCGCTGCCCTTGGCTCAATCTGACGGTGATGAGTTACAGCATGTCTCGCCAGCCCAGGATTCAGTTGATCGACCTGGTACACGCTTGTCCAAATGCTCGAATGCCTCAACAAAAAAACCTCAGTTTTAAGCCTTAAAAAGCCTACAGGTCTTGTGCCTTGTTTTTGGACCAAAACAGTAGTTTTTTAAGCTTGACCATCCTAGTGGCCTGTCGCCCATTTTTGGTGGCCGGCCGCCCACTTGTGTAAAAATCTCAGATCTTTTGCTAGTTGTGCCAGCTGCCTATACAGATACATGCACTGCACCAGCTGTGTCTGTATGGATATTTCTGAGATGGTCTGATATATTTCTATATATAGGGGACTCTTTCTCAAAAGTTAGGGTTAGAAAATTTTGAGGAGCAAAAGTTTTGGAAAATATTTCTCTCTCTCTTTTACAACTTCTAGACCCTTTGCTTAGGCACTCCAAATCAAACCTTGAGGGTTCTTAGCTGAGGTGTTTAAGCTTGGATTTTAAGCTCTTGAGGGTGTGAAATTAGTGGTTTGTGATTCAAAGGGTCATTCCTCTTCAAGAGAGATTTTCAGAGGCTAAACAAGTGGTTTTGAAGTCCCAAAAATAGAGGGGTTAGCCACTCTTCCTTATGCTTGTTTACTAGCTTAATCTCTCCATTGTTGTAGCTAACTTTTTCATGCCTTTCCACATGAATTTCAGTGTTATTTTTCACTGTTTTGGGACTTTTTTAAGCTGTTAGTTTCATTTGATCTTTGTTTAGCATGCTTGTAGTGTAATAGTCCTCATAAGTTTGGTGTTTTAGGCATTAGATACCAACCTATTTGAGTTGATAGCATTTATTTCAAGCTTTCCATACTTGTGTTCATCTCTAATCATCTCTGTACTTTTCTCATTTATTGGCTTTTCCCTTTGCCTTGAGAGTTATTTCAAACCGATTGTTTGTTTAAGCTTGAGATTAAGATCATTGTGCTTAATAGTTTAATCTCTTCGGAGGTTCATTACCATTGGCATAACATCTTTTTCATGCCCAAAACAACCCTTCGTTTGACACTTCCCTCCTTTAGTGGACTTAATGCTCATTTTGGGCTAAAATGATTAATGAATGGAAAGGTATTATTTAAAAGGGGTAATCAATGGAGTGAGATAATAAAATGGTTTGGGTTCAATCGGACGTTAATTGAACCCGTTGAGTCTTGAAGCATTTTATACTAACTAGTGATAAAAATGTTTCAAGTTTCAACGTCAACCATTTCCCTTGATCAAAATCATGATAGGGAGGAGGTTCGTGAGTCTTTAAATTGTGCATTTATTGAAATTGTATCCCTTGGTTCATAAGTTATCATGTAATGAATTTGTGCCGATTGATTTCTTGCGAATCAAGCCTACTACTCCTTTGAACTTTTTGATGATAAGGAGGGGTAGGGCAAACAAACATCCCCTGAAGATGCTCTATTAGTGCTCTGTTTGTTGTCTATTGCAGTAGGAGAAACCCAACATTAGTGGCCAGCAGGCCACCTTTACTAGGCGGCCGGCCATTACTTCTAGCCTGCCGGCCACTTTTGTTTTTCAACCAGACAGTTTCCTTTTCCTGCAGAACAGAGCAAAGGTAGAGGTAAAAAAAAAAAAAAAAAATAGTGCAAGTCCCTGACTGCGGAATGGAAGTATTTTGGCAGCCAAACGGAGGCATTTTCGGGTGGAGATCCGCGTTCATGCATGAGCCATCCCTAGCATTTCAGCTCAAGACCCGTTACATTTGTTTTTAGTAGCATGTTGTACTTAAAGTAGTGAACTTGTAATTAATTACTTAGTTAATTAATTCTGTAATGTAACTAATTAATTTAGTTTAATTAGTTAGAGTATGTTGTAATTGTTTAATTAGCTAGAATAGTTTGTTAAATCCATTGTTGTAATAATTAGTTAAGTAGCTTAGCTAATTCATTCATTCGGACCCTCTTGTATGAGGGAAAACAATGTAATAATGTGTATGTCTTCAAATCCCACGTCTTTCTCCCTTTTATTTAATTGCTTATAATGGGTAGTTTAGAACATCATGTTTTTTTTAGCATTTCCCATATTTGCATCCATTTGTCTTGCATGAATCGAGGCTCGGTTCATCATTCTAACAAGCATTGTCATTTATTGCTTCATTGAATACATGTTTAAACTGCATGCTATCAAATTGATTCACATGCCATATTGGTAGCTGAGTGTGATAACCCAACCCATAATATACTTAATTATGCATATGATTATGTGTTTGATATGATTGGGCCAAAGGCCATTTGATATGATTGGGCCAAAGGCCGTTTGATATAATTGGGTCTCAAGCCGTTTGATGTGAACGAATTGGGCCGAAGGCCGTTTAAATATTATGATGGGCCAAAGGCTATTTGAATATGAATGTAATGGGCCAAAGGCTGTTAGAATGAAAAGGTGCCCATGAACATAAATATGAATATACGTATAGATACGAATATGAAAATAATCGACCTGAGGTCGCTCTAATTTGATTTACATGTAATATGTATTAATGTAATTTACTTGATTAAGAATCTCATTCATACAGCCTCTTTACTTTGGTATTATTCATTGGACGTTAGCTCACTCTTTATATATATATATATATGTAGGTGAGCAATTGGAGGATCAACGTTAGAGTTTACCCTGGAGTCTGCTTCTTTGTCATGCCACCCAAGAAGTACCTTTGTGTAGAGGGGCTTTATTTCATTTTGTCAGGCTTGAGTTGGTCTTTGTATTTTGTTAAAAGTCCTCCATGAAGTGTGTGAGATATGTTATAAAATATGTCTTCATGCTTGTATATATAAATGCGTTAAAAATATTTTAATTACTACAGTTGATCATGTACACATAACTCAATGGACAACATTATTTTTGTTTTTCTTTCACTTCAAGCCCCAATTATACTTAAATATTTTGAATCTTGTCTTTGAGGCCGTAGGTAATTTGTAGATTACTGACCGGTTACGACGCTAAACCTATAGCGCCGTAGGTAATGTGAATGGACCTTTTATCTATTAAGCGAATGTTAATCATACACCTAAATGAGTTGTCTTTGACTTCCGAGATTAAATATCTTTGGCTAGATGACTCGTAAATTGCATGGGAGCGAATATCCAAATCATTATGGTCAAAGAATTTGTGGACTAAGAATTTGGAGTAGTTATCGATGTTGTATCAAATGCATAATCTAATTTGACCTCAAGTGGCTATCCATAATAAAACATTGTGATTTATTTGAAACGAAATAGTCGGATCATGAACATCATTGGTATCAATCCCTTGCTATATATGAATTATGAATCACTATCTGTGAGTAATAACTCTGTAACGCTATATTTGAATAAAAGTGATTTCAGAATAATAAGACATGATTTGGTCTATGAAATGCTATTTTATGAATAATGAATGAATGTCCAATTTTCTGAAATGTATTTGTGGTATCCTTAGCAAAGGCCCTCGCCTAGGGGAGATAATACTATGGCTTATGGTCATGAGGCCCGCGCTCGGGGGAAACAATACTGTGGTCTATGTATGTTATATGATATCTAGTACTGGAGGTTCCATTATGGAACTTGATGACTTGATATACATGACCAATGTGATATGTAATGCTAAAGGAAATACCACGCATGATTTGAATATGAATATGAATATGACTCTGTTTCTGTTACGAATCCGAGCATGACTATATTTCTAATTTGATAAGGGATTCGAAATCTGATTTCTGAATCTGTTGTGGACATCGTTCATTAAAACTTTTACTTTGTTATTGTTCACTGGCCATTGAATCAAGGAATTGAAGTATGTGAATGTCAATGATAGAATATTTTGAATTCATTTGAAAGAAGGAAGTATAGTCATGAGTATTATATGAGATTGAGCCTTGATTATTTGGGAAGTAAGTGAATTATTTGGAGATATGTGAATAGCTAAACAAAAATATACAAGTTTCATGTGTTTTATGTTTTGATGTTATGAAGCTAACGATGAGGTCCGCCATTATATTACAGGATAATTTCTGGTGACTAAGCCAATTTGGATTATTAATCTATAAATAATGATAATGAGTTAAACTTCTGTGATGAGATTTTAGTGATAAGGAAGTTACTTGAGAACATAAATGATAGGAGACAAAACTATATAATTTAATTGCGGTACTGGTGATTTAAGTTTGGAGGACCAAGCTTCCTAAAGGAGGGAAGAATGTGATAACCTAACCCATAATATACTTAATTATGCATATAATTATGTGTTTGATATGATTGGGCTAGAGGGCGTTTGATATGGTTGGGCCAGAGGCCGTTTAATATGATTGGGTCCAAGGCCGTTTGATGTGAATGAATTGGGCCAAAGGTTGTTTGAATATTATGATGGGCCAAAGGCCGATTGAATATGAATGTGATGGGCCAAAGGCTGTTTGAATGAAAAGGTGCCCATGAACATGAATATGAATATACGTATAGATATGAATATGGAAATAATGGACATGAGGTCGTTCTAATTTGATTTATATATAATATGTATTAATGTGATTTACTTGATTAAGAATCTCATTCATACAGCCTCTTTACTATGGTATTATTCACTGGGCATCAGCTTACTCTTTATATATATATATATATGTAGGTGAGCAATTGGAGGATCAACTTTAGAGTTTGCCCCAGAGTCTGCCCCTTTGTCAAGCCACCCAAGAAGTACCTCTATGTAGAGGGGATTTATTTCATTTTGTCAGGCTTGAGTTGGTCTTTGTATTTAGTCAAAAGTCCTCCATGAAGTGTGTGAGATATGTTATAAAATATGTCTTCATGCATGTATATATAATAAATGTGTTAAAAGTGTTTTAATTACTACAGTTGATCATGTACGCACAGCTCAATAGACAACATTATTTTTGTTTTGCTTCCGCTTCAGGCCCCAATTATACTTAAATATTTTGAATTTTGTCTTTGAGGCCGTAGGTAATCTGCGGATTACTAGCCGGTTACGACACTAAACCTATAGGGGCGGGTTTGGGTCATGACACTGAGCCTATTAATTGCATATTGCATGTGTTTCATTAGGCATAATTCATTAGTTAGGATCATGTATTTTTCTAACTATTTTCTCTTTTTTTTTCTCACCTCGGGAATTGGGGTAAGCTTTATTGCTTTAGCATGCTGCATGTATGTGATTGTTGTCATGTCTAACATGCTTGCCATGAGGCTAATTGCTTAATCGATATATCTGTTTGAATGCCTGTGGATGAAGGCTAATTCCTTTTTCAAGCTAATTGTTTTAATTGGGATAATTTGCTTAAATGTGCCTATGAGATCGCTTTTTTCAAGCGGTACATATTCAAAACAATTTTCAAAACAAACATGAAATCAAAGTGTTTCAAATTTTGCAATTAGTCTATACTTGTGTGCAACACATAGTAATGTTAGCCTAATAACTAGAACAAAAGCATATAATGTAAATAAAAATCACATCATGATTAGTAGAGGCCGATCTTTGATCAGGCGAGTGGAGTGTTCAATTCATGACCTTCCCCTCTCGTACCTTAGTTCCCGAGTCAAGACGCTTTGGTGATGATGGATAAGTGGCCTTTGGTACGAGTCTCGGGTTTTCTAAATTTTCCAAAAACATTTAGGTGGTGACTCTATATTGTAGACACTCCATTTTTGACCGCCTGCAAGACTTGGACGCTTAGTCCTGTGCACTCGATGATGAAGTCGTGTTGAGTGTGATTCGAAGTCTCAACGAAGGAACATAAGCTCGCGCTCCAAAACCAATCCCAAACCCTTCATATTCATACTGTCTTTGCCCCACAAATTTATTGTTGAACGTCATGCCACTCTACATTGAGTTTAAATCAATGGAACAAGGGAAAACTTTGGGCACCAAAGAAACACATTGGTATTGTAACCATCGTAACCATCGGTGGCACTCGATAGCGAGAAACACTATTCTGAGTGAGAATGGGCCAGCTGTCCATTTTTGAAGATATCTTCGACCTATTTTGCTCGAATTCTATAAAAACGAGGTGATACCTCTGTTTTGAGGGCTGAAAAATTTCTAAAGAACCTATACTCACAAAAAAGAGCTTCTTTGTCCTATACAAGTCATCTTTGAGCCAACCTACCTCTCTTGATCAATATCCATACACCATACATTACGTTAGATTATAACCTTAGAACCTTGGTTGAGCTTTGTGAATCACAATTCAACCTTGAGAGTGGGTTTGAACCAAGTTTGTGTTACAAACAAAAGCTTACTTCTTTGAGAGGTATAAGCTTGTCACCTTCTCTTTTACTTCTTGTTCTATCTATTGCTATCTATTTCTTGTGTTTTTATATTATCTTGGATCCATTTCAAGTGTTTAAGCTTGGGTTTGGATAGCTACCAAAGGGTAGAGAGAGTCAACACTTTTTCTTGCACCTTCACCTATAGTTCAAACCCTTGTTTTACACCATTTTCTTTGCTTTCCAAATTGATTTTCAGAGTTTAAAAGAGGCTAAAAATCATGCTTTGAGGTTTCAAAGGTGGAGGGGTTAGCCACACCTCCTTGTTCTTGTTTACTAGCCTTATTTTCTTTGCTTATTGTTTAGCTTTTTAGGCTCTTTTCATGCATTTTGAACCACTATTTTTCACCTATTAGGGGTTGTTTTAGGGTTGTCCTAGGTTATTTAATTGGTTTAAGCTTTGATTAGTTCATTTGTTGTATCATAAATTCTTATATATAGCTTGTTGTGTGTTGTTCTTAGCTTTTCTTTAATTGATTTTCATGTTAAGAGCCTCATTTTAATAAGCTACTTATCATCCATTTATTTCGTTTGAGTGTTGTTTCGACCGGTTGATGGTTATTCAAAACATGAGTTAGAAATCTATGCTTAATGGCTTAATCTCTATGGAGATTCATCATCAATGACATGGTCTCTCTTTCACGTTGAGAATCACTTCCTGTTTGACATACTTGTCATTCAGTGGACATAATATTTAGTGGACGTAATCACCACCTTGGACAAATGGATTAAAGAATGGCAAAGGCTAATGAATTTGGCTTAAAACGAATCAACTAACATAAAGAACATGAGTTATATTGCTTGGGTTTGGCCGGACGTTATGCCAAATTCATTGAGTCGAGGGTCGTCATACGTCAATCAATGATGTTTTGATGAACCTTGAAACGTCTCTACCTCCCAGTTTGAGCTCATTTCATGATAAGAGGGAAGGGGGTAATTGTTCATTGCATTCATTAATTTTTGTCCAAACTCATGTCTGAAATCATTAAGCAATCAACTTGTTCATTGATGGTCTTGGTAATGACTTCATTCTTCTCTTGAGGATTTCCATGACTGAGAAGAGCAGAGAGGACAAACAGGGCCTAGAAAGGCTCTATCTGCACTGTTCTCACCTCAGAGCGCAAAACATTTTTTTGGCATAAAATTTAGTGTCAGCCTTGGGTCCGGACGGAGCTTATTTGGGGCTGGCTAACTCCTAATGCTTGGTAAACAGAGTGTTTTACATAAAACAGAGGGCAGTGGCTGAAGGTGAGGCAGAGCAATCTAGGCAAATAGAGCAATTTCTGGGCATTGTGCATGCAATCATTGTATCTCATGGTAGCTTAGATTAATTAATTAATTATTAATTATTAGCTTTTTTTCATAATTAATTATTGTCGTAGTTATTATTATTGTTTACTTAGATTGCTAGTTTATTGCTCATTATCATAATGCCTTTGTTGTAATAAATTAGATAGTTTAGCTATTTATTTATTATTTGTTCCAACCTTGTAATAGGTAGGTAGTATAGGTCAATTCATTCATTCATTCATTCAAATTTGTAATAATTAGTTTAAATTCGGACACTTGGACATTTATTCGCACCCTCCTGTGCGAGGGCGAATACCCTCTTGTGGGAGGGTAAGTATGTAATAAGTGTGTATGTCTTCCAACCTCCATTTCTTTCTCCCTTTTATTTACCCGCTTATGATGGTAGTATAGAGCATTATGTTTATTTAGCATTCCCATGTTTACATACAATCGATTCCTGTACATTTGGGTTCGGCTCATCATACTCACCAATGTTAATTTCAAATTCATTGCTTTAAGATGTGATTTATCGCATGCCTTGAATTGGATCATATACCATGCTCATAGCCGAGCCTATTAAAAATAAATGTGTGTGTTACGTTAGTCACATTGTATCGTTTAGGAACATGCATATTTTCTAATTATTTTGCTTTGTTTGGCTTGCTTTGGAGTACTAGGTGAGCGCTTATTAATTTAGCATCTTGCATTGCGTGTGATTGCTGCCATGTCAAGCGTGTTTTTTATGAGGCTAAATGCTTAAATGATATAACTTTTTTAATGCTGGTGGATGAAGGCTAATTGCGAAAATTGGGATAAAATTGATTAATGTGCATACAAACTCACCTTTTTAAGTGACGCGTATTAAAATAAATTTTCAAATAAAACATGAAATCAATGTGTTCCAACTTTTGCAAATTAGTCTATACTTGTGTGTGTCACATAGTAAAAATAGCTAATAATCGGAACAAAAGCATATAATGTAAATAAGAATCACATCATGATTAATAGAGGCCGATCTTTGATCGGGTGCGGGGGGTGCTCACTTCATGACCTTCCCCTCTCATACCTAAGTTCCCGAGCCGAGACACTTTGGTGATGACGGACTAATGGCCTTTGGCACGAGTCACGGTGTTTCCTAAATTTCCCAAAAAATATTTAGGTAGCGACTCTGAAATCTGACAAAACAGTCTATGTTTGTCATTTGATTCAAACATTGATTTTCGAAAAAGAATTGCCGAATTTGGACTCTTTTTGTATTTTCACTGTTTCACATTGAACTTATGAAATCAAATTCATAACCACAGGATTCCGAACTGTAGGGCTAGTCATATTCGAAAGCAGCACGAAAACCAAGCTACATGTATCTGGCAAAGCAGTCCATTTTTGGCATTTTGATTCAAAATCAATTTTGCAAAAGATTTGCTGGATTTGGACTCTTTTGTGTTTATCTATTTCACATTGCACTTATAGAATCAGATTCAGAACCACGGGAATTTGAACTGTAGGGCTATCGTATCTGAAAGGAGCACAAAAAGCAGGCCACAATTTCTGACAACTCTGCTGGGGACTTAAGACAACTTGACTCGAACTTCATGATGTGAAATTTTATCTACACTTATATGTTCTTTGCATTTGCATTTGCATTGGTGCACTTAAGTCACTGCGTTTACCATCTGTTATCCTGGACGGTTTGCCGAAGGCTTGTCCAAAAGCTTGCCAAAAGTCTGACTGGTTATGGGCTTTGTCATATTGGGAACACAACCCTTGGATCTGGACTACCGCTATACCATTTGATCCTTCTTTCACTTGTCAATGTTAGGTGTGAGAGGTATATTAGATAGTCTTATTGAGGTACCCCTGTTTTGACCATTTGGCCTAGTTGTATATAGAAAAGCCATAGAGACTGTTCCAAACTAGGACATGACGCTCACCCGAATATAGGATTGTGTGAAACCGCTTGATTGAAGTAATGAAACCCTAGATCATGCCAAAGCTAGGACAGCGTAACCCTACCCCCCCTCATAGGGATGTTTTGGTTCTCTTTACCTGGTATGTGCTTTATAGTGAAACTGTACAGGGGTGTTTTATATCAGTGGTACAATTGGTATTAGTTTGTGGGGCTGAACGCAGCAGAGAGTACATTCATTCAGCTGTGATCATATATATTCTAGTGAAATTCGGCTAAGGTGCTGTTTGTTTTCTCTTTAGCAAGGTAGTCCAGGAACCATAGCTCCCATAGGTACTCTAGGCTCGTGTCAATAGACTTTGTTAGGTTAGAAATTTAGTTAAGAGGCAGCCAGTGTTTGTTTTGCTTTCGCCAGTGGTGAGACGAAGGAGGGCCAAATAGGGTTCACCAGTTCCACTATTCCAAACATTCACCAGTTAAATCACCTTTGTTTGGCTCATCTCGGGCATCTACTCCTATCATGGCTCAGTCTTTGACAAATCTAGAGGATTTACTAATTCGTCTGTAGCAATCAATCGACTCACTTCGGCACGACATGGTCCTCAAAGCCAAGGTCACTAATAGGTTGCAACAATAACAACAATAGCTAGCTGCGGCTTCTGCTTCTCATGCACCTAACGTGGTTACTCCTATGCCAGGCACTGTTGCCATTATAGCCTAGGATCCACCGGGTGTTCCTATTCTTCCAGTCCACACAGATCCAGTCCCAGTTCAAACGTCTAGAGCTCCAGCCGAGGCACCTTGCAAGTTTGAGTTTGACCCGACCCTACTCAAAGTCAACAAACTTGAAAAACTATTCAAGAAAGTGCAGGGGATTAGCTCCATTCCGAGTATTGAGGATGTGTAGACACCCCATTTTTTACAGCCCTTCGGACTTGGGCCCCACTGATTAATCACTCGATGATGAAAGTTATGCTATGAAAATGTTCGATTTCTTCAGTAAGGAGAGCTTCTAAATCCCAACCTTACATCCCATTTTGGACCAAAACTATTTTTCAAAATGTTTTTACAATGTTCCGAGACTCGCATTTTGTTAAATGCTGCAATTTTCGACAAACCGAGTAAGGACAAAGTGGAAATAAATAGAAAAGAGGTGAACTCTTTAAACAATCTTTAAAACCTCTTATTTGTAGGTTTGGAGTTGAAGAAAATAGGAGGGGAGGAAAGAAACCTAGTTGGGAGAGAAGTTAGGCATCAAACTGTTGAGAGAGAACTGAGCAGCCTACACTAAATCAGGCCTATCTCTTTGTACACTTATACTTTAGTTATGAGGCCACCACCATTGGAAAGTGGACTTCCAGGGCTTCAATTTAGACCTAAGAATCTCCTAAAGCCGAGTTCGGATGAGAGAGATATGGCCGTTTGAAGTTAGGCATCCATCCAATTAAAGTGGAAATGAGCAACCTTCACTAAAACTGGAATATCTCTTTGAACACTTAGAATTTAGATGTGAGGCTGCCACATTTGGAAATTAGACTTCTAGGGCTTCAAAGACTCAAGAATGACCTAAAACCAAGTCTGGATAAGGGAGATATGCCTATTTGAAGTTGGGCTTGGAAGTAGATTTTTTGTGGCCGGCCCAGACACCATTGGTGGCCGACAATTTACACTTCTGGCTAGCCACTAGTGTAAAACCCAGATATTTTTGCCAACTGTTTCCACAAAGCTCCAGCTATCCCTTTTTTGATATTTTCGACCTAAAGCTCATGTTTTCTATATATGAAGGACCTCTCTTCTTGCTTTCAAAGTTAGAAACATTTAGGCATGAGGAAATAATTTTGGAAAAATCCTTTCTCTCTATAATTCTCTCTCTCCCTTTCTACCTACATAGCCTTTGCCCAAACACTCTAATCCAAACCTAGAGAGCTTCTTGTTGAGGTGATTTGAGCTTGAATTTGAACTTTTGAAGCACTTGAGAGTGTGAAATTAGTGGTTTATGACTTAAGGGTTCATTAATCTTCAAGAGGTATACCTTCTCTTGCTTTTGTACCATCTCTACACACTTATTTCTCATCTTTTTCCATTGTTTTTGGGCTGTATAAACTCTGTATTATTGAGCTAAAGCTTGCGGTTTAAGGCCTTAAAGGGTGGAGGGTTGGTTCACCCTTCTTTCCACCTTGTTGTTCTAGCATTTACCCCTGTGTTTCCCATCTTTACACTATCTTTTTTTGAGCTTTTAAACACTATTTTTCAGAGTAATTTCAGTGGCTAAAAATATGTTTTGAAATCCAAATTTGGTGGAGTTAGCCTCCTCTCCTTGTGTCTTGCTTACTAGCCTAGCTTGTGCAATGTTTTAGCTTATTAATCTAGTTTTTGTTAGCTTAATTTCAGCATATTTAAGGACTTATTTTTTTTTTACTGTTTTAGCATTGTTTTGGGTTAATAGTTTCATTTGAGCTTTGTTTTGTATGCTTATAGTGTAATAGTCCTCATGAGTTTGGTGTTCTAGGCCTTAGACACCATCTAATTTGAGTTGATTGCATTTTTTATGACTTTCCATACTTGTAATCACACTTAATCATCTCTGCAACCTCTTTCCTTTCTTGGCTTTTATTTTGCTTTGAACGTAGTTCAAACAACTTGTTTGTTTAAAGCATGAGATTGAGGTGTCATGTTTAATGGTTTAATCCCTTTGGGGTTTGTTACCAATGGTATGATGTCTCTTTCATGCCTAAAACAACTCTTGGTTTGAGCACTCTTTCCATTAGAGGACTTAAACTCACCATTGGACTCAATTGATTAAAGGATGGTTGGTAATCTACAATGGAGTAATTAAAACTTGGGACTAAAAGTGTGCAAGATAATAACTTCTTGTGTTCAATCGGATGTTAATTGAACACATGGAAGCTTGAGGCATTTCATACTCATTAGTGATGAAATGATTCAAGTTTCCAAGGTCACCACTTCTCTTGATCTTCCATGATAGGGAGGTGGTTTTGAGAGTCTCATTTCATTGCATTTATTGAAATTGCACACCTTGGTTCATGAGCCATCATGTAATGAAATTGCTTGAGTTGATGGTTTGTGCACCAAGTCTTGTCCCTTCTTTGATTTGTTCATGAAAATGAAGGGTGAGTTGTGCAAACAAACCCTTGAAAATACCCTGTGCATGCTTTGTTTGTTCTTTGTTGTAGCAAAATGAAAATGGCAACGGCAAGAATGATGGTCGGCCACCTTGATGGTCGCCGGTGGTCGGCAGGTTATCATTGGTGGCTAGTTGGCCACCAATGCAAAATTTAATATTGTGTTTTTTAGGCAAAGCAAAGTTATTATGGAAGCGGGAAAAGGTGTTAGTGTTCTATTGCACAACAGAGGCCTTCTGGAAGCAAAACAATGGCTTTTCGGGTGGAAACCGAGCACGTGCATGAGCATTCTTCGCATACCGAGGCCATTTAAGTTTAAATATTTAGCTTAGATATTTGTTGTAATTAATTAGTTGTAGCTAGTTAATTTTGTCAAGTGTTGTAATAATTAGTTGAGTAGTTTAGCTAATTTCATTTGTTTTGTAATAGTTAGCTTAACTTTAATTAGTTAGTTAGTTAGCTAGCTTATTCATTCAGACTCTCCTTCATGAGAGCGCAAACTTGTAATAATGTGTATGTCTTCCAACCCCACGTCTTGCTCCCTTTTATTTACTAGCTTATGATGGTTAGTTTAGGGACGTCATGTTTTGTTTAGCATACTTCATGTTTGCATCCATTTGTATTGCATGCACTGAGGCTCAGTTCATCATTCTAACTTGCATTGTTAGTTTAAATACTTCTTTGAATACATGCTTAGACCGCATGCTATCGACTTGATTCATATGCCATATTAATAGCTGAGCCTATTAATTGCATATCGCATGTGTTGCATTAGTCATATTACATAGTTCGGAATCATGCATTTTTCTAACTCATTTCTTTTTTTGGCTTGGAGTACTAGGTGAGCCCTTACTCACTTTAACATACTGCATGTGTGTGATTGTTGCCATATCTAGCATGCTTGCCATGAGGCTTAGTGCTTAAATGATAAACTGCTTGAATGTCTGTGGGTGAAGGCTTATTGCTTAAATTAGAATAATTTGAGTAATGTTCACATGCTATCACTTTTTCAAGTGGTACATATTCAAAATAATTTTCAAAACAAACATGAATCAAGTGTTCCAATTCTTGCAAAGTTAGTCTATACTTGTATGTGTGCGCATCACATAGTAATGCTAGCCTAATAAATTGGAACAAGAGCATATGATGTACATAAGAATCATATCATGATTAGTAGAGGTCGATCTTTGATTGGGCGAGCGGGAGTGCTCAATTCATTCATGACCTTCTCCACTTATAGGTGATGACGGACACGTGGCCAAGCCTAGACAATCTTGGTAATGACAGACACGTGGCCTTTGGCACGAGTCATAGGTTTCCTAAATTTTTCAAAAATATTTAGGTGGCGACTCTATATCTGGCAAAGCAATCCATTTTTGGCAATTTGATTCAAAATTGATTTTTCAAAAGATTTGCTAGATTGGGACTCTTTGGTGTTTATCTATTTCACATTGCACTTATGGAATCAGATTCAGAACCGCAGGAGTCTGATGCTATAGGGCTTATTTCGACTTTTGAAAAGGGGTGTGAAAAAGTCGAGCTACAGTTTATGGGGACTCTGTTGGGGACTTAGAGAACTTGACTTGAAATTCATGATATGAAATTTTATCTACACTTATATGTTCTTTGCATTTGCGTTTGCATTGATGCGCCTAAGTCACTATGTTTTCCATCTACTATTCCTGGATGGTTTGTCGAAGGCTTGCCTGAAAAGCTTTCTAAAAGGCTGACCAGTCACAGGCTCTGCCATGATGGGAACACGACCCATGGATCTGGACTACCGCTGAGCCGTTTGATCCTCCTTTCACTTCTCGGTGCTAGGTGTGAGAAGTATATTAGGTAGTCTTGTCGAGGCACCCTTTTTGACCATTTAGCCTAGCTGTATATAGTAAAGTAATAGTGACTGTTCCAATTTAGGACAGGATACTCTCCCATATACAGGATGATGTGATACTATTTGTTTGAGTATTAAAGTTGTAAATCACTCCAAAGCTAGGACGGGGAAACCCTAAACCTCTCATAGGGGTGTTTTGAATACTTTTGTGCAAAATGTGAACTCTTTGGGAATGTATGACGCAATCCTCGGAGAGTCTTAATATTGAGGCAATTCCTTTCCAAACTTGAAGGTCATATTAGATCAGAATTTGGGTCGAAATCCAGGGGTTTATATTTGATATGGGTGAATTGTCAGCAAAACCAAAACCAGGGCCAAATGAAGCATTTTGTTTTTAAATGCTAGGTTTGTCTAAGCCAGAGAAAGAGCAGTAACCAACTCAACACAGGCCAAGCCCAATCCAACCCGAAAAGCCTTAACCCATCACAGTCTATCCAATCCCAGAAAATACCCACTCAGCAAAGGTCTAGTCCATCTAACCCCTAAAAAAGGCTAGCTCAGAAAAGATCCATCCAATACCGAAAGACCCATTCTAAAAAACCAATCTAGTCCAACCCGTCTAGACCAATCTAGTTCAAATCCATCAAGTATAATCGGGTCAAAATCCTTGTCAATCAGCTCTCAGCTTACACCCATCCATCTCCCCCGATCACCAACTCAGCAGACCCATGACGGCTAAGAATCTGGAAGAAGTTGTGGCCACGATAGCGGCGTTAAGCCAAGGAATTGCTATGCAAAATGAGACCAATGTTGAAATGCAACGCCCACTTGGGGCATCTACTACACTTCTAGTCCTGGGCCCCCAGCCGAGCTTTGATCCATCTCTGCCAACTGAAGATTTGCACGGCCCAGACCCTCAAGAAGGCTTGGCTCAAGCTCGAGTTTTTAGACCCTTGGTGTAGCCTAATGAGGGGCTTTATCCCCTTCATATTAATGAGCTCGACCTAACCTCATTAAAAATTGCTAACCTTGAGAAGCAATTCAAAAAGGCACAGGGAACTAGCTCCATTACTGACATTGAGGATGGGTACGCCGAGGCTGCCATAAGGCTCCCAGATAGATTCAAAATGCCACACTTTGATCGTTACAACAGGTCTGGAGATCCTATGGTACGTGTATCCTGCTTTTCTTGGACGTCCTGAAACCGATGGGTCTGACTAAGCCTCAAAAACTCTCTCTGTATGGAAGAAGCTTGTCGGGTGTAGTAGCTACTTGGTATGCCAAGTTAGAAGATAAAGTGAAACAGAATTGGGAAGAGTTGGCTGAGACGTTTGTCAATCAGTACTCTTATAATACCCTAATTAAAATGACCACTCAAGAGCTTGAAGCAACCCACCAGAATCCTACAGAACCTTTTGTGGAATTTGTTGCAAGGTGAAGAGCAAAGGCAGCATAGATGACAGATCGCCCTTGTGAGAGGGACTAAGTGCGAATAGTGGTGCAGAATCTTGAGCCTGATATGTTGCAAAAATTGATAGTTGCTCCACTATTCACTTTCAAAACTTCGCATGATTAGGAGTTCAGATAGAGAGTGCATTAAACAAAGGGTTTATTCCCAAAACAAGTGAACCAATGCTGGCAGTAGCACTATTCCCAAACCCACTGAAGTTAATACCGTCACCACTACCAAAACTGCAAACCCTTTTGCCAATACCAATCCACAAATAGCTAGCCTAACTCGAGCTCAAGGCAGAACTTTCACCCCCTCTCCATATGAGCTTAACCAGCACACTAAAAATCTTGATAGAAAGAGGGTATCTCAAAGCCCTTGATCTCAAGCTCTGCCTGACCCACTCCCTGCTAGACATAATCCCACCAAATATTGTGTGTACCATCAACAACGCGGTCATGGCACCGATCGTTGTTACCGCCTTCATCATGAGGTTCAGAATTTGATCGACAATCAAATGATAGCTCCACCTCAAGACCCCAATGTTATCACCAACCCACTTCCCATCCATGACCAAGTATTTCCTCTCCACCTTAACCTCATCCATACATTATCATCCACCTTCAACCCCAGCATATACATCACTCCGGCCCATTCAACCAAGCCTAAGGTATTCATTCCAGAAAGTACCGATTTATGCATGATGGTTGCATCCAATCTAGTTTGGATACGCCAATGGCCGAACCCACTACTGTTGAAATGTTAGGAATAATTGAAGACCTTTAAGGAACTGTGACAGATTTAACATTTGGGGTTTCGATCCCATCACCAAGCTCCTCAATCTTGGGGCGAGTTGCAGTTGAAAAGGGCCAACCCGAAACTATCTCAAGTCTAGGTGATGACAGATCAACAACAAATGGGCCTCGCTTCGATATAGCCACCCAAACCCTTAGCTAAGCAGAATCAAGTAGCAAGAACAAAGTCGTGACAAGTATTGATCCCTATGCATAACTTTAGTGGGCTATTAAGACTTTGAAGATCAAAGGGTTGAACAAGCAGCAAGTGCTTGAATTTGTTGCAAAGACTGTGGATGACACTTTTGTCACTCAAGATGACAACATTTTGAATCATAGGGAAAACAATGGAAAGGGATGCTTTACTAGAAATACCCATCCTAATTCCAATCCCAAGCCCATGAATACCAGATCAACACCCGCCAACCCATTTGCCAATGTTTCTAAACTTAGTGCTTCCTCCTCCCCAAAATGAACCTTCACCCAACTCTATATGAGCCTAACCTATGCATTGAGGGTACTGATGGAGAAAAGGTATCTCAAATCGCTCAATCCTCATCCTCGACCTCTCCCACCTAAACACGACTCTACCCAATATTGTATATTCCATCAGCAATACGGTCACCATACTGACCATTGCTTCTGTCTTCGCCATGAAATCCAAGACTTGATTGACAAAAAGGCCATCACCCCACCTGAAAATCCCAAAACTTTCAATAACCTTCTCTCTAACTGTAATAGATTGCCATTCCATAACATAAAACCCATACACAGCTTGCCACCAACCAACCATTACCCCAGCCAACACATCATACCTGCCAATGAGCCCAAACCCATTGTGTTCAGTCCTGAATTTTCTGATTCCAAGCTGAGCAAAAGGAACAAAATCGAGATGGAAAGTTTACTCAATCTTGGTGAGTTCAAGCTTGATGAAGCAGTGATGCCAGCACTGGTAGTTGGAATGATGAATCTCAATCTCAGCAGTCTCAGTTAGGGGAATTATCGAAAGCACTTGGGAAGGACCTTCTAAACTAGGGGCATGGTGTGAAGAAGCAATTGTTTCGGTCAAGGAGATATGTGGGGACAACCAGGGTAATTATGAGATTCAATTTGTGAGACTTAGTTTAAAAATCTAAAATCAATCCTGTTGGGTGTGGGTGTTAGTATTACTGAATTAAAGGCAGGTCTGGACCTTCTCGTGGGCTACTTGAAGTTATTTTTTGAAATTCTACAGATGGACTTGGAGAAGGGAAACCCACTTTTGTCTTAGAATTGCTTATTTTGTTTTGAGTTGTGTCTTGCAAATAGTTGTGTTGTGAGTGTTATTTTCTTTGTCTTTTCTTACGTTGTTGCGTCAGTTGAGTCTTTTCCTTTGAGTTGTTTTCGTGTACCCTAAGGCCTTCATCTTTATAAGAAATTGTGCCTATAGTGATGCATGTGTGACCTTTTACAAATAGAAAAAAGGCTTTTGAATTTGTTTCTTGAATGAGATTTTGTTAATAAGCTTGAGTATTGAGAAGGATCCCCTAAATGGTTTGAGTGAATTCTGCCTTATCGACGCAAAGTCGTTCATGATTTCAAAAATTTTAAGTTGTTTCTTTTGCAAAACTTACGAAGATAAGTTCAGAATTGTGCATGGTATCCTACATTGTCCTGGGGATTCTCTTCGCCGTTAGGCAATTATTGTTGCAAGTACAAAGCGACTTTCAGACCTACAAATACAAGGCGGCTTTCAGACCTCACAAATCATAGAATTTATCCTCTACTGTTTTTATTATTTCAAAGAGAAAAGGATAAAAGAAACCAAAAAGAAAAAGAAAAAGAAAGAAACCAAAAAAAAAAAAAAGAAGAAAAGAAAGAGGAAAAAGAAAAATAAATCAACCATAAAGCCAGGGGTATCCATTGAAATGAAATCCAATCAACTGCGAGGAAGGAAGCTTCTACCTGAATTCGGGGAAGCCAATGTAAGAAGGTACCACATTGCGAGAAGAACCAACTCTAAAAATGGAGCTGTAGACTTCCCATTTTTGACTGTCCTTAAAACTTGGGCGCCTCAGGTTGATTACTCGAGGATGAAGGCTATGTTGTGCAAAGGTTCAATTTTTTCGGCAAGAGGAGCTCCAAATCCCAACCTTACAACCCATTTTGGACCAAAACTATTTTGACCAAAATTATTTTAGACCTTAAAACCCTCTCTTTAAAAATATTTTTTCCAAATATCTCTACGATGTTCCGAGGCTCACATTTTATTAAATGTTGCGCTTTTTGGTAAACCAAGCAAGGACAAAGTGGAAATAAATGAAAGAGAGGTGAACTATTTGAAAAATCTTTCAAAACACCTTATTTAGAGGTTTGGAGTTGAAGAAAATAAGAGTGGAGGGAAGAAACCTAGTTGGGAAAGAAGTTGGGCATGAACCGTTAAGAGAGAGTCGAGTAGCCCTCGCTAAATTAGGCCTATCCTTTTGTAAACTTGGACTTTAGTTGTGAGGCCACCACCATTGGGAAGTGGACTTCCGGGGCTTCATTTTACACTCAAAAATCTCCTAAAGCCGAGTTTGGATGTGGGAGATGTAGCTGTTTGAAGTTAGGCATCCATCCATTTAAGCCAAAACTAAGCAGTCTTCACTAAAATAGGAATATCTTTTTGCACACTTATAATTTTGTTGTGAGGCTGCCACCATTGGAAAGAATACTTCCGAGGCTTCAATTTAGACTCAAGAATGACCTACAAAGGAGTCTGGATGAAGGAGATATGCCTATTTGAAGTTGGGCCCAAAAAGCAGATTTTTTGGCCAGCCACTAAATGATGGTTGCCAACCATGTGCCGGCCATGAATGAAGTTTACAGGCCCTATGCCAGACATTGATGATGTTTTCTGGCCATGGATGAGGTTTTTCCAGCCATTAATGAAGCTTGCCGACCATTGGTGTCAATAGTCAGATTTTGTGCAGATATTTTCCCTCCAGCTGTTCCACACTGCTCCTGCTGTCCTATATTGATATTTTTGACCAAAACTCACATTTTTTGATATATAGAGGCCTTTCTCTATGGTTTTTCAGGTTGAAAAAATTTTGGGAGTCTCTCTCTCTAGATTTCTCTTTCTCTCTTGAACTTTTATGCATACAAGTGTAGATACAATCAAATTTGCCTATCAACCCTTAACCAAAGTTGCTTATCTTTGGGCTAAGGTTACTTGGGACCCTCTTTGAGCTTTAGAAGGTGGTCTTGGCTTGATTTATTGCCTCAATTCTGCCTTGGCTTCAAGAGGTATACCACTCTCCTTTTAGGCTTGTTTTGCACAATTATTTTTCTATATCTTTCCACTATTTTTGGACTGTTTTTGTCCTATCTTTGGACTGTAAAAAACTCTGTTTTTGTGGCTTAAAAGTGGTGGTTTGAGGCCATTTTTAGTTAAGGGCTGGTTCATCCTTCTTGCTTCTTTGCTTGTAAAGCTTTTGTACCTTTGTTCACCACTTTCAAATCAACTTTTTTGGCCATTTTAACCACTGAATTTTAGAGGTTTTTTAGTGGTAAAAATCTTGTTTTGATGTCCAAAATTGGAGGGGTTAGCATCCCCTCCTTGTGTCTTCTTTGCATGCTTAGTTAGCCTTACATGTTAGCATGTTTTTCTAGCTAACTTAGCTTAAGTCCAGCATGTTTTAGCTTTTGAGATAGCCTGCTTTAGCTCTGTTTTGGGCTGTTTGGTTCATTTGAACTTTGTTTTGTGTAGTTGTAGTGTAAATCCTTGCACCAGCTTGTTGTTTTAATGCTTTAAACATCATTAGTATCACTTGGCTGCATGTTTTTAGTGCTTTTATCACTCAATTTCAGCACCTAAATCTCTGCAACCTCCCTCTTTGCTTCACTCTTTCATTTGCTTTTGAGGGTTGTTTCAAACTTGGGATCCTTTAAGCTTGAGATTGAGGTCATGTTCAATGGTTTAATCCTCTTTGAGGGTTCATTATCAAAGGTATGATCTCTCTCTTGCCTTACATTATCCTTTGGTTGACACTTCCTTCACCTTAGAGGATACTTACCAATGGACAAATTGATTAAAGCATGGTTTGGTGATTAAAATGTGTAAACAAAATTGACAAGTAAAAGAGGCAAGATAAGCATTCTTTGTGTTGCATTGCATGTGTTTAAATCGGACGTTAATTTGAACACAAGGCAAATGGGACATTTCATACTCAATAGTGACGAAATGTGCCATTTTCTTAGGTCTCCATTGCCCTTGATCATGCATGATAGGGTGATTGCCATTTGAGTCTTGTTTTTGGCATTTATTGAACTTGCACAATTGGTTTCGCGAGCCATCACACAATGAAATTGCTTGATTGGTGGTTTTGTGAACCAAATGTTGTTTCTCCTTTGATTTTCCCATGAAAATGAGAGACAAGGTGTGTAGATAATCCTTGGAAAACCCCCCCTTTTGCTCTGTTTGTGCTTTGTTGCAGTATGGTGATCCAAAGAATTAGTGGCCGACAGTACCTCATTCATGAGCAACAGTAGCCTCATTTTTGGCCGCCAGCACACATTTTTGGCCAACAGATGGCCGACAGCAGCCATCCATGACCGGCAGGCCACTGGTGTAACCCTTAGCAAAGATTTGGTAAGTTGGAGCAGAAAGGTTCTGAAGTATGCTCAATGCTGCAAACAGAGCCTTTCGAGAGCAAAATGGTGGTCTTCCCGAGTGAGAACCGAGCATGTGCATTCTTCCACTTCCCAAGGCAGAGCAGTGACAACATAGTTTAATGCCTTGCATGATTAGTTTATTCGCATTTGTGTTGTAATTTAATTAATTAGTTTGCTAGTTAGTTAATTAATTAAAGTGTTGTAATAATTAGTAATTAGTTTACTAGTTATTCATTTGATTTGTAATATTTAGTCCAATTATATTAATTAGATTAGCTTAGCTTAAATTAGCTTAGTTCTTATTCATTCGGACTCTCTGTCGCTAGGGCGTAATGTTGTAATAAGTGTGCATGCGTGCGTGTGTGTATGTTTTCCAACCCACGTCTTTCTCCCTTTTATTTAATCACTTTCGATGGTTAGATTAGGGACATATTTCAATTAGCATACCTCATGCTTGAATCCATTCATCTTGTCTTGCATGCACTGAGGCTCGGCGCATCATTCAAACTGTATTGCCATTTCATATACTTCTTTGAATACATGTTTAATCGCATGTCATCAAATCAATCCATATGCCATATTAGTAGCTGAGCCTATTAATATCATATTGCATATGCTGCATAGGCATCTTGTATAGTTAGCATCATGCATCTTTCTAACTAGTTTCTGTTTTGGCTTGGAGTATCCGGTGAGTTTATGCTTTAGCATACTTGCATAAGTGTGAATGTTGCCATGATTAGCATGCTTGCCATGAGGCTATGTGCTTAAATGCTAAACTACATGCATGCCTGTGGATGAAGGCTTGTTTGAATTGGAACGATTCAACAAATGTATGTTTTACGCCCACTTTGTCTAGTGGCAAATCATGTTTTAAGCCCACTACGTTTGGTGGCAAATCCGCATCTTTTAAGCCCACTTGAGGTGGCAAACTCAAACCATTTTCACAAACAAATATGAGTTGAATTGTTCCAACTTGAGCAAACTAGTCTGTACTTGTTTGTGCGCATCACAGAGTAAAGCTAGATTAATAACCGGAAAAACTGGATGAATGCTTGTGGATGAAGGCTTGTTGTTTGAATTGGAACGATTCAACAAATGTATGTTTTAGGCCCACTTTGTCGAGTGGCAAATCATGTTTTAAGCCCACTATTTTTGGTGGAAAATCCGCATCTTTTAAGCCCACTTGAGGTGGCAAATTCAAACCATTTTCGCAAACAAACATGAGTTGAATTGTTTCAACATGAGCAAACTAGTCTATACTTGCTTGTGTGCATCACATAGTAAAGCTAGATTAATAACCAGAATAAGAATACATAATGTTTATAAAATATCATATCATGATTAGTAGAGGCCGATTTTTTGATCAGGCGAGTGGGGGTGCTCAATTCATGACCTTCTCCCTTCGTACCCAAGTTTCCGAGCCGAGGCAACTTTGGTGATGATGGACACGTGGCCTTTGGCACGAGTTAGGGTTTCCTAAATTTCTCCAAAAATAAAATATTTAAGTGGCGACTCTGTATCTGGCAAAGCAGTTCAATTTTGGCATTATTTGATTTAAAATCAATTTTCCAAAAAGGTTTGCCAAATTTGGACTCTTTGGTGTTTATCAGTTTCACATTACACTTGTGAGACTAGATTCAGAATCGCAGGAGTTCGAACTGTGAGGCCTTCTTTTCAAAACCTTTTCGAAAGGCAGGGTGCGGAAAAAGGCGAGTCCACAGGAGTGAAAAAGAAAAGAGGAAGACATGCATAAGAGAATGGAGAACCTAACTCAAATCGAGGCGAAGCTAGATCCAGTGTCAAGGCAAGGATGACTATTGATCAAATTCACCACAAGTGTTGTAACACTACCCTTGAGAGGCTCACTAGGCCAAAAACCCGAACGGTCACCCTAAGCAAAAGTTAGAGCATAAAAAATGAGAAATTAAAAAATATATAGCTCGCAAGGTTGAAAACCCCAAATGGGTGACTTTGACAAAAGTTAGCGCGCAAAAGGAGAGTGTCAACACTCGAGTGAACCTTACCCATGAACTACGTTGACCTGATTCCCATTCTTGGGATACGTAGGCAACTTCATCCTAAAGTTCGGTCTTAACCATATCTATCTCATCCATCTCAACTCAATCATCTTGTCCAATTTATGTCGTCAGCTTCGTATCAATCCATAAGCTACACTGACTGCTGTGTGTATCACATACTTGCATTGGGTAAGAAAAAACTAGCTTGAATCAACAAGTGGAGAAATTTTCAATACTTGTACTTATCAGTAGAATCTCTATCTTGAGTACCAAAGGAATCGAAACTCGAGTTTTGCGAAATTGATTTCTAAAAGGGAACATAAGTAAAACTAGGGGCATTATGAATGATCAGTTACCTTGAGTCTTTTTATGCTTTTGGATCAGTTGTGAATTCAGTTGTGTCGTACCTGGTGTTTGTTTTAGTCTGCGCTCTTCATTGAGTCACTAGTGAGTTTGTTGCTCCAAAGTTCAATAGAGTGGCATGGTCAAAATTCTATACACGAGCGTTCACTCCAAACTAAAAAACAAGTCCATGTATGGAATTCATAAATAAACTGAGAGTGCCCATACAAGGGGCAACGCATTCATGATCGGTGTATACGAGGAATCTGTCACTACTTCGGAGGGGATTGGATTAAGTTCTCAACATGTTTGAGCAGAAAAGAAGCATGAGTTTGATGGGTTGACAACCGTTCGAAGATCTGATGATCCCCATCGCACGTGCCTACATAATCTTGAAAACAGTAGCCAAGGTGGACACTAGGGGTAATTTTTAGTGTATCTGACCGGGCCATCCATCGAACAAGGGGCATGAACCCAATCGGTGGCCAATGACTAGACACTAGGGGTAATTTTTCAGTGTATCTGATTGGGCCATCAATTAAACAAAGGGCATGAACCCAACCTTTCTTTCTATCTGCTCAAAGCCATTTGTTGGACACTTTTCCCTGGATTAGGGTAGCTCACCCCCATGATGATTTTGATATGATTTAGCTTTCGAAAGTTGTCTCCGACCATTTCAAAACTCTCTTGGGATTGTCATCTTCCCTCTGATTAATACATGTGCTTTGGATTATGCCTGCATGCTTATACACTCTGGTTGAGTTGAGCTGCGTGATTGGTTGCTCTTGCTCTTAACTTTGTTCTGCATTTAACAAAGTTTTGTCTAGTTGCCTCCCATTTGTGTTATATTTCAATGAGTTATAGCAAGTTGCCCTACACTCATCTCATACGGTACATGATGCATTACGTTGAGTACTGCTCATTCCCCTCTGCATACCATGCATTGCTCACTTGTATCGCACTATTTTGTGCATTTCATTTTGCATCGCACTGTTCTGTGCACTTTGTATCATACTATCCTATTCACTTTATATCGCACTATTTTGTGCACCATTGCATTGTCTTGTGCATGGCACTATTTTATGCACCACTCACACTGTTTTGTGCACCTCACTCGCACTGTCTTGTGCATTTGCATCTATTTCGTGCATTAATTTGTGCATTCTGACTTGTATAGCACTATCTTATGCATTTCACCTTACATTGCACTATCTTGTGCATTTCATCTTACATCGCACTATCTTGTGCACCTGTATAGCACTGTCTTGTGCATTTCACTTTATATCGCATTATCTTGTGTATTTGCATGGCACTATCTTCTGCATTTCATCTTACATCGCACTATCTTGAACACCTGCATAGCACTATCTTGTGCATTTCATCTTACATCGCACTATCTTGTGCACCTGCATAGCACTGTCTTGTGCATTTCATTTTACATCGCACTATCTTGTGCACCTGCATAGTACTGTTTTGTGCATTCTTTCACCTCACACTATTTTGTGCACCTCACTCACACTCTCTTGTGCACCTGTATAGACTATTTTGTCCATTCACTCTGCATCGCACTGTCTTGTGCACTCCTTGGTCTAGGAGACCTTAAATCCTCTAAAGGTGCAATTCCTTTGGTGTTTGTCGTGCCCGAATGACTTCCGGTGGTCTGGTATAGCCACTTGCCTATGTTTGTAGTGAGTCCCTACGAGATCAACTAAGATAGTGGAAACTAGAATTCAAGTGGCCGAGGCCTCGAACGCAAATGTTTGGGATTTTCGAGACTAAAGTCTGGTTTAAATAACCAAGGGTGTATCCTCGGCTTGAAATCTGTATAGCAACCCTATAGGTTGAAGTAGCTTGTATGCGCTTCAATTCTAGATACTAAACCAACCTAGTTTGTCACCATGTTGGAGAATAGGGAAAATTACGAACATAGTCAGAGAAAAAAGTAGTACCTATGGTTTGGAAACGCAAGCTGAAAGAAGAAGTCTTAAAACCAAGAAGAAGCGAAAGATCCCCAACCGCATGAAGTGAGTCATCGCTAATTGCCCCTGCCAGGTACTTTCTAAGGCACCACTTCCTAGCTGCTACATCATATCCATTATTACCTATTACATCTATCACATGCATCTACTACATTATCTATCACATCATGTACATCATTATCCATTTTATCTCCTACATCTTTTCCATGTTAAGCTTGGTTCGGCATGTGTCCATACCTTTTCCTCGTTGAAACATGGTTCTATCATATGTAAGTACCCATGCTGCACTGAGGCCAGTATTGAGGGTGTCGGCACCTTTTCTGTGTTAGACGTGGTCTATTTTGTGTCCATGCCCTTTCTAGGTAAGACGTTGTTCAGCCTACGACTTATTCACTACATTCATTGCATCCATTGTATTGTACTTTATCTTGTTGCATTCAGCATTTAGGATCATTATCTTTCCCCAACAGATCATTCCTCATTTATATCATCCCGCCCAATTACTTGTATTCTTTCTCTTTTTACGAAAAAAATAGTTTTGCATGTGCTCGCCTTTTTCTCATTAAAACATGGTTCTGTTATGTGTAAGTATCCATGCTGCGTTGAGGCCAATATTGAGGATATAGGCACTTAGCCTATGTTAGGCGTCGTTTCGTTGTGCCCACTTCTTTTCTATATAAAACATAGTTCGATTTTGCATCTCCATCCATTTATGGTATTTGTGTGGTTTAGCACTACTTGTGGTTTGATTATATTATATTATTGCATTGCATTGCATATCATTTGTATTATTTTGTTATATTATGTATCATTTGCATTATGTCCCTGAACTACGTTGGTTTGATTCCTTGCAACAGGATACGTAGGCAACCCTCGGGTTCAACCAACTGCATCTGCATTTTGCTTGTTTGCCCAAGTCTTATGGCCTTGTCAAAATGGGTCATCTTTGGGCTTTGACATTCACTCATGTCATTTCATGGCTCTGAGCTTTGTCAAAAAGGGGCAACTATAGACACCCCATTTTGTGCGACCCTCTTAGGCGCCCCTAATTGATCACTCAATGATGAAAGTTGTGCTATGCAAATGTTTGATTTCTTCAGTAAGAAGAGCTTCTAAATCCCAACCTTACACCCCATTTTGGACCAAAACTATTTTAGACCTTAAAACCCTCTCTTTCAAAATATTTTTGAAAATGCTTCTACGGTGTTCTGAGGCTCGCATTTCGTTAAATGCTGCACTTTTCGGTAAACCTAGTAAGGACAACGTGGAAATAAATGGAAGAGAGGTGAACGCTTTGAAAAATCTTTAAAACATCTTATTTGTAGGTTTGGGGTTGAAGAAAATAGGAGGGGAGGGAAGAAACCTAGTTGGGAGAAGTTAGGAATCAAACTATTAAGAGAGAACTGAGCAGCCTACACTAAATCAGGCCTATCTCTTTATACACTTAGACTTTAGTTGTGAGGCCACCACCATTGGAAACTGGACTTCCAGGGCTTCAATTTAGATACAAGAATCTCCTAAAGCCGAGTCCGAAAGAGGGAGATACGGCCATTTGAAGTTAAGCATCCATTTGATTAAGGCAAAAATGAGCAACCTTCACTAAAAACAAGCATATCTCATTGGATACTTAGAATTTAGATGTGAGGCTGCCACCATTGGAAATTAGACTTCTGGGACTTCAATTTAGACTCAAGAATGTCTTAAAAACGAGTTTGGATAAGGGATATATGCCCATTTGAAGTCTGGTCTAGAAGCAAATTTTTGGTGGCTGGTAGATGGCCGGCCGAACACCATTGGCGGCCGGCAATTCTCACTTCTGGCTAGCCTTCCACTAGTGTAAAACTTAGATATTTTTGCCAACTATTTCCACAAAGCTCCAGCTGTCCCTTTTTTGATATTTTTTTACTCAAGGTACATGTTTTCTATATATAGAGAACCTCTCTTCTTGCTTTCAAGGTTGGAAACATTTAGGAGTGTGGAAATAATTTTGAAAAAATCCTCTCTCTCTACAATTCTCTCTCTCATTTTCTACTTGCATAGCCTTTGCCCAAACACTCTAAACCAAACCTAGAGAGCTTCTTGCTGAGGTGATTTGATCTTGAATTTGATCTCTTCAAGCACTTAAGAGTGTGAAATTAGTGGTTTATAACTTAAGGGTTCATTCATCTTCAAGAGGCATACCTTCTCTTGCTTTTGTACTATCTCTACACCACTTATTTCCCATCTTTTTCCACTGTTTTTGGCCTGTATAAACTCTATATTTTTGGGCTAAAGCTTGTGGTTTAAGGCCTTAAAGGGTGGAGGGGTGGTTCACTCTTCTTTCCATCTTGTTGTTCTAGTCTTTACCCTTGTGTTTCCCATCTTTACACTATCTTTTTTTTGAGCTTTTAAACACTGTTTTTCAGAGTTATTTTAGTGGCTAAAAACATGTTTTGAAGTCCAAGTTTGGAGGGGTTAGCTTACCCTCCTTGTGTCTTGCTTACTAGCGTAGCTTGTGCTATGTTTTAGCTTATTAATCTAGCTTTTGTTAGTTTAATTCCAGCATATTTTAGGACTTATTTTAGACTATTGTAGGACTTTTTGGGTTGATAGTTGCATTTGAGCTTTTTTTTGCATGCTTATAGTGTAATAGTCCTTATGAGTTTGGTGTTCTAGGCGTTAGACATCATCTTATTTGAGTTGATTGCAATTATTTACGGCTTTCCATACTTGTAATCACAATTAATTGTCTTTGCAACCTCCCTTCTTTTTTGGTTGTTGTTTTGCTTTGAAAGTGGTTTAAACAACTTATTTGTTTAAAGCATGAGACTGAGGTGTCATGCTTAATGGTTTAATCCCTTTGGGGTTCATTACTAATGGTATGTGTAGACTGCCCAAACTCTGCTCCGCGTGCGAGGGCGTGAATTGTAGTTCTAACTACTACAGTTCGGACTCCTGTTACCGTTCTAAATCTAATCTCACAAAGTGAAATGTAAGACTGATAAATCACCAAAGAGTCTAAATCCGGCAAATCATTTTGGAAAATCGATTTTAATCAAAAAACGCCAAACATGGATTGCTTTGCCAGATTATAGAGTCGCCACCTAAATATTTTATTTTGGAAAATTTAAGAAACCCTGACTCGTGCCTAAGGCCACGTGTCCGTCATCACCAAAGTTGTCTCGGCTCGGGAACTTGGGTACGAGAGGGGAAGGTCCTGAAATGAGCACCCCCGCTTGCCCGATCAAAGGATCGGCCTCTACTAACATGATATGTTGTTTTTGAAAGCACATGTGTTCGTATTCCGGTTATTAATCTAGAATTACTATGTGATGTGCACAGCATACAAGTATAGACTAAATCGCTAGAATTGAAACAAAACATCTCATGTTTGTTTTTCGAAAATGGTTTAAAAGTGATACTCGCAAGTAGGCTAAGACGCGGATTTGTCACCCTCAAGTGGGCTTAAAACATGATGATTTGCCACTTCAAGTGGGCTTAAAACGTACATTTTGATGAATTGTTCCAATTCAAGTAATAAATCCTTCATCCATAGGCATTCAAGCAGTTAAGCACTTAAGCACTTAAGCAAATAGCCTCATGGCAAGCATGCTATCATGGCAACACTCACACTCATGCAAGGATGCTAAAGCATAAACACTTACAGTGTACTCCGAGCCAAAACAAAAGCTAGTTAGAAATCAATGCATGATCCTAGCTATGTCAACAATGCCTAATGCAACACATGCAAAATGCAACTAAGTAGGCTCGGCTATCTAAGTTGGCATGTGAATGCAACACTCGATAACATGTTTTGAAACATGTATTCAAGTAAGTGTATTAAAGTACAATGCAGTTTGTATGATGCGCTGAGCCCGGTGCATGCAAGACAGTTGAATGATGAACGCATGCAAGCATAAGGATGCTAATTGAAATATGTCCTTAAACTAACCATCAAAAGCTGATAAGTAAAAGGGAGAAAGAAATGGGGTTGGAAGACATGCATCACACTCACGCACACTTATTACAACATTTGCCCTCTCGACGGAGGGTCTGAATAAATAATACAAGCTAGCTACGCTAAGCTAAGCTACTTAACTAATCTAATAATCTAATTAGACTAATTATTACACAACACAAATCAAATAACTAGCTACAACTAATTATTACAATACTTTAACTAATTAATCAAATTAACTAATCATGGTAACTAACTAAGCATGTGAGGTATGTAAACTAGGCTGCCACAGCTCTGCCTTGAAGGATGCATGCTCGATCACCTCGCTCGAAAATCCATTGCTATGCCTAGAATTGCCTCTGTTTGCATTTGATTTGATCTTAGAACACTGCACAAACTTCCAAATTGCTTCTTCTCCAACATGGGGACCTCCTGGTGGGCTGCCGACCAGAAAAGGGTGGTGTAGACCACCTGTAGACCAGAAAAAGTGGTCAGCCGACCACCTTTACTGGTCTGCCAACCAGAAATTCTATCAGACTCCAGTTTTGCTGCAACAGAGAACAACAAGGGCATGCCAGTGTATTTGCAAGGGAATGTGTGCACAACCACCCTCCCTATCATTTCTCAAGCTCAAGGGAGTGCGGTACTCGACTCTCAGATCACCAATTGAGCATCGCAATGCACAATGGTCGAAAAGCCAAGTTTGCACAACTCAATGTCAATGAATGCACAAATAACACATAAGGGCCTCCACCTCTATCATGCTTGATCAAAAGGGTCGGTGACCAAGAAATAAGGCGCGTTTCATCACTTCAAGTATGAAACGCCCCTCGTTTCTCGTGTTTGGATCAACATCCGATCCAAACACAATGCAATGCAATGCAATAACATTCCAAACACGAGGCTATACAACAACATGCAAATAACATGCAATGCAACAACATGCAAACAACATGCAATCCATTAATGTTAATGTGGCATGCACAAGGTTCCATCATATAAGCAATGCATGCATGGTATGTTTGGAGGCTAAAGCATCAAAGCAAGTAAAGTGCATCATACAAGAGGCATGCAATACAATGCTCAATGGACTTAAACCAACCCCAAACAGACCTCATGTATGCCCAAACAATGACCAAAACACCAAAACTTAGGCACAAAAAGGCAAAGAACACATGCTCATTCATTTGCTCTCAAGCAAGGCACAAAGCTCACTTTTCAAACACATTGAAAGAGCAACATATATGAGAGCATAACATAGGTACAAACACTGAAATCATGTGCTAAGGGATGACATATCATGCAAGCAACACAAGTATGGCATACTAGAGTGCTAAAGCATGAAAGCTAGTGAGGTACACAATACTAGGACTATGCAATACAATGCTCAATGGATTAGACCAACCCCAAACAGACCTCATGCATGCCAAAATAGTGGCCAAAACACTCTGAAATAATAGCATTGAAAGCAAGAAAATGCATGTTCATGCATTGGCCCATAAATAAGGCATAAGGCATAACTCTTAAACACAATTAAAGAGTAATAAATATGAGAGTTTAGGAAGACTATATGCTCTGAAATCATGTGAGAAATGATGCCATATCATGCATATATCACAAATGAAGCATGCAAGAGGCTTAAAGCTTAAGGCAAGCAAAGGCACTTGCACCATAGCCATATCAAGCAAGCCCCAAAGGGCCAAGATGACTCAAAAAAGTCCCAAGGTAGGTCAAAACAATGCTAGAAACATGATTGAACATAGCCAACATATGCTAGAATGGGAGGCATAAAGCATGACGCATGCAAGGCCAATGAGCATGATTACACTACACCTACCAAAACCAAGCATGAGGTGACTTTACCAACAAAAATCAGAGTTGTAACATGGTAAAATAACACCAAAAACACACTGAGATGGTAGCCCAAAAAGCTTAGGCAAACATGCATGCCAATTGGCTCATGATTGAGGCATAAAGCATAACCCTCCAAAAGCATTGAATGTGTGAAACATGAGGGAGTATGGCTATACTACACACACTGAAATCATGTTAGAAATGAGGCCAAAGCATGAAAACAACTCAAGTAAAGCATGCTAGATACTTTGAAACTCAAAACTAGTGAGCAAGATTGAACTATGGCTATACAAAGCAAGGTATGAATGATCAAGAACACTTAAAACAGAGCTTAAGCATGGAAAAACATGAGTAAAAGCTTGCTGGAGTGGAGCCAAAAACATTCTAAAATGATGGTCCAAAGCATGATGCATATTAAGGCTGTAGGGAGGATTGCACTACAAGGATATAAAGCATGCAAGAGGCAATCAAACTGACCCGAAATAGAGCTATATCATGGAAAAACAAGGCCTGGAACATGCTAAGATAGGGATCCAAGAAGGTAGAAAAACATGCTAACTTGGTGAGCCATCAACGCAAGCACACAAGAGAAGAGGAGGGGGGACAACCCCCACCCATTTGGGGCCTCAAAACACACTTTCCATTATTGAAATTCCTCTAGAATTCAGTGGTTAAAAGGCCCAGAGAAGGTGATCTCAAAGGCCTAAAGAGATGACTCAAAACAAGGCAAAATAAGGCACAAAAGGGAGTAGACCACCCCCAACATCAAAGAGGCCTCAAACAAACACTTTAAGCACTTGAAAATGAAGCTTTTTACAGTTTAAATTTAGGCCTAAAACATCATGAAAATAGGGCCAAATAAGCAATATAAACAAAGCTTTAAAGAGGATGAAGACTCACCCTTGAAGAACCATTTCAAAACAGCAACTTCAGAGGTAAAAACCAAGCTTTTGAGCTTCAAACAAACCTCCAAGGACCTCAGTCCAAGAGTAAGGTGTTTCACTAGGTGTTTGTGTGCAAAAGTGTGAAGAAATGACACTTTTGAGCACAAAATGGAACAAATATAGAGAGAGAGAGGGAGCAATATAGAGATAAAAGGATATGTATAGCCCTCAGCCAATTTTTATGAACCTGAAAAAGGGAGAGAGAGCCTCCCTCTTATAGAAATCCAAGCCTCAAGCTTGTTGAACAAGCTAGAGCCTTGAAGCAATCCCCCCATACACGTGTATGGAGGATGCCTTCTATGCCCAACAGCTGGCACAGCTAGCAAGGAAAATATCTGCAAAAAATGCAGGATGGCCGCCGACCAGTTGAAGTGGTCAGCCGACCACTCCCACTAGTCGACCAACTAGAAAAAGTGGTCTATAGGGATAGAAACTGGTCGGCAAGGGGGAGAGAGGGTCTCTAGGGAGAGAGAAAGGTGGTGGCAGGCTGCCGACCACCTTAGGTGGTCCACAGACCACCCACCCTAGCTGGCCGACCACAAAAAGTGGCTGGCAAGGAAGAAAAGTGGTCTACAGGGGGAGAAACTGGTCTAAACCCTTGTTCCACCCTCCTGGCAAAGGATAACAAGGTTTGGTTCAAAAATAAACCAAAAAGGAAGCAAGACAGGAGTCCGCACGGTGAGGCACTTAGTCGGAAGCCCCAAAAACTAATCTACGGGTACAAAAAGTGGCCTACAAGAGGGAAAGGTAGTCTACAGCTACAAAAAGTGGCCTACAGGCCTTTGCCTCCCTCTAGGCAAAGGCAGCAAGGCATGGTCCAAAAACCAGGCCAAAAGGAGGAAGTTAAGAGGTCCTGAGACAAGGCGCTCGGCCGAAGGCTCCGGAAACTCTAAACGAGCACAAACATGCACAATCACCAAGTGCACAGACGATGACGTCTGAGTCTTAAGGTCGGTCAAAAATGGGGTGTCTATAGTATGATGTCTCTTTCATGCCTAAAATAACTATTGGTTTGGGCCCTCTTTCCATTAGGGGACTTAAACTAACCATTGGACTCAATTGATTAAAGGATGATTGGTAATCTAAAATGGAGTAATTAAAACTTGGGACTAAAAGTGTGCAAGATAATAACTTGTTATGTTCAATCAGACGTTAATTGAACACATAAAAGCTTGAGGCATTTCATACTCATTAGTAATGAAATGATTTAAGTTTTCAAGGTCACCACTTCCTTTGATCTTCCATAATAGAGAGGTGGCTTTGAGAGTTTCATTTCATTACATTTATTGAAATTGCACACCTTGGTTAATAAGCCATCATGCAATGAAATTGCTTGAATTGATGGTTTGTGGACCAAGTCTTGTCTTTCCTTTGATTTGTTCATAAAAAGAAGGGGTGAGTTGTGCAAATAAACCCTTGAAAATACCCTGTGCATGCTCTGTTTGTTCTTTATTACAGCAAGATGAATTGGGCTGCAGTGGCCGAGAGGCCACCTTTGATGGCTGGCCAGCCATCACTGGTGGCCAACAAGCTATCACTGGTGGCCGGCCAGGCACCACTGTAAAATTCAGTAGTGTGTTTTTGAGGCAAAGCAGAGTTATTCTGGAAGCAGGCAAAGGAGTTAGTGTTCTATTGCGCAACAAAGGCCTTCTGGAAGCAAAACAGTGATTTTTTGGGTGGAAACCGAGCACGTGCATGAGCATTCTTCGCATACCGAGCCCATTTAAGTTTAAAAATTTAGCTTAGACATTTGTTGTAATTAATTAGTTGTAGCTAGTTAATTTTGTCAGGTGTTGTAATAATTAGTTAAGTAGTTTAGCTAATTCTATTTGTTTTGTAATAGTTAGCTTAGCTTAATTAGTTAGTTAACTAGCTTATTCATTCGTACTCTCCTTCATGAGAGCGTAAACTTGTAATAACGTGTATGCCTTCCAATCCTACGTCTTTCTCTCTTTTATTTACTAGCTTATGATGGTTAGTTTAGGGACATCATGTTTTGTTTAGCATACTTCATGTTTGCATCCATTTCTATTTCTTGCACCGCGGCTCGGTTCATCATTCTAACTTACATTGTTAGTTTAAATACTTCTTTGAATACATGCTTAGACCGCATGCAATCAACTTGATTCATATACCATATTAGTAGCTGAGCCTGTTAATTGCATATTGCATGTGTTGCATTAGTCATATTGCATAGTTAGGAATCATGCATTTTTCTAACTCATTTCTTTTTTTGGCTTGGAGTACTAGGTGAGCCCTTACTCGCTGTAGCATATCGCATGCATGTGATTGTTGCCATATCTAGCACGTTTTCCATGAGGCTAAGTGCTTAAATGATAAACTGCTTGAATGCCTGTGGGTGAAGGCTTATTGCTTGAATTGGAATAATTTGAGTAATGTTCATACGTGATCACTTTTTCAAGTGGTACATATTCCAAACAATTTTCAAAACAAACATGAATCGAGTGTTCCAATTCTTGCAAAGTTAGTCTATACTTGTGTGTGTGCGCATCACATAGTAATGCTAGCCTAATAAATCGGAACAAGAGCATATGATGTACATAAGATTCATATCATGATTAGTAGAGGCCGATCTTTGATTGGGCGAGCGGGGGTGCTTAATTCATTCATGACCTGCCCCTCTTATACCCAAGTTTTCGAGCTGAGACAATCTTGATGATGACGGACACGTGGCCTTTGGCACGAGTCATGGGTTTCCTAAATTTTTGAAAAATATTTAGGTGGTGACTCTGTGTCTAGCAAAGCAGTCCATTTTTAGCAATTTGATTCAAAATCGATTTTCCAAAAGATTTTCTGGATTGGGACTCTTTGGTGTTTATCTATTTCACATTGCACTTGTGGAATCAGATTTAGAACCGCGGGAGTCCGGTACTGTAGGGCTTATTTTGACTTTCGAAAGGAAGCGCAAAAAATTTGAGCTATATGATGGATATACTAAATTTGCCATTACTTTGCCAGAGTAGCTCAAGATGTCGCATATTGACCATTTTGATGGCTCTGGTGATCCAATGGTGTATTTGCACCTGTTTTCTGATATCCTGCGACCAATGGGTTTGACCCGAGTTCAGAAGTTGTCACTATTCAGCCAAACCATGTCTAGAATAGTTGCATCTGCCTCGGGTCATAAGATTCAAGATCTTATTGACGAAGGGATCATAGCTCCACCGAAAAGACTTTATAGCTTCACACCTCAACCTAATCTATACACTACCATCCGCTTACAACCCCAGCATAAACATCACCCCGACCCATTTACCCAAGCCTAAGGTATTCATTTCAGAAAGCACAGACTTGCGTATGATGGATGCACTTGAACCCTAATCATCTCAAACCCATGAACCCACTACTTCTAAGCTAATGAGCATGATTGAAGATCTTTAGAGAACTGTGGTAGATCTAGCCTTTGGGATATTGGCTCCATCATTGACCACATCACATACCAGAAATTTCACGTCAAAAGGCTCCCCAATCTTGAGATGGGCTACATTTGAAGAAGGCTAACCCAAAGCCGTTTCAAGTCTGGGCCTCAATTCGATATAGCCACCCAATCTCTTGGCAAAACTGAAACAAGTGTCAAGAACAAGGTCGGGGCAAGAAATGATCCCTATGAACATCTTCAGTGGGCTATTGAGGCTTTGAAAGACAGAGGGTTGAACAAGCAGCAAGTGCTTGCAGTTGTTACAAAAACTGTGGATGACACTTTTGTCGCTCAGGTTGGGAGCATTTTGAATCAAGGAGCAAGCCAGGAGAAGGGATGTCATACTAGAAACATCCATTTTAGCTCCAATCCTACACTATTAAGGGATCATCAAACCCAGTCAATACTCGTTGACCTCTCTGTCAATCCTGTCAGGACTAGTAACCGCACCTTCAATCCCTTTTCATGACCTTATCCAAAGCCCTCCAAATCCGCATAGGACAAGGCCATCTCAAACCCCTTGACCCTCTGCCTCTCTCAAATCCCCTTCCAACCAAGCATAATGCTGCCAAGTATTGTGCCTTCCATCAACAAATTGGCCATGACACTGACTGTTGTTTTTGTTTTTTCCATGAAGTTCAAGATCTGATTGACAAAAAGGTCATCACTCCACCAGGTCCTACAAAGTCTATCGGCGCTGGATCTATGCACTTGGGGGATAATGTGACTATGTGATCGGGGATGAACCACCTCTTGGGGCGTGTCTTTAAATTATTGCATTGACCTAAGTTTTTCAAAACTTTTCTAAGACCATAATGAAAACAAAGAGGGAGGAATTCCTAGGGATTTGTAAAAATTTTATCAACTGAGAAGAAGAAAGGCGTGCTAAGCCCTTAATGATTGAGATCATGTCTGTTAATGTGAGTACTGAAAAGGATCCTGGCTTGATCCAGATTGGTTCTACATTGTCTTTACAGGGGCACAAGCGACTGGTTGCTTTATTGAAGGATTTCAAGAAATATTTTTGCATGGTTCCACATAGACATGCCTGGAATTGATCTTGAGATTGTACAACATAGGATCACTTTCGGCCTCAAGACTCAACCCCTTTTACTTTCAAACCTTGAACCTTGATTCAGATGTTCAATGATCAACCACAATTTGAGGCTTGTATGGCCGGGTTTGAAGCAGCCCTTGAACTAGGGGCAATAAGGTTGAATGTGATCGAAGGAAGCTTGTGTAACTGGATGAGAAGCAGCCCTTGAACTAGGGGCAAAAAGGTCAGATATGCTCGAAAATTCAAAACTAGGTCATTTCTCAAGCCAATGGAGATCGACAAGAAAGCCAAATCCTAGAATCTGAGAGAATAAAATTTTTGTTGGAGGACAATCAAGTTCCTATCCACGACACTAGGGGCAAATTCAAACCCCAATTGGATGGGTCGTTACATCATCAGCGACTACTTAGTCAAGGACAGCCACCATTCTCATGGATTCAGATGGCTTAGAGATCCTACGGCTAATCAACATGGACAAGTTAAACTTTTCTATCCTTGAGAGGCTCGCTAGGCCGAAAACCCGAAAGGGCAACCCAAGCAAAAGTTAGAGCAAGAAAAAGAGCAAAAAAAAAAGAAGAGTAGAAATGAAAACAAAGAGAAAGAAAATGAAAAAAAGAAAAGAAGCAAAAAGAAAAGAAAAAGGACAAAAATGAAAAAAGAGAAAAAAGAAAAGAGAAGAAAGAAAAGTACAGCTTGCAAGGTTGAAAACCTGAAAGGTGGCCTTGGCAAAAGTTAGAGTATAAAAGGAGAGTGTTAATACCCAAGTGCACCTTAATCGAGAACTACGTACGGCCTGATTCCCATCTTTGGGATACATAGGAAACTTTATCCTGAAGTTCGGCCCTAACCAATTTCAACCTGCTTGTCTTATCCATGTTGGTTGGCTTATCCTTATTCAAACTCGACTATCTTATCTATGAGCAAATTGGCTCATCTTCAAGCTAATCTTCATTTAAAATCGGTTGTTCTATTCCGTAGAAGATTCAGTTGCAAGATAAATCAAGTTCAGATCTGAGGTTGTGCATCTCAAGAGTTAATTCCTTGTTGGTCGGGTAGTGGCCATTTACAAAACTAATTTTTGAGGATTTTTAGTAAAGCCGATTCATTTTCTCAAAAATTATTATATTGTTCCAAAATAGGACCATTTCTTGAATTCAAAAAAGGAAAATTTTTAGTGTTCAAAGCCTGACTTACATAATTTCAAATCAGAAAGTCGAACAAGCATGTTAATCTAACTCCCATGTTGGTCAAAATTCTTTTAGCCAAAAGCCAAAAAAACAAAAATAGTCAAAATGATAAACTAAGGGCATAGTCGAGTCAAGTTTTCTGCCTTTTCCCTATTGTCAGCAAATTCGCCATAAAGGGCACAACTAAAGCTACAACAGGGGCGAAAAGCTGTCTCATCCTCCAAGTAGTGAGGTATTGAGCCACGTGTGAAGCATGGATTGGAAATGGAGCTGGATATTCGACCCCCCTCATAAGGTCCACAAATTCTAACTTATCCATTAACCACACTTGGGAAGGGATAAAAATAAGAGAGATTAAAGAATAGAGAGATGTGCGCTGAGTGAAAAGTAAGGAAAGGGCTTTTTAGGGAAAATAGAGATTAAGTGCCAAAGTGATGTGAGAATCACAAATGAGAAAGGGTAGGAAACAAAACCTAGAGAAGCAGTGGGCTCCGCATGAACTGAGAGGTCTCCCACTGGTGGCAAACATCCAAGTGTTGTGCTTGTTGTCTTTGTTTGCCTCGATTCTTTATTTGAGTCGTTATGAGTGTAAATAGACGTGTTTAGATTGTTTTTACTTTCTTTTTCCTTTGTTGAGTCGTGGTGTACTGTGGTCAGTCGTAGGCTCAATACCTGGTTAAGAACTCATTCTTGGTTTCAATTGCAAAAATAAATTGTTTTGTGCTTAGAGTGTTGTGTCATTCCCAACATGATGTGCAAAAACATAATTCTTTCTTTCATAAACTGCAATGTCCAACCCTGATCAAGAGGAAGCAATAGAACAATGACTTATTTGAAGCTACATACACTACTAGAAAAAGGGGTATATGCCACGAAACCTTTTGTGATGGTATAATTTTTCGTCGCGAAAAGTAATTTTTTGCAACGGTTAATACCCCGTTGCTAATGGTTACTTTTTGCAACGGCAGTTACTGTCTCAAAAAGAGGAAATGGTATATTGGATAGCTTTTGCGACGACAAGCCATGAGCCGTCGCGGAAGGCCTATTTTTGCGATAACTTTACATCCCGCAAATAGTTTTTTTTCTTTTTTGCCATGGCTTTGTTGTGTTGTTGCTAATAGATTCCCAAAAAAAATGAGGCTCCTCATTGATTGGAAAATATATACTTTCAGTTACTAAAAAAATATTTAATCGACTATAAAACTCAAATCATTGAGTGGGAAGACGAAATATTACCGCCCAATTTAAGTTTTATGTTTAATTTCATTATATATTTTTTATTTACCTGTATCTCAGCCTAGATACATACACCAAGCACAAAACCAAGAACCAAGCACTGAACAAAGAAAAAAACAGTCACTTGCTCCCCCTCTCTCTCTCTCTCTCTATCTCTCTCTCTCTCTTTCACACACACACACACACACACACACACACACACACACACTGTTGCTCACAATGTACTCTCTGTTTCTCTCTCTACTTTCTATTTATTTCTCTTTCTCTTTGACATTCACATAAGCACAAACCCCAGGCCACCATTCAAAACCACCACTAGGGATGGCAATCTGAAACCGGCCCGATGGGGACCCGACCCCCCGATCCCGAATATAACGGTTATTCCTCGAAAAATATCGCCGACGGGCCGGGGATGGTGATAAAAAAAATCCCCGATGATAATCGGGCCGAGGACGGGGATACATGTTTCAGTCCCGGCCCGCCCCGGCCCCGGCCCTGGCCCCGAGCCCAGCCCCGTTGGTACCCTGACTGATATATATATTATATATCCCGCTGAGTCATCCCCAATCCTATCTTTTATTCATTTAAATATATATACTTTTTTGATTCTTTCATCTACTCTCTCTCTCTCTCTCTCCATTCCTCACATGTCTTCCTCTCTACCCTCACTCACGGCGGCTCCTCTTTCTTCTCTCTTCTGTCGGCTCTCGTCGCCACCTCCACTGTCGCCTCCTCCTTCTCCAGGCCACCGCCTCTGCCTCCTCCTTCTCCTTCTCTTCCGATCGCACTCACAGCCACATCTCGCCTTCGAATCTCCGATCGGCCATCGCCACTGTCCTCCTTCGTCCACAGCAACGTCGACCATCCTCCTTTATCCACGGCGACGCCGACAGTCCTCCTTCGTCCACCATCGCCTCCTCCGATAGTCCATTCTCTCTCTCTCTCTCTCTCTCTGTGGCAGATCTCAGATCTGTTTGTATTTTTATTTATTTTTAAATTTTTTTTTTTATGATCTGTTGATGAGAATGATGATGATTGTTGTTGATTGGGGATGATGTTTTTTTTTTTTTTTTTTTGTATGACCTATTGTTGTTGATTGTGTTGTTGTTGAAATAGATTTGGGGGACGAATCTTGCCTGAAACCCGATCCCGTTGGCGAGGATGGGATGGTGGTAGGCTCCCCATCGGATCGGTGGCCGGGCCGGGAGATTTCATGTCGGGGATCGGGACGGAGTGTGATCCCGGCCCGCCCGCCCGCTGTTGCCATTCCTAACCACCACCACCAAAAATGTCTCACGCCATGGTGGTGTCGCTCTGCTTTCCGACTGTGAGGTCGGCGGAGAATCGGTCAAAGCAGAGAGTAAACAAGAAGAATGCACTAACATGAAACGAAACAGGAGCAGTGGCGAAGCATTAGTGGGTTTGGCGGAGAGAGGAAGGATGTTCGGTGGTAGTGTGTGGAGCCGCCTACCCTCTACCATTACTAATCCTCTCAATTTCAGACCTCTTGCATCAGATAAACAGGCATACTCTCTCTCTCTCTCTCTCTCTCTCTCTCTCTCTCTCTCTCTTTCCAAATTTCAATCCCTAACTATAATTTTCAACTTCTCAGATCTTTGCCCCTTCATTGTTCAACCTCACCATTTCGTTTTTCAAAAAACATTTCAATTTTTAAGTGGTACTGATGGCATGGTATTCCTATTCTCTCTTTCTCTCTACATATACAGTGTGTGCTTGTGTGTTTAGTCTCTCTTACCAAGTATTGATGAACTCTACATCTATATATATACACACACGCAATAGAGTGTTTGTATGTATCAATTATAGTAATCATATGGTCTCTCATTCTTGTCTGTCATGCCTATGAGGCGTTTGTTCTTTGGTCTATGTTAAAATGTTTGAAGGAAGGAAAGAAAGAAAACCGCATTGAACATCTAATTTACGGTCTCCCTCTTTTCTTTTTTTTCCCTTAAATTTTAATTGATTTCTTTCTTTTGAGCTGAAGTTGTTGCTACAGCTGTGTGTCTTTGTATTTTTTTCTTTTTAAATTGTAGAGTTGATTTGGAATTCCCAAAAGTTGAGGTTCAATTTCAGGACCTGTGTGTCGATGCTTTTGTCCACGTTGGAAGCAAAGCACTACCCACTATTCCCAATTTCATTTTTAACATGACTGAGGTAAGAATTTTTTTTCTTTCTTTCGTCCTTGACTATTTTCCAGCTTTAGTCTCATTTTGTAGTATGAAATTCTTATTATGTTTCTATTCCTAAAAAATTGGAACAGACTTTTTTGGGGCAGTTGAGGATTTTTCCAAGCAGAAGAAAGAATTTTTGTTCTGACGTTGTTTTGGGGAGGGTATGTTAGCCTGGAAAAAAGAATTTTGTCGAGGTGTTGTCCAGGCTGAAGAAAAAAGTTTGATGTTGTCTGATGTTGATTTCCAAGCAGAAGAAAAAATTCTTCTGATGTTTGTAAGAGGGAAAAAAAATAAGTTGATTTTTCCACCAAACAAAAATTCTGATGTTGATTTGTTTGGTGGAAATTCTTGTTTGGTGGAAATTCTGATTGTATTTTGTCCCATAAAATACAAGTCACACTGTAACAAAGGGGAGTTCCATTGTAGCAACTTGTTAAGCCACCTCTCTCCCTATATACATATATATATATATATGTATATATTTTCTCTCTCTTTCTATGGGTTGATGGTGGAGCTTCAGAAGTTTGTTAATGGAGGTTGTGGGTTATGGCTATGTGGTTGATTGTATTGTTTTTAGGTTTAATACTGATTTTGGTTGCAATTAGAGAATCAAACTTACATTTTCAAGGAGGTATACTAAGATACCTTCACCAACCCCCCTCCCCCCCCTCCCCGGGGGCGCTTTTCTCCCTCTCCTCCTTCAGTCACAATGTTAAATCTTTCTTTGAGGTAATTTTGTGTTATGTGTTCTGATGCCAATTCCTGGATGGACAGTTTCACTATGTTTGCCCAAATGCTTTGATGCTTGTGGTGATGATGGTCTATTGAGGAATTTTAGCATCACTGGCACATCTCTGGATTTACATATCATATACTTAGACAAATCAAAGTTTTTCCTATTCAGATATGCTATTCTTCACTTGTATACGATCCTTATTCATTTTCTGTTTTCGGAAAGCAGAGATAAAATTGAATTGGAATTGGACTTCAAGAGACATTGGGAAGAGTTCTGTTCGTCAAGTTCTGAAAAGGTAAGCTGTGATCATTTTGCTTTGCTTTCTAGTGTGTGTTTTTTTCTTTTTTTCTTTTTTTATTTTTTTTGGGTATACAATCTACTTTATAAAAGTATAATTATTTTTTAGAAAATTTTTTTTATTAGGTTTTTAAATTCTTGCAATTTATGGTTTTTTTTGGGTCCATGCAGGCAAAAGAAACGGCCTTGAATATGACTGTAGATGTTTTTTGTAGATTAGTAAAGCAGCATACTAATGTAGCTCAGTTACTTACCATGTATGAAAACCTCTCTCCTTTTCTAATTGTTGCGTGAATTTTGAAATATTTATGTAATTTACTTAAATGTGAAGATATGTTCCTTGGTATGTGTACGGTTTTTTCTTCTGCTTATGTTAGATATATATGCATTTCAATTTTTTAAATTGGTGGATTGTTATTTTTCGCTTTCTTTTCTTGTTATGAATGACTCCTTTGCTGCTGTTAGCACTAAAAAGTGTTTTGTTCTCTCACATACCTGCAAATTGAATTTATGAAGCTAGAAATATGACAGACATATAATCATAGGAGACACGTAATTCATTAACTTATAGAATTATTAAAATACTATGTATATTGTCTTTGGTTTTCTATATCAAATGCATCATTACATACATAAAACTTATTATCAAAAGAACTTGTATATATCTTTTTGAGAATGTTTTTGGCCATGTCATGTAATATATATTGCGTCTAAGTGCCTCTAAAGTCATCGACATCAAGTATTTGGATTAACAATCGAAGAATTAAGAAGACCATAGAATTGAATTGGCTTACGGATAATTTCATTAGCCTTGAAATGTCCTATAATACTATATTGTATTTTATATATATGCATGGATGTAAAATATTTCTGCTGAGGCAGGATCAAATTACATATTGTGTCAAGCTTCGTATTCTTACATTCCTCAATAACTTCTCTGTGGAGCCCACATTTTTTCAAACCCTTGTTGAAGTATGTGCTTGTTTTTCACATCATGTTTGTTAATCAGCAATTAGTGGCCACACAATCCATATGGTCTTTTTTACTTCCTAACATTTCATGGCTATAATTTGGAGTTTTATATGGATGAGATATCTCTCAATCTCCAATCAATTTGGAATTTGGTGAGCATGATGAGAATGAAGGAAACACACAACTCATTGTGGATTTTATAAAATAATTGGTGTACCACAAAATCTTGTTCTGAGTGTAAGAGTAAGAAGTTGTACTCCAATTATAATTTAGGTAATGAATGCTCCTGAAATAGTAAACTTGCAATCATCTGAAGAAAAATATCAATTGTCTTAAAATTTTGAGTAATCCAATGATATAAGGGCATGGAAACATTTTCTGGGAGAGTAAGCTGGATGGAAGAAAGACTAGTGTTGAAGTTTTATGCTTCAAGGGTCAGTAAGCTGCAAGGCAGATTGTTTGTTTAATTGCTAATATGAATAAAAATTTATTCTTGGTGATCCTTTTGCTGTTTTGGCTCATGTCTTATGAGTCTATTACTAGCAACTCTTGGCCATAATTTCCTTAAAAGACTTAGCTAGTCAAGGATTTTTGAACCTTTTATTTCCTTGTCTATGCGGATCATGGATAATTATGTGATTCCTGTAACTGGTTTCTCATTCAGGATTGTGTCTCCTTTTTTTCTTTTCTTTTTCCTGTTGGTCATGTGGTGGTCTCCAATGTTTATGTAGAACTATAGGCATCTTGTGCTTCAACATGTGTAAAACCTTTCAGCATTTCCACTTGACCTCTTGGATTGTACTACTGTTTACTGCTTTTTTTTGGGGTTCTGCTCACATTGAAACAAACATCATTCAAGAATTATGATGCCCCATCTTAAATTCTTAAAGCTTGTATTGAAGCTATCAACTATCTTAGTCTTTAAAATTTATTTAGTGCTTATATGGATTGCAAGTAATTGACACATTTATCATTTGTATGAGATTTTCCCTGTATTACACATCTTTCATGGATTGGAGCTTCACTGTTGTTGGTGTCTATTAAAGTAACACTGACAATTTGGAAAATACTAATGTTTTAAAAAATTGATCAAGTTTAGTGTTACTTCCCCTAAATTATGCAGATGTTGAGTAACTTCTGAAATGTTGTTGATTTTTAGGTTAGTTGAAACACATATATTATCTTTTGTTGTGGGGAGGGCATTCGTAACTGATATTGAGAAGTTAAAAATCAGTAGTAAATCAAGATCTTTGGATGTTGGGAGAGTGTTAAGCTTTTTTGCAGAAGTCACAAAGGTTTGTCTTTTGGTTGCTTTTATCTCAATACTATCATATAGTTCTTCATTTTATTTATTTATCTTAATACAATCTTATTTGTTGAAATAAATATCAAATGTTTTATATTTTCTGTAAGTTTGAAATTAATTATATTGTAAATGATTTTTTTTTTTTTTGCAAATACAACCCTTTTGAGTACGTGATGATATCTTTGCATATCAATATTGGAGCTTATAATCTTATTTACGTATTTTTTTTATTTATTGAAATAAATATCAAATGTTTTACATTTTCTGTAAACTTGAAATTAATTATATTGTAAATGATTTTTGTGTGTGTGTGTGTGTGTGTGTGTGTGCAGATGCAACCCTTCTGAGTACATGATGATATATTTGCATATTGATATTGTAGCTTACAATCTTATTTATTTCTTTATTTATTTGAATTAAATATCAAATGTTTTACATTTTTTGTAAGCTTGAAATTAATTATATTGTAAATGATGATTTCGTTTTGGGTTTCTTTTTGCAGATGCAACCTGTTTTGAGGACGTGATGATATCTTCGCATATCGATATTGGAGCTTATTGTTGATATTAAAACAAGCTATAACATATATATATTTTATTTGTATTGTCGATACTTTTGTGTTATTTTAGATACAAAAGTTTAAGTTCTTGAATATTAAAAATTATTAGTATTGTTGGAGGATATTTTATATATTCTTTATAAATTTTTGTAAACAATATTTGGTTGATAATTGTTATAGGTTATAAATATATTATTCTTGGTATGATTTTGTGATTGTGTGAATGTTAATGTATTTTATTTTAGAAAATATTAATATAATTTGTACAGGGAATTAATTAATAAAATATGTATGAAAATAATTTTATTGCGACAATAATAAATCGTCGCTAATGTAATCATCATTTCCTTACATTTTATTAGCGACGGGTTAACCTGTTGCATATGCATATTAGCTCAAATTTGTAGCGACGGTTTAAACTATCGTAAATACAATATTAATTTAATTTCACTTTTTTTGTGACGTTTTAGATCGTCGCTAATAATACTTTTTGTAACGGCAAATACCACTGCTAAAAAAGTTTTGGCGACGACAACCAATATCGTCACTAAAAGTGAATTTTTTTTTCCTTTTTTGTGTCAGGTTAAACCATCGCAAAAATCATTGATTAGCCGTCGGTACAAGCGACGGTTTGTAACCATCGCAAATACTTTTTGTCACGCCCCCTTCTGCCACCCTCCATCACTCATCACTACTCCGTCGCAAATAGTCTTTTGTGACAGTATGTAGACCTTTTGCGATATTTGAAACCGTCGCAAAAGGTCCGTTTTTTAGTAGTGATAGGTTCCAGTCTGCAGAGCAAAAGAAAAGAGAGAAAATTGGAGCATCTGAGCAATTTCTGGGATTCCATTTCGGAGGCACCTTTTCAAGCCTTGTCATTTCTCCGAAGTATGAGTGTACCTAGACCTCAAGTTCAAGCTTGCTTCAACTCAGAATGCCGATCAAAGTGCTCTCCTTGAACACCATTCCCCACCACGGGCATCTTGGCTATGTTTCCAATGAGTTACTAGGAGACCAACTGCGACAGTGGAAACTAGAATTCGAATGGCGATGGCTAGAACACAAAGGTTTAGAATTTCTGAGACTAAAGTCTGGTTTAAATACCTAGGGATGTATCCCCGGCTTGAAATCTATATGGTAGCCCCATAGGTTGAGATAGCGTGTATGTACCTTAATTCTAGATACTGAACCAACCTAGTCTATTACCCCATTGGAGAATAGGGAAAGTTGTGAATATGATCAAGAAGAAAAGTGACATCCGTGGCTTCTACATGCAGAGGTTACCCCATGTCAGCATTTGAGGGCCTTTGAACTGTGAGTTGAAGGTAAGAGTTCGAAGAACACAAGAGGGAGATCCTCGTCAGAGTAGAGCGGTTCATCGCCATTCACCCAATGAGGTGCTTTCTAAAGCATCGCTTTGTTTGTTTATTGCATTCTCTAAGCATCATTCACTACATTGCTTGTCACGTATATTCTATCATCGCACTTATTGCATTCATTTGCATCTTGCATTATCTTGTACCATTTATCCTTTTACGATGAACAGCATTTTAGGATTATTGTCCCTCAGGGCTTTTCTCAAGATGCGTGGAACGAGACCCTGAGCGATTTTTTTAGGACCACTTCTCACGATTTCAGTGTGGTTTGAGTGTTTATTTCCTCACACGATTTCAGCATGTTTCGAATTTATCTTAGGATGCGTGAACGCGACCCTAAGCAGTTTTCTTAGGACCTCTTTTCACGATTTCGGCGTGGTTTGAGTGTTCCTTTCTTCACATGATTTCAGCGTATTTGGAATTTATCCGAGGATGCGTGGAACGTGACCCTGAGCGGTTTTCTTAGGACCTCTTCTCATGATTTTGCGTGGTTTGAGTATTCCTTTCCTTACACGATTTCAGTGTGTTTTGAATTTATCTTTGGACGCGTGGAACGCGACTTTGAGTGGTTTTCCCAAGACCTCTTCTAACGATTTCAATGTGGTTTGAGTGTTCCCTTCCTTACACGATTTTAGCATGGTTAGAGTATCTTAGGGTGTGCGAAATACGACCCTGAGCGGTTTTCTCAAGACCTTTTGTCACGATTTCAACGTGGTTTGAATGTTTCCCTCTTCACACGATTTCAGCGTGTTTGGAATTTATCTCAAGACGCATGGGACGCGACCCTGAGCAGTAGGACCTCTTCTCACGATTTTAGCATGGTCAGAGTGTTTCTTTCCTCACATGATTTTAGCGTGTTTGAAATTTATCGCAACCTTGAGTGGTAGGACCTCTTCTCACGATTTCAGCATAGTTTTAGTGTTCCTTTCCTCACACGATTTTAGCGTATTTGGGATTTGTTCTTCCTCTTCTCATGATTCCAGCGTGGTTAGAGTATGTCACCTTATTCATCTACTACGTTATCCATCGCATCTATTACATCATATCATTTTATTACCTATATCCTTTCCATGTTAAACTTAGTCTGATATGTGCTCATACCTTTCCCTCGTTGAAACATGATTTTGTCATGTGTAAGTACCCATGTTGCGGTGAGGCCAGTATTGAGGGTGTCAATGTGTTAGGCGTGGTCTATTTTGTACCCATGCCCTTTCTAGGTAAGATGTGGTTCAGCCTGTGCCTTTTATTTACTTCATCCATTGCATCGTACTTTGTCTTGTTGCATTCAGCATTTAGGATCATCACACTACAAGAAAAAAACATTTGGCAACTAAATTTTTAGTCGCCAAAAGTCGATTTTTAAGTTTCCCCGACTAAATTTTTTAGTCGCCGGTTTGGTCGCTGGAAAACGGTCGGGAAAGGTATTGGCAACTAAAAAACTTTTAGTCGCCAAAAAGCAAGTCTTTACCAACCAAAACTTTGGTTGTCAATAGTCAATTATATTTTTTAAATTATACATTTGGCGACTAAATTTTTAGTCGCCAATAGTCAATTATATTTTTTTAAATTATACATTTATCGACTAATGTTTTCGTCGCCAATACTAAAGGAATCGGCGACCAAACAGATTTAGTCGCCAAAAGCACATTTCAAAAAAAAAAAAAAATTACACCCCGCTCTTGTGGAGATTCGAACCATCAACCTCCCACACCATAAACATTATACAACACACTCTTTCCACTACGCCTCCATAACATCATATGATTATATATACAACATATATTATTTATATAGTACTTAGACCCGTATTAATATCAAAGTGTATATATAAACATAATTATTTTTCATTGAACATAATTTATTTTTAGTAGAAAAAAAAAGGACACCACTTTTGGCGACTAAACATAATTTTAGTCGCCAATTCTATACTTTTGGCTACTAATTATTTTTTAGTCGTTAAAAAAAAAATTCCTGCGCTAAAATTACCACTTTTGGTGACTAAACTTCTTTTTAGTCGCCAAAAAGCCTCACGTTCGGCTACTAAACATGTTTTCAGTCGCCGAATGCTTCACTTTTGGCTACTAATTTTCTTTTAGTCGCCAAAGCGCCTTACTTTTGGCTACTAAAATTTTTTTAGTTGGTAAAAGCCTCACTTTTGGCGACCAAACAGATTTTTAGTTGCCGAATACCTCATTTTTGGCTACTAAATTTTTTTTAGTCACCAAAAGGCCTTACTTTTGGCTACTAAAATTTTTTTAGTCGCTACAAGCCATATATCGGCGACCAAATAGATTTTTAGTCGCCAAAACCTATACTTTTGGCTACTAAAATTTTTTAGTACCCAAAAATCTTTACTTTTGGCTGCTAATGCATTTTTAGTCGCCAAATGCTATACTTTCAGTGACGAAATGTGATTTTTTAGTCGCCAATAGTGCTTTTTCTTGTAGTGTCATCTTTTCCCAGCTGATCATTCCTTACTTATATCATACCACCCAATTACTTGCACCCTTTTTGTGAAAAACATAGTTTTACATGTGCCCGCACCCTTTTTACGTTGAAACATGGTTCTGTTATGTGTAAGCATCCATGCTGTGCTGAAGCCAGTATTAAGGATGTAGGCACTTAAGCTTGTGCTAAGCATCGTTTGGCTCGTGCCCACTTCTTTTCTATGTAAAATGTAGTTTGATTTGTATCTCCATTCCTTTATGGTATTCATGTGTTTTGCACTGCTTGTGGTTTGATGATTTCGTTACATTGTATATCATTTGCATGATTTCATTACATTGTATATCATTTGCATGATTTCATTACAATTGTGTATCAATTGCATCCTGTCCCTAAACTACGCTAGTTTGATTCCTTGCAATGGGATACGTAGGCAACCCTTAGGTTCAACCAACTGCATCTGCATTTTTTTTGTTTGCCCAAGTCTTACGGCCATGTCAAAATGGGTCGTCTCCAGGCTTTGACGTTCACTCACGTCATTTCATGACTTCAAGCTCTATCAAAGAGAGGCAACTGTAGACACCCCATTTTTGACCGCCTTTAAGACTTGCGCACCACCGATCGATCACCCAATGATGAATGTACACGCTTGTCTAAATGCTCGAATACCTTAGTAAGAAACCTCAGTTTTGAGCCTCAAAAAGCCTGCAGGTCTTGTGCCTTGTTTTTGGACCAAAACAGTAGTTTTTAAAGCTTGACCATCTTAGTGGCATGTCACTCACTATTGGTGGCTGGCTTCCCATTTGTGTAAAAGTTTAAGATCTTTTCCCAATTATGCCATCTGTCTATACAAATGCATGCACTACACCAGTTGTGTCTGTATGGATATTTCCAAGATAGTCTGATATATTTCTATATATAGGGGACTCTCTCTCAAAAATTAGGGTTAGAAAAATTTGAGGAGAAAAAAGTTTTGGAAAATATTTCTCTCTTTTGCATTTTAAGCTCTTGAGGGTGTGAAATTACTAATTTGTGATTCAAAAGGTCATTCCTCTTCAAGAGAGGTTTTCAGAGGCTAAAAAAGTGGTTTTGAAGTCCCAAAAATAGAGGGGTTAGCCACCATTCCTTATGCTTATTTACTAGCTTAATCTCTCCATTGTTGTAGCTAACTTTCTCATGCCTTTCCATATGAATTTCAGTGCTATTTTTTACTATTTTGGGACTTTTTTAGGCTATTAGCTTCATTTGAGCTTTGTTTAGCATGCTTATAGTGTAATAGTCCTCGTAGGTTTGGTGTTTGAGGTATTAGACACCAACCTATTTAAGTTGATAGCATTTATTTTAAGATTTCCATACTTGTGTTCATCTCTAATTATCTTTGTATTTCTCTCATTTATTGGCTTTTCCCTTTGCCTTGAGAGTTGTTTCAAACCGATTGTTTATTTAAGCTTGAGATTAAGATCGTTGTGCTTAATGGTTTAATTTCTTTGGAGGTTCATTACCAACGGCATAACATCTCTCTCATGCCCAAAACAACCCTTTGTTTGACACTTCCCTCCTTTAGTGAGTTTAATACTCATTTTGGACTAAAATGAATAATGAATGGAAAGGTATTATTTAAAATGGGTAATCATAGGAGTAAATGGAGTAAGATAATAAAATGGTTTGGGTTTAATCGGACGTTAATTGAACCCATTGAGTCCTGAAGCATTTCATACTAACTAGTGATGAAAATGGTTCAAGTTTCAACGTCAACCATTTCCCTTGATCAAAATCATGATAAGAAGGAGGTTTGTGAGTCTTTAAATTGTGCATTTATTGAAATTGTATCCCTTGGTTCATAAGTCGTCACGCAATGAATTTGCACCAAATGATGGCTTGTGAATCGAGCTTACCACTCCTTTGAGTTGTTTGATGATAATAAAGGGTAGAGTAGACAAACATCCCCTGAGGATGCTCTGTTAGTGCTCTGTTTGTTGTCTGTTGCAGTAGGAGAAACCCAACATTAGTGGCCGGTAGGCCACCTTTACTAGGCAGCCGGCCACTACTTCTGTCTTGCTGGCCACTTTTGATTTTCAACCAGACAGTTTCTTTTTCTTGTAGTACAGAGCAGAGGCAGAAGTTAAAAAAAAAAAAAAAAAACAGTGCATGTCCCTAACTGCGAAACAGAAGCATTTTGGCAACCAAACGGAGGCATTTTTGGGGGGAGATCCGCGCTCATGCATGAGCCATCCCTAGCATTTCAGCTCAGGACCCGTTACATTTGTTTTTAGTATCATGTTGTACTTAAAATGTGAACTTGTAATTAATTACTTAGTTAATTAATTCCGTAATGTAACTAATTAATTTAGTTTAATTTGTTAGAGTGTGTTGTAATTATTTAATTAGCTAGAATAGCTAGTTAAATCCGTTGTTGTAATAATTAGTTAAGTAGCTTAGCTAATTCATTCATTCAGGCCCTCTTGCATGAGGGAAAACAATGTAATAATGTGTATATCTTCAAATCCCACGTCTTTATCCCTTTTATTTACTATTTTATAATGGGTAGTTTGGAACATCATATTTCTTTTAGTATTTCCCATATTTGCATCCATTTGTCTTGAATGAATCGAGGCTCGGTTCATCATTCTAACAAGCATTGTCATTTATTGCTTCGTTGAATACATGTTTAAACCGCATGCTATTAAATTGATTCACATGTCATATTGGTAGCCGAGCCTATTAATTGCATATTGCATGTGTTGCATTAGGCATATTTCATTAGTTAAGATCAAGCACTTTTGTCATGACCCAAACCCGGCCCTATGGATTAAGGTCATAACCGGCCAGTAATCAAGGGATTACCTGCGGCCTCAAACCAATTGAAACGTATTCCATCAGAGTTAAGGGGCCAAATGGAAGCAAATTCAAAAATTTTGTCCATAGAGCCGTGCATACATGGCACATCAAATAACACATATCTGCATTCGTTAATGACTCATACCAAAAGGGAAATCAACTTAAAATGTTATACACCCACAAGATCATTCAAGTCTTAGTCAACCTAACCAAAACTTATATACAAAGGTAATCCAACATTTTCGCCAACATAATGAGATTATAACAAAAGATCCAAAGTGGCGAAAGTAAGACTCATACGTGAGACGTTTGGGCTGACTCTCCAAAACTTGACCTTTCTCACAGACTTCATCTGGCTTGGGTTTGGACATCTCTTTGCTCACCAACATACACATGAATGAGTGTGAGCGAAAGCCCAGTGAATAATATCAAATAAAGAAGGTACACAAATGAGATTCACATATAGCAAACGGCCTTGGGCCCATATAGAATTCTATTTAGTGCATTATTTTGGTACATTAGGTGATTCAAGCCCGAACGTATCAAACGGCCTTTGGCCCACTTCGTTCCTTAACAAACGGCCTTGAGCCCAATTCATTCATGTAAATGAAACGGCCTTTGGCCCATTTATTCATTCATGTCAAACGGCCTTTGGCCCATTCATTCATTCATTCATTCATTCATGTCAAACGGCCTTTGGCCCATTTATTCATTCATGTCAAATAGCCTTTGGCCCAATCAATTGTATCCAATGGCCTTTGGCCCATTCATTCATTCATTCAGTTATGTCAAACGGACTTCGGCCCATTTATTTATTCATGTCAAACGGCCTTCGGCCCAATCATATGGCATAACAAATATTTGTCCACAATTCGATTTAACAAACTTATGAGACTTAGATGGAAGTAAGCAATTGAACAAATAACTTACTTCAAATTTCTTTATTAAGATATTACTCATAGTGATCTGCCGATGGATTCACCCTTGAGCTCGACCCTACACATTACATAACACATATGGGTCATAAACAATTCAATTCGTTCTTAATTCATATATCTCTCTTAGGCTTCTTTCTTATCCTTTTAACTCATTTATGATGCTCAATGCATGCCTAAGAGTGCTTAGAAATGAAAGAGAATGGAAAATGAAACACAGAACACCTTTTACAAAATTTTTGAAACAGGGGTCCCCACTTGAGCGTGGGTTCCGCCGCTGGAGCGGACCCTCATGGTCTGCAAAAGTACTGGTTGCCTCATTTTTACGCTCGAGTGTGAATCCGGATGCTCAAGCTAAAAGTCACATTACATGGCTCCTCGCTCGAGCGTAAATGTCCCCGCTCGAGCGGACATCAATGTCTGCAAAAATTCTGCGAGCTCACATTTCACGCTCGAGCGGTGCTTTCCCCACTCGAGCGGACATGCCAAATTCTGGGTTTTCCAGAATTGTTCTTCAAGTTCAACCTTGATATTCAAAGGTCCAACATTCATGTTTTTGGCCCAAAAACGTGGAGACACAATATATGTCATAAAGATGTAAGCAATATGCGGCCAATTATTCAAAATCCATAATCATATTCTCAAATTAATCAACATTCATAGTTAAGATAAATTAGCATAATACGGAACAGGGTTATCACAGTCTTTCCTCCTTTAGGAAGTTTGGTCCTCCAAACTTATTTTACCTTCATCAGGAAACAAATGTGGATAGCGTAGTCGCATTTCATCTTCTTTTTCCTATGTAGCGTCCATCCCATAGTGTTCTTTCCATTCCACTTTCACCATCGGGATGGACTTGCTTATTAACTTTTTCACTAGCCGCTCAATGATTCGTTCCGGCCATTCCGCGTATTCCATATTTTCATCAAGAGCTATCCGATGATAATCAATCACATGGAGCGGATCCCGAAGATAACCCCTCAACATTGATACATGAAATACATTATGGATTTGTTTGAATCCCAGTGGCAAAGTGACTCGTAAAGCAACTAGACCAAGCCTTTCTAGAATTTGGAACGGCCCAATGTAACGGGGCGACAACTTACCCTTCTTTCCGAACCTTCCTTGGCCCTTCATCGGAGTCACACGGATAAATACATGGTCACCAACCTCATACTCAAGAAGTCTTCTTCGAACATCTACATAATTCTTTTGTCGGTCCTGAGCTGTTTTGAGCCTCTGTTGGATTATTTCAATCTTCTCAGAAGTGTCTTGCACAATTTTAGGCCCAAGCAAAGCCCTATCCCCGACCTCTGTCCAACAAATTGGTAATCTACACATTCTACCGTACAAAGCCTCGTATGGTGCCATATCGATGCTGGAGTGGAAGCTATTATTGTATGCAAACTCTACTAGTGGCAAATAATCTTCCCAACTCCCTTGAAAATCTAAAGCACACATTCTTAACATATTTTCCAATGTCTGTATCGTCTGTTCTGATTGCCCATCTGTTTGTGGATGGAATGCAGTACTGAATCTCAATTCTGTTCCCATTGCTCTTTGTAGGCTCTTCCACAATCTAGACACAAATTTCAAATCTCTGTTCGACACAATAGATACCGAAACTCCGTGTAAACGGACAATCTCATCAACATATATAGTAGCCAATCTATAAGCATCAAATGTAGTTCTAACAAGTAGAAAATGTGTAGATTTAGTCAGTCTATTGACTACAACCCAAATGGAATCCTTACCTCGAGGGATTCGTGGTAGACCAACCACAAAGTCCATAGTCACATGCTCCCATTTCCATTCTGGAATAGGGAGAGGCTGAAGTAGACTGCCTGGTTTCTGATGTTCAGCTTTAACTTGCTGACATTGAAGGCACTTGGACACATACTCCGCAATTTCTTTCTTCATTTTGGGCCACCAAAAGCTTTGCTTCAAGTCTCGATACATTTTGTTGTTACCCGGATGCATAGCAAACACCGATTTATGAGCTTCATCTAGAACTCTTTTCTTTAGCTCTGGCATATCTAGGACACACATTCGGTTTCAAAATCTTAGCACTTCATTTTCAATGCTAAACTCTGCCTTCGGACTTGTCTCAAATTCATCAATCATTTTCTTGAGGAATTCATCTACTTTCTATTTCTGTTTAATCTCCTCAATGATTGCTGGTTCGGCTGAAATGGCGGCTATCAATCCACCCTGTTCACACCATATCACTTCAATCTTAGTCTTCTCAAAATCTTGCAAAATTTCTTTTTGTTCAGTAAGCAAGCAAGCCAAATTCCCCATTGATTTTCTGCTCAAGGCATCAAGAATCGTATATTGGCTTTCAGGGTGATCTTCGATTTCAAGATCATAATCTTTTATCAATTCAAGCCATCTCCTCTACAGCATATTTAGCTCCTTCTGTGTAAAGAAGTACTTCAGACTTTTGTGATCCGTGTAGACTTCACATTTTGCCCCATACAAGTAATGCTGCCAGATTTTCAAAGCAAACACAATTGCGGCCAATTCTAAATCGTGTGTTGGGTAGTTCTTCTCATATGGCCTCAACTGTTGGGAGGCATAAGCAATAACCTTTCCGTTCTACATTAATACACAACCCAAACCTTTATAAGATGCATAACTGAAAATTACAAAGTTTTTCGTACCTGTGGGCAATGTCAATACTGGTGCGGTAGTCAATCTCGTTTTTAGTTCATGAAAGGCGGATTCTCTTTCATCGTTCCATTCAAATGGTTGCCCTTTGCGTGTCAGTTTGGTAAGAGGCCCAGCTATTCTCGAAAAGTCTTTCACAAATCTCCTGTAGTATCCAGCTAAACCCATGAAACTGCGAACTTCTGTTACATTTGTCGGTGTAGGCCAATTCACAATTGCCTCTATTTTCTGTGGGTCCACTAAAATCCCCTCTTTGTTGATAACATGCCCTAAAAAAATAACTTCATCCAACCAAAACTCACATTTCTTTAGTTTAGCAAATAATTTCTTTTCTCTAAGTGTTTGTAGGACAGTTCTCAAGTGATATTCATGTTATAGTCTATTCTTTGAGTATATCAAAATGTCATCAATAAAAACTATAACAAATTCATCAAGGCAGGTCTTAAAAATTCGGTTCATTAGGTCCATAAACGCTACAGGAGCATTAGTCACCCCGAATGGCATAACAAGAAATTCATAATGGCCATACCTTGTTCGAAACATAGTTTTCTCAACATCTTCTGCCTTTACATTCAATTGGTGGTATCCGGATCTCAAATCAATTTTCGAAAACACCTGTGATCCCTGCAACTGGTCAAACAAGTCGTTAATATGGGGTAAGGGATATTTATTCTTTATTGTCACCTTGTTCAGTTCTCGATAGCAATACACAGGCGCAAGGTTCCATCTTTCTTTTTCACAAATAACACCTGTGCGCCCCATGGTGAAGTACTAGGTCGGATAAACCCTTTGTCAAGTAGGTCTTGCAATTGTTTCTTCAATTCTTTCATTTTAACAGTAGCCATTCTGTAGGGAGTTTTAGAAATAGGCTGGGTGCCTGGCACAACTTCAATAGTAAACTCTATCTCCCTGTCCACTAATTCCCCCGGCAATTCATCTGGGAACACATCTGGAAATGCGCTAACAATAGGGATACTACTCAATTCTACATTCACAAGTTGTTCGGACAATATATAACAGAAATAACCCTGGCACCCTTTCCTGATCAGTTTACATGCCTTCATTGCAGATATTAACTAAGGTGGAGGCACTACCCCATTACCCACTAACACAATTTCTTCTTGTTCTGGTGGTTTAAACACAAACCGTTTTGTTACACAATCAATGGTGGCACAATATTTAGTTAACCAATCCATGCCCAAAATTACATCGAAATGTCTAAAGTTCAAGGGCAATAAATCTACATATAGAATAGCATTCCCAACACGCATATCACAAAAGCGATATACAGATGCACACAACACAAATTCCCTGGATGGAGCACACACACATAGCAAATATGGCAATGGTTCTAAGGGTCTACTCAGTCTAGATGCAAACGCACAAGTTACAAAAGAGTGTGTTGATCCAGAATCAATTCACACAAAAGCATCCTGATTGCATATAGAGATAGTACCTGAGACAACGGTGTTAGCATTCCGTGTATCACCTGGAACAAGTGCAAACACTCTTCCTTGCCTCACGATATCCCCAGTGATAGCAGATCTCATAGTATTTCCCGATTTTGGGATAGCTGCTGTTGAGCTAGCAGCTAGTTTCGTACTATTCTGACTACAATCTCTGGCCATATGCCCTGTTTTACCACATTTAAAGCAGGCTCCCAACACACGGTAACAAAATCCACGATGCCTTTTACTACAAATATTACACATAGAAGATGTATCTCGGGAAGAATTAGAAGTACTTGAGGAGCCTGCATTCTGTCTCTTTGAAAATTTCTTCTTTGAAAAGAAGGCTTGTCTTTTGTTACCTTTCCAGTCAGTCGTAGGTTTAGCTTGTCTGGCTATATTGGCTTCTGATATTATGGCCCAGTCTAGCACCTGAATATAGGTCTCCAATTTGAGAACATTCACCTTTTCTAAATGTCATCCTGGAGTCCCTCTTCAAAATGTCTCGCTTTCTTGTAGTCAGTGTCAACCATATGTGGTGCAAACCTAGCCAATTCAGTGAACTTGGCTTCATACTCAGCTACAGTCATGATGTTTTGTTTAAGTTCCATGAATTCTGACACCTTTCTATCACGGACACACTGTGGAAAATACTTGTCATAGAAAATTTCCAAGAACCGTGTCTAACCAATGTCTTTATTATTTTCACGCATTAGCATCCACCACCTTCTTGCCTCATCTTCAAGAGTAAAAGTGGCTAGCAATACTTTATGTGTCTCTGAACAAGGAAACACTTCAAATAGCTTTTCAATGCCGAGAACCCATGCCTCGACCTTCAACGGATCTAATCCCCCATGAAACTATAGTGGTTTCATTTTCTTAAACTCTTTGGTGAGAGCTATTATTCGGTCATCATTCTGATTATCTTGAACAGGTGATACTGGAAGAGGAGGCGGAGGGTGTGGTTGTTGCCACTGCTGTTGTTGCCTCAATGTTTCTACCATTTCCTAAATCAATCTTTCCATTCTATCCATTCTAGCAATAGAAGACTCCTCTATTTCATCACCTCTTGTTCTCACCATATGATTAGACTTGCATTATTCTTTATACAAAAGATTCACAAGTATGCATTTACTAAAGGGCACATATATTCAAACAATTCAAAATGCAAGCAAATCACAACCTATAGCACATAATCGTTCACTTTGAAACATTTAAGCATATTCTTGATGCTTTCGAAATCATACTTATCACATGAATGCATCCTAGATCTTTTCTAGACACTTATTGCTCATTTGGACAAGTGTGTGAGTTATTAACTCGTGCTCTGATACCACTCTGTCATAACCCGAACCCGCCCCTATGGATTAAGGTCATAACCGACCAGTAATCAAGGGATTACCTGCGGCCTCAAACCAATTAAAACGTATTCCATCAGAGTTAAGGGGCCAAACGGAAGCAAATTCAAAAATTTTGTCCCTAGAGCCGTGCTTACATGGCACATCAAATAATACATATCTGCATTCGTTAATGACTCACACCAAAAGGGAAATCAGCTTAAAATGTTATATACCCACAAGATCATTCAAGTCTTAGTCAACCTAACCAAAACTTATATACAAAGGTAATCCAACATTTTCGCCAACATAATGAGATTATAACAAAAGATCAAAAGTGGCAAAAGTAAGTCTCGTGCGTAAGACGTTTGGGCTGACTCTCCAAAACTTGACCTTTCTCATAGACTTCACTGGGGCTGGGTTTGGACATCTCTTTGCTCACCAACATACACATGAATAACTGTGAGCGAAAGCCCAGTGAATAATATCAAATAAAGAAGGTACACAAATGAGATTCACATATATCAAACGACCTTGGGCCCATATAGAATTCTATTTAGTGCATTATTTTGGTACATTAGGCGATTCAAGCCCGAACGTATCAAACGGCCTTTGGCCCACTTCGTTCCTTAACAAACGGCCTTGAGCCCAATTCATTCATGTATATCAAACGGCCTTTGGCCCAATCAGTCGCGTATGTCAAACGGCCTTTGGCCCAATCAATTGTGTCCAATGGCCTTTGGCCCATTTATTCATTCATGTCAAACGGCCTTTGGCCCAATCAATTGTATCCAATGGCCTTTGGCCCATTCATTCATTCATTCAGTCATGTCAAATGGACTTTGGACCATTTATTCATTCATGTCAAACGGCCTTCGGCCCAATCATATGGCATAACAAATATTTGTCCACAATTCGATTTAACGAACTTATGAGACTTAGATGGAAGTAAGCAATTGGACAAATAACATACTTCAAATATTTTTATTAAGATATTACTCATAGTGATCTGCCGATGGATTCACCCTTGAGCTCGACCCTACACATTACATAACAGATATGGGTCACAAATGATTCGATCCGTTCTTAATTCATACATCCCTCTTAGGCTTCTTTCTTATCCTTTTAGCTCATTTATGATGCTCAATGCATGCCTAAGAGTGCTTAGAAATAAAGAGAACGGAAAATGAAACATAGAACACCTTTACAAAATTTCTGAAATAGGGGTCCCCGCTCGAGCGTTGGTTCTGCCGCTGGAGCAGACCCTCATGGTCTGCAAAAGTACTGGTTGCCTCATTTTTACGCTCGAGCGTGAATCCGGACGCTCAAGCTGAAAGTCACACTACATGGCTCCCCGCTCGAGCGTAAATGTCCCCGCTTGGGTGGACATCAATGTCCACAAAAATTCTGGGAGCTCGCATTTCACGCTCGAGCGGCGCTTTTCCCGTTCAAGCAAACATGCCAAATTCTAGGTTTTCCAGAATTATTCTTCAAGTTCAACCTTGATATTCAAAGGTCCAACATTCACGTTTTTGGCCCAAAAACGTGGAGACACAATATATATCATAAGGATGTAAGCAATATGAGGCCAATTATTCAAAATCCATAATCATACTCTCAAATTAATCAACATTCATAATTAAGATAAATTAGCATAATATGGAACAGGGTTATCACAATTTTTTTAAACTATTTTCTCTCTTTTTGGCTCGCCTTGGGAATTGGGGTAAGCTTTACTGCTTTAGCATGCCGCATGCGTGTGATTGTTGCCATGTCTAACATGCTTGCCATGTGGCTTATTGCTTAATCGATGTATCTATTTGAATGTCTGTGGATGAAGGCTAATTGCTTCAATTGGGATAGTCTACTTAAATGTGCCTATGAGATCATTTTTTCAAGCGATACATATTCGAAACAATTTTCAAAACAAACATAAAATCAAAGTGTTCTAATTTTTGCAATTAGTCTATACTTGTGTGCAACACATAGTAATGTTAGCCTAATAACTGGAACAAGAGCATATAATGTAAATAAGAATCACATCATGATTAGTAGAGGCCGGTCTTTGATCGGGCAACTGGGGTGTTCAATTCATGACCTTTCCCTCTCGTACCTAAGTTCCCGAGCTGAGACACTTTGGTGATGACGGATAAGTGGCCTTCGGCACGAGTCTCAAATTTTCTAAATTTTCCAAAAACATTTAGGTGGCAACTCTGTATCTGGCAAAGTAGTCAATTTTTGACATTTTGATTCAAAATCGATTTTTCAAAAGATTTGCCGAATTTGAACTCTTTTGTGTTTATCTATTTCTCATTGCACTTATGGAATCAGATTCAGAACCACGGGAGTTCGAACTATAGGGCTATCGTATCTGAAAGGAGCATGAAAAGCAAGCCACAAGATGCTCGGCATTGAGGACGGGGGCTTGAGAGTGACCTTGGCGTCCTTCTAGCTGAAGGGTGATGCGGGTCAATGGTGGAAGTATGCGCAAGGGCGCATTGGAGGAACTTGGGAGGCTTTCGTCGATGCCTTCCAGGACAAGTTTTTGCCTCCCATAGTTAGGGAGAAGTTGAGAGACCAGTTTTCTAAGTTGGTGTAGTTGAACACATTACTAGCCGAGTTCGAGGCCACCTTCACTAGCTTGTCTAGGTTTGCACCTGAGCTTATGGCGACTGAGGAGTGCCGTTGCTTGGAGTTTGAGAAGAGATTGAGGACCAGACTCACGTTCCGAGTGGCATAATTAGAGATTATGGGCAATTTGTGGAGGCGGTGGCCCATCTTAAGACCATTATGCTGATGGAGGATGAAAGAATGAAGGGCTCTAAGAGAAGTCAGAGCCGTCATGGAGACAGTAAGAGGCAGAAGGGTTCTAACTCCTAGTCGTGCCAGAAAGTGCAGTCGGGGTCCACTTTTCCAATACCGAGTTTGGGTTCTGGGAGGGGTGGTCAAGGAGATGTGACTTGTTACATGTGTGGTCAACTAGGCCACAAGTCTTCAGCTTGCTCGCGGAAAGGAAGAGGGCAGTGAGCAGCATTGTTATCGGCTCGTTCTTAGGGTCAGAGTCAAGGGAGAGTGCAGCCACTCACTTGTTATTAGTGTGCGCAGGCGGGGCACATGAAGAGATTTTTCCCTCAGCTAGGTGGCACGTCTAGTTCGTCTGATGCGTCTAGTTTGAGGCAGACGCAGAGCCATTAGCATGCACAGTCAGCACAAGCCTCCAGGGCCAATTAAGGAGCCTCTTCAGCTCAGTTAGTGCATCAGGCATATACTCCAAAGGGTGAGCAGGTGGAGTAGAGACCCACCCGACGTGTGTATTCCATTACAGCACCAGATCTGGTACTAGCACCTTCGGTAGTGAGATGTTCTTTCTTGTTTTGCAATTCAGTTGCTAATATGTTGATTGATATGGGTGCATCCCATTTGTTTATTTCGTCTGCATTTGCATCGGTTTTAGGGTTGGAGTTAACTAGATTAGCATCTCTTATCTGTACAGAGTCACCTATTGGTGGTAAGATAATTTTAAAGCAGGGTGATGGGGCTGTGATATAAAGGTCTTTGGTCACCGACTTCCGTTTCCATTTGTGTTGATTGACATGTCTAGCTTCGATGTTATTTTGGGTATGGACTGGTTGTCATCACACCGGGTTGTTATAGATTGCTACTGTCAGAGGGTTACAGTATATACTTTGAGCGGTGATTGTTTTCATTTCTTGGGGGACCGGGTGGATAGGTTCTTATCACCGATATATGACCCGCATGGGCGAAGTTAACTTAGCTGTTTTCTAGCAAATTTCTTGAATGGTAAGTGTGATGAAGTCCGGGTTGAGTTGCCAAGAGTGGTTTGTGAATACCCAGATGTTTTTCCAGATGGCCTTACTGGTTTGCAACCTCATCGAGAGATCAAGTTCTCTATTGATCTAGTGCTTGGTACGACCCCAATTTCCATGGCACCATATAGATTTGCACCTGCCGAGTTGAGTGAGTTGAAGATTTAACTCTGGGAGTTATTAGATAAGGGTTTTACTTGCCCTAGTACTTCTCCTTGGGAAGCACCGACTCTCTTTGCTAAGAAGAAAGATGGAGCGTTGCGACTTTGCATTGATTATCGGAAGTTGAACCGGGTAACCGTTAAGAACAAGTACCCAATGCCTCGTATAGATGAATTGTTTGATCAATTGAAGGGGTCTTGTTGCTTCTCTAAGATAGACCTGAGATATCGGGTTATCACCAGTTGAGAGTGAGGGAGGGGGATATTTAGAAGATGGCATTCTGTACGCCATATAGCCATTATGAGTTTCTTGTGATGCCATTCGGGCTAACCAATGCCCCAGCTATATTTATGGACTTGATGAACTGAATCTTTTGTGAGTTTGTAGACCATTTCTTGGTCGTCTTCGTGGACGACATATTGATTTACTCACCCTCTGACGAGAAGCATGAGGAGCACTTGCTGGTAGTGCTTGAGTTACTTAGAGCTCATAAGTTGTATGCTAAGTTTGGGAAGTGTGAATTTCGGATGAGGGAAGTTAAGTTCTTAGGCCACGTGGTATCCTGGGAAGCAGTGATTGTAGATTCATCCAAGATTGAGGTAGTGCAAGATTGGGCACAACCTAAGAATGCTTTCGAGATCTATAGTTTCTTAGGGTTAGCCAGATATTACCGTCGATTTGTAAAGGATTTCTCTAGATTAGCCTCACCGTTGACTAGACTGACGAGGAAAGGGATCAAATTTGTGTGGGGATGAGACTTGTGAGAAGTCATTTCAAGAGCTTAAAGTTAGACTTACCACTGCTACAATTTTGATTTTTCTAGAGAGAGGTTTGGGTTATTGGGTGTATTGTGATGCCGTACGAGAGGGATTGGGATGTGTATTGATGCAAGAGGAGAATGTAATAGCCTATGACTCGCAGCAGTTAAAAACTCATGAGAGGAATTACACTACTCATGACTTAGAGTTAGCGACGGTGATCTTTGCCTTGAAGATTTTGAGGCATTATCTGTATAGTGAGAAGTTCAAGGTGTTTGTCGATCACAAAATTCTAAAATATCTGTTTACACAAAAAGACTTGAATTTGAGACAGAGGAGGTGGATGGAGTTTATAGAGGATTATGATTTTGAGTTGCATTATCATTTGGGGAAGGCCAATGTTGTGACCTATGCCTTGAGTAGAAAATCTATTGGCAGTGTAGCTCATATGGTAGTGATGCCATTTGGGTGGTAGTTGACCAGTTAACCAAGTCGGTGCACTTTTTAACTATGTGTGTGAATGATTCGGTAGACTATCTTGCCGACCTTTACATCAGGGACATAGTGAGATTGCACGGGGTCTCTGTGACGATTGTTTCGGATAGAGATCCACGTTTTACAGCTCTGTTATAGCAGAGCTTGTAGAGTGCCTTGGGTACTAAATTGACTTTTAGCATTGCGTATCACTTTCAAACTGACGGACAGTCCAAGCATACTATTCAGATCCTTGAGGATATGCTTCGATGTTGTATCCTTGACTTCAAGGGGTCGTGGGAGAGGCACCTGCCCTTAGTGGAGTTTGCCTATAACAATAGCTTCTAGTCGAGTATTGACATGGCACCATTTGAGGCCTTTTATGGCCGACCGTGTAGATCTCCAGTGTGCTGGCCGAGGTGGGTGATGCACCTTTGTTGGGAGCGGAGTTGGTTCGGGAAACGACAGAGAAGGTGGTACTTATCCGTAAGAAATTAGTTACGGCTCAGAGTCACCAAAAAGTTACGCCGACCGTAGGAGGAGACCTTTGTCTTTTGAAGTGGGAGATCATGTCTTCTTGAAGATATCACCTAGGCGAGGTTTGATGAGATTTGGGAAGAGTGGAAAGTTGTCCCCTTGATTTATTGGGCCTTTTGAGATCCTTAAGTGGATCAGGGAGGTAGCTTACCATTTGGCGTTACTGCCACAGCTTTCGGGTTCATGACGTGTTCTATATTAGTATGCTCCGGAAGTATGAGTCAGATCTATCGCACGTATTGGATTGGACAGACTTAGAGGTAGATGAGGATGCCTCGTATGAGGATAGACTGGTGAGGGTCTTAGATACTTGAGACCAAGTCTTGCGAGGCATGACGATTCCCTCGGTTAAGGTATTATGGAAACATCACGGGGTTGAGGAAGCAACTTGGGAAAGTGAATCGGAAGTCCGTGAGAAGTATCCAGACTTATTTGTTGATGTTTGAACATGTATTAAATTTGTTATGTAAATAAGATATGAAAACATTGTATATGTTGTTTAAGTTTTAGAAAATACGAGTTTATTATAAACATTGAATAAGTTGAAAATATGAAATGTATACTCATAATGTGATGGAATTGAATGACCCGTAGATGAGTCATGGTGTTGGAATTGAATAGTAATCATTGTGGTAATGGCTTAAAACTTGGTTTTGAAACTTGAATTGCAATTTCGGCGACAAAATTCCTTAAGGGGGGAGGTTATAGCATTTCGGGTTTAGACCTGACCCCTTTTGTATCTTGGACTCAGATTTCATAGCCTCGTATGGTTGTTCATGTCTTTTCCCTCTTATTCCTCCTTAAATTTGGTTATTGGATTGTAATGCTCTTATTTGGAACAGGTTGGTTGCTTGAATTTCAAACCTTTGTTGCCCAGATTTTTGCTCCTCCGCTCGAGCGGCACTTCTTGCTCTCAAGCGCGCTTTGCGAACTCAGTATTTTGCAGACCTACAAAATGCTGGAAGAGTGTATTCCACGCTTAAGCGGCATTTCCTACACTCGAGTAGGTGGACGCTCAAGCGGCCAATCTTGAGCTCAAGTGATGTCCTTCGCCTGTAAAACTTCTGGAAGTGTGTATTCTGCGCTCAAGCGTCACTTCTTGCGCTCGAGCGGACTGTGTGTATATCAGTCTGTGAAGACAATTTTTTAGTTCACTTTTTCATTCTCTCTCTCTCTAAAACTTTTCAAAACCTAGATCTTGAGTCTCTCTCTCTAAAACTCACATTCTCTTTACATTTTTACCAAGATTTATTGTGTTCTCCATCCTAGTGCCTTTGAGAAAAAGTTAGAGCCTTCCTAGAGCTTCGTTTTGATCCGATTGAAACTTGGTTTTGGCATCATTGAAGTTTCCACCTTTCTTTGCTCGTCTCCTAACTTTGAAGTAAGGATTTTCTACACTTTTTTATGGATTTTAACTTAGTTATTGGTTGTTATATAACAATGATGGGTTTTGGGAGTATTTTGGACAAACCTAGGGTTTGGGATGTAAAATCAAAAGAGGGGTTTCTAGTGAATGTAATATAAATAGTCATGGGGTTTGAAAATGAAGTTATGTTGTGTCACAATTGTTGATTTTGGCATTTGGGTTGGTATTTGAGAAGGAGGGAAGTTAACCTAAAATGATTCAAGTATTTATTTTGTATAAATAAATGAAATTGGTATTATAAATATGAAATTGGATGAATGTTGGTGTTAATGGTGGAGTTGGATATGCATTATCTCACACCTTTTGAAAATCTGAATAAACTATCTGTCTTGAGATTTAATATTTGTTTAGAAATATTTGTATTGGGCTATCAGTGGAGGATAGCTATGATTGTTGTGGAAATTGCATAAGAATTAGGTAAATTGAAACTAATCTCTTGTTAATTGTCATTGAATATGACTAAGTTTTGAATACATTGTATATGTATGATTATTTGGGAGAAGAAATGGGATGTACTCCATTGTTTAGGAGGAGAAATGGGATGTACTCCATTGATTAGGAGGAGATAGGGGGCGGACTCCATTGAACTAAGTTGGCTTGTGTGTCCTGGGTAAGAGTCCCGAAACCGCGTGTATATATGGGTGCTGATCCCGCAGATGAAATTTTCGTAAAATGGCAAATTGAAGTGCTTGTGTGATGATTGTGTTAATTTGGGAACCACTAAGTTGTAGTCTTAGATGGGTTGTTTGAAATATAATGAAATTGGCTCATAAATTGAGACGAAATGATTTAGCTTGAACTGATGAGAAGGAAAAATGATTGAGTTATGAAATTTGGTACTTTATGATGCTATAGAATATAAAAGTTTTCTCACTGACATTGTAAATGCACATTGTACTTATATCTTTGTTAAAGTCCATATACTGTGTTAGATTGTTCTTACTGAGCTTTGGCTCACCTTATTTGAGAAAACCATTTTCAGGTGTTGATGTTATGCCTCCGCCAAGGTAGGAGCTCGGAAGGAGTTTGGAGCACGGGCTTTACTTTTGCACTTATATATATAGCCAAAGGCTTAAATTGTATAGAGTCAGACTCTCTTTTATTGTAACCAAGCAATGGCTTCGAAAGTTGTGAGCCTTTAGGGCATATAATTATCCATTTAACTTTCATTCCTCTTTACCACTTGTAACACATGCTGTAAATTCATGATGAACTATTTACAAATGTATATCGCATGTGTCACTTTTGTATAACAATTCAGGTTAATGGAAGTTTATTATTTTGATTACGTTGTCTTATGTATATTGTGTTGGGTCGAATTATTGTGATTGTTTTCGGGGCATTACAGAGAGCCTGCGAGACCCGCTTAGGCTGGCTCGAGCCTAGGCCCGGATGGGCTAGGACATTATTACATCCCTATAAGGATGTATATAATAAAAATATACTTAACCAATATCTATTACTATTAATAAATTGTTGAGAAAATCCGCTCTTTTTTTTTTTTTTTTTTTTGGGTCCTAAAGCCACGAGTTTGATTATATAATATTAACAAATGTGAAAATGAAGTTCAAATGGCATGCATTGAAAAGCCACTGGTGGCGGAAAATTTACTAAAAAATTTGCCAGAAAGTCATTGGCAATTAATGGTGGCAGCTGTTGGTAATGAGATGCATAAATAGGTGACATTAAACAAATAGATGAATAAATAGGTGACACGTGTAAATAGTTAGACATTTGAACATATAAACAGATTGATAAGCTTTCGATAGTTATCCTTTTAGACATATAATGTCTTTTTCGCCCAAAAAGATTTAAATTTGGACCTATTGATCCAATGGTTTCCAAACTAGACCTCTCACCTAAGTTCCCAATGATAAAGCCTACCGTTAGGGCATGTTTGTGGCTCAATTTCATCAAATCATTCGATCTCTCATCTACACTCAGGTTTGAAACACTTTCTACATCTTCCATTTTGTTTGGTATTTAATTTTTTATTTCAATTTAGGTTGTTGTTGTGGCTGATTTGGTTCAAATTTTATTTTCTCTCTCTAGTTATTTTTTTGTTTCATTCAAGGGTTTTTTTTTTTTTTTTTTTTTTCAAACTAGATTTGAGGAATTTTGCAGAGCTCATTTTTTTTCTCAATATTTCTTCAATATGAGGGATTTTGTTTATGTTATGCCTATTTTGGTGGGTTCTAAATCTGTATTTGTTGGTGTTGTTGTTGGTTTTTTTTTTTTTTTTTTTTTTGTTTTTTTGTTAGCCTTGAAAAAACAGCAGCAGCTCGTTGCTAATTGTTAATGGTTGTTAATGGTGCTGGGTCTGTATATAAGTTTGTTGCATTGCCATTACTGGAAGTTGGAATATATTATTTAACAAAAAACAAAGCATGTGAAGTCGTGTTTTGTTGTAATCTTTGTTGCTTTGCCATTATTGGAAGTTGGAAGTTGGAACTTATTTAACAAAAAATAGAGCATGTGAAGGACTGATATAGTGCAACCCCATGCTCCTCCTTAACCCATTTCGATAATTTAATCTATTAAATATATATATATATTATAAAATAAGTTAAATTAATCTAATAATTACAACCATTATAAAGATAAATGACAAGAATGATTATAAAATATGCTATTTATTTTTTTAAACATAGTTATGGTGAAATTAAATTGACTAGATTATTAATTGATTTCAGAAAAAAAAATTAATGTGGAACATTCTCTGTTAAGGAAGAATGTTTGATCATGTTCAATTGTAATGAATCTGTATATTGTAAAAGAGAAATTGAGACGTCTCCATTTTTTCATCCATTGAAGTTATGGAATGGTTTATGTTTGTTTATTGGAAGTTAAAGAACCAAAGGAAAAGTGCCTATTATTTAGAACAACAATTAAATGTTGCAAAATCATGGTCAATCTTACACCTGTTTATTGTGTTCCTTGTGCTCTTCTAGTTTAGGTTTGTTTAAGCCAAGCATGCATTGCTCAAGCTCTGCTCAATTATTAAACATTTCTTTTTCTACATATACTTGTCCTGACAAGGCATTCAACTCACCAAATTCTGTTGTTGGAAATTACCCCAAGATCCCAAAATTTTCTGTGTACTCCATTTTCAATCATCACCAATCAGATGTCGGGTGTGGTAGGTATGAAATTTGGCTAATGCCAACTGAATTTTAAACATTGTGTTAATGAGTTTTTTTCTCAAAACATGTTATGTTTGTTGCAAGTTTCCAACAGATTTCTCCAAACATAGCACCATAAATCATAGATTAGATACCATCCTCCATTGGGTCTCTTGGAACTTTTTTTCATTGCAAGTTTCCAACAAATTTTTTTTTTTTTTTTCCAAACATAGCACCAGAAATCATAGATTAGCTGCCATCCTCTATTGGTTCTCTTGGAACTTTTTTTAATTGCAAGTTTCCAACACCTTGCCCAGAAGTAATCACCATCAGCAATCATGGGTGAAGTTTTCAAGCAATCGAAGAAAATTCAGAAATATTATCTAAAAAAAATATTTGTTCACATTCAACATGTGTGGATCAGATTTTTCATGGCACACAAAGTTTAAATCATATTCAAATTTTGTGAATTTTATTGGGTAGTTTACCTGGATACATAGCATTTCTAAGAAGAATTCCATTTTAATCTCCATTTATCTATACGCTATCTATTATATAAAGAATGTAACTTTTTGAAGTTTTGTCACGTTTTTCTATATTTAAAACTTCTCTTTCAGTGAAAAGTAGATTCTTATATGTTATCTATATGTCTAGATGTAACAACGCCCGCGAGGGACCTCGCTACAGTTCGGACTCGATTTTTGTTGTGGTTCCAAATCTCGAACCAAAGAGTCCAAATCCGGCAAATCGTTTTGAAGAAAAACAGATTTTTTGAAAGAAGTGCCAAACATGGACTGCTTTGCCAGATAACAGAGTCGCCACCTAAATATTTTTTAAATGGGAAATTTAGGAAACCCTGACTCGGTGCCAAAGGCCACGTGTCCGTCATCACCAAAGTTGGCTCGGGAACTTGGGTACGATTAGGAAAGGTCACATCGTGAGCACCCTCTCGCCGGCCAAAGACCGGCCTCTACTAACCATGATATCTGTTTTGAAAACTTTGTATGCTCTTATCCCGATTATTAGCCTAGGTTACTATGTGATGCTCATGACAAACAAGTATAGACTGGGCCGTCTGATTTGGAACTAAACATCTTATGTTTGTTTGTTTGAAAATGATTTGATGGTGCTACTCGCAAGTAGGCTAAAATGCGGATTTGCCACCCTCAGGTGGGCTTAGAAAACATGATTTTGCCACAATCTAGTGGGCTTAAAACAAACAGTTGATGAATTGCTCCAATTCAGATAACTCAACCTCCACCCACAGGCATTCAAGGCAGTTATATCACATAAGCAGTTAGCCTCATGGCAAGCATGCTATCATGGCAACACTCACACGCATGCAAGGATGCTAAAGCATAAAACTTACCGAGTACTCCAAGCCAAAACAGAAAAACGATTAGAAATCATGCATGAATCCTAAATATGCTGAAATGCCTAATGCAACACACGCAAAAATGCAAACTATAGCAGGCTCGGCTATTCTAAACATGGCACATGGAATGCAACAGCTAACATGTATTCAACTTTAGAATTGAAATACAATGCAGTTTGTATGATGTCGAGTCGATGCATGCAAAACAGACGAATGATGCAAACATGCTTTCATACTGTATGCTAATTGAAATATGCCCTATATCTAACCATTCAAAGCGGATAAATAAAAGGGAGAAAGAAATGGGGGTTGGAAGACATACATCACACTCACACACCCTTATTACATTTATGCCCTCATGAGAGAGAATGAATAAATAATATCTGACCCGAATAAAAGAATATCTGATCAGAAATAATACGAATTCTAATTAATTAACAAATTAATTACAAAAGAATTGAAACTGGCGTGCAAGCCAGGGACTGCCTCGCTTCTGGTGAATAGTATATGCTGGGCTGCTTGGCGCAGAAATCCACTGGGATGCCCTGATTAGCCTCTGTTTGCAGTTTTCCTCAATTGCGTGCAGATTAGGAAGTCGATAATTCTTCATTTTCTTTAACGGAGAGCAGGAAAAGGGCATAGCAGTGTATTTCACAAATATATGCATGTCTCGATCCTCGCGCCACCAATCACGCATATCGATGCATGATGGCCGAGGAATCGATTTGCACAACTCAATATTGGGATGAATACACATGAATGCTACGAAAAATGGGATGCCTCGAAATGCGTGCCCACGGGCACGCAAATCGAGGCGATGCTGAAAGATGAAAATCGGATAAAACCGAAGTGCCTCGAAGTGCGTGCCCGCGGTAGCATAACCGAGGCGATCTTGAATGAAAGGTCGGATAAAACCGAAGTGCCTCAAACGCTGCGTGCCTAGCGCGTAGCGAGGCGATCTTTGGCGATGAAAAGTCAGATAAAACCGAAGTGCCTCGAAGTGCGTGCCCACAGGCGCGCAAACCGAGGCGATGATGAAATGAAAATCGGATAAAACCGAAGTGCCTCGAAACGCGTGCCCACAGGCGCGCAAACCGAGGCGATGATGAAAGAATGAAAATCGGATAAAACCGAAGTGCCTCGAAACGCGTGCCCACAGGCGCGCAAATCGAGGCGATGATGAAAGATGAAAATTGGATAAAACCGAAGTGCCTCGAAGTGCGTGCCCACAGGCGCGCAAACCGAGGCGATGATGAAAAATGAAAGTCGGACAAAACCGAAGTGCCTCGAAGTGCGTGCCCACAGGCGCGCAAACCGAGGCGATGATGAAATGCAAAGAAATGGCATACGGAATGCCGAAATGGACTTACACCAACATGGGAGAGCCTCAGCTCACTCACATAGGAGGCCGTCGGGTAAAAATAAAGCTGCCTCGAAACGCGTACCCGCGGACACGCAAATCGAGGCAATGATGTAGAAGCATGAAACTGCAAGTTGGGCTTACGCCGACATGAGAGGGCCTCAACCACACTCACATAGGCTGCCGAAATGATAAGAATGAGGTGCCTCGAAGTGCGTGCCCATTGGCACGCAAACCGAGGCAATGCAAAAATAATCTGAATGGCACGGAAATGATATGCAAGCATGGTAATGGAATTTCAGCACCTAAATAAAGGGGAAAACAGCCCCGAAACAAATCGAAACGACACCCGAAGCATGCATTCATCCCGAAAGTGTGAAATTAAGCCCCGAAATGGCCTATAGCCATGCTATGCATGCAAGATATGATCATGGCAGCAAGAACAGTAGCAAGGCAGTCCCAAATATGGCATTTTTTCAGTACAAAACAAGGCCAAATTAATAGCACAGATATGGCAACATTAACATGCAAAAATACGGTAAAAAGGGGGGAATTACAAAGCAAGTGATATCTACAATGCTCAAACCCAAAAACTCAGTTCTACAACTTTAAAGAAGGGCCAAAAATATGCACATATTCAGTTTATGGAAACCCCAAAATCAGAATAAAAACATGCTAGAAATTCCATGCAAAATAGGCTCAAAATAGGCTATATCATGAGACTTGCCAAACCATGCACCAAACAGCAAACTTTTCTTCATGAAACATGTAAAGGGGGTCAAAATAAGACCCCTTTCAGTTCTGACCAAAGGCCAAAACCAAAAGCACAAGAGGCTACAAAACATGCAAGAATACGGTAAATTTGATGGATTTCAAAGGAAGTACCAAAAATATACACCAAATGGCTTAAGGCCCTAACATAACATGAAAAGGAGACAAAAACAAGACTATTTCTAAGCCTGATGAAGGCTGAAATCCGGAGCCAAGTAAGCCTAACAAAGCATGCAAGAATTAGGGCCTAAAGTGAATTTCCAAGAGAGGTGGTATATAGAATGGCCAAATGAGGTTGAGCCCTTCTACAATGTTGTAGAGGGGCTCAAAATAAGCACAAAACCACTAGGGGTCGGAGCCCCAAAAACAAATGAAAATAGGCTAAAACTAGCATGCAAATTGGTGACATACAAGATGGATATTGAAGGAAGTGTATCATGGAGACACCAAATGAAGTTGAGCCCTTCTACAAAGTTGTAGAGGGGCTCAAAACAAGCACAAAAGAAGTATGGGTCGGAGCCCTAATTCTCAACCAAATAGAGTATAGAAATGAATCAAGAAAAAGCCCTAAAAGTTGGTTTTGAGGACTTACCCTTGAAGACTTGTCTTTCTTTGATTCTTGGCTCTGATTTGTAGCTTCTCAACCTCTGAAATTCACTTCCTAGCTGCTGGAATGGTAGTAAGGAAGGTGAGGCTAGGTGTTGATGAAGGAATGGCCTTGACACTTGAAGCTTTTTTGGAGTTTAAAGCTTTGGAAATGGAGGATTTTGGAGGGGTGATCTTGAGACAAGTTTTTCCAACCTTGAAGAGGGAGGGGGAGGGGCCTTCAAATAGGCAAGAAATGGGGTGTAAAAGGGGAGGGAAAGCACCCAATCTTTCCCTCTCGAAATATCCCGGATGCCGGGATATGTTGGAAGATATCAGGACATTTGGGAATTGTATCAAAGCAAGAATCTGGCGGCCAGTAAATTTGTGGGAGGTGGCCACCTCAAAAACCAACTTCAAAATTTCTGGCCGACCACCATACAAGAGTGTCCTCCCAAGTGTGTAGGATAAGGCCTGGGGTTGGAATCGCAACACCGAACCGTAAGTCACAACATAGAACTTGAAAGAGGCTCAAAACTGAAATGCACCATTTCGGCCGACCACCATACCAAAGTGTCCTCCGGATGTGTAGAGCAAGGATCCAAGGTTGGAATTTGGCAACATTGAACCAAGAGCCACAACATAGAGCTTGAAGGAGGCCCAAAAATGAACTTCATAATTCGGCCGACCAAGATACCAAAGGGTCCTTCCAGATGTCCCGATCACGAGATATGTAACTTTGGTTGGAAGAAAATACCCCAAGGTGTTCAACATTGGCGGAAGTGAGCAAAGCGGGCTCGGGAGGAGCGAACGTTATCTGGGATAATTGCTGGCCTCCCACCCCAAAGTGATCTTCCCGATGTTGAAGCAGAGGTACCGCCAAGTTTGAACAAAAACTAATGAGAAATGAACGTCGGGCCAAAACCGAGCAACCGTCGGGATCCCGAAAATGGGTCAAGCGGTCTGGGAAGTGGTGTTCGGCAAAAGTGGGTATCTGCGACCTGTCCTCTCGAATGACAAAAGCAGAGGTACCGCCAAAACCGGAGAAGATGGATGCGAAATGAATGCTTGGGACCAAAAGCTCGGTTTGGGGTCGAAACCGCTTATGAGCACCGAAAGTGGCATCTGACCCACGAAGTGGGCATCGGGGCCCCAGGGTTCCTCGAAATATTAAAGCGAGGTCTCATAAAAAACGGAGAAGGCCGATGCAAAATGAATGCTCGGGACCAAAACCGCTCGGTTTGGGGTCCAAAATGGGTCGCCGCACTAAATGGTGTTAATTGCAGAAGTGGGCATCGGGGCGCCGGTTCCTCGGAACACTAAAACGAGGCACATGCCAAAACCGGAGAACTTCGGAGATGGTTGGGCGGTCCCAGAGCCGAGGCACGCGGCCGACGGTCCGAACCAAGACTCGAAATGGGCAAAATGGCCTCTGACCACGAAACGTAGCTCACGGCCCGGGAGATAGTCTCTGAGACCACTCCTTCCCTCGGGAGAAAAAAGAGAAAACCGAGCTGGTTCGCAAGAGACAAGGTAGAGAAGATGGTTGGAAGTCCGGAGGCGTGGCACGTGACCGACTGGGACTTCAACAAGCACATGCAATATCACCGAAGCGCTCAACCGGTGACGTCGAGTCTTAAGGTCGGTCAAAATGGGGTGTCTCTGATTGCCTCTTTGACAAAACTTCGGAAGTCAAGTGGCGGGAGTGAATGTCAAAGCCGAGACGACCCATTTTGACAAGGCCAAGACTTAGACAAACAATACGAGATAAACAGAGATATGTGCCCAGCGGGGGCAAAGTGCAAAGTGATAGGCGCGAGCGGATGATCATGCAAAGCAATGAAGTCAGAATGAAGGTGTATTGACAGATAGATGCAGTTTTAAGCAAGAATGCAAAGCAAACAACTACATTTCATGCGATTAGGAATGCGGAGAATCATTCAATTCTCGTCGCGTTTCACACGGAGAAGATACGATACTGCTGGCGATTAAATGCAGTCGCTGACCTCAAATGAACCGTACATACAATATCGTTTTGCAAAATAGAGAAATGCAACGAGAACAATATGCCGACAACATATATTCAATGTGATTCCTATGATTCCAAAAGTTCGACACACACGGTCTTGAGCGAATGCAACGTAGCGAGGAAAGGTAATGCGCGACAACATGTTTATGCACGTAAAGCGCGGTATATCAAGAAAAACACATGACGACGCAAAACAATCACGAGGATGCAAATTAGGAGCCAAATAATGACAAATGAGCACAAATCAGGATGCCCGGTTGTTGCACAATAACAAAATTTGGAAAAGCAGGCGTTACTGACGGCAATGAGCGCCTCTGATTTACATTCCGGAGAGGTCACAACATGTTTAAAAAGGATACACTCTGATTTTGATGAGTAATGATGAGACACATGTCAGAATTTGCAATTAAAGTTTCAGCGGAGCAATTCGCGCCAGAAAGTGTACTTTTCTTCAACTTTTTCAGTCCGGAGCTCGATTTTCCTCAAAATTTGCAGAGAGGCAGGGAGGGTAGGGAAGATGGTCGGCCAGGTCTCCACCCTAGGAGAGGCCATCGGCCAGGAGAAAAAGGAGTGGCCGGCCCGGAGGTTAGGTGGTGGGTCGGCCACTTACCCAAAAAGTGGGGGCATTTTGGTCATTTTGCATTTTCTATATATACACACCTCCATTGCCTCGAAATCACACCCAAAGTTGCAAAAATTCTTCCTCTTGCTCTCTAGGCCACTTTCTCTCTCAGATCTGCATTTTATCTGGCGTCCTCGGCCTCCGCAAGTTGTTTTTTTGAAATCTTTGATTTAAGCACTTTGAAGCGACTAAATTTCGACTTTGGGGCTTCTCTTCTCATTTTCACCACTTGAGGTAATTTTGTTTCAATATTTGGAAAATTTTCGGGGGTTGACTTTTGTTGACTTTTTCATTTCAGAGAGTTGACTTTTGTTGACTTTTTCCAATTTTGGCCCATTTGCTCATTTTGCTCCTCTTTGCAGATTTCTCGCAATGGCGGTCATTTTCCTCACGACGGAGGTTTTCCGGTCTTGGGAGATGATTTTGACTTTATGGTATTCCACGGGTTCGCCTTTCTTTCCGTCGATATGCTCCGTGGTTCATCGGCTTCATGAGCCACTTTCCGTCATTTTACCGATTTTAACGATCGAGCACGGGGATCTTCTCTTCACGAGGCGGAGCACCTCTCCTATGATGCAGGTATTTTATTATTCATCTTTCGTGCATTACGTACCTTTGCCATGCTTAGACACGAGTTTAGCTTACGACCTGATGCTTGTATTTTGAGCATGTGACTTAGCCACTTGAATTTCATGAACACTTGGCGCATTGAATAATTGTGAGCACACGGTGCACCTTAGTTAGAAATTGAACACCTGACCCTAAACTTGAAGCACCGAACACACGGCCAGATTTGGAGTGAACACACCATCGACGTTGAGTAGAACACACGATCCCAAGTTGAAGTGAACACACGATCCTTGATGTTGAGTAGAACACACGATCCCAAACTTGAAGCAAACGCCTGATCCCGCGATGTTGAGTAGAACACCGATCCCAAACTTGAAGCGAACACAGTTCGCGATGTTGAGTAGAACACGTGATCCCAAACTTGAAGCGAACACACAATCGATGTTGAGTAGAACGCAGAACCAAACTTGAAGCGAACACACATTTAATCGATGTTGAGTAGAACACCTGATCCGAACTTGAAGCGAACACACGCCCCATCGATGTTGAGTAGAACACCGATCCCGAATTTGAAGCGAACACACATTAATCGATGTTGAGTAGAACACCGATCCGAACTTGAAGCGAACACCACGGCCGCGATGTTGAGTAGAACACACAGTCCCGAATTTGAAGCGAACACACAGCCCACTGATGTTGAGTAGAACACACAGTCCCGAACTTGAAGCGAACACACAGCCCACTGATGTTGAGTAGAACACACAGTCCCGAATTTGAAGCGAACACACAGCCCACTGATGTTGAGTAGAACACTCAGTCCCAAACTTGAAGCGAACACACAGTTCACTGATGTTGAGTAGAACACGCAGTCCCGAATTTGAAGCGAACACACAACCCACTGATGTTGAGTAGAACACGCAGTCCCAAACTTGAAGCGAACACACAGTTCACTGATGTTGAGTAGAACACGCAGTCCCGAATTTGAAACGAACACACAGCCCACTGATGTTGAGTAGAACACGCAGTCCCAAACTTGAAGCGAACACACAGTTCACTGATGTTGAGTAGAACACGCAGTCCCAAATACCAAATTTACTGAACACGCAGCCCGTTTTCACTTCATTTGCACACAGCTCATTTTCGCTTTATTTGCACACAGCTCATTTTCACTTCATTTGCTGATCCATGCATTGATTCTAAATGCAGGTTCGTTCTCAGACGATCTTGAGGATATGGCTCGGCGCCGCAAGGAATGGTATTTTGAGCTTCAGGCTGTCAGGGATTGGTCGATCTTGCGATTTGGGCCATTCTGCAGAGGGTTATCTCGTTGCCTCATTAGTAGGACCCTATTTGCGCTTTAGCGAGAGGTGGTGGGACACTACCAATTCCTTCCATTTTTTCTGACGGGGACATGACCATGACCCATTGGATTCGCTATGCTCACCGGCCTAGACTTAGGCGGTAGGCCCATTCCCTATGACGAGGATATGGGTGAGTGGCAGGCTGCCTGGATGCATTTGTTGGGGACACACCCTTTGTGAAGCAGAGGTTCGGGGAGAGTCCGATACTCCTGGTTTGCTTCCTATTTCCGGCGGCCACAGATGGAGCCTGAGACTCCTGAGGAGGCGGAGCAGTACGCCCGTGGTTTCCTTATGTACCTCCTCGGTACCACCTTGTTCGCCGATAGAGGGAACATGGTAGGGTTGTACTTACTGAGCGCTCTAGTGGACCTATCACAGGTGAGCCAGTATGATTGGGGCGGCGCTGGCCTGGCTACCCTTTACTGCTACATGAGCGCAGTCTCTCGCACACGAGGGGACTTACTCGGCGGCTACTGGAGAGCCTGGGAGGTACATTCTGTCCTCTTGATTTACATTTTGTTCCGCATTACTTATTCACCGCACACACACGGCGCACTTTGCATTCTGTATTCTGCCTTTAGCACTTTGTACTCACACTCTGCATTGCCTTTCTCAGCTGTGGGTGTATGTGTACTTCCCCACATTGGCCCCGGAGATGGAGGTGGTGGGACCTCCTATGACTCCATTTTCTTTGATGTTTGAGGGCGAGCATCTGGCGAGGCCTCGAGAGACTCTCTCCTCTCTGCGACGATACTTTGATACTGTTCGAGCGACAGAGGTATTGCTTGAACTCTCAGTTCCTTTTATTTTTATCTTTGATCTGCTCTGTATATCTGATTTCTGACTGATTTGTATACTGGTTATCCACAGATCACCTGGCAGCCTTGGGCAGTCTTTGGTGACGAGCTCGAGACTCTGTACCCTGGAGCGTCGAGTTGTTGTCAGTATAGATTCTCGCCGAGGACGATCGGCGAGGGTTTGTTCTCGGGAACGCTTTGCGTCGAATATGGGGCGATTCTCGAGACACTCTGCGTGCCTCCGGACACCATGCGGATGGCGATAGATTATCCCCGAGGAGGTCGATATATGCAGGCGATGATGCTTTGTTGCATCATCTCGATGGGGAACTCGCCACCTACCGCCAGATATATTTGATGCCCCGCTTGACGGAGTGCGCTCGAGACGGACCTCTCATGGTGCACCGTCTTGAGTCGCGCCCATGCTCTGAATATCCCTTCTTCTAGCAGGTGGCAGATCCAGAGGTGAAGGCGATTCGATCCTCCGATCCCTCCGTCTCTTGATCATCCAGGTGGCCGACATGCCGACCGAGTTAATGACGGCGATTTGGGGCGCCTTACGATTCCGCTAGAGCCTCCTCCGCCTCGATCACAGATATGTTAGAGACCCCGACTTCGCCCGGTATGTTTTTGACTTTGATTTATCGATCGATATTTGAACATTGATTCCGTTCTTGATAGTTTTGCATTTGTATTCGAGCCTCTGTTGAATATCTGGACGAAGCCGCCGGGATGCTAGCCACATTCGAGGGCATGATCCTTCGGAGGGAGGCAGATGAGCATCGTGGGTGTAGAGGTACTCTTCATTTTCCCCAGTACTAGCATGTTTACGATGTCGCTCTAGCTTTAGACCTTCGCTATATTGATAGATGTAGAGCACATCGACACACACCCTTTTCACATTACGCATTTACCTGCTTTTTATGCTTGAATCGATGTATTGCACTTTGCATCTTCGATGCCTCAGTATATGCTTCATCACGGGCGAGCCAGGGGCCCTCGCAGAGAGGTCGAGGTGCTAGACCTACCCGAGGTTTGGATCGAGGAGCCGGGCCATCCAGTCTCATCGAGGAGCCGGGCGAAGGAGGGTCGCCTCATGACAGGTACCCATCGTCGAGGATGACGAGGAGGAGATCGCAGATCATGTGTCAGAGGCATCTCCTGGAGAGGGAGGCCCTGGTCTTGGTTCCGAGAGCGGAGACGAGCCTGAGGGGGATCCGGAGGATGACAGCTCCGATCCAGATGGTGATGATGATGTAGAGATTATCCCGCAGAAAAGGATGAGGGGGCCTCCCCCTTCTCGCTCCCGAGGGCACTGATGTTATTTCCTGCTTTATTCTACTTTTTAGCTAGTAGTTTGCAGCACTTTGCACATTTGTTAGGCAGTTTTATTTTCTGTAAAACTTGTACCTTTATTTTTGTAAGACATGATGAAATGAAACAGCTTTTGAAAAGATGTTGTATTTGAAATTCTCAGCATCGCATCGCATTATTTTGCACAAAATGGAATTGAATGGAAATGCGCCTCATGTATTTACCGGGTTAGGTGGGGAACCGACGCAACAAAGCAAAACAAAACGACTCACTAAGAAATAACACAGAATCCTAGCGAGTTTACAACTCGATAAACAAAGTACAATAATGTTAACGACTCAACAGACAAGACTTAACAAAATTGCGTAATCAAAAAGTAACAACTCAAAACGCAAAACGCGACAGCTCGACAAAACTTACAACTCAATAAGCAAAAACAACAACTCGATAAGCAAAAATATAACACGATGTACTTCGGATGGACTATCTGGATAATGGAGTGTATCCAAAATTGATAGGCACGGATGCCTTCTCTGCCGGAGACAATCAGTTGCAGGAGTCCACTCGCTATAGGTAATGTTTCCCACCAAGCTCACTTGTATTTGCTTACATCACTCGACCCTCGGGCTCGACTTTTCTCATAAAACCCTTATCTTACTTTTCTCTCGTCATCTCTCTATTCTTTATTCTCTCATTTTCCATCCCTCCCGGATATAGTTGATGGAGAAGTTGCAAGTTGTGGACTCTTGCCACGCCTATTCACGGCTACTTACTTCTTTCTACAACGCCTAGTTAATGCTCGATGAGAGTGGTGGTTCAATGGATGCGCAACTTGTCGCCAGAATCGCATTGCATGGCGCCGTCCCGGCTTAATCTTTCGGCGATGAGTTACAAGTTCGAGGATCTTTGGGATCCGTCGATCGGCTTGACTCATCAGTATATTTTATCTCCCATTCCGTACTCAGCTAGTTTGGTCATACGTTGGGCCTAAGTTGGCATCTGAAGCTTTGGCTAGCTCTGCGAGGGGGCGCAGGGACACCTGACTAGACTATGCCCCAGATTTATTGCTTTATTAGTACTTTCAAAGTTTTCTAGCGTAAGTGTAATGAAAAACAACTTCAATTATATGTAAGAGCAAAAGAACTCTTTTGAAATTAATGAAATTGAAGGTTGTGTCTTGAAAATCCTCCGCTTTTGGTCCAAAAATGGTCTTAGTTGTGAAAAGATTAATTTGAACAAAGTCAACTTTTATGAAAACTTTTCAAAACTATTTTCGATATGGATCGAGCTGGACACTTTGAAATCATCCGAGATACACAACCCAAATCCTAGCTGGAAAGTTGCCCTAGTCTGAAAAAAGGTGCTTGCAAAATGTGGCAACGAAAGTTGCCTCTAGTCTGGATGATGCAACACTCCATTGCAGCGGAAAGTTGCCCCTAGTTTGAATAACCTGCATCGAGATCGTAGTGAATCTTGATGAATAAAGATGGAGGTGATCAAAATGGACTAAGTTGATCGGGAAAAGATTGTGATGAACTTCAAGATGAAGCGCCTCGTATCCCAAAGATGGGAATCAAGTCTTACGTAGTTCGTGGTCGTTCGCCGAGTGTTTTGCTCTCCTTTTGCGCTCTAACTTTTGCCAAGGCCGCTGCGGGTTTTCAACCTTGAGCTCGGTTTTATAATTTTCAAATTTTCAATGCTCGAGTTTTGCCTAGGTCGCCCTTCGGGTTTTCGCCCTAGCGAGCCTCTCAAGGGTAGTATTTCTTCAACTTGTCCATATTGATCGGTTGGGAAAACTCCAAGCCATCTAGATCCATCGAACCACGGCTCCACTGACGGATTGACTTGATGATGTAGGGACGGTCAATTGGGTGCGAACTTGCCCTTGGGTCGTGGATGGGAGCTCGGTTGTCTTTGAGTACCAAATCTCCTTCTTTCAAGTTCTGGACTTAACCTTCTTGTTGAAAGCTTGGCGATTCTGCGTTGATAACCACGAGCGTGGTACGTGCTTTCAATCTCCTTTCATCAAAGAGCATGAGTTCTTCAAACACCTTTCTTCGCTAATCCGCTTGACTATCCGCACTTTCGGCCAATACTCGCAATGATGGGACCTCGATCTCAATTGGTAGAACGGCCTCCATCCCATAGACTAATGAGTACGGAGTCGCCCCAGTAGAAGTTCTGATCGAAGTCCTGTAGCCCCATAGAGCAAACGGCAACTTATCCGGCCAGTCCCTGTAGGTTTCCACCATCTTCTGTAATATGCGCTTGATATTCTTGTTGGCGGCCTCAACTGCTCCGTTGGTTTGCGGCCGGTAAGTAGACGACTTATGAAAAGCCACGTTGTATTTCTCCAACAAGTCAATCACCTCCTTCTTGAAGTGGGAACCATTGTCTGAAACTATTTCATTCGGGACTCCGTAGCGACAGATGATGTTGTTTCTGATGAATTTTGCAACGTGTGAAGCTTTCAACACTGCATAAGATTGGGCCTCAACCCACTTTGTGAAGTAATCTATCGCTACGAGGATGAACTCATGCCCATTTGACCCTTTCGGCGTGACGGCTCCGATCACATCAATTCCCCAGACAGAAAAAGGCCATGGCGAAGTCATGTTGTACAGCTTTGACGGCGGAATGTTCATGCGATTTGCATGAATCTGACATTTGTGGCATCGCCTGACGAAACCGATACAATCCTCCTCCATGGTGGACCAATAATAACCTTGTCTAAGGATCTTTCTAGCCAACATCACCCCATTCATATGTGCACCGCATTCACCCCCGTGGATGGCTTCCATCAGACGTTTGGACTCTTCAGCATCAACACACAATTTATGCATTCCCAGATGACCTCTTCTATCTGATTTACCTTGAGATGATGAACTGGATCGACATTCTTCGATTGCCCTCTTGTCTTTGGCATTTACCTGGCGGGTATGTTTCGCTTCCAAAAGTTCGGATGTCGTAATACGAGGTGTTCGTCACGAACTTCATCTATGGTCGCAATCGACTCATAGGCGGTCGAATTTACGTCGATAATGACCGACGCATTCGGACTCCGTGGGATGTCTATCATGGATGATAGAGTTGCTAAAGCGTCTGCGAATTTGTTGTTCTCTCTTAGTAGATGAGTAAAACTTAACTTTTCAAACCGAGGAATCAAGAAATCCAAGGTTTGGTGATACATCATCATATTTTCTTCTTTTACTTTCCGGTCTCCTTTAGCTTGAGACACAACAAGATTCGAATCTCCGATGACGCCCAAATTGTCTTGCCCCTAATTCGGTGCTTCCATACCAACAATGCACGCCAGATTCGCCCGTTATTTGAGACTTTGAAGCGGAGTTTGAAGGCTAGAGGATCTGAGAATTGTCGGGTGCTATCAGAACACTCCTATCCGCACCCATGTTGATTTGGCCTCCGTCAAAGTACATTGTCCAACTTTCCTCGTCGATATGCGTAATTGCTTCATCGGGAATAGGTACTCAAGCTTCATCCCTCAACGGATGGTCGGCAAGAACTCATATCGCTCGCCCTTCTTGACTTGCGTCACATATGTAAGATCAAATTCGGAGAGCAACAGCAACCGACGAGCTAGCCTACCCGTGAGCGCTGGTTTCTCGAAAAGCTATTTGCTGGGATCAAGTCGCGAAACCAACATTCTGAGTGAGCTAACAGTAGTGCAACTTCACAGTAGCCCATACGAGCTAAGCAAGCCTTTTCGGTGGCGTATACGGGTTTCATACTCTAGCATTTTCTTGCTCAAATAATAGATGGCTTTCTCCACCTATCTTGATTCTTGTGCAAGCATGCAGCCCATCGTGGTCTCGATCGACAGTACAAAATCAACGGTTTCCACGATTACGGTGGTGATAAAGCGGGTGGGTTCTGTAGATATTCTTTAACTGTTCAAATGCGACTTGGCATCGGCCGTCCCATTGGAATTTCTTGCCTTTCTTGAAGACCAAAAAGTGGTTCACAAGTCAAGGTTAGTTTTGAAATAAACCGTCTTATGAATTGCACTTTACCCAGAAAGCCTCGCACCTCTTTTTCAGTCTTTGGTGGTGGCATTTCTAAGATGGCCTTGATTTTGGAAGGGTCGACCTCGATGCCCCTTTGTGTGATCAGAAACCCCAGCATTTTTCCCGCTGTAACACCAAACGTACATTTCTGCGGGTTTAACCGCAACCTGAATTCCCTGATCCTTTGGAAAAACTTGCGCAAGGCGGTGTAGTGGCCCTCTCTTTCTTTGGACTTGACAATCATGTCGTCCACGTACACCTCTACCTCTTTGTGGATCATATCATGCAGTATTGTGGTCGCGGCCCGTTGATAAGTAGCCCCAGCATTCTTCAACCCAAACGGCATGACCCGATAGCAGTATGTTCCCCACGGGGTGGTGAATGCAGTCTTCTCTCTGTCCTCTGGTGCCATCACGATCTGGTTATACCCCAAGAAGCCATCCATGAACGAGAGCAGTGCATGCCCTGCTGTAAAGTCCACTAGCTCATCAATGTGTGGCAAGGGAAAGTGTCGCCGGATGGCTCTGTTTAAATCCACGAAGTCTCACACCCGGATCTTGCCATCTTTCTTCGGCACCGGCACTATGTTGGCCAACCAAGTGGGATATTCTGATACTAGCAGGAAGCCTGCGTCAATTTGCTTGGTGACCTCTTCTTTGATCTTGAGAGCCCAATCCGGGCGGATCCTTCTGAGCTTCTGCTTGATAGGTCGGGCCTCAGGGTCAAGGGGGATCCGATGCTGTACAATCTCAGGATCGATTCCAGGCATGTCTTCGTAGGACCACGCGAAAACATCTTTGAAATCTTTTAATAAAGCGACTAAGCGCTCGCGTTCCTCCGAAGACAACGTGGACCCGATCTGGACCAGCCGCGGGTCCTCCTCAGTACCAATATTCACAGAAATGATTTCATCCGTTAAGGGTTTAACAAACCTCTCTTGCTCTTGCTCAATTAGACGTTGTAAAACCGGAGGAACTTCGTCCTCGTCGTTTTGATCAAAATTTTGAAAGTCTGAATTAATGCAATAAATTAGGGGCACAGAAAAGTACTCGGAAACCACATTCACCTCATTCTCATTAAGTTCATCCAAATCGTCTGATTCATCGGTTACAACAGACTCAAAAGAAAAGGAAAAAGACGACACCGACAAGATCGTGGCATCGGGTTGACACCCCAGTACAGACTCAGACTCGGTCAGTGGAACACGATTCGACTCGAAGACTCGGTGGAATCAGATTCCGGCTCACTACTGACCGGCTATTTGGATAAGAATCCTCCTCGTCTTGCCAAATGAGAGAGGTGCGATCGATCGTCCAAGATAGGCTGGTTGGTTGGCCGACGTTTCATCTCCAATCACGGAAACCGGCGTTATTCCCCAAGCAATCTGGTCGATCGGAGGATCAAAGAGGAGACATGCGTGCTACCCCATTTCCAATTCGGTGCCCTCGGGACTCGCTTATTACGCTCGATCTCGGTTGTTGGATGCATGCGCTCTTCAACGTCATCCCGGATAGTTGCGGTCGAAGAAGATTTGAAACCTGCACGCTTCCCCTCGCGTTCAACCATGGTTACGGGAAGCCGCAAAATGGAAAATCTTCCCCTCGGGACGAAGCGTCCGTTCGAGTACCAGATGGGCCTATGCATTAGATCAAAGGCTTCGGCTGCCGCCGCCTGCCGCCATTTCCTTCCCTTTCCTCGTCCAGTCTTCTTTGGTAGGCAGATAACCTAATCCAAAGGTATGTGGATTATGTGGCACTTCGGCCAACGCTGCGACACCTTTCCGGCCGCTTCTTCCTAATCCCATCGAGGATATCTTGTAGCTTGTTCATGAGGTAGACGACTTGAGCCGACATACAAACCCTCATTCACGACCATTATGTTTTGTACCACCCGGGCCTCAGCCAAAGTAAATCCCGATATAAACATATCCTCCATGCCGTGTTCAATCTCCAGGACTGGCGTAGATACCTCCGGAGGGGGATGGATTGATGAGTTCCCAAAAACAATGGCTACTCCCTTTCCAAAGGGGTATTTCACCATTTGATGCAGGGTAGATGAAACGGCCTTTACCTGATGCAACCAGGGTCGCCCCAAAAGCATGTTGAAAGATGCAGGGACCTCCAAGACATGAAAATCTATTTCGTGTTGTCCAGGCCCAATCTTGGTTTGGATTTTCACTGTCCCTAGGACATCCCTGCTTGTATTATCATACGCTCTGATTACTTGAGTAGTCGGTGTGAAGTCCGCAGGCTTTAACCCAATCGCATAGGCCGTTCTGGCCGGACAAACATTGATAGCGGACCCGGTGTCAACCAGCACCACCGGAATCCATTTGTCCTTGCATTCTCTGAGAGATGTAGAGAGGTGCATTATGGTCCACGCCCTCAGGCGGCAATTCCTTGTCCGAGAAGGTCAATGCCGGGGAACCTCCTCCCGGGAAGACCAAACCAACTAGTTGTTCCGGCGTAGTTTCGATGGAAAGTTTCGCTCTGTCCATGGCAGATAAGACCGCCTGCCGGTGCACCCTCGAAGCCATAAGCAGTCCCCAAATGGAGATGTCTGCTTGTATTTTCTTTAGCTTGATCTGACCTCTTCTTCCACTTGCTTCTCTTTCTTTCTGCCTCCTTATCTTTCCCGATGCCTCGGGTTGATCAAGGTGTGGGGGCTTGAAATACCGCCCACTTCTAGTCATGTGGTCTACCTCCTCGAGGTACAGTCTTGTCCGGTTGGCCACTGCCGTCTTAAATGCTGTGGGCAAGATACAAGTCGTCATCTTCCCACCACATTCCATTAGCGTCTAGCAGGCATCTGTCCGGTTCTGGCTTGTTTGTGCTCTCAGTAATTTCGTTCCTCATGCTCACAGCATGTTCAGTCTTCATGCCCGCGGCACTCTCAACTTCCTCATGGTTCTTTGCTTTTCGGGCTCTCTCAGAGGCCCATCTCTTTTCTTGTTCCTCCAGCAACAACTGTGCGGTTCTCAAAATGTTGCGTTCTTGAGCGAGATCCTTCGTCCCGGCCCTCTGCGACAATGTAATCTGAGCCTCGCCCCTTCCGGCTACAAATGGTACAATATCAGGCTGATCATCCAACCGCCCGACGACTTCTGCTGACTCCTCATCTTGAACCGTTAATCGATGCATCCTCGATTCTGCTTTGTAGAATTGAAGGTTGGCGAAGTCCTCTTCCACCGATCAAATCATCCCTGCGATTCAAGCTTGTCCCCGGATCATATACAACTCGGCCTCTTCCAAGCAACCCCATACTCGGCTTAGATGGCGCTCATCGACAGATACATCCACTCGGATCATAAGCTCGCGGTGAATTCTCGAGATAGCTCCACCCAGACTCAACAGATTACGCTCTCCTCAGAAGCTTGCCCCGTTCCATTCTCGGTGGTCACCACCTTTGGCTCAGGTTGGGTTGGGGAGGTGTCCAACACACACAAGTCAGTGCTGTCGGGAAGGACCACCTCTGGCTTGGGTAAGTGGGAGGGAGTTATGTAGATACTGGGATCGTAAGATGCGCCCCCAGTGCGGATAAGGTTGACTCTTTTTGGTGGATCTTGGTTGTGTTTGGGGAGTGGGTTGTTTGTGACGTTGGGTCCTTGAGGAGGTAGAATGATGTTCTTGTCAATGAGGTCCTGAATCTCATGACTGACTGTAACATTGGTCGGTGTCATGACCATCTTCTTTGGTGGTATTGTCAATATTTGGTTGGTTTAAGGGAAGGGGGGGGTGGATTCGGTAGAGGCCTCGGTTCCAAGGGTTTGGTGCCTTCTCGACTAGAACCAGGGACTTTAGACAAAGGCATATAGAGCGGGGAGAAGGTTCGTTGACCCCTGGGTTGGTATCTTGGGGCTTGACTACTGCTCCCAGAGGCATCAGAAAAAGGTGTGGCCGCCGCGGGCCTTGGTTGGGAAGGGGGATTGGTGGTGACCATTCCGACCTCTGAAGTTCTTGTATTGGCAGAGCCACTCGGGCCTGCATTGGTATTCCGATTAAACGTTCTTCGGGGCTGATCCCGATCTTGGTCAAACAGACCCTGTTTCATTGCATCCTCTATCTGCATCCCCATATCATGCAAATCTGCGAAGGTGGGGAAAGGGATCAAAATCATCTTCTTCATTAATCGGTGGAGATTGCGCACAATCATCGAATTTGATCTCTATCGGTTGGCCTCAAGGTCATCATCAATGCCTTGGCTCTCCACGGGTGAAATCGAGAAAAAGACTCTTTAGGCTCTGCCGTCGTCTCGAGATCACGAGTCGTGACCTCGATTTGCGTGTTGTATGAATATTGTGCAAGGAAGGCCTCGGCCATCTCATCCCGATTTGTTTTCACATCATCGAGTTTTGAGTACCAAGTGGATGCCACACGGCAGTTCGACCAACAAAGAAAGCTTTGCGGTCGGGTTAGGCCCATTGGTCTTAAGACGTCCGAGAATAGCCGAGGTGTACCATAGGATCCTCGGACCTATCAAAGCGATCGATCTGGGGCATTTTAAATCGTCGAGGCGAGTCACGGCCACATCAAGATAGCCGTCTTCAATATTTGGGATGGCCTTCGCCTTGAGACTTCTTAAAGAGCTTCTCCAACTTGCTCAATTTCGGTCTGCGGTCTACCTCGAACTCAAATGGAGAGTCCGGGTGCTTAGGGTAATGTTTTTGGACAGTTGTGGTAGAAGCGGGCGAGCGGCCAGTTGGATGACTGTGTCCTCTTGAACGTTTGGGGGTTTGGCGAATATTACATTGATTCGGGAGGGTATTGCAGGCGCCTGGGCATTTTGAGGGTTTGGAGGGCATTACGGCCAGGGTAGTTGTTCGGTAATGGGGCCGGGTGGAGGAGCGATTTGAAGCGAGCGCGCGTTCTGCTGTTATGTCTGTGATCAACTCATGTTGGGCCATGACAATGACTGTTATGCAGAAAATTCGCTGGCGGATAGCATCATCTTGCATTTGCTTCATGCTTTTGACCATCCGCGCATCATCGCCTCTATTGTTGGGTTCATTGTTCCATCTGAAAAAGCGGCAAGGGTGTCTCTATAGCGAAATGGGAATCTCAACCCGACTATCTGCCTCTAAAGTAAGCTCATTGTACCAATAATCTTCGCTCACGATGGACTGCGTTTCCTCGGTCTCCTTCTAAAAACCGGGGGTAGTGAATGGAACACTGGATGTCCGTCAACTAGATCCTCGGATCGGTTGAGTCGGCGACCTCGTGTCCAGATTGCTTGGGGGGTATCGACGGGTTCGGAAGCAATTGTGCTACAAACTGTCCTAGCAAAAGGATAAATAAAAGCGAAAAAGAAATAAATAACCAGAAATAAAGCATAACAGCTTAAATTGAATACACCACACACAGTCGGGTATACAAACGGGCAGCATAACGGCTTAAATTGAATACACCACACACAGTCGGGTATACAAACGGGCAGCATAACGGCTTAAATTGAATACACCACACACAGTCGGGTATACAACAACGCACAGTTGGTAAGCTGGCTATACACTGCCCTCAAATACTGGTCAATATTCCTGTATCACTGTTCTGATAAACTGAATCTGATATCCGCAGACAACTGATTCTCAATCTCTGAATGATGCCCGCAGGCCTGATACCCAAACTGATAAACCGATGCCCGCAGGCCTGATGCCCAAACTCAACTGATACATGCATTCCCTGTAGAGACACACTCTAACAAGCACATAACAGATAAGTGAGAGCCAAAACACCCCTATGTTGGGGTAGGGTTTCCCTGTCCTATTTTGTCAAGAGCTAGGGTTTCACTACGCACACAGCGGCTTCAAACAACCTATATCGGGTAAGCAACCTGTCCTAGTTTGGAATGGTCACTATGGATCCGAATATGCACTAGGTCGAATGGTCAAAAAGGGTGCCCCGGTAAAACCGGGGTTTGTGTTCCCATACTGGCAGAGCCCGTAACCGGCAAGCCTTATGGACATGCCTTGACAAGACAAGCCTCCGGCAAACCGCTCAGGAATAGCAGATGGCAAACACGGTGTCCTAGGCGCACCGATGCAAATGCAATGCAAAGAAACACACAAATGTAGTCAAAACCAGATATCAAGAGTTCGAGTCAAGTTCTCTAAATCCCCAATGAGTCGCGAATCAGAATAACGCCCATGAGGACCTCACATCTGATTCGGACTCGATTTTTGTTGCGGTTCCAGATCTCGAACCAAAGTGTCCAAATCAAATCGCGTTTTGAAGGAAAACAGATTTTTTGAAAGAAGTGCCAAACATGGACTGCTTTGCCAGATAACAGAGTCGCCACCTAAATATTTTAAAATGGGAAATTTAGGAAACCCTGACTCGGTGCCAAAAGGCCACGTGTCCGTCATCACCAAAGTTGGCTCGGGAACTTGGGTACGATTAGGGAAGGTCACATCGTGAGCACCCCCTCTCGCCCGGTCAAAGACCCGCCTCTACTAACCATGATATCTGTTTTTGAAAACTTTGTATGCTCTTATTCCGATTATTAGCCTAGGTTACTATGTGATGCTCGCAGCAAACAAGTATAGACTGGGCGTCGACGGAACTAAACATCTTATGTTTGTTTGTTTGAAAATGATTTGATGGTGCTACTCGCAAGTAGGCTAAAATGCGGATTTGCCACCCTCAGGTGGGCTTAGAAAACATGATTTTGCCACAATCTAGTGGGCTTAAAACAAACAGTTGATGAATTGCTCCAATTCAGATAACTCAACCTCCACCCACAGGCATTCAAGGCAGATATATCACATAAGCACTTAGCCTCATGGCAAGCATGCTATCATGGCAACACTCACACGCATGCAAGGGTGCTAAAGCATAAAACTTACCGAGTACTCCAAGCCAAAACAGAAAAACGATTAGAAATCATGCATGAATCCTAAATATGCTGAAATGCCTAATGCAACACACGCAAAAATGCAAACTATAGCAGGCTCGGCTATTCTAAACATGGCACATGGAATGCAACAGCTAACATGTATTCAACTTTAGAATTGAAATACAATGCAGTTTGCATGATGTGCCGAGCCCGGTGCATGCAAAACAGATGAATGATGCAAACATGCTTTCATACTGTATGCTAATTGAAATATGCCCTATATCTAACCATTCAAAGCGGATAAATAAAAGGGAGAAAGAAATGGGGGTTGGAAGACATACATCACACTCACACACCCTTATTACATTTATGCCCTCGCGCAGAGGGTCCGAATAAATGATAATACAGACCCGAATAAAAGAATATACAGTCCGAAATAATACGAATTCTAATTAATTAACAAATTAATTACAAAAGAATTGAAACTGGCGTGCAAGCCAGGGACTGCCTCGCTTCTGGTGAATAGTATATGCTGGGCTGCTTGGCGCAGAAATCCACTGGGATGCCCTGATTAGCCTCTGTTTGCAGTTTTCCTCGAATTGCGTGCCAGATTCCGGAAAGCTGATAATTCTTCATTTTTTGCTGCAACGGAGAGCAGGAAAAGGGCATAGCAGTGTATTTCACAAATATATGCATGTCTCGATCCTCGCGCCACCAATCACGCATATCGATGCATGATGGCCGAGGAGCAGATTTGCACAACTCAATATTGGGATGAATACACATGAATGCTACGAAAAATGGGATGCCTCGAAATGCGTGCCCACGGGCACGCAAACCGAGGCGATGCTGAAAGATGAAAATCGGATAAAACCGAAGTGCCTCGAAGTGCGTGCCCACAGGCGCGCAAACCGAAAGCGATGAAGATGAAAGGTCGGATAAAACGAAGTGCCTCAAAACGCTGCGTGCCGCGCGCGCAAATCGAGGCGATGATGAAAGATGAAAATCGGATAAAACCGAAGTGCCTCGAAGTGCGTGCCCACAGGCGCGCAAACCGAGGCGATGATGAAAGAATGAAAATCGGATAAGACCGAAGTGCCTCGAAACGCGTGCCCACAGGCGCGCAAATCGAGGCGATGATGAAAGATGAAAATCGGATAAAACCGAAGTGCCTCGAAGTGCGTGCCCACAGGCGCGCAAACCGAGGCGATGATGAAAAATGAAAGTCGGATAAAACCGAAGTGCCTCGAAGTGCGTGCCCACAGGCGCGCAAACCGAGGCGATGATGAAATGCAAAGAAATGGCATACGGAATGCCGAAATGGACTTACACCAACATGGGAGAGCCTCAGCTCACTCACATAGGAGGCCGCCGGGTAAAAGTCGCCAAACGCTGCACTCCATGACACGCATATCGAGGCAATGATGTAGAAGCATGAAACTGCAAGTTGGGCTTACGCCGACATGAGAGGGCCTCAACCACACTCACATAGGCTGCCGGAATGATAAGAATGAGGTGCCTCGAAGTGCGTGCCCATTGGCACGCAAACCGAGGCAATGCAAAAATGATAATCTGAATGGCACGGAAATGATATGCAAGCATGGTAATGGAATTTCAGCACCTAAATAAAGGGAAAACAGCCCCGAAACAAATCGAAACGACACCAAGCATGCATTCATCCCGAAAGTGTGAAATTAAGCCCCGAAATGGCCTATAGCCATGCTATGCATGCAAGATATGATCATGGCAGCAAGAACAGTAGCAAGGCAGTCCCAAATATGGCATTTTTTCAGTACAAAACAAGGCCAAATTAATAGCACAGATATGGCAACATTAACATGCAAAAAAACGGTAAAAAGGGGGGAATTACAAAGCAAGTGATATCTACAATGCTCAAACCCAAAAACTCAGTTCTACAACTTTAAAGAAGGGCCAAAAATATGCACATATTCAGTTTATGGAAACCCCAAAATCAGAATAAAAACATGCTAGAAATTCCATGCAAAATAGGCTCAAAATAGGCTATATCATGAGACTTGCCAAACCATGCACCAAACAGCAAACTATTCTTCATGAATCATGTAAAGGGGTCAAAATAAGACCCTTTCAGTTCTGACCAAAGGCCAAAACCAAAAGCACAAGAGGCTACAAAACATGCAAGAATACGGTAAATTTGATGGATTTCAAAGGAAGTACCAAAAATATACACCAAATGGCTTAAGGCCCTCAACATAACATGAAAAGGAGACAAAAACAAGACTATTTCTAAGCCTGATGAAGGCTGAAATCCGGAGCCAAGTAAGCCTAACAAAGCATGCAAGAATTAGGGCCTAAAGTGAATTTCCAAGAGAGGTGGTATATAGAATGGCCAAATGAGGTTGAGCCCTTCTACAATGTTGTAGAGGGGCTCAAAATAAGCACAAAACCAGTAGGGGTCGGAGCCCCAAAAACAAATGCAAATAGGCTAAAACTAGCATGCAAATTGGTGACATACAAGATGGATATTGAAGGAAGTGTATCATGGAGACACCAAATGAAGTTGAGCCCTTCTACAAAGTTGTAGAGGGGCTGAAAACAAGCACAAAAGCAGTAGTGGTCGGAGCCCTAATTCTCAACCAAATAGAGTATAGAAATGAATCAAGAAAAAGCCCTAAAAGTTGGTTTTGAGGACTTACCCTTGAAGACTTGTCTTTCTTTGATTCTTGGCTCTGATTTGTAGCTTCTCAACCTCTGAAATTCACTTCCTAGCTGCTGGAATGGTAGTAAGGAAGGTGAGGCTAGGTGTTGATGAAGGAATGGCCTTGACACTTGAAGCTTTTTTGGAGTTTAAAGCTTTGGAAATGGAGGATTTTGGAGGGGTGATCTTGAGACAAGTTTTTCCAACCTTGAAGAGGGAGGGGGAGGGGCCTTCAAATAGGCAAGAAATGGGGTGTAAAAGGGGAGGGAAAGCACCCAATCTTTCCCTCCCGAAATATCCCCCGGATGCCCCGGGATATGTTGGAAGATATCCGGACAGCTGGGACAGGCTGTAAAGCAAGAATCTGGCCGGCCAGGTAACTTTGTGGGAGGTGGCCGGCCAGCCACCCCACCTGGTCGGCCATCCCCCCTGCCTGGCCGACACGCCCCCTCAAAAAACCAACTTCAAATTTCTGGCCGACCACCATACAAGAGTGTCCTCCCAAGTGTGTAGGATAAGGCCCCAGGGTTGGAATCTGGCAACACTGAACCAGAAGTCACAACATAGAACTTGAAAGAGAGGCTCAAAACTGAAATGCACCATTTCTGGCCGACCACCATACCAAAGTGTCCTCCCAGATGTGTAGAGCAAGGATCCAAGGTTGGAATTTGGCAACATTGAACCAAGAGCCACAACATAGAGCTTGAAGGAGAGGCCCAAAAATGAACTTCATAATTTCTGGCCGACCAGTATACCAAAGGGTCCTTCCAGATGTCCTGATCACAGATATGTAACTTTGGTTGGAAGAAAATACCCCCAAGGTGTTCAACATTGGCCCGGAAGTGAGCAAAACGGGCTCCGGAGGAGCGAAACTGGTTATCTGGGATAATTGCTGGCCTCCCACCCCCCCAGTGATCTTCCTGATGTTGAAACAGAGGTACCTGCCAAGTTTGAACAAAAACTAATGAGAAATGAACGTTCGGGGCCAAAACCGAGCAAATCGGGATCCCGAAAATGGGCTGCGGGTGCCGGAAGTGGTGTTCGGCAGCGAAGTGGGTATCTGCGACCCCAGTGTCCTCTGGAATGACAAAACAGAGGTACCTGCCAAAAACCGGAGAAGATGGATGCGAAATGAATGCTTGGGACCAAAACCGCTCGGTTTGGGGTCCCGAAAACCGGCTATGAGCACCAAAAGTGGCATACGGCCACGAAGTGGGCATCGGGGGCCCCAGGGTTCCTCGAAATATTAAAACAGAGGTCTCCGCCAAAAACCGGAGAAGGCTGATGCAAAATGAATGCTCGGGACCAAAACCGCTCGGTTTGGGGTCCCGAAAATGGGTCGGCACCTAAATGGTGTTCGTCAGTGGGCATCGGGGCCCCAGGTTCCTAACACAAAAACAGAGGCACATGCCAAAAACCGGAGAACTCGGAGATGGTTGGGCGGTCCCGAGCCGAGGCACGCGGCCTGACGGCTCCGAAAATCGGGAACCGGGCTCCGAAATGGGCAAAATGGCCTACGGCCACGAAACGTAGCTCACGGCCACCGGGAGATAGTCTACGGGACCACTCTTCCTCGGGAGAAAAAAGAGAAAACCGAGCCCGTTCGCAAATCGAGACAAGGTAGAGAAGATGGTTTAAGTCCGGGAGGCGCACGCTGGCCGTGACTCTGGGACTTCTGAACAAGCACAGTATGCAATATCACCGAGCGCTCAACTGGTGACGTCTGAGTCTTAAGGTCGGTCAAAAATGGGGTGTCTACACTAGAGATGTTCCATTCTTTAAATTATTTGTAATTCTAAACGGTTTTTGTATAGATGGATAAGAATATCAATGACTTTGGCGATGAAAGTAAGGATACGCTTGAATTGTACGTAGTACTGCAAGTTGTAATGCAAGAGCTATTTGCCTTATGCATTGTAGCTTTTGTTGTCATTCAAGTTATCTTGAAGAAGTATTTATCTAAGTATCCACGTAATCTTATTAGAGGACCCAATCGATTACAAGAACAAATGGATCATATTAACCATTTAGTGAGAGAAAGTGACATAACATGCATTGAACAACTTCGTAGGGATCGTCATTCTTTTTTGACTTTGTGCAATATGATTTATACAATTGGTGGGTTAGGACGTTCAAAACATGTCACTTTAGAAGAGAATGTGGCCTTCTTCCTTTTCATTTTGGCACAACACTTGAAAATATGAATTGTTAAGTTCAATTTCTATAGATCTGGACAGACTGTCAGTCGATATGTCAATGGTGTCTTAAAGGCTGTGCTACGCCTGCAAGCCAACTTACTTAGCACACCAAATCCTATTACCGAAGCAAACACAGATCCACAGTGGAATTGCTTCCAGGTAAATATATTGTCCACAAATTTGGTAACTTTACATTATTTTTTAGATTTTCTTTTGTTCTCTATTTTACCCAAAACAAAAAAACCATAACTATTAGAATATCTATTCAACTGGTTTGTTTAGAATTTTCTTGGAGCACTTGATGGCACCCATATTAGAGTTCGTATACCCGTGATTCATCAAGCAAGGTATAGGACAAGAAAGGGAGATATTGCTACTAATGTTCTAGGAGTTTGCTCCTAACAAATGAATTTTATATATGTGTTGCCAGGGTAGGAAGGGTCAACGGCCAACTCTAGGGTTTTAAGAGATGCGATCAATCGGCCCAATGGCCTAAGGATTCCAAATGGTAATTTCATGATACTTAATTCTTCTTAAGTTCATGTATAATAATTGTGTTTAATGCATAACATTCCATACACAGGTTACTACTACCTAGTGGATGCAGGCTATACAAATGGGCAAGGATTCTTAGCACCTTACCATAGTCAGCGATACAATGTGCCTATTTGGAGAGAAGGGGCAACTCCAAGTAATTACCAAGAATATTTCAATATGAAACATGCACAAGCCAGGAATGTCATAGAAATGTGTTTTGGATTGTTGAAAATGAGATGGGCAATACTTTGCAGTGCATCATACTACCCCATTAGAACCCAAAATCGTATTATCACAGCATGTTACTTGTTACACAATTTCATTCGACGAGAGATGGCAGTTGACCCTATAGAGGATGACGATGATGACGAAGAAAATTAACCGCCAATGGGAGATGATTTCATTGATACTGTTAAGACATCTAATGAATGGACTGTGTGGCGGGATACACTCGCTATGCAATTATACAACGATTGGTTGGCTGGTGGGGGGGCTGGATGAGAATAGTTTAGTGTTTATTTTCATTACTATTGTGCTCTACTTTGATTTGTTGTTAAACCATTTAAATTTTTAATGTGACATTGCTATGTATTTTTATTAATATCTGACAATATGGATGTTGAATTATTCGATGAGGTATTTTTATTAATATCTGATAATGTGGATGTTGAAAATGTATTTTTATTAATATCTGACAATTTATTTTATGAGTTATTAATGATTTATTGTAATGCATATAAAATGTTGAATGATTACTTTAGGCATGGATAATGAGGTATCCAGTTCTCGTAAGAAAAATAATGATAAGGTTGATTCGTCAAAACAAAGGCGAATTTGGAGCCCACGTGAAGAGGATTCTCTAATTTCAGCATTGTTGTCCATTGTTAATGAAGGAATGAAAGTTGATAATGCTTTTAAGATAGGCTATCTTGCGAGATTGGAAACTAAATTGGCAGATATCTTACCTGGGATAGACTTACGTGGCTGTTCCCATATTGAATCAAAAATTAAAATATGGAAGAAGCACTATAGTTCTGTGTTCGGTGTGCTTGCTACTAGTGGGTTAGGATGGAATGACACCAAAAAAAGAATCGATATGGAAAGTGATAGTGTATGGAAGGCATATGTTCGGGTAAAGTTACAATGATGTAGACACTTTTTTTTTTTTAAATTGCTGCATGTTTATGTAACTGCTTTTGAAATGCACTTTCCTATATTAACTAGGATTAGTTGGTCATTGCAGAGGGACACCGATGCAAAACACTTGAGGAACAAAACTTTCTCATATTTTGATGAATGGATTCAAATATTTGACAATGACCGAGCTACAAGGGAGTTTACTGAAGGGCCTATTGATGCAGTTGAGGCTATGAATGTTGAGGAAGATGTGTTGTTGCATGGCCTTGCAGATAATGACACTTTTCTTGAACAAATGAGAGTACATAGTCACACTGGTGAAGGAATGGATTGTTCAAACTCAGCAACTCAGTGGGCTTGTGAGAGCTCTGCCAAAAAGAAAGACAATAAAAGATCTAGATCTGATGATGATGTAGTTGAAGAGCTGTCTACGTTTGCTGACAAGTTGGTTAATGTCATGGGTAAAACCAATGAGAAGCTGGAATTCATTGGAAAAATGATGGGGTATTCACATGACGTAGCATCAAAACGAGCATCATTAAATGATGAACTTACAAAGTTCCCAATTACCGTAGATGAAAGGTTAGATGCTTGTGAAATCATATCCCATGATGTCCAAAAGCTTGACATGTTCTTTAGCTTGACACATGATGATAAGTTGAGGTGGGTAATGAGGTTGTTAAGTAGGAATGCTCCATAACAAACTTGTGGCATGTGATGGGAATATTTGGTTTTTGGGTAATGCTCCATAGACTTAATTGTTGCCTTTTCTATTCGCCAAGCACCGTATTTTGTGGGTTAAATTGTTATATCATGATTTCGTGCCTCTGACTCATCTAGTCATGGGATACTGTTGTTTTTATTGTTGAAGGCTGCTAGTTGTAGGAACAAATATTTGCACCTGTTGACATCCTTATAAACATATACCACTTTCATGTTGGTTGTTGTACACAGTTATTTGGATGATTGTTAATTGGTGTGTTGTGTGGATTTGCTGGTGTCAATATGAAGTGCTGGTGTGTTGTGTATTGTTGCTGGTGTGTTGCTAGTCTGATGGAACAAATAATTTTTTTGTGTTGGATACACATTAGAAAGGGTATGCTGCTGGTGTGATATTGTTGGAACAAATATTTTTTTTGTCTTGGATACAAATTAGAAGGGATATGTTGCTGGTGTGATGCTCTAGAACAAACCATTTTTTTGTGTTGGATAAAAATTAGAAGGGGTATGTTGCTGGTGTGATGTTGTTGGAACAAATAATTTTTTTGTGTTGGATAAAAATTAGAAGGAACATGGTCTTATTTATATTGAAAAAATGTGACCATTAAAAAATAAAAATATTGGAAAAATGTACGTTTCAAACATTGAAAAAATTAAATAATTAATTGTGGTCCACTAATCAATTATAAATAAAGATTAAATTTAAAGACATTTAATATTGTTATTATTGAGTAAACAATTGAAGAAGGGTAAAATAGTTTTTGTTCATATTTCCTTATCCAGTCCGTCCAACCAAATATTGGATTCACTAAAACTAGTCTTTTCCAGACATCTAATCACATGAAAAAACAAACACATGATACACATTTAATCCAACCAAATAGTCCGGGGTATTCACAGTCTCAGGATTCAAGTCCGATGGAATATAATCCCCCTTTATCTAGTCTGTCTAATCAAACACACCCTTAGAGTTTGATTTTGCTCAAACTATTAAAACATATTTTTTGATTAGTGAAGAATGGTGGGGTCTATGTGATCAATATATTTTTTTGGTGCAAATATGACTCATATTCTCTATCAATTATAAAGTGTGTTTTACTTACAAATATTAAAAGTGTGTGAATAAATATGTGAAATTCATACTCAAATTGTAATGACCTCCCTCAAAATAATAATAAAAAAAATTCACCTTTTTGCTAAAGCCACTCTGAAACAGTGATTATGTCCGTAAAACAGTGATTAACAACATAAATTTATTTACACGCTAGTATACAAAAACATAATTGGCCTAGATACTTGTATAACTAATTTTCTTTAAATATATTTAAGAAATATGGAATGAAGAGAAATTATCATCCCAGCGCCACTACTCTCACCGCTGCTTGTCATGAAAAAAATAGTTTAGTTGTTTGTAATAATTAACTAGTTGAAGTTAAAAACTATGACAATGAAGTTTATGAATGCAATGGAAAAGTTAACGAATCTCTCCACAGTGGTCTTAGACATGAAATCAAATATTGATTAGAACCACTTACATATGGTTATTTATCAATCATAACAATAAGATTATATACAGCGCCTCATATTTAACAAAATTCAAGATGTAAAAATGAAGGGGGGAAAAAAATCAAAGACAAAAAAAGTAATAAAATATTCATTCTCAAACACACCTTGAATAGGTTAGAACTTAGGCCCCGTTTGTTTTGGGGTGTAAAAGGAGGGATGGGATTAAGACTGATGGGGTCCATTTAATATTTTGTTTGTTTGTAGATTTGGAGAACGGATTGATAAGCCGAAGGGCTTAAGATGGGCCTTACATAATAGGATTCATAATCTACCCCAACACTTGGTATTGAAAATTTAGTCCGTTAGCATTACGGAAATGATTACTTATTTACCCATCGTTGCCCTAGCTCATCCTTGGAAGAAGCATCAGCATCAGCAGCAACAGCAGAAATGAAAGGCAAAGAGAAGCTCTCCTCTTCTTTAGATTTTCGATCTAGAAGATTCCAGTCTGCCCTACTCATTCTTGGAAGCAATAGCAGCAAGAAGGAGAGGTAAAAAGAAGCTCTCTCTTCTTCACAGTGTGCCCTAGCTCTCTCTCTCATCTTCAGATTTTTGATCTTCAGAATCAGTTGAGCATCTGGTGCATTGATAATTTTTTTTTGTCAAGCAAGTTATTATTCTTTATTACAAGATTTTATTGATAACATATCCCACACCAACTCTTCTCTGTTCAAATTTGTGCTTCATCATTATTTTCTTCTTCTTATTATTATTATTCTTTTTCTATGGGTAAGATACGTTGTGAAAAAAAAAATTAAATGAAAGAGATGAAGTAGAAATGACGCTCTGTTTGGCCATTTATGTTATTATGGAATGGAAGAGAGATGTCTACCAAAGTTTGATCTGTCAACTGCTTGTATCTGGATTCTATTTTTCAAGGTAACCAATCAAGATCGAAATTAGTTTCAATTTGTTTGTAATAATTTCTCATTGAAAGATAAGCATATAAAACAAACAACAAAACAATTGTTTCCAAATCAACTATCTTTTTATTGAATGCATAAAAGAGGAATTTAACAGAATGTCAATAATCAGTACGATTTCTCAGTAAAAATAAAAAAAAAAAAAAAGTTAGATTACTCAAAAAATGGTAAATGGCATTGATTTTTATATTCAATATGATTGGAATATCACTCAATAAAGGGGCAGATAAATTCCCCTTATATGAAGATGAGAAGAAAGCAACAGCTTTCTATGCTGCAAGTGCATCAAAGAACAAGTTTTGGTGTTGCAGAATTCAAATAAATCAAAAAATTTAATAAAAAAAAAAAGAGAGTTGAAGTTAACAATTAACAAAGTTAGTTATGAGAGGTAATTATTCCCTTTTCCATTCCTTTTATTGATGTTAGGTTTTTATTCTTGGCAATCCCGTTTGACAAAACTCCTTTAAGTTGTACTTGTTTTCGCACTTCTATTTCAGTGAGGCTATGAGTTTATTAGATGTGAATCCAACCCGAATCGTGCTTTGCAGAGAAGTTTGTGGTGTTTAATTCTTTCAAGATTGCCACTTTGCTGATTATGACTGGAATCGAGTTGCCTGGTCATCTCGCGGGGGTCCAGGGGCGCGCCTTGCGTCCGGCAACGCCACGACGGGTCGAGGCGCAAATACATCGCAAAATGCAAAAATGCATTCAAAGTTGCCTGTCCACTCGAGCGGACATTCCCCCGCTCGAGCGGAGAATGCTGGGTTTCAGAAGTTTGTTCGCCTGCAAAAATACTGGATGTTGTTTTTTCCCGCTGGAGTGGAACTTTCTGTGCTCGAGCGTAGGTCTGCTCGAGCGGCCAATCTGACGCTCGAGCGGAGATCGCGGGACAGTTTTCTATAAATACGTGTTTCAGTCCAAATCTAGGATTACTTCTCTAGATTTGCTTATTGGGTTCTGGGGTTTATATCTGGGGAGATTTTGCTAGTTTTCTTTGATGTTTTGATTGGGTATTCAACTCATGGTTTAAAGAGTATACATCAAAGGATTATTTGTTTGTTCTACACAAAAGAGAGAGTTGTTCTTCGGTGGATTCTGACGAATTCAAGCCTGAAGCTTTGGTGGATTCTGGAGTGGCTCATCGTCAAGACAATTTCGAGGTGAAGACGGGGTTGGAAGAGGCACATAGGGGTTGGTTTAATTCGGGCATAGATTTGCTAGGTAATTAAGAGTATACCTGTGTAATTCCTTTTTGTCTTTTTAGTGGTTTTGTTTTGTGGCTTTTGCCTGTGGTTTTTTTTTTTTTATCACAATTAGAGGTGTCCAATTGTGGTTTTTCCACATAAAATCGTTGTGTCGATTTGTCTTGATTGTTTGATTGGGATTGTTATATACTGCTTAAAATTGATACATAATCACAAATCAACATCTAGGGGATTTCTAGATTTTTCAATTGGTATCAGAGCAGGTCGCTCTTGTGTTTTTGAAAACTTTCGAGCGAGATCTTGTTCGATTTGTGATAATGGATTCAATACGTGAGGGAAATTCTATGGTTCGACCACCCCTACTTGACGGATCCAATTATTCTTTTTGGAAAGCTCGGATGAGATCGTTTTTGAAATCTATTGATGAAAAAGTTTGGCAATCTATCATGTATGGGTGGACCGAACCAACGATGACCGTTGATGGAGTAACTTTCCCCAAACCAATTGATAAGTGGGGCACAATTGATTACCAAAATAGTAGCTAGAATAGTAAAGCTATCAATTCTCTCTTTTGCGCTGTCACACCTGAAGAGTTTAGTCGTATTTGTAATTGTGAAGTCGCAAAAGAGGCTTGGGATATCTTACAAACTATTCATGAGGGCACTCCTTCTATGAAATGCTCAAAGCTTCAAAGGCTCACATCTAGTTTCGAAAACCTTTCAATGAAAGATAGTGAGACCTTTGATGAATTTTATGCGAAGTTGAGTGACATTGTAAATTCCAGCTTCAATTTAGGTGAAAAAATACCATAATCCAAAGTTATGGGAAAAATTTTGAGGTCCTTGCCCGATCGGTTCCAACCAAAAGTTACGGCTATTGAGGAGGCTCAAGATGTTGACAACCTCAAGTTGGATCACTTGGTTGGAAATCTCCAAACTTATGAGGCACATAGGAATTTCAAAAAGAAAGAAAAAGGTGCTATTGCTTTTAGTAGTGCTCATAGAGTTGGAGAGGATTCTGATGAGGATTGTGAGATAGATTCCAAGATTACGGCTGCCTTTGTTAAACAATTTTAAAAAATCTTTTTTGAAAAGAAATCCTAATCTTTTGGAATCTACTCATACTCATAAATCTAAAGGCAAAGATAAACTCAAAATTAATTCTATAGCCAAGAAGGAGAAAGGAAAGATACAAGGGAACTCTGAAAGAGTCCAATGCTATGAATGCCAAGGATTTGGCCACTTTGCTTCAGAATGCCTAACTCGCTTGAAGAAGAAGAAAACCCTCTCTATCACTTGGGATGATGAATCAGAATCTAATGAAGATGAAAGTGACAACGAAGATCAAGGCGAAGAGGGACATAAACAATTCCTTGCTTTCATGGCGGCTTCTAAAACTAAAGGACGAACAAAGTATCCGAAGAGTTCAGTTGAGAATGTCACTGATGATGAATCCTCGGAGAGTGATGATGAAGAGCTTGAGCAAGCTTATGAAAAGTTGTATAAGGAGTCTCTTAACTTATCCAAATTGAATGACAAACTCACAACGAAACTCAAAGCATGTGAAAGTGAGAATGTCAAACTTAAGGAGGAGATTTCTGAGGTAAGGATTGATTCCATCAAGATAGCTAATGATCGACAAGCTCTTTGTGCAAAACTCTTGACTTGTGTGACAGAGAGGAATGAGCTACAGCAAATCTATGCAACATATGAAGAAAAGATTGAATCTCTTGAGATGTCTCAAGTTGCCTTGGAAGAACTAATGATCAAGAAAAAGGAAGAACTCAAGTGTGCTATGGCTACCATTGGTCTTTGGAACAGAGGATCAAAGACTTTGGACAATATCATTGGGTCTCAACAAATTTGTTCTGACAAGAGTGGCATTGTGTAGACACCCCATTTTTGACCGTCCTCAAGACTTGGATGTCATCGTTTGAACACTCGATGATCATCCATGTTCGTGTTCGTTTTGAGTTCCCAGAGGTCTCGGTCGCGCGCCTTGCCTCAGGATCTCTTAACTTGCCTGTTCTGTGCTTGGTTTTGCACCAAGGGCTTTTGTTTTGTGCTGCTGAGGGTGGGAAGAGGCTTGTTAGCCATCCCTGAAACCCACCGGCCGTGGCATGAAGCCACTGGCCTTGCTTTTTTTGCTATCGACCAAATGTTTGGTCGGTCGGCACTCTCTTGGGTGTATCGGCCTTTTTGGGTGGTTGGCCGACCATTTATTTGGCCGATGGACTCCTTTTCTGGCCGATACCTTCTTTTTGCCTTTTTCAGGCATGGTGCATGCCAGCTGTGCTAGCTGGAATGCACGGACTTGTCCTCCATACACGTGTATAGAGGAATTTGCACCCTTTGCACCCTTTTGGTCTAACTTCTTGAGGAAGCTTGGAGCTTTGTCTTAAGAAGCTTGGACCCTTGTCTCAGCTGCCTCAGGAAGCCTTGGCCCCTTTGCCTTAGCTTCTTTAAGAAGCCTTGACCTCTTTTGATTAGCTTCTCTTGGAAGCTTAGACCTTTGCCTTGTCTATATAAGGAGACCTCTCTTCTCCTTTGGAGGGCTTGGTTGGTTCAGCAAAAATCAGAGTGATATATGATATATACACCTCTCTCTCCCTATATCTCCCTCTCTCTCTTCACTTGTGTGGGTTAGAGGGTCTAAAAGGTTGTTTTGTTCTTAGTTTTGCACTAAGACACATAGTATTACACCATACTTCGGTTGTGGAGGTTTTGAGAGGTTGTTCTTGGAGTTTTGGAGCTGGTTTTGATCATAAGGAGGGTGTTGGACTTGCTGTTCTTGAAGTGTTCTTCAAGGGTAATACTATTGCTTTATATTCCCCAATCTTGCACTAGCTTTTAACCTACTTTGCATGCTGTTTTGAGCTTTGTGTATAACTGATAAAAACTCTGATTTTTCATGCTTAAGATGTTTCATTATGGCTTTTGAACATGTCTTGCATGCTTTTCTTGCATGGTTTAGTCTCTTTAGCATGCCATTTCAGTACTAAAAATCTGCCACCTCCCTCATTTCTCCACTTTTGATTTGTTTTGAGGATTGGTTAATCTTAAGTTGTGCTTAAGTTTTGGGATTGAGGATTATCCTTAAATGGCTTTAACCCTCTTTGGGGGTTCCTCCTAGTCAAAGGCATGGTCTCTCCCATGTCTTAAGTCATCTTTTGATTGACCTTCCTCTCATTAGAGGACTTTCACAATTGGACAAATTGGTTAATGAATGGCTTGGTAACTTAAAATGAGTAATTAAAATGAACCAAGTAAAACATGCCAAGATAAGCATGTTGTTTGCATTGCATGGTGTTCAACCGGACATTATGTTGAACACAAGGTGGATTGGTCCGTTTTATACCCAAAGTGATGAAAATGAGCCAATCCCTTTTGTCTCCATTGCCTTTGATCACCCTTGATAAGGTAGTGGTCTTAGTGTCTTGTTTGTTGTGCATTTATTGAATATGTACAAGTTGGATCTTTGGCCATCATGCATTGAGATGCTTGATTGATGGTTTTGGATCCAATGGTGCCTCTCCTTTGATTTTTTGAGATGATAAGGAGGTGCATAGTACAAACATGTCCTGGAAGAACCTCATTTTTTCTCTGTTTTATGTTCTGTTGCAGTTTGGTATCACAGCACACCAGTGGCCGGCAGTTCTTTATTGTTGGCCAGTACCCTTTCATTGTGGGCCGGCAGAGGTACACTCTCGGCCGGTAGATGGCCGGTAGCCACCATTCATGGTCGGCAAGCCACTGGTGCACTCCCCAGCACTGTTTTGGTGAGGTTCAGCAAAAATTTCTTGAAGACACCCTGCAAATAGAGCCTCTAAAAGAGCAAATCGGAGAGTTTTTCGGGACGAAAACCGAGGCATGCATGTTCAACTTCTTCAGACAGAGCTGAGGCAGTATAAGTTTAGAGCTTTACTTGTTAGTTAGCATTTGAATTTGTAATTTGATCAATTAGTGTGCCAATTAGTTAAGTCTTGTAATAATTAAGTAGCTTAGCTTTGCTATTTCTTTATTTTGGTTGTGTAATAATTAGTCTAATTACTTTAATTAGGTGCCTCAGGTATTTAAGACCACGCCTTTCCCTTTATTTAATAGCGATGTTATCATTTTGCACGCATTTCTGCTTCATTCAGCCATTTGAACACGCCTCGATGCCATAGTTTCTCACTATGGCGATCCATGTTGCCAGCTCAAAGATGTCATCCTGTCAAGCCTAAATCCAGATCTTTGTCGACTTTCACAGAGGTTCCGAGCCTAATCCCACAAAAGGGGCGCGAGAAAGTCGTCTACAATTGTTGTCCCTCGACTTTCTTCGGCACCCCTTTCGAGAAGGCTAATTGGTCTTACTACGCCTGCACTGCCACTGCTCAATCTAATCTCACAAAGTGCAATGTAAGACTGATAAACACCAAAGAGTCTAGATCTGGCAAATCGTTTTGGAAAATCAATTTTGAATCAAAAAGCGCCAAACATGGACTGCTTTGCTAGATTATAGAGTCGCCACCTAAATATTTTATTTTGGGGAAATTTAGGAAACCCTGACTCGTGCCAAAGGCCACGTGTCTGTCATTACCAAAGTTGCATCGGCTCAGGAACTTGGGTACGAGAGGGGAAGGTCCTGAAATGAGCATCCCCGCTCGCCTGATCAAAGGATCGGCCTCTACTAAGCATGATATGTTGTTTTATAAACATATGTGTTCTTATTCAGTTATTAGCTAACTTTACTATGTAATGCGCACAGCATACAAGTATAAACTCAATCACGAGAATTAGAACAAAACAACTCATGTTTGTTTTTGAAAATGGTTTGAAAATTCTACTCACGAGTAGGCTAAAGCGCGGATTTGCCACCCTCAAGTGGGCTTAAAACATGATTTTGCCACTTCGCAAAATGGGCTTAAAACTCACAATCATCGAGTTGTTTTAATTCAGGCAATCAAACCTTCACCCACAGGCATTCAAGCAGTTAAACACTTAAGCAAATAGTCTCATGGCAAGCATGCTATCATGGCAACACTCACACTCATGCAAGTATGCTAAAACGTAAAACTTACAGTGTACTCCGAGCCAAAACAAAAGCTAGTTAGAAATATGCATGATCCTAACTATGCTAGATGCCTAATGCAACACGTGCAATAATGCAACTACATAGGCTCGGCTATCTAAGATGGCATATGAATGCTACAATTCGATACACGTATTCAAATAAGTATTGAAATACAATGTAGTTTGAATGATGTGCCGAGCCCGGTGCATGTAAAACAAATGAATGATGCAAACATGCAATCATAAGGTATACTAATTGAAAATGATCCCTAAACTAACCATTGAAAGCAGTTAAGTGAAAGGGAGAAAGAAGTGGGGTTGGAAGACATGCACACACACACGCACCCCTATTACAACATTGTGCCCTCTCGTACGAGGGTCCGAATGAATAAGCTAAGCTAATCTAAGCTAAGCTAATCTTACTAATCTAATTAGACTAATTAGAATAATTATTACAACAATTAACTAATTAATTAATTAAATCACAAATTCAAGCTAATTAGTAAATAAAGCTTTAAACTAAGTTGTCCCGGCTCTGTTTGAAGATTTTGAACATGCATGCGCGCATTCGGTTTGCTCTTTAGAGGCTCTATTTGTAGGATGTCTTCGAGAACTTGCTGCTGAAAATTTGCCAAACCAATGATGGGGAGTGCACCAATGGCCTGCCGGCCATGAGAAGTTGCTGCCGGCCATCTGCCGACCAAGAGTGGGCCTCTGCTAGCCAACAATGCAAGGGTGCCGGCCATCAGTGTGGCACTGCCGGCCACAACTGATGGCCAGCCGGTCACTATTGCTTTAATAGATATTTTTGCAGATATTTTGACAACTGTTTGCACAGGTGAGCCCATCTTCTTGCACGTGGAGGGCTGGATTTGTTTGAAGGCTTCTTGTATCTCCTATATATTGAAGCCATCTATATGCATGCAAAGGGTTATGTAGACGTCCCCGAACCCCCCGAGAGGGTGAACCCCCGTTCCGTTCGTTTTGCGGGTCTACTACAGTTCGGACTTGGTTTGTCACGGTTCTTAATCTGAACCAAAGAGTCCAAATCCAGCAAATCGTTTTGAGAAAAACAAATTTTGAAAGAAGTGCCAAACATGGACTGTTTTGCCAGATACAGAGTCACCACCTAAATATTTTTTTGGGAAATTTAGGAAACCCTGACTCGGTGCCAAAGGCCACGTGTCCGTCATCACCAAAGTTGCCTCGACTCGGGAGCTTGGGTACGATGGGGGAAGGTCAACTATGAGCACCCTCTCTCACCCGATCCGAAGATTGGCCTCTAGTAACCATGATATCCTCTTTTGAAAACGTTATGTGTTCTTATTCCGACTAATTAGCTAGAATTACTATGTGATGCGCACAACACAAAAGTATAGACTAGATCGCCTAATTTGGGAATAAGCATTGCATATCCGTTTGTTTTGAAAGTATTTTGGAATTTGCTACTCGCAAGTAGGCTAAAACACGGATTTCAATGAGCTATTCCAACTCAAACAATCCAACCTTCACCCACAGGCATTCAGGCAGTTTATAACATATAAACATCTAGCCACATGGTAAGTATGCTGTCATGTCAACATCCACACGCATGCGGTATGCTAAAGCATAAAAATACTTACATCGTACTCCATGCCAAAACAATAAACTAGTTAGCAACCAATGCATGACCCTAGTCCATGTTCAGTGGCTAATGTATCGCATACAAAATGTCACAGGCTCGGCTAATCTTGGAATGGCATGTGAAATGCACAAACATCATGTATTCAAGTTAGATTTGAAATACTTATGCAGTTAGCATGATGCGCCGAGCCCGGTGTATGCAAAACTGATGAATGATGCACGCATGCATAACATGAGGTATGCTAAAATAAACGTGTCCTAATACTAACCATCAAAGCAGGTAAGTAAAAAGGGAGAAAGAAATGGGGGTTGGAAGACATTCACACACTCACCCACACTTATTACAAATTTGCCATCGCTCGGAGGGACCGAAAGAATAATACAGACTGAATAAATAATCAATTATCCTAGCTAATTAATTATTACAGACCAACTAAATTAATTAAGCAAATTAATTAATCTAATTTAAGCAATAAACAGTCCCGGGATGAAGGCCCAATGCAAGATACGCTTTTGCTTAGGAAATCCACCGACATGCCCAAGATGCCTCTGTTTTCCCTACTTTACTCCTCTGAGGAGTGCCAAAGTCTCAGGGTTTGCTCTATGGATGCCAGGGAACACCACCGGCCATGTAGAATGGTCACCGGCCACAACTCTGATCCACCGGCCAAAAATGATGGCTGGCCAGCACTAAATGTGGCCGACCGGACAAAAGTTCCTGCAGAACCTTGTTTGACAGCAGCAGAGGGCAATACTTGGCATGGCAATGCATTTCAAGCAATGTATGCACCAATCACATCCCATATCATGTTTATGACTCAAAGGGACGTGAACCTTGGTTCTCGGACCACCAATCGCACATTTCCATGCATGATGGCCCAAGAAGCCAAGTGTGCACATTTAATATGGAATGCAATGCACATAGTCGAACCAAGGGGAACTTAACCTCTATCATAAGCAATTCAAGAGGCCAAATATGCATGCTAATGCAATGCAACCTAAGCATGTTAACTAGGTATGAAACATGGCAATGCAAAGAGGCATACAAAACATGCAAGGCATGAGACAATGCAACCAATAAGCATGCAAGGTACAATGTGGGTGTTTAAGCATGTGAGCAAACATGTGACTTCATTCAATCATGTAAGTTCAAACATGCAACACACTCATCAATATGCTACAACATACAAGGAGCATATGCAACAAGCAAAGAGATGGACTTAAACATGATTTAGGCAGCCCTAACTAGGCCTAAAACAGTGGCCAAAGAACTCAAGAAATGGGACCAAACACACATACACAAATGCACATGTTAATAGGCCAATACTTAAGCACATAAAGGCAACTTTTAAGCACACTTAAAAGAGGCAAACATGGACAAATGGCATGCATTAAACTCTGAAAATCATGCAAGAACATGGTGCCAAACCAAGCAGCCAAGATAGGCTAAACATGCAACAATGGCCCGAAACTTAAGGCTAACAAGCAAAAATGTAAAGGAGCTATACGATACATGGCAAGTATGACTCAAGCAATTTAAAATAGAGCTAAAGCATACAAAAACATGCATTAAAGCTTCACGAAGCTAGGCCTAAAACATGCTAGAACAAGGGCTTACAACCTAAGGCATGTTAAGGCCTAAACATGGCATTACAAGGCATGTATGCTAAGCAAGCATGGTGTACCAAAACCAACTCAACTCAATGCTATTTCATGGCATAATAAGCATAAAAAAACAGCCAAGGCATGGTCAACATGAACCTAGGTTAGATGCTCCCTTAAGAGGCAAAAATAGCCCTTTTCAAGGACAACAAGGAGAGGGGGTGGCCCTCCCCTTTTTTAGGACCTCAAGGCGCCATCCTCACCTCTGAAATCCCTCAAGATTTCAGTGGTGAGGAAGCCCAAACACTATGGTCCCGGAGCTCACACAAAATGGCACAAAACAAGGGCCGAACAAGGCTTAAGAGGGGTCAAACAACCCCAAAGCTTAAAACACTCTTAACAAACTATTTAGAGGCCTTAAAAATAGAACTTTTATGTATTATATGCAAGGCCAAAAAATGGTTGCAAGATAGGTAAAAGTAGTGTGCAAAAATGGGGAATAAAAGGGAAAAGTGATTACCCTTGTAGACCTTCTTCACAAATGAAGCTCCAGCAGCTTCTTGAGCTCCAAACCAGCTCCAAAACTCTAAAAAAAACCTCAAGGGCCTCAGCCCCAAGAAAAGGTGTGGTGGTGGGTGTTTGTCTGCAAATCTAAGCCTAAACACAGACAAGAGAGAGAGGGAGATAGGGAGATAGGAGATGAGCAAACCCTAACCCTAGAACTCAAACCCTAAAAATGGCTGTCTAAAAAAATGCCTCTCTTTTTGTTCAACCCCTAACCAAGAGAAGAAGCCTCCTCTTTATAGAGCTCTTTGTCTTGTAAAGCTTACAAGACAAGCTTCTAAAGAGAGATCCCTCCATACACGTGTATGGAGGGGAGTCAAATGCATGCCAGCTGTGAGAAAATATCTGCAAAAGCAGATGCACAGTAGTCGGTCGGCCAAAAATGCAATTGACCAAAAAAAGATAGCCGGCCGGCCAAACATTTGGCCGGTGGCCACAAAACACAGCCGGTGGCCTCAAGCCATGGCCGGTGATGAGTGGGGATGGTCTACAAGCCCTACCCTGCCTCTCAAAGGAAAAACACAAGTGCTTGGTGCAAAACCAGACACAAAACAGTCGAGTCGAGAGGCCCTGAGACGATACGCGTAGGCGAGACCTCCGGGAACTCAAGACGAACACAAACATGGATAATCACCAAGTGTTCTGACGGTGACGTCCAAGTCTTGAGGACGGTCAAAAAGGGGGTGTCTACAGTTGCCCCTCTTTGATAGAACTCGAAAGTCATAACAATGACGGGAGTGAATATCAAAGCCCAGAGACGACCCATTTTTGACAAGGCCGAAGACTTAGACAAAGCATGCAAGATAAACAAGATATGCGCTCGAAGGCAGTGGCAAAATGCAAGACAATGCAAGAAGCCGAGCATAACTTACGATCGTGCAAAGAAAGCTGTAACGAAGCACACATGCAACAGTTTTAAGCTAGCATACACCAAACTACACTACAATGCAGAAAGGATGTAAGAGAATTATGCAATTCTCGATACGTCTCACACGGAGGATCCAATACCTGTCCGGTTCGTCTGGTTCTACCAGTCGCAAATGAACTGTACATACAATATCGTGCCTACAAAGAAAACAACTTAACAGGTACGATTTTATTAGCAACATGCATGACAATGCAAAAATGAATGCAAAATGATATGCAATATATACAAAACAATGTATAAACAATGCAAACTATATGCAAAGCAATTGAGTCATGATCCAATCATGAGCGGTTCAAAACCACCCAAATGTCAAATAGATTGATGGAGGTAACAAGTCCGTCTACCATAGAACGATCAACTGAACTATGAGTAATGTAGACGGATGCAAGAAAGAGTATTGGGGGGGGGGATGACATGAGTGGGGGAACGACCCGCTCGAGAAAAGACAATGATCCTAATGCTGGATGCAAAATTACACTACAATGTAACATATGCGATGGATATGCTGGGAAAATGGCAATGGATATGGCACGCGGGCTAAACCAAATCTTGCCTAGGCAAGGCATGTACGCATACAAGCCACGTCTAACATAGAACGGTCTACTAAACTATGCTTTGACATGAGAAGTATGGGCACATACCAGACCAAGCTCAGCATGGAAAGGCGCAAGCCATAGGCGGAGGAGGTGATGCAGTGAATGCATGTAATCTACAATGCAATATCTACAAATCTGCAATGGGATGGAAATGGATACAATGGATATGGCCTGCGGGCCAAACCAAATCTCGCCTAGGAAAGGCATGTACGCATACAAGCCGCGGCTAACATAGAACGGTCCACTGAACTATGCTTCGACGTGAAAAGTAGGGGCACATACCAGACCAAGCTCAGCATGGAAAGATGCAAGCCATAGGCGGAGGTGTTGTAATGAATACATGCAATCTACAATGCAACATGCAAATATGCAATGGAATGGATATGCAATATTTACAGTGGAAATGCATGACAATGCATGTTTATTTTCTACGATGCATGACAATGCAATATTTACCATGTATGCATGACAATGCATGTTTATTTTCTACGATGCATGACAATGCAATATTTACCATGTATGCATGACAATGCTCTAATTACAATGAATGCATTACATATGTATGCTTTTTGTTTTTGTTTTTGTTGTTTTTGAAAATGAAAATGATGCATGAAATGCATGTTGCACAGAATGCGCGACAACGTAAGTCGCTTTGAAATGCAAGACAATGCATGGATTTTCTAATGCGCGGCAACGCGCGGCTTGAGATGCATGAAAATGCATGAATTTTAAATGCGCGGCAATGCGCGGCTTTAGAAATGCATAACAATGCACAATGAATGACATGTGTGTTATAATGTATGTGGGCATGCAAACACCAACCGAGCGTGTTTAGGGTTGCGCCAGACCGGGCGTGTTTACGGTCCCGCCGAACCGTGCATGTTTAAGGTCTCGCCAGACCGTGGGGCTCAAAACAGTGCGAGTGAGATGCGCAGAACAGCACGAACAATGAATGTATGCCAGATGCGATGAGATGCGCAAAATAGTGAGATTGAATGCGGTGCACAAGACAGTGCGAGGCGCTGAACAGCGTAATTGAATTGAAATGCACATGGGGAAACTTTTGAATCTTGTAAAAGACAAAGTATACCAAAAAGGATACGCCTTGCACATATTCAAATGCCACGCACAGAGGACATGTTCCGGGATCAAAACAAAGGCAGGTTGAGCTTCGAAAATGCATTGTTCTTGCACTATCTTGAGCAATGAAGGCCCCAAACTACACATATGACCAAAACAAGGTTGTAGGAGGCTCACCGACCGGAAGAGGAAGCCACTGGCTGTCCATCGGCCACCAATACATTCCACCAGCCAAATATTTGGCCGACCGGCCAAAAATGTAACCGACCGGCCAAAAGTTGCTGAGTTGGGACAGTTTGGTCCTTTCACCCCGGGTCTTTTAAAATAGGGTTTTAAACCATATTTCTTTCATTTCTCTTAGGCCGAAAATAGTTCCTCCTTCTCTCTAGAGCATTGTTCTCTCCTCATTGCTTCGCTTTCATGCTTTCACGCCTGCTTGTCTGCTCGATTCACAGATATCTTCACGTTTCAAACATTTTCATCCGAATATTTCTTCATTTCGGTGCTTCCTTTTCCATTTCCACCTTTTGGGGTTTGTTCCCCTCGAGTTTCTCCCGATTTTCGTGCCTTTTCACTTCCTGGCTTTTTCGGTCATTTTTCGCCCTCCTGGGGGTTAACATTTTATTGACTTTTCGAATTCTAGCCCTATTTTCATTTTCCCGGCCATTCTCTCATCGCTTCTGACATGGCGGACGACCTTCCACAGGGCGAGACTCCCCCGGATCACGAGATGGACCCTGGGGCTGAGCTCTTACCTTTGAGCATCCGCCCGTTCGACCCGGTGACCTACCGACCGACGATTCATGTCTTGCCTCCTGATGGACTTCGTCAGTTCAGGAGCTTCGACCGGAGCGTGCCATAGGACCTGCTTCTGCGCGAGCCGGCATCTCATGTATCCTTCGGCGCTTCCGAGGTAACATTCTTTTCTCTGTTTTATTTTCCGCAATGTAGAATATAAAACTGCCATAGCTGATTATGTTCTTTAACTGCTTTAGCTCGAATACACTGACGCACTACATACTGTAGTTGACTGTAATCATACTTGCAACTGATATCTTTTTTGAAACTGAACACGCGCACACACACTGCACTTGCCCTGGACCACTCAAACACACTTACACATCAGTCATTGTAGTTTACTACGAGCACACCAGTACCCGATATCTATTTGAACTTGAAAACATGCACACACGCTATGTCTATACTGAACCACCCAAACACGCGGACACATTGCACGTTGTAGTTCACCGTGAGCATACCGACACCCGGTATCTATTTGAATCTGAGAACATGCATACATGCTATATTTGCACTGAACCACCCCAAACATGCTGACGCATCACACGTTGTAGTTCACTATAAGCACACCGGCACTCAGTATATGTTTGAATCTGAAAACATGCACACATGCTATATTTTCCTCAAATCTGCATGCCTTACAAAACTGGTATATTTAGCATTGCTTCGCCACGGTTTGCTTTTGAATAGGGAGATTCCCATACCATTCACGGGTATGGGAACGTTGCCGCTCGAGATTGGTATATGGAGCTGCCGGACGCCGTTCGTCACATTGTGGACCAGGCGGGCTTTGCTTTCAGAGGGACTTCGCTTTATCGCATGCACTTCCTTGCTGCTCTAGTGGAGAGATGGTGGGACACCACCGACTCGTTCCACCTTTCTGCTGCCGGAGAGATGACGATGACTCCCGTCGACTTCTCGATTCTCACAGGCATCGAGGTAGGGGGTGATCCGATCCCCTTCGATACCCATATGGACGAGTGGATTGCTGTCCAGATCTATCTACTCGGCGAGGTGCCGCCTCTCGCCCGTCCAGGCTTCGTCCGATATTCCTAGTTTGAGGTGTAGTTCAGGGTCTAGCCCGCATTGGTGGAGGAGGCTCCGATGACTCAGGAGGCTGTGGAGTAGTATGCACGCGGTTTCGATGTTCTGTTAGACGACTATTTTCACGCCAATACCGTGCCCTTGTGCTTGCTCAACGCTCTAGTGGACGTCACCCGGATCTTTGACTACGACTGGGGTGGCGCCGCTCTGGCCACACTCTATGGATATATGAGCTCAGCTTCCCGTGGTAGGGGATAGTTGCTCGGGGGCTACTGGCGTGCTTGGGAGGTACGTTTCCTTTTTCTGCTTTACATTTCTATTTTTCTACTTTCAGACAGACAGCACTCAGACATCGCACACACCGTAGTCTCGCTTTTACACTAGTCAGATATTGTACACGCGCACACATACTCGCTTACATTGATCGACATCGCCACATCAGACACTCGCACAATACACCGCTGCACAATACATCGCATAATACATGGTTCATTATTTCGCTTATTCTTGTATTCTGCTTTGTCTGATAAGCATACAGGCATTCCCTTTGCAGTTGTGGGTCTACGCCTACTTCCCTAGGATGGCCCCGGTTCCTAATGTAGAGACCCCTCTCATCGTCCCGTTTTTGCGACACTTCGACGTGAGGTATGTACAGAGACCACGAGAGACGTTCATCTTCTTCCGTCGCTACTTTGACACTATCACCGCCGCAGAGGTATGTTTTACTTGCAGTTCATTTAAGCTTCGCTTTTTCATTGTATTGTTCGTTTTCAATAACAGTAGATAACGAATTGCATTTCATTTTCAGATCACCTGGAGGCCTTGGGCCCCATTGCCGGCCAAGATTTGGGAGCAATTCGCGCGGTAGAGATCGCCGACCAGATCCTTGAGGGACCACTGCTGGCCTGGTACCTAGGCGAAGGCTTGCGCTGCACTGGTCTACCAAAGTAGATAGTCCCAGCTCCTCCTCCTGCGGACATGAGGGAGACCGAGAGGTACACTCTCGAGCAGATGACTAAGTACACAGTCGGTTGGGATGCGATACGCCACAGGAGCATAGGTGACTACACGGAGTTCATCCGGACCTTCCTTATGCGGTCTCTGAGCGGTGGCCGCTGAGCCGAGAGAGAGAGACCTGTGGTGCCTACAACCAGGGCAGGCACAGGGATAGGGACATCGAGGAGGGCTCGGTCAGAGGCGGAGCGAGCTGGAGAGGGCGGGGCTAGTTACAAGACGATTTATAACGTACAGAGGACAGGGCGGGACGACTTATCAGATCCCTTTTGCTCCTCCTCCGGCTAATCACGAGTTAGTCGGTTTCCATGACCTGCCTCCGGTATGTATCACTGCATTTTGCATCTTGCATTGTAATTTTATTTTCGGTTTATTTGATATTCCGCGGAATATTGATGCATCTGATATTTCTACAGGCTTCCTCCGAGTACACCCGACAGTCATTGGAGTTGAATGCCTCCATGATGGGGATGTTGCAGCGGACTTTCGACCTTCTGGCCCTCTACAGTATTCCGGTATGTCCTTCTAACCACAGTATCAAACCATACATTAACTGCTTGACATAATCCGATGCATAATACATCACTTGACATTCGACCCTTACTAGTATCTGATACACCGTACTCATAATTCGTATTTTAATCGATCCACCGCACGGCAGATACACATCATACATCGTGCATTCGCAGACCGATAAACGCCACGGCATTCACACATCAGACTTATACAATCAGATTCGGCACTGATTCACTGCTCATGGCATTCACCCGCTGTACTCATACACTGCATTCTGCATTGATATTCTGTTCTGCGTATACTGATGCATTTGCCTCTTATGTACTTTTCAGCCTCCCTTCCAGATTCCCACCGTAGGAGGTGCTCCGGCTGGACCTTCCGTTCCTACTCGAGGGAGAGATGAGGAAGGCAGAGTATTTCGCTGCACTAGGGTGGGGCGCACTCATGCTGGGAGCAGCTCCCGGGTGCCAGTTCCAGACGACAATGAGTCGGAGACGGAGGCGGAGTCAGAGGTGGAGGCAGAGTCATCGGAGGAGGGGACCGGAGACGGCTTGGACTCGGGCTCAGATGATGATGCTCCTGATGATGCTCTTGGACCTTCGTCTAGAAAGAGGACTAGGACGAGCTCCCAGGCCTGAGACCTTTTGACATTGATACAGACTTTTGCTGTTTTCTTCTTCTTTTCTGTACTTTTTCCTTTTTGGTAGCTAGGAGTACTTTGTACTGCCACCGGCAGATTTTTGTTTCCAAAACTATGTACTTGAAAAGATGATGAAATGAAACAAACTTTTTGTTTAAAAAGTGTTATATTTACATATCTCATGTATTGCATCGCATCACATCATGCTACATCTCAATGTAAGTGAAATTGATTTGTTGTCTGAAAATTGAGCACTTGCACTGTAATAATCAGATAACCAACCAACCAATAGAAAAATAATCAAGCAAACCACAGTTTAACCTGAACACACAGCTCATACTCTGTTGGGGATTAGTTTGCATACAAATTTATATCACAAAGATTTGCTCATTCTCAAGACACGGCAAATCTTGAACAAACAACCCAATCTGACAAGACGGACTACAAAGGTTGAAACGGTTGAAGTTGAAACACATTCAGATGTCCCAAATTTTCCCTTTTCTTCTTTTGCTTCGTGTAAATGTAGAGAATGGCACAGCACCCTGAACATAAACGATTTTTGAAATTAAATAAGGGTTTTTTTTCAAACCTGGGTATCGAGCCTATAATTGAACACAGCGAGAAAGATCCAAACAAAAGGTGCGCGACCTAAACACAACGAGACATGCTTGGAAAAGACTCAAAACGAAAGTTGAGGTAAACAAGAGAAAAAAACATGACACGGACTTGTTTACAAAAACGAGACCTCAGACCTCGAGGAGCCAGTTCCTTCGGGTATGGTTCCTATCCTCTCTGATTTGCGATTCTCACATCACTCGGCCCTCAAGCTTGGTTTTTCTCTCAAAAACCCTATTCCTCACTTTTCTCTCGTCTTACACCTCTCTATTCTTTATTCTCTCATTTTTTGTCCCTCCCCAGGGTGATTGATAGATGAATAGGAAATCGCGGGTTCACACCCAACACTATTGGCTCACGGCTATTTCCTCCGGTGACGTTGAGTCGAGGTTCTGGATAGGGAAAGCTTCTTCCAACGGATTGGGTGCCTTTCTGGCAAGTATGTTGACGGCGGGGGGAAGACAGAACACCTGACTTGATTGCGCCCCTAGTTCATCACTTTGACCATTTTTTTTGTTTTCTTCCTAAAACATTTTTGACCAAAATGAGGGTCGGATTAACATACTTGTTCAATTTTTTATTTGAAAATCCTGCGAGTCAGGCTGTAAGCACTGAAAATTTTCCTTTTCGGGTCCAAGAAAAAGGTCCGGTTTTGGAAAATGAGATAGTTTTTCGAGAGAATAGTCAACCTCAGTAAAAATTTTCAAAAAGCTATTTTCGCAAACAGCCAATGTTAAATGGGTGTGAAACCTACCCTCGAGATGCGCAACCTCGGATCGGAGGCAATGGAAAATTGCCCCTTGCTTGAAAGGGGCGCGTGGCAACGGAAAGTTGCCCCTAGTTTGGACAGCAACTTAGGGCAACTTATGACAACGCATGGCGACGAAGGTCAACGGAAATTTGCCCCTTGTTTGGATGATGCCGCAGCACGCTGAAAATAGTCTTCACAAATGATGATCGAACTCTCGGATACGGAGAAGACGAAGACGGTCTGACCCAATATATGAACACAGTCACTGTGAGAGCGTGGGTGGTAGGACTTCCAGAGGAAGTTGACTACGAAGTTCCGGTTGTCACAACCGGACAATCGGATGCAGAGGAGGGAAGGGTGATCATAACCCATTACATGGACTAAGGCGCTATGAAAGCGTTGGGGGCTGGACTTCAGGATGAAGTTGCCTACGTATCCCAAACATGGGAATCAAGCATTACGTAGTTCCGGTTAAGGTACACTCGGGTATTTTAACTTTCACTTTTTAGGCTGTAACTTCTGCCAAGGTGCCCGATGCGGGTTTTCGACCTTGTGAGCTTTGTTCTTTCTTTTCGCTTTCAATTCTTTTCTCTTTTTTTTTTGCATATATATTTTTTTGCTTTTGTATTTTTGCATTATTATTTTTTTTTTCTTCTCTTTTTTTTTTTATATACTTTTCTTGCTCTAACTTTTGCCTGGATCGCCCTTCCGGGTTTCCGGCCCAGTGAGCCTCTCAAAGGGTAAAAGTGTAGCAAGTCCATGCCAAATGGTTTTGAAATCGCAGCCTTCTGTATACAGGAGAGTGACTGTTGCGTTGATTTGCAAAAGAATCCATCACGGTTGCTTCACAAGCTTTTTCCAGTGAGATCTGACCTTCTTGATCTGATTTTGGTGCCTCTTGCTTGAGGGCAGCTTCAAATTGGGCCACACGAGCCTTATATGGCAGTTGCGGTTGACTGTTGAACGCTTTGAATGGATTCCAGGTTCGAAACAGATAGATTGAATCTTGAGGCTGAGAGCGATCCTAGGCTGCACAATCTCAAGAACGATTCCACACAGGTCTTCACAAGACCTCGCAAAACATTTTGTTTTTGAAAGTTTTTAACGAAAGCGACACATTGCTCATGCTGAAGATAGTGTGGAACCAATCTGGATCAAGCCAGGGTCCTTCTCAGTACTCATGCTAATAGGCATGATTTCATTCATTAAAGGCTCAGCACACCTCTCTTTCTCTCAAAATGATCAAAATCTCGCAAAACCCGAGGAATTCCTTCCTCTTCGTTTTTATCACCGCAGTGTTCAAAAAGGGCTTTTGAAAAACTTAGGTCATTACAATGATTTTCAGGGCACAAGAGAGTAGGTAGAATGTACTGCCGTTCCATTCGCCTCCTCTGGCACAACTAGCTCAAACTGAAAGCAAGCACGAAAACAAGATAACCACAACGATTTTATTCAGATCTGTTGGTATAACCGGCTCCTCGGCAGAAACAGACTCAAAAACAAAAACAGGTAATTACAAAACAAAATGGTGTTCGAGGCAACAACCCCGGAATCACCTGGTATTCTATACAAAGGGGACTGACTCGCTACAACAAGACAGACCCTTAAGCAAAAAGACTAACTCAAGACAAAGAGACAGACGCAAAACAAAAGACTGACTCAATACCCAAGCCAGAATTTACAAAGCTAGTGTTCACAGATGCTCAAAAATGCGTGCTCGACGCCACATCCAAAATATACCAAATGCTGCCCGCAGGTGGTTCACTTTCTGATTACATACTCGCAGTATCAGTATCCTCAAAGTCCAACAACTGAGTAGTAACGGACTTGGCTGAGGTGGGTGGGAGGATAACCTCGTTGTCAATCAAATCCTGTACCTCATGACGGAGGCGGAAGCAATTATCGGTAGCATGACCGTTCTTTGGTGGTACGCCAAAGATCGAAAGCAAAGATCGCACGTAGTAGGGAGATTCTTCGGCAGAGGTTGAGGCTCCAAGGGTTTAAGATGTCCCCTCTCGGCAAGGATCTGAAGTGCCTTAGACAACGGCATGTAGAGAGCATGGAAGACCCTGTGCCCTCGGGGCAGGTACTTTGAAGCATGAGCACTTTTGCTAGACGTACTAGCGAAAGGGTCGGCAGGCGCCACCTTGGCTTTTTGATCCTTTCCCGGTACAGGGTTGGGAATGGAGGGAACTGTTCTGGCATGACGGGGTCTATCTCGATTTTCTGACTGACTTGAACTACCTTCAGCTGGAGTGGGGAAAGCATCCTCCATAGCTTTTGTCACAACTGCAGATATCTGTTGCTTGTTCATTCCCCTGGCTTTCAAAGCCTCGACTGCCCACAGCAGTTGTTCGATGGGATCGGTGTCCGCCTTCATTTTGTCTTTACCTCTGGCCTCAGCCTGATTGAGGGCTTGGGTTGATAAGTCGTTGCCATAGCTGGAGGCCATCTCCGGTTGGCTAAGTTCAATCACAATCCGTCCCAACAGCGGGGGTTCCTGGGGTACAAAACCTCCGGTATATGGTGCGGCTGGTGGCGAAGCGGACATTCCATAGGCGAGATCCGCCACGAACCTCTGGAGATCACCTATCATCCCCATCAGTTCAAATGTAGTAGGCTCACGAGCCTGATATAGCTGGGGGGGTCCAAACCGGGTGTGCAGCAGGTGACCTGGGTGGATGCGGCATATCAACATTGGTCTCACTTTGCAAAATGATTGCTTGATCTAATGCGGCTGTCATAACCACAATCTCCTCCGAATTCTGCGTCATCATAAGTCTTGCCTCGGCAAGGGGGAACACTAACTATTCTGGAACTCTCTTAACTGAAAGGAAAAACAAGCAGCATTTTAGCCCAAACGGATCAAACACAGGTGCAGCCGAACAACTGTACTCTACTACTGATCACTATTCCCTAGAAATCACTGTCTCACAAAACACTGAATCGGATATCCACAGATATAACTGATTCTTGCAAACTGATACTGGTGCCCTCAGGCTTGATACTCAACCTTGCAAACTGATATGTGTGTTCCTGTGCAGATACACTCTTAAAGCACATAGCAAGTAGATAGAGCAAAAACACCCCTATGTTGGGGTAGGGTTTCCCTGTCCTATTTTGTCAAGAGCTAGGGTTTCACTACGCATGCAGCGGTTTCAAACAACCTAACATCGGGTAAGCAACCTGTCCTAGTTTGGAATGGTCGCTATGGATTCCGAATATGCACTAGGTCGAATGGTCGAAAAGGGTGTCCTGGTAAAACCGGGGTTTGTGTTCCCATACTGGCAGAGCCTGCAACCGGTCAGCCTTATGGCATGCTTTGACAATGTCAAGCCTCCGGCAGACTGCTCAGGAATAGCAGATGGCCAACACGGTGTCCTAGGCACACCAATGCACATGCAATGCAAAAAGACACATAAATGAAATCAAAACAGGATATCACGAGTTCGAGTCAAGCTCTCTAAACTACCCAGCAGAGTCGGCAGAAACTGTAGACGTCCCCGAACGCCCCGGGAGGGTGAACCCCCGTTCCATTCGTTTTGCAGGTGTACTACAGTTCGGACTCGTTTTGTTACGGTTCTTAATCTGAACCAAAGAGTCCAAATCCGACAAATTGTTTTGAGAAAAATAGATTTTGAAAGAAGTGCCAAACATGGACTGCTTTGCCAGATACAGAGTCGCCACCTAAATATTTTTTTTGGAAAATTTAGGAAACCCTGACTCGGTGCCAAAGGTCACGTGTCCGTCATCACCAAAGTTGCCTCGGCTCGGGAGCTTGGGTACGATTGGGGAAGGTCAGCTATGAGCACCCCCTCTCGCCCGATCCGAAGATCGGCCTCTACTAACCATGATATCCTCTTTTGAAAATGTTATGTGTTCTTATTCCGATTAATTAGCTAGAATTACTATGTGATGCGCACAACACAAAAGTATAGACTAGATCGCCTAATTTGGGAAGAAGCATTGCATATCTGTTTGTTTTGAAAGTATTTTGGAATTTGCTACTCGCAAGTAGGCTAAAACACGGATTTCAATGAGCTATTCCAACTCAAACAATCCAACCTTCACCCACAGGCATTCAGGCAGTTTATAACATATAAACATCTAGCCACATGGTAAGTATGCTGTCATGTCAACATCCACACGTATGCGGTATGCTAAAGTATAAAAATACTTACATCGTACTCCATGCCAAAACAATAAACAAGTTAGCAAACAATGCATGACCCTAGTCCATGTTCAGTGGCTAATGTATCGCATACAAAATGCCACAGGCTCAGCTAATCTAGAAATGGCATGTGAAATGCACAAACATCATGTATTCAAGTTAGATTTGAAATACTTATGCAGTTAGCATGATGCGCCGAGCCCGGTGTATGCAAAACTGATGAATGATGCACGCATGCATAACATGAGGTATGCTAAAATAAACGTGTCCTAATACTAACCATCAAAGCAGGTAAGTAAAAAGGGAGAAAGAAATGGGGGTTGGAAGACATTCACACACTCACCCACACTTATTACAAATTTGCCCTCGCTCGGAGGGACCGAAAGAATAATACAGACTGAATAAATAATCAACTATCCTAGCTAATTAATTATTACAGACCAACTAAATTAATTAAGCAAATTAATTAATCTAATTTAAGCAATAAACAGTCCCGGGATGAAGGCCCAATGCAGTGCGCGCTCAGTTTTGCTAGGAAATCCACCGACATGCCCAAGATGCCTTTGTTTTCCCTACTTTACTCCTCTGAGGACTGCCAAAGTCTCAGGGTTTGCTCTATGGATGCCAGGGAACACCATCGGCCACAACTCTGATCCACCGGCCAAAAATGATGGCCGGCCGACACTAAATGCGGCCGGCCGGACAAAAGTTCCTGCAGAACCTAGTTTGACAGCAGCAGAGGGCAATACTTGGCATGGCAATGCATTTCAAGCAATGTATGCACCAATCACATCCCATATCACGTTTATGACTCAAAGGAACGTGAACCTCGGTTCTCGGACCACCAATCGCGCATTTCCATGCATGATGGCCCAAGAAGCCAAGTGTGCACATTTAATATGGAATGCGATGCACATAGTCGAACCAAGGGGAACTTAACCTCTATCATAAGCAATTCAAGAGGCCAAGTATGCATGCTAATGCAATGCAACCTAAGCATGTTAACTAGGTATTCAACATGGCAATGCAAAGAGGCATACAAAACATGCAAAGCATGAGACAATGCAACCAATAAGCATGCAAGGTACAATGTGGGTGTTTAAGCATGTGAGCAAACATGTGACTTCATTCAATCATGTAAGTTCAAACATGCAACACACTCATCAATATGCTACAACATGCAAGGAGCATATGTAACAAGCAAAGAGATGGACTGAAACATGATTTAGGCAGCCCTAACTAGGCCTAAAACAGTGGCCAAAGAACTCAAGAAATGGGACCAAACACACATACACAAATGCACATGTTAATAGGCCAATACTTAAGCACATAAAGGCAACTTTTAAGCACACTTAAAAGAGGCAAACATGGACAAATGGCATGCATTAAGCTCTAAAAATCGTGCAAGAACATGGTGCCAAACCAAGCAGCCAAGATAGGCTAAATATGCAACAATGGCCCGAAACTTAAGGCTAACAAGCAAAAATGTAAAGGAGCTATATGATACATGGCAAGTATGACTCAAGCAATTTAAAACAGAGCTAAAGCATACAAAAACATGCATTAAAGCTTCACGAAGCTAGGCCTAAAACATGCTAGAACAAGGGCTTACAACCTAAGGCATGTTAAGGCCTAAACATGGCATTACAAGGCAATTATGCTAAGCAAGCATGGTGTACCAAAACCAACTCAACTCAATGCTATTTCATGGCATAATAAGCATAAAAAAACAGCCAAGGCATGGTCAACATGAACCTAGGTTAGATGCTCCCTTAAGAGGCAAAAATAGCCCTTTTCAAGGACAACAAGGAGAGGGGGTGGCCCTCCCCTTTTTTAGGACCTCAAGGTGCCACCCTCACCTCTGAAATCCCTCAAGATTTCAGTGGTGAGGAGGCCCAAACACTATGGTCCCGGAGGTCACACAAAATGGCACAAAACAAGGGCCGAACAAGGCTTAAGAGGGGTCAAACAACCCCAAAGCTTAAAACACTCTTAACAAACTATTTAGAGGCCTTAAAAATATAACTTTTATGTATTATATGCAAAGCCAAAAAATAGTTGCAAGATAGGTAAAAGTAGTGTGCAAAAATGGGGAATAAAAGGAAAAAGTGATTACCCTTGTAGACCTTCTTCACAAATGCAGCTCCAGCAGCTTCTTGAGCTCCAAACCAGCTCCAAAACTCTAAAAAAGCCCTCAAGGGCCTCAGCCCCAAGAAAAGGTGTGGTGGTGGGTGTTTGTGTCCAAATCTATGCCTAAACACACACAAGAGAGAGAGAGAGATAGGGAGATAGGAGATGAGCAAACCCTAACCCTAGAACTCAAACCCTAAAAATGGCTGTCTAAAAAAATGCCTCTCTTTTTGTTCAACCCCTAACCAAGAGAAGAAGCCTCCTCTTTATAGAGCTCTTTGTCTTGTAAAGTTTACAAGACAAGCTTCTAAAGAGAGATCCCTCCATACACGTGTATGGAGGGGAGTCAAATGCATGCCAGCTGTGAGAAAATATCTGCAAAAGCAGATGCACAGTAGTCAGCCAGCAAAAAATGCAATTGACCAAAAAAAGATAGCCGGCTGGCCATCTATAGTGCCGGCCGGCCAAACATTTGGCCGGTGGCCACAAAACACAGCCGGTGGCCTCAAGCCATGGCCGGTGATGGGTGGGGATGGTCTACAAGCCCTACCCTGCCTCTCAAAGGAAAAACACAAGTGTTTAGTGCAAAACCAGACACAAAACAGTCGAGTCGAGAGGCCCTGAGACGATGCGCGTAGGCGAGACCTCCAGGAACTCAAGACGAACACAAACATGGATAATCACCGAGTGTTTCGACGGTGACGTCCAAGTCTTGAGGACGGTAAAAAATGGGGTGTCTACAGGTTGCAAAAATTTGGCTGAGATATTTCTCTTTCTCTCTCTCTCTCTCTCTCTCTCTCTAGAATTCTCTCTCTCTACATTTTAGCATTGAAAGTGAGCTTTTCTTGCATATTTGCACTAGCATCCTTAGCCAAACACCTTAGCCTTAAAGTTGAGGTTCTTGGGGGCCTTGTTAGAGCTCCTTGGAGTGGTTTTGGCTCAGAAGTTTGATTGTTTGCTTGCTGTTTTGCTGTTGTCTTCAAGGGTAAGAAGTTACCCCCTTTTAGGCATTGTTTTGGATCATTGGTTGGCCATCCTTGCATGTTGTTTTTGGCCTACTTGTCAACTACAAAAGCCTTTATCTTCAAGAGTTTGAAATGGTAGTTTGAGGTTCTTTTGAGGTTAGAGGTGTTCTCTTCCCTTTTGTGGCTTATTTGCTAAGTCTTGTGCCATGTTTAAAAGCCTTTAAAACAATCTCCTTTTGGCCTTTTAACCACTGAAATCTAGGAGATTTTCAGTGGCAAAAGCTTGGTTTTGAGGACCAAAATAGGAGGGGGTGATCCCCTCTCCTTGTTTCTACTTTGCTTGTGTTGATGGCTTAATAGATGAGCATGTTTTTCTACCATCTCTTGACTTGATCTAAGCATGTTTTTGTGACTTTTTTAACATGTTTTAGCTCTGTTTTTGGCTGGCTTGGCCACTTCTTGTTTGCATCTTGCACTTGTAGTGCAAATCTTGTATACTAGCCTTGTATGCTTAATGTTTTAGCCCATCTTTCTAGCATGTGTTAGTCTAACTGTAGCATGCTTTTACCACTAATTTTGCATGCTTTAACTCTGTGCTGAGTGGCTTTGGTTATATGAGACTTGTTATGCATGGTTGTAGTACAAAGACCCTTTCTAGCCTTGTGTTTTGAGGCCTCTAGCATGCTTTTCTTATGATGTTTGCATGGCATAGCATCATTTCACATGCAATTTTAGAGCATATGTCATTGTCACACTCTCACATATCTCACTCTCTAAGTGCTTTTGAGTGTTGAGCCTTATGCCTTGTTTGTGAGCCAATGCATGAACATGATTTTTCTTGCTTTTCATGCTACCATCTCAGCACATTTTGGTCATTGTTTTGGAAAGTTTGAAGTTTGTTTAGGGCTGGCTTGGCCATTTCAGTGTTGTATTGCATGGGTCTAGTGTAAAGCACTTCACTAGCTTTGATGCTAAAACCTTTAAACATGCATATTATGGGTTATTTGCATGGTTTTAAGTTACTTAGCATGTCATTTTAGTGTTGAAATATATGTCATCGCACTCCATGGTTTCAATCTTTCATTTGCTTTGAAAGTAGTCTTAAGCCCCTTGTTAGCTTGAGCATGGAATTGAGGCTCTGATGCCTAATGGTTTTAGCCTTCTCTTGAGGGTTTCTACTAACCAAAAGCATGAGGCTTCTTTCATGCTTAAGGTGCTTGTGGCTAAGGCCATCTTTCCAATTAGAGGAGTTTTCACATTGGACTTAACCGGTTAAAGGACTAATTGGTAATGTAAAATGTGTAAATAAGAATTGAATTAAGTAAAATATGCCAAGATAAGCATGTTGCATGTGTGCATTGCATTGTGTTCAATCGGGCGTTATATTGAACACAAGGTGAATTGGTCCATTTCATACTCAAAGTGATGAAAATGAGCCAATTCCCTTTGTCTCCATTGCCTTTGATCTTCTATGATAAGGTAGTGGGCTTAGAGTCTTGTTTGTCTTGCATTTATTGAAATGCGTGCAAATTGGATCTTTGGCCATTATGCATTGCATGCTTGATTGATGGTTTTGTATCCAATAGTGCCTCTCCCTTGATATTTTGAAATGATAAGGAGTGGCACAGTACATACATGCCCTAGGGAGACACTCCCTTTCCTCTGTTTTGTGCTCTGTTGTAGTTTGTTGTCACAGCACACCAGTGACCGGTAGTGCCACACTGATGGCCGGCACCCTTGCATTGTTGGCCGACAGAGGCCCACTCTTGGTCGGCAAATGGACGGCAGCAACTCCTCATGGCTGGCAAGCCATTGGTGCACTCCCCAGCATTGGTTTGGCAAATTTTCAGTAGCAAGTTCTCGAAGGCACCCTGCAAACAGAGCCTCTAAAGAGCAAACCAAAAGGCTTTTCAGGGAGAGAAACCGAATGCGCACATGCATGTTCCACATCTTCAAACAGAGCTGGAGGAGCTTAGTTTAAAGCTTTATTTACTAATTAGCTTGAATTTGTGATTTAATTAATTAATTTGTTAATTAGTTAATTGTTGTAATAATTAGTAAGTAGTTTGCTAGTTATTTGTTTGGTTGTGTAATAATTAGTCTAATTAGTCTAATTAGATTAGTTAGATTAGCTTAGCTTATTCATTCGGACCCTTCTGTGAGAGGGCACAATATTGTAATAAGGGTGCGTGTGTGTGTGAATGTCTTCCAACCCCACTTCTTTCTCCCTTTTACTTAACTGCTTTCAATGGTTAGTTTAGGGATCATTTTCAATTAGCATACCTTATGCTTGCATTTTTGCATCATTCATTTGTTTTGCATGCACCGGGCTCGGCACATCATTCAAACTGCATTGTATTTCAATACTTATTTCAATATGTGTATTGAATTGTAGCATTCATATGCCATCTTAGATAGCCGAGCCTATTTAGTTGCATTATTGAATGTTGTAGACACCCCATTTTTGACCGCCCTTAAGACTTGGGCACTGCTGATTGTTTACTTGGTGATAAGGTATGCAGTGCAAAGGTTCAATTTTTGCGGTAAGGAGAGAGTCAAATCCCAACCTTACACCCCATTTTTGGACTAAAACTATTTTGACCAAAAATTTTAAACCTTAAAACCCTCTCTTTTAAAACATTTTTGAAACAAAGTTTCTGTGATGTTCCGACGCTCGCATTTTGTTAAATGTTGCGTTTTTTGGCAAATCGAGGAAGGACAAAGTGGAAATGAATGAAAGAGAGGTGACATCTCTAAAAAAATCTTTCAAAACACCTTATCTAGGGGTTTGAAGTTGAATAAAATTGGAGGAGAGGGAAGAAACCAAGTTGAAGAAGAAAGTGGATATGAATCGCTAAGAGAGAGTGCCAGCAGCCCTCGGTAAATCAGGCCTATCCTTTTGTATACTTGGATCTAAGCTATGAGGCCACCACCGTTCGAAAGAAGAGTTCTGGGGCTTCATTTTATACTCAAGAATCTTCTAAAGCCGAGTCCGAATGGGGGAGATATGGTTGGTTGAAGTTGGGCATCAATCCGGTTGGACAGAAAATGAGCAGTCTTCGCTAAAAGAGGCATAACTTTTTTCACAGTTGGAATTTTGATGTGACGTTTCCACCATTGGAAATTTACTTCTGGAGCTTCAATTTGGACACAAGAATGACCTACAAAGGAGTCCATATGAAGGAGTTATGCCATTTGAAGTTGGACCTGTAGAGCAAAATTTGCAGTCGGCCACAAATGTGTACAGTCGGCCATGGAAGTGGCCGGTCGGCCATCACAAGTAGCAGGTCGGCACCAAAGATGGCTGGTCGGCCAAGAGTGATCCAAATTCATTTTTTTTTTAATATATTTCTCCTCCAGCTATTTCCAGCTTATGCCAACTGTCCTAACTCAGATATTTTCGACCAAATGCTCTCTTTTTGCTATATATGAAGCTATATCTCATATATTCAAGGTTAGAACATTTTGAAGGCTTAGAGAAAATTTGAGAGCTTCTCACTCTAGAATCCTCTCTCTCTAGGAGCTTTGTGAGCAAATCCTCCCCTCTCTAGAATTCTACCTCTCTCCTCTTGTTTTAGGCTTGAAAGTGAGAATTCCTTGTATATTTGCATACACTTCCTTCATCAAAGTTGAATGCCATTGGGTTGAGGTCCCTTGGAACTTATTTTTGGGCTGTTGAAGGGTCATTTGAGCTAAGAAAGTGGATGTTTTGCCGCTGTGCATCAAGAGGTATATCTCTCTCTTTAAGCTTGTTTTTCACACTTGCTTCACCATCTTTTTTCCATTGTTTTGGACTATTTTGGGGTTGGTTTTGAACCATAAAAAACTCTAATTTTGAGGTTCTAAAATGGTGGTTTAAGCCTTGTTTGGCTAGGGGGTTGTCTCTCCTTTTTGCTCCTTGGCTTGTAAAGCCTTTTGAGCTATCTTTCAAGGCCTTTCAAAACTATTTTTTGTGGCCTTTTAACCACTGAAATCCAGAGAATTTTCAGTGGTAAAAACCTTATTTTGAGGTCCTAAATAGGAGGGGGTGGTCCCCTCTCCTCTTGTCTTGTTTGCTTGTGTTGTTGGGCCAACAAATGAGCATGTGTTTGTCTCTTTTTGTGGCTTAGTTTGAGCATGTTTTTGTGACTTTTGGGACCTATCATAACTTTGTTTTTGGTCAGCTTGGTCACCTCTTGCATGCTTCTTGCACTTGTAGTGCTTTTGTGGTTTGAATTAGCTTAGTTCAAGCATGTTTTTGGTGTTATTTTGACATGCTTTAACTCTGATTTTGGTTGGTGGGGTCACCTCTTGCTTGCTTTTTACACTTGTAGTGTAAACCTTGCTAGCTAGGTTTGCATCCTTGCCATTTTAGCCCATTATTCTAGCATATTTTGGCTACACTCCAAAAAGTTTTTACTCATATTTTAACATGATTTAGCTCTATTTTGAGCCCTTTTGGCTGTATGGTGCTTGTTATGCATGCTTGTAGTGCAATAGCCTTGACTAGCTTTGAGTTTTGAGGCATTTTGCATGCTTGGCTTGAGGTATTTGCATATTTTGGCATCATTTGCCATGATATTTCAGAGCATATAGTGTTGTCACACTTCCTTGTTTTTCACTCTTTAAGTGCTCTTGAGAGTTGTACCTTATGCCTTGTATGTGAGCTATTGCATGAGCATCATTTTCTTGCCTTTCAAGCCATCATTTCAGTTCATTTAGGCCATTGTTTTGGCCTATTTAAGCTCTGTCCAGAGTTGGTTTAGTCCATTGAGCATTGTGTTGCGTGCCTCTAGTGTAATGCTTGTCACTAGTTTCAATGCCTTTGGCCCTTAACATGTTGTGCATGCGTTGCTTAGATGGTTTAGTGTCTTTAGCATCCTATTTCAGTACTGAAATGTTGTCCATATCACTCCATTCTTCACTTGTGACTTTGCTTTGAAAGAGGTCTTGAGCCCCTTATTGGCTTGAGCATGGAATTGAGGCTCTCATGCCTAATGGTTTTAGCCTTCTCTTGAGGGCTTCTACTAACCAAAAGCATGAGGCTTCTTTCATGCTTAAGGTACTTGTGGTTTAGACCATCTTTCCCATTAGAGGACAATCACATTTGGATAAATCAATTAAAGGATTAATTGGTAAGTTAAAATGAGTAAACAAAATGAATGAAAGTAAAACATACCAAGATAACATGTTCGTGATGCATTGCATGTGTTTGGATTGGACGTTAATCCAAACACAAGAAATGAGAGACGTTTCATACTTGAAGTGATGAAACGTGCCTCATTTCTTAGTCGTCGTCCCCCTTGATTGTGCATGATAGGTTGGAGGCCTCTCAAGTCTTATGTGTTACTTGTGCATTCATCAACATTGTTCAAGCTTTGACTCTTTGGCCATCATGCATTGAGATGCGTGATTGGTGGCTCGGGAGCCGAGCACTACACTCCTTTGAGCTTGAGATATGATAAAGAGTGTAGTTGCACACACATTTCCTTGCAAATACACTGTCATGTCTCTGTTTGTGCTCTGTTGCAGCAAAAAGAGAAATTGCAAGAAGAAGTGGTCGACCGGCCACCAGAGCAACTGTCTGGCCATAATTATTGGCCGATGGCCACCATCTTTGGCCGATCATCCCTCAGCATGTTCCTGAGATGGGTCATAATCAATCTGGAAGTTGGCATAATTTTCAAAAGTCCAAAAGAGTGCAAACAGAGGCATCATGAGGCACGGTAGTGGATTTCCAAACGAAGCCGACCGAGCATGCATCTCTTCCTTGCCCACGAGGCCATTTCATCACTTATGATTAGTTCGTGTAAACTAGTCATTTGATTTGTTTTGTAATATTCTAATTAGCTTAGCATAGACATTTGTTTCAATTTGGGTTGTAATACTTAATTAGCTAGAGTTAGTTAATTAGTTTACTTGTAATAAGTAGTTTAGCGTAGATTAGCTTATCTTATTTTTCGGACCCTCCGTCGAGAGGGCAAATGTTGTAATAAGTGTGCATGTGTGTGATGCATGTCTTCCAACCCCATTTCTTTCTCCCTTTTACTTATCAGCTTTCGATGGTTAGTTTAGGGCATGTTTCAATTAGCATACTTATGCTTGCATGTTTGTATCCATTCATCTGTCTTGTATGCACCGGGCTCGACGCATCATTCAAACTGCATTGTATTTCAATACCTATTTGAATACATGCATCAAGTGTAGCATTCATATGCCATCTTAGATAGCCGAGCCTACTTAGTTGCATTTTGCATGTGTTGCATGAGGCATTGTTGACATAGCTAGGTTAATGCATTGATTACTAACTAGCTTCTGTTTTGGCTTGGAGGACACTGTGAGTGTCTATGCTTTAGCATCCTTGCATGCGTGTAAGTGTTTCCATGATAGCATGCTTGCCATGAGGCTATGTGCTTATGTGTTTAACTGCATGAATGCCTGTGGGTGAAGGCTTCATTGCTTGAATTGGAACAATTCATCAAAATGTGAGTTTTAAGCCCACTTAAAGTGGTAAAATCATGTTTTTCTCAGCCCACTTGAGGGTGGCAAATTCATGCTTTAGCCTACTTGCGAGTAGCACTTTCAAACCACTTTCAAAAACAAACATAAGTTGTTTTGTTCCAATCCGCGTGATTGAGTTTATACTTGTATGCTGTGCGCATCACATAGTAAGGTTAGCTAATAAACCGGAAAAGAACACATGTGTTTTCAAAATAACGTATCTGTAGACACCCCATTTTTGACCGACCTTAAGACTCAGACGTCACCAATTGAGCGCTTGGTGATGTTGCATATCGTGCTCGTTCAGAGGTTTCAGAGTCTCGGCTGCGAGCCTTGCCTCCGGACTTCCGAACTCTTTCGTGCTTTGCTTCGGTTTGCGAACCAGGCTCTATTTTCTCTGTTTTCTCTTCCCAAAGGGAGGGAGAGGTCTCGTAGATCATCTCTCAGTGGCTGTAGGCTACGTTTCGTGGTCGTCGGCCATTTTTTCCATTTCGGAGCCCGGTTCCCGGTTTTCAGGGCTGTCAGGCCGTGTGCCTCGGTTCGGGACCGCCTAACCACCTCTGTTTGCTCCGGTTTTTGGCACATATCTTATTTCCTCCCTTTTGAGGGACACTGTGGTCCAAGAGACCGACTTCGTGGTCGAACACCACTTCCGGTGCCTAACAGTCAGTTTTCGGGGCCCCAGACTGCGCGTTTTGGCCCCCGAGCCTTGCTTGAAAGCATTGTTGGGCTCCGACCCGAACTAGAAATAGTCATATTTTGAGCTCCTTTTCATTTTTGATTAAGGACCTTTTTCTGTTTGAAACTCCATTTTTACACTTTGTGTTTAAACCCTCTTTTAGGCCTATTTTTGCATGGCATTTTAGGCTTACTTGTGAGCTGTTTCGGACTTGGTTGTAAACTACAAAGTGTCTTGTTTTGAGCCTCTCTTAAACTTTGTTGAAGGGCTCTCGGCCATTTGGGATCAGAAGCTACCACTTGCCTTTATATCTCACTTTTTGGCCTTTTTTGGGGAAAATTTGAATTTCATTTCCCCCCCCCCCATTTTCCCCCCTCTTTTCCACCCTCTTGTGTCTATATAACATACCTCCCAGCTGTGTTTTAGGGGTTAGAAAATTTTGGTGAAGCTCTCACATTAAATCTCTCTCTCTCTCTCTCTCTCTCTCTCTCTCTCTCTCTCTCTACATTCTAACCATCAAAACCTTTTGATTCTTACACCATTTTTACACACCAACTCATAGGGCAAGACCTCCATCCTCCATTCCAGCACTTTGGGACTCTTTTGAAGAGGTTGAAAGCTCAGATTTTTTGATCAAGAGTCGATGAAAGACTAGTCTTCAAGGGTGAGTCTCATTTTCCCTCTTTTTGCTCTTTTCTTGGTCTATATTTTAGCTCCGTATGCTTGCATATTTGGGCTCCGACCCTAACTGAAGATAGGATTTTTTTCAGCTATTTTTCATGTTTCATTAAGGGCCTCTCACTGTTTGAGGCTTTCTTTTTGCACTTACTTCATTATCTCCCTTGTATGCCTATTTCTTGTGTAGCATTTTAGGCCTATGTATAATTTGTTTTGAGGCATGATGTAAACTGTAAATAGGATTATTTTGAGCTCTTCTTCAATATTGTAGAAGGGCTCAACACTGTTTGAATCCTCCATGTACCACTTGCTTTGATGTCCATCTTTTGCTCCCATTTTTGCATGATTTATTAGCCTTTTGTGCTTCTGTTTTTGGACTTTGGTCTGAACTGAAAAGGGTCTTATTTTGACCCCCTATTCATGTTTCATTAAGGGTCTATTACTTTTTGGAGCATCTTTTGTATACTTTGTGTTGTAACCTCTTTTTAGGCCTTATTTTGCATAGCATTCTGAGCATACTTGTATAATGTTTTGGGTCTGATCATAAACTTTAAAAAGTCATTTTTTAGGTTCCTCTTCAACTTTGTTGAAGGACCTTAATCTTTTTGAGGCCAGCATGCATCAGTTGCTTCTTTGTCTCCATTTTGGCCCCTTTCTTGCATGAGAGTTTTTCCATACTTGTGTTTGTTTATGTGGTTTGTCATAAACTGTAAAACATCATATTTTGGGCCTCTCTTCAACATTGTAGGAGGTCCCTTCTCTGTTTGGGGCCAGCATTTATTAGTTGCTTCATTATCTTGCTTTCGGGGCCATTTTTGTACGCTAGTTTAACCCCATTTTTGCCCACTGTTTGGCCTTGCTTAAAACTGTAAATGTGCTTTTTTTTGGGCTTTCTTGATTCTTTCTTCACATTCCGTGTTCAAATAATGCATGCATTGCATAGCCATAGGCCATTCCGTATGCCTAATTTCATGTTTCGGGACCTATTCCATGCATCGGGAGTCATTTCACCATCTTTCGGGGCTGTTTTGAATCATTTATTGCCTCTGAAAATTGCATGCTAGTGTGCCATATTCCATACTTTGCCGTGTCATGTTAGAGTGGCATTCGTGCCTTAGGGTCGGTCCTCGGTTTGCGTGCACGTGTGCACCCATTTCGAGTGTCTCATTTTCATCTAATGGCCTCCTATGTGAGTGTGGCTGAGGTCCACTCATGTTGGTGTAAGTCCATTATCCATTGTGTATGCCATTCCATTTCATAGCATTGTGTATGCTAGGTTGTATATTAGTGCATTGTGTATGCCATGTTACCTCGTGCATCGTGTATGCCATTTCATAAGATTGTGCCTGTTAGGTTGTATCTTAGTTTACATCCATGCATGTCATGCATATTGCTTTGTGCTTGGGATAGGAGTTAGCCCGAGCATGGGAAACGAGGGGCGTTTCGTACTCCAAGTGACGGAACGTGTCTCAATTCCCCAGTCACCGACACTCCGGATTACCCATGATGGAGTTGGGTTTTGTTAAGTTTTCATGTGCATTCATTCCATATCGAGTTGTACAATTCGACTCCTCGGCCATTATGCATCGAGATGCGTGATTGGTGGCACGAGAATCGAGGCATGCATACATTTGTGAAAATAGATTGCTATGCCCCTTTCCTGCTCTCTGTTGCAGCAAAATCAAGAATCAGCAGTCTTCCGAGGCTTAGCGCGCTTTCAAAAAAACCATTGCAAAACAGAGGCTAATTGGGGCATCGCAGTGGATTTCCGCGCAAAGGCAACCCGGACATGCATCATTCATCATCCGGAGCGGAATCAAGGCAGTCCCTGGCCTGCATGCCAGTTTATTGTTTTCCTAGTTAATTTGTTAATTAATTAGGAATTTGTACATATTTGGACTGTACTATTCTTTTATTCGGGACTGTATATTTATTCAGACCCTCTGCGCGAGGGCATAATTGTAATAAGTGTGCGTGAGTGTGATGTATGTCTTCCAACCCCACGTCTTTCTTCCCTTTTATTTACCTGCTTATGATGGTTAGATTAGGGCATATTTCAATTAGCATACAGTATGATAGCATGTTTGCATTCATTCATCTGTTTTGCATGCACTGCGCTCAAGATCATACTAATTGCATTTGTATTTCAATTCCAAGTTGAATACATGTTAATGTAGCATTCCATATGCCATGTTTAGAATAGCCGAACTTCTTTGTAGTTTGCATTTTTGCATGTGTTGCATTAGGCATTTCTGTATACTTAGGATCATGCATGATTTCTAATGTAGTTTCTGTTTTGGCTTGGAGTACTCGGTGAGTTTTTATGCTTTAGCATCCTTGCATGCGTGTGAGTGATTGCCATGATAGCATGCTTACCATGAGGCTATGTGCTTATGTGATATAACTGCCTGTATGCCTGTGGGTGAAGGTTGGGTTATTTGGATTGGGACAAATCATCAAATGTTTGTTTTAAGCCCACTAGACAGTCGCAAAATCATGTTTTCTAAGCCCACCCGAGGGTGGCAAAATCCACATTTTAAACCTACTTGCGAGTAGCAAACCATTTTCACAAACAAACATGAAGTCTTTTATTCCAATTCAGATGACTCAGTCTATACTTGTATGCTGTGCGCGTCACATAGTAACCTAGGCTAATAACCGGAATAAGAACGCACAATGTTTTCAAAATCAGATATCATGGTTAGTAGAGGCCGGTCTTTGACCAGGCGAGCGGGGGTGCTCACGAAGTGACCTTCCCCAATCGTACCCAAGTTCCCGAGCCGAGGCAACTTTGGTGATGACGGACACGTGGCCTTAGGCAACGAGTCAGGGTTTCCTAAATTTTCCAAAATAAAATATTTAGGTGGCGACTCTGTATCTGGCAAAGCAGTTCATGTTTGGCACTTCTTTTCTAAAAATCTGTTTTCTCAAAACGATTTGCCGGATTTGGACTCTTTGGTTCAAGATTAAGAACCGTGACAACAAATCGAGTCCGAGCTGTAGCGAGGTCGCCCCCCCGCGGGCTTGTTACAGTATCATGTTTAGTAGAGGCCAATCTTTGATCGGGCGAGCGGGGGTGCTCATTTCAGGATCTTCCCCTCTCGTACCCAAGTTCCCTAGCCAAGGCAACTTTGGTGATGACGGACATGTGGCCTTAGGCACGAGTCAGGGTTTCCTAAATTTTCCAAAAACAAAATATTTATGTGGCGACTCTGAAATCTAGCAAAGCAGTCCATGTTTGGCGCTTTTCAATTCAAAATTGATTTTCCAAAACCAATTGCCGGATTTGGACTCTTTGGTGATTTATCAGTCTTACATTGCACTTTGTGAGATTAGATTCAGAACCGTGACAAGAGTCCGAACTGTAGTAGCTAAGAACTACAATTCGCGCCCTCGCGCGCAAAGCGGAGTTCGGGCAGTCTACAATCTCTGGCGACTCTACTAGGGATTTAGAGAACTTGACTTGAACACCATGATATATTATTTTGTTTACACTTATGTGTTTCTTTGTATTACATGTGCATTGGTGCGCTTAAGTCACAATGTTTGTCATCTACTATTCCTGAACAGTTTGCTGAAGGCTTGCTTGGAAAAGCGTGCCATAAGGCTGACCGGTTACGGGCTCTGCCACGATGGAAAAGCAAACCTCAGTTTTTACCAAGGCACCCTTTTTGACCATTCGACCTAGTGCATATTGGAAGCTGTAGTGACCATTCCAAACTAGGACAGGTTGCTTACCCGATTACAGGTTGTTTGAAATCGCTGCGTGCGTAGCGAAACCCTAGCTCCTGACAAAATAGGACAGGGAAACCTTACCCCACCATAGAGGTGTTTTGGCTCTTACTTACTTGATACGTGCTATCAAAGTGTGTCTCTACAGGTTGTATGTATCAGTTGCAAGTCTGAGTATCGGCCTGATGGTATCAATTTACAGGCAGAATTTTGGGCAGAATTCAGTAAAGAGTGCAGTCATTCAGTTGTGCTCATATCTGTTTTGGTGAAATCAGGCTGAGATCCTATTTGCTTTCTCTTTTGCAAGGTAGTCTTGGAACCATAGCTTCAGAAGGCTCCAATATCCCCCGGGTACATCGGACTTGTGTTGATAGACTTTGTCAGGTCAGAGATTCAGTTCAAGGGCAACCAGTGTTTCCTTCGCCGATGCAAGGCAAAGAAGGGCCAATCAGGGCTCACCAGTTCAACAGATCCGATAGTCACCAGTCACATCACCTTTGTTCGACTCAGCAAACTCGTAATGACACGGGGTTCGGAAGAATTTGTGGCCATGATAGCCCCATTAAACCAGGGAATCGTCATGCAGGGTGAGGTCAATGGTGAAATGCAACGCCCATCTGGGGCACCTACCACACATCCAGCCTCAAGATCCCAGCCGAACTTTGACCCACTTCCGCCGGTTGAAGATTCACAAGGTCCGGATCCCCAAGAAGGGTTGGCTCAAGCTCAGGTTTTCAGACCCCCAATGCAGCCTAATGAGAGGCTTTATCCCCTTGACGCTAATGATCTCGATCCGATCTTGGTGAAAATTGCGAACCTTGAGAAGCAATTCAAAAAGGCACAGGGCCTTAACTCCATTCCCGACTTTGAGGATGGGTATACCGAGGTTGCCGTACGACTCCCAGTCAGATTCCTAATGCCACATATTGACCGTTTCGACGGGTCTGGAGATCTTATGGTACATATCCGGCTTTTCTTGGACGTCCTAAAGCCGATGGGTCTGACTAAACCACATAAACTTTCTCTGTATGGAAGAACCATGTCGGGTGTAGTAGTCGCTTGGTATGCCAAGTTGGAGAATACAGTGATGCAGAACTGCAAAGGATTGGCTGTGGCCTTTGTTGATCAGTATTCTTACAATACCCAAGTTGAAATGACCACCCAAGAGCTTGAAGCAACCCACTAGAATCCTACAGAGCCGTTTGTGGAATTTGTTGCAAGGTGGAGAGCAAAGGCAACACAGATGAAAGATCGCCCTTCTGAGACGGATCAAGTGCGGATTGTGGTGCGAAACCTCGAGCATGATATGTTGCAAAAGTTGATAGTCGCTCCACTATTCACTTTGAAAAGTTTGCATGAACTGGGGGTTCAGATCGAGAATGCGTTGAACATAGGGATTATCTCCAGAACAAGTGAACTGATAAGGAGGGTTTTTGCAGGGAGTACCAATGCTGGTAGTAGCACTATTCCCAAAATCACTGAAATCAATTCAGTCACCACAACCGACCCTTTTGCCAAACCAAGCCTACAAACAGCTGGCCCAACCTGAGCTCAGGGTAGAACTTTCACCCCCCTCTATATGAGCCTAACCAGTGCACTAAAAGTTCTAATGGAAAGAGGGCATCTCAAACCCCTTGATCCTCAACCTCTGCCTGATCCACTCCCTGCCAGGCATAACTCCTCCAAATACTGTGTGTATCATCAACAGTGCGGTCATGGCACTGATCGTTGTTACCGTCTTCGTCATGAGGTCCAGAATCTCATCAACAACCGGACTATAGCTCCACTTCAAGGCCCCAATGACGAAGTAGCTCATTCACACCTCAATCTAATCCATACAGCGCAATCTGGCTGCGACCCCAGCATATACATCACCCCAGCCTATTTACCCAAGCTGGAGGTGTTCATTCCAGTCAGCATGGACTTATACATGATGAATGCACTCGAACCGCAATCATCTCAAACCCATAAACCGACTGCTTCTAAGTTGATGAGAATGATCAAGATCTTCAGAGAATTGTGGCAGATCTGGCCTTTGGGATATTGGCTCCATCATCGACCACATCACATGCCAGAAATTTCACGCCAAGAGGCTCTCCAATCTTGGGGCAAGCTGCAATTAAAAATGGTCAACCTGAAGCCATCTTAGATTTGGGTGGTGGCATGTCGACAACAACAGGGCCCTGCTCTGATATAGCGACCCAATCCCTTGGCAAAGTGGAGGCGAGTGGAACGAAAAAGGTAGGGGCAGGCATGGATCCCCATGAACACCTTCTGTGGGCTGTTGAGGCATTGAAAGCTGAAGTAGTAAACAAATAGCAAGTGCTCGTAGTTGTTGCAAAAACTGTGGATGACACTTTTGCTACTCACGATAAGTGCATCCTGAATCAAGGGGCAAACAACGGAAGGGATGTCGTACCAGAAACACCCCTCTAAACTTCAATCCTATATCTGTTAGAGATCATCAAACCCAGTCAGCACCTGGCAACCCTGTTGCTGGTACATCCAACACGACTGCACAAACCTCAAGCCATCAACCCCGAGGCCACAGGTTCTTCAATCCCCTCTACATGGCTTTGTCCAAAGCTCTCCAAGTTCTTACAGAGCAAGGCCATCTCAAACCCCTTGAGCCTCGGCCTCTCCCGGATCCTCTTCTAGTTAAGCATGATCTAGCCAAGTACTGTGCCTTCCATCAACGAATCGGTCATGGTACTGATAGTTGCTTTCGTCTTCGCCATGAAATACAAGATTTGATTGATAACAAGATCATCGTCGCACCAGGCTCTGCAAAGTCTCTCGGCACTGGATCAATGCACTTGGGGGAATCATGTGATTATGTGATCGGGGGATAAACCACCTGCGGAATGGCGCTCAGTTTACTCCAGATGTGATGGATGGCGTGCACTATTTTTGAGCAATGTGCAAATGCTAGTTTTTATAGTTTCTGACTTGGGTATTGGGTCAGTCTTATTGTGTTGTATTGAGTCAGTCTTTTTGTACTGAGTCAGTTGAGTCTGTCTTGTTGTATCGAGTCAATCTTGTTGTGTCGGAGTTGGGTGATTTCGGGGGTGTTACCTCAAACATCACTATCGTTTTGTGTTTGTCTTTTACACCCTTTCTTTTGCGTCTGTTTCTGCCTTGAAGCTAGTTGTGCCAGAAGATTTGAATGAAGCGGCAGTGCTTTTCACCTACTTTTCTGTGCTTTGAAATCATTGCATTGACCTAAGTTTTTCAAAACTTTTTGAACATTGTGATGAAAACAAAGAGGAAGGAATTCCTCGGGATTTGCAAAAATTTGGTCAATTGAGAGGAAGAAAGGCATGCTAAGCCCTTAATGAATGAGATCATGTTTATTAATGTGAGTACTGAGAAGGATCCTGGCTTGATCTAGATTGATTCTACATTGTCTTCAGCGCGAGTGACTAGTCGCTTTCTTAAAAGATTTCAAAAAAATATTTTGCGTAGTCCTACGAAGACCTATGTGGAATCGCTCTTGAGATTGTGCAGTATGGGATCGCTCTCAACCTCGAGACTTAACCCCTCTTGCTTTCGAACCTTGAACTTGGATTCAGAATGTTCAATGGTCAATCATAATGTGAAGCTTGCATGGCCAGATTTGAAACAGCCCATGAACTAGGGGCAATAAGGTCGTATGAAACTAAAGGAGGCCCGCCAGGCCAGATTCGAAGAAACCCTTGAACTAGGGGCAAGAAAGTCAAATCAAGAAGATCAGATGTTATCAAAGGAAGCTTGCAAAGCTAGATCAGAAGTAGCCCTTGAACTAGGGGCAAAAATGTTAGATGTGCTCAAAAGATTCAAAAGATTAGTCATTCCACAAACCATTGAAGACTGGCAAGAAAGCCAAATTCCAGTAGCTAGAAGAAGAACGTTTATTGTTGAAGGACAATCAAGTTCTTATCTACAACACTAGGGGCAATTCAGCCCCCATTGGATGGACTTCTATATCATCAGCGAATAGCAGCTATTCTTCTGGATTCAGATGGCTTTGAAATCTCAAACCGATCAACATGGACAAAGTTATACTTTTTTTTTATCCTTGAGAGGCTCGCTGGGCCGAAAACCCAGAAGGGCGACCCAGGCAAAAGTTAGAGCAAGAGAAAAAGAGCAAGAAAAAAAATGAAGAAAATGAAAGAAGAAAAGAAAAGAATGAAAAGAAAAAGATAAGAAATGAAAACAAAAGAAAAACATAGCTCGCAAGGTTGAAAACCCAAAAAGGGCGGCCTTGGCAAAAGTTAGAGCACAAAAGGAGAGGTTAAATACCCAAGTGTACCTTAACCCGGAACTACGTCAGGCTTGATTCCCATCTTTATGATACGTAGGCAACTTCATTCTGAAGTCTAGCCATAAAACACTTCAAATTCAACTATCCTGTCTATGAGATTGAACGGGTCATCTTTGTCTTCGCTGTATCTGAGTATTCAGTGGTGATTGTCACTATGAGGACTGATTACAGTGCGCTGTGGTGGCATTTAGACAAGGGGCAACCTTCCGTTGCCATGCGGTGCCATTCAGACAAGGGGCAACTTTCCGTTGCTGTCTGGTGCTAGTTAGACAAGGGGCAATTTTCCATTGTTTTGGATCTGAGGTTGTGCATCTCAAGAGTAAATTCTGTGTTGGTTGAGCAATAGTTTTTGAGAATTTTTACTGAGGTTGACTAATTCTCTTGAAAATTATTCCATTTTTCCAAAGCTGGACCATTTCTTGCACCCAAAAAAGGAAAATTTTCAGTGCTCATAACCTAACTTGCATGATTTCAAATCAGAAAATCGAACAAGCATGTTAATCTAACTCTCATCTTGGTCAAAATTGTTTTAACAGAAGCGAAAAACAAAAAAATGGTCAAAATGATGAACTAGGGAAATAGTTGAGTCAGGTTTTTTGTCTTTTCCCCCTTGTCACCATACTTGCCAGAGAAGGCACCATATTTGCCGGAAAGGGCACCATATTCGCCAGAAAAGGAACAACTAAGGCTAACAATAGAGGGCCAAAAGCTCTATCATCCTCCGAGCAGTGAGGTATCAAACCAAGTGCAAAGCACGAATTGGAACTGGAGCGGGATATTCTGTTCCCTCATCTAGATGATCAAATCAAAAATTGGCATCTGACCCAGAATGGGGACGTAGAAAAAGCAATGTGTGAGACCAATCAATTGTATGCCTGGCCGGTGGGACATGCTGAAACTCACCTCGGTCAAACTAAGTCAAGGTCATCGTCAACCGATCTCAGTTGCAGACCTGCTGTACACCCAACTGTAGGGAAACCCCTCTGTGGGAGGAACTCACTGGCTGTGAGCGAAAGAAGAAGAATCTAGCAGAATGCTAGGGGCACAAGCCCACAACTTCTTATTTATCCATCAACCACCCATGGGAGGGATAAAAAAGAACAGAGATTGAAGAATAAAGAGATGCACGCTGAGAGAAAAAGTGAGAAAAGGGTTTTTTTTTTTTTTTTTTCAGAGAACAAGAGATTGAGTGCCAGAGTGATGTGAGAATCACAAAAAAGAAAGGATGGGAAACAATACTTGAAGAAACAAGCTCCTCGTGAACTGCGAAGTCTCCCACTGGTGGTATAAATCCGAGTGATGTGTTTGTTGTTTTTGTTTGTTTCGGTTCTTGTTTTGAGTCATTTTGAGTGTTAATAGATTGTAGACGTCCCCGAACGTCCTGGGAGGGAAACCCCCCCCCCCCCAAAAAAAAAAAAAATTTTGTTCATTGGGCTCACTACAGTTCAGGACTCAATGTCACGGTCCTATATCTAATCTCGTAGAGTGCAATGTAAGACCGATGAATCATCAAAGAGTCAAAATCTGGCAAATCGTTTTTGAAAACAGATTTTTTTGAAAGAAGTGCCAAACATGGACTGCTTTGCCAGATGCAGAGTCGCCACCTAAATATTTACTTTGGAGGAATTTAGGAAACCCTGACTCGTTTGCCTAAGGCCACGTGTCCGTCATCACCAAAGTTGCCTCGGCTCGGGAACTTGGGTACGATTGGGGAAGGTCAGCTATGAGCACCCCCTCTCGCCCGATCCGAAGATCGGCCTCTACTAACCATGATATCTAGTTTTGAAAACGTCATGTGTTCTGATTCCGATCTATTAGCCTAGAATTACTACGCGATGCGCACAGCAAAACAAGTATAGACTGGATTGCCTAAGTTGGAACAAAGCATCGTATATCCGTTTGTTTCGAAAAATGGTTTGAAATTTGCTACTCGTGAGTAGGCTAAAATACGGATTTCAATGAGTCGTTCCAACTCAAACAATCCAATCTTTACCCACAGGCATTCAGGCAGTTTACATCACATAAGCATATAGCCACATGGTTAGCATACTATCATGGCAGTCACTCACATACATGCAAGGATGCTAAAGCATAAACGCTCACCTAGTACTCCAAGCCAAAACAAGAAACTAGTTAGTAATCATGCATGATCCTAGTTCATGTTAGCAATGGCTAATGCAATGCATGCAAAATGCAACTAAGATAGGCTCGGCTACCCTAAGAATGGCATGTGAAATGCGACAACTCGATACACGTATTCAAGTTGGAATTGAAATACTATGCAATTAGTATGATGTGCTGAGCCCGGTGCGTGCAATACGAATTAATGAATGCAAACATGCGAACATATAGATGCTAATTGAAATATGCCCTAAACTAACCATCATAAGTTGGTAAATAAAAGGGAGAAAGACGTGGGGTTGGAAGACATACATCACACGCATGCACACTTACTACACAATTGCCCTCGCTCAGAGGGTCTGAAAGAATAATACAGGCCAAATAATGAATCAACTACCCTAGCTAATTAATTATTACAAAACTTCTAATTAATTAGCAAATTAATTACAAAAACAGCCTAAATATGAAACTAAAGAGACCACCGCAGCTCTGCCTCGGAATGCGTGGATGATGCATGCTCGATTCGCCTCGCCCGAAAACCTGGTACCATGCCACTGTTGCCTTTGTTTACACTACCTTGCTTCTCTGAAATTCATGAAAGTTTACAGAATCCTTCTAAATCACTCCCTGAATGTTGTGGAATGCCACCGGCCATAATTAAAGTCCACCGGCCATGAGGATAGGCTGATCGGCCAAATATTGAACCACCGACTAGACACTGATGGTCGGTCGGCACTAAAAGTGGTCGGCCGGCCATATCTTCCTACAGAACCTTGTTTTGACAGCAGCAGAGGACAGACAGTGCATGGTATGGAATTTTCAAAGCAATGCATGAATGGCCACACTCCCTATCATGTTATGGACTCAAGGGAGTGTGGCCCTCGGTCCTCGGGCCACCAATCATGCGTTTTGATGCATGATGGCCAAAGGCACCAAGTTTGCAAATCAATGTAAATGCATGCAACAAAACTCATGAGTGCTACACATCCTATCATGTTGAGATCAAGGGCGTCGGCGACCGAGGGTTGAGGCGTGTTTCGTCACTTTGAGTACGAACACGCCTCACCCCTCAAGTTTGGTTTGACACCCCAAACCAAACAAAATGCAACGCATGTATGCAAAGTGACTCAAGTATGCAAAATGGCCCAAGTATGCAAAATGGCTAAGTTAACAAAACATGCCAAATGCAATGCAAGCTAATCATGTAAATGTACGATGTGCTAATCATGCAAGATGTGGTGCAATGTGACCTAATCATGCAAGCAATATGGCAATACAATAGGTATACAATGATGCAACCTAGGTAAGTAACTATACAAAATGATAGGCATGCACCAATGCACAAATGCAAGACCTATGGACTTATGCTAAGATGGAGGAGCCTCAGCCACACCCCAAAAACAGTGGTCAAAGTGGCATAACAAGAGTACAAATCACATATGCACGCATGCATGCACCAAGGCCCATCACTTAAGGCATAAAAGACGCAACCCTAAGCATACTTAAAAGAGACAAACATGGGCATTTCAACCAACATATTAAGCTCCGAAATACATGCAAAGGGGATGATGCCAAGTTAAACAAAACATGCAAACAAGGCGCGCAATAGGGCCCAAAACTTGAGGCCAACAAGGGGGTATTCAACTACAACTATTATGACCACACATGGTATGGGTTATGCAACCAAAAACAGAGTTTCAATGCATCAAAATACACCCTAAAACCCACTGATATGATAGCCCAAGGTCTTAAACAAAAGGGCATACACCAAGGCCCATTTCAATGCATAAAAGAACAACTCTTCAAGGCATGAAAGGGATGATGAGTGCAAGCATACAAGCATAGATTATGGACTGAAATAGCATAAGAAATGATTTCAAATCACTGAAACAACCCAACTAAAACATGCTAATGACTCACACACTCAAGGCTCACAAGCCAAAATGCAAAGAGGCTATACCAAACATGACAAACATGATCAAATCAGTACCCAACAGACCTCAAGCATGATGAAATATGACCAAAATCTTCATGAAGTCAAGCTAGAACATGCAAGCATGGAGGGGCAAATGCATGGCACATGTTATGACAATAAAATGGATGACTAAGCAAGTATGTGATGCATGTAATAAACAATAAATCCGACCAAAAACAGAGATATAATATGACCAAATAACACCCAAAAACCTCTTAAATGAAGCTAAGAACAACTAGGCATGCATGCTACCTTTATGAGCCAACAACATGAACAAATGAGACACAAAGGGAGAGGGGTGTCCCTCCCCTATGCAAGACCTCAAAACCTCTTCCTCACCACTGAAAATCCTCTAGATTTTAGTGGTGAGAAGGCCAATGCATAAAAGTGTTCAAAGCTCAACCAAAGAAAGCACAAAAGAGGCCAAACAAGGCCTAAGAGGGGGAGGTCGACCCCAAACACAAATGAGACCTTAATGAAACATCTTAAGCATGAAAAATTAGAGTTTTTATCAGTTATACATAAAGCTCAAAACAGCATGCAAAGTGGGTTAAAAGCTAGTGCAAGAATGGGGAATATAAACTAACTAGCTCACCCTTGAAGAACACTTGAAGAATAGCAAGTCCAGCCCCTTTCTTCTGATCAAAACCAACTCAAAACTCTAAGGACAACCTCCCAACAGCTCAATAACCCAAGTATGGTGTAATACTAGGTGCCTTAGTGCAAAACTAAGAACAAAACACCCTTTTAGGCCCTCTAACACACAGAAATGAAGATATATATATATATAGAGTGATATATGAGATATAGCAGATGTATATGTTTGATTTGTTCAACCCCTTCAAATGAGAAGAGAGGTCTCTTTTTATGGAGCAAGAGAAGGGCCTAAGCTTCTTGGAGAAGCTAAGGCAAAAGGGTCAAGGGGGTCAAGCTTCTAAGGAAAGCTAAGGCAAAGGGTCAAGCTTCTTGAGGAAGCTAAGAGGGTCCAAGCTTCCTCAAGAAGCTAGAGCAAAAGGGTGCAAAGGGTGCAAAAGGGCAAATCCTCCATACACGTGTATGGCGCACAATTCTGTGCACTCCAGCTGGCACAGTTGGCATGCACCATGCCTGAAAAAGGCGAAAAGGAGGTACCGGCCAAAAAAGGAGACAATCGGCCAAATAAATGGTCGGCCGACCACAGAAAATGCCGACCGGCCATCACCAATGGCCGGTAGCATTAAAATAGGGTCGGTGGCCTCAAGCCAAGGCCGGTGGGTATCAGGGATAGCTAACAAGCTACTCTCTACGCTCAGGTGCAAAAACAAACAAGTGTTTGGTCCAACCAAGCACAAGATGGTCAAGTCAAGAGATCCCGAGGCAAGGCGTGCAGCCGAGACCTCCGAGAACTCAAAATGAACACGAACATGGATGATCATCGGGTGTTCAAACGATGACGCCCAAGTCTTGAGGACGGTAAAAAATGGGGTGTCTACAGTTGCCCCTCTTTGACAGAACTCGAAAGTCATAACAATGACAAGAGTGAGTGTCAAAGCTCAGAGACGACCCATTTTTGACAAGGCCAAAGACTTAGACAAAGCATATGAGCTATAGATAAAGATATGTGCCTAAAGGCAGGGGCAAAATGCAAAACAATGCACAAAGCCGAGCATAACTCATGATCGTGCAAAAGAAAGCTGTAATGAAGCAAATCATGCAACAGTTTTAAGCTAGCACCAAGCTACACTAGAATGCAAACAGGATGTAAGAGAACTATGTAATTCTCGCTATGTTTGATGCGGAGAATACAATACCTGTGCGGTTCGTCTGGTCGTGCAAACTTTAAATGAACCGTACATACAATATCGTGCCTAAAATAGAAAGAAACTTAACAGGTACAATATTGTTAGAAGTATGCATAATAATGCAATTGGAAGTGCGTGACAATGCCAGTGAAGGGGTGCATGACAATGCGGATGAAAGTGGTGCATAACAACGCAACCCGAGTGTGTGCATAACAATGCAACATAACAATGCATGGAGGGCATGCGTGACAACGCAATGCTGAGTGGTGCATGACAATGCGATTTGAAACATAAACACATATAAGTAAAGCACACGCGACAATGCATGCAATGTCTGAAAAAAAGGAACTTGAACACATATAGGTAAAGCATAACGCAACAACGCATGCAATGTGTATAGGAACTTGAACACATATAAGTAAGGCATAATGCAACAACGCATGCAATGTGTATAGGAACTTGAACACATATAAGCAAAGCATAACGTGACAATGCATGCAATGTGTATAGGAAATTGAACACATATAAGAAAAGCATAACGTGACAATGCATGCAATGTGTATGGGAACTTGAACATATATAAGTAAAGCATAACGCGACAACGCATGTAATGTGTATAGGAACTTGAACACATATAAGTAAAGCATAACGCGACAACGCATGCAATATGTATAGGAACTTGAACACATATAAGTAAAGCATAACGCGACAACGCATGCAATGTGTATAGAAAGGACTTGAGGCATATTCAACTGAAGCATGGTAAAGACATGTTATTCATGATGTTGAGATGCGACTCCAAAGTAAGACGAGGCATCGCTCAACGCAAGACGCATAATGAACATAATTAAAGTGATTTGTGGAATTCGCAAGATATATAAAAGGATATGATGAAGGATACTCTTTGCGTGCACCGAGCATCGCACACGGAAGACATGGCTCGAGGCCAACACGAAGACCAGTTGTAATAACCCTCACACTGTCCTAACCATACTCATATGTATTTATATGATTTTGTCCTGTTAAGCTTGCATTTCAGATTTTGTCTTTGTTTTGCTTAAGTGTTATATGCATGCTTTATTCCTTGTTCGGTGTGTGGTTAGCCTAGACTAATCCAAGCCGAGGTCACCTTAAGCCTAGAACTACCTTGGAACTCTTTTTCTGGTTGGCCTCCACCCCTGCCCTAACATGTTGGCCGAGATGTCACTATCTCGGCCGAGGTGTTCACCACCAAGGCTGAGATGTGTATTATCTAGGCCGAGATGTTACCCTTGAACGCAAGTGATCTTGCTCCTGGACTGGTACGACCTAGACCAAGGTGTGGCACATCTAGGCCGAGGTGTGGCACAGCTAGGCCAAGTGTTGTCCTTTCTAGCCGAGGTCATTGTCCTTTGCTTGCCGAAGCCTTGTTATTAGCCGATGTCACTACTTGCCGGAGTGCCCTTGCTGCCTAGCTTGTTGAACACACTTTGTCATAGTCTTGTCTTTTCACTCAGTCACCTTTTTCAGTAGAACCAACTAGCCGTTGCCACGTGCCCCTACAGAGGGTTAAGCCAGCCGACAGACCCAGAAAATATACATTTTTGTATCATATCTTTGCCTTGTAGAGAGAGAGAGAAGCTCTAGGAAGAAGAAGAAGTTTTAGAGTGAGAGAGTAGACCTTCGAGCTTGATTCCTAGAGATCAAACCGTTAGATTCGTGTATTGAGGTTAGATTCTTGATTTACTCTTGTTGTTCTTTATGTTGATCTAGCTGCATTACATGATCTAGCATGATTCATGAGCTATGCATTGATTTAAAGTTCGGTTCTAGAAAGAGAAAATGGTTTTCTTGGGTTCTTAAAAGAAAAGCCTTGTTTGATCCAAAAGTTTGTAACAAGTTCCATGTTTTTGTGTTTGTTATCATAAGATCTTCAAGTATGGGTACCCAGGCCCATGTTTTTGAACTCATAGCATGAAAATCCCAGATTTTGAAATAACAAGTTGTGATTGAGCATTCATGTTTTTCATGTTCTTCATGTTCTTCAGCAGAGGGAAACCCAGATTTTCCCGACTTCATATCCTTGAATGTGGCCCTCGGGGCCACACCTCGGCGAGGAGGTGTGGAACCTCGGCCTAGACCTGGTTGGTGCCCAGCGTGTTTTCTCGAGATGAGAAACGGTGTTCATTTTGATTTGACTTAGTTTTTGAAGAATGTCGAGATCATCTGTATACATGTGAAACTTGTTTGAAAGTGCATTCAACAGACTTTGCCATGTGTTTGTAGGACTTGGACTTGCCTTGACCCCGACATTTGAAGAACTATGTGAGTGGTATTTTTAATAAAGCTATGTTACAATGTTTTGATAAAAGCCTTGTTTTGCTTTGTTTTGGAAAGTATTTGTAAGCATGAATGATTATTCCTATTTTGTATATCAAGTATTATATCTTGTTTTGATGACATTCTTGGAAAGTCCTTACGTGCTGGAGGACTCTAAGCATTTGCAGCACAATCTTGAAAGTCCGTACGTGCTAGGGGACTATAAGCATTTGTAGCACAAAATTTGGATGTCCGTACGTGCTAGGGGACTCTAAGCATTTGTAGCACAAGTCCTTAGTTCCAGGGGACTATAATGCAACTGCACCATTGATTTGAGATATCTCCCTTGTCTTGCCTTGTCTTGCCACTGACGGTTTACCGCGTGGGTTTGTTTGTTCGAAATGTCATCACTTGTACTATATCGATGCTAGTAAGCATCCCTTGAAGCTTGAAAGATTTTCTAGATGGACTTGGTTCATCCCTTGATTTGCACTAATTATGTTATGTATCGTTTGATAAAGATCTTGAATATCAGTCATGCAAATCCCTTTATTATTCATACCATTCACTGAGTATCCAAGCTCACCCCTCTCTATATATATATAGGTGACGAGCAGGACAGCGGTGACGCCTAGATGTACTTGCCATTTGCTTTGGATTTTACACTTTTGCAGCGTCTTCAAGATCATGCTTCTTAGTTATATTTCATTGTACTTTGTATTTGCTGGCTGAGAAGCCTTTTGGTCAAGATGTATTTTTGTACTTCATTTTGTTGTATTAAAGCTATATAATGATGTGTAACATTTCATTTAACTTTTGCACTGCTCTTATGGACTACTTAGCTTTCAACTTATTGCTTCCACATTTGTAAGCCCCATATGTGTACTCTGTTGTGTGTGGATTTTGAAAGTTGGCCTTCGGTAATCTCGGATTACTGGCCATCACGGCACCATTCTACTAGGGGCGGAATGGGGTCGTGACAGATTGGTATCAGAGCACAAGTTTCTCACAATACATTATTCACACACCTTAAGTCCTAAAGAGCATAGGATTTCCCTTAGAAAGATGTTAGGATTGCATCATGTTGCTTGCTATTTGACAAGGTGTGCATCATCTCGGCATGACTATTCGTTATTTGCATACACGATTCCTGGTCCAGTTTGTTTTAAAGTTGCATTTTGCATACTCATATCATCATGAGGAGAGGTAGACCACCAGTTGGCCGAGATCAATCAGAGGATAGACTGGACAGACTATAAAGACTAGTTGAAGGTTTAACCTGTGAGTTGAGACAAATGAGGCAACAGAATGCTAGTGCTACATCTACCCAGGCCGAACAGACGAATGGACGACATGCAGCTCCGCCTCCACATCCTCCAGTGCCGCAAGTTCCTCCGCAGCCAGCCTTGTATGGGGACGGCACGATCGCCTTGATTAGGGAGTTTAAGAAGATGAAACCGCCGAGATTCTCTGGGGGTATAGAGCCGATGAAGGCCGAGGCGTGGGTTTTGGAAATGGAGAAGCTGTTCGAGATCTTTCCCAGCACCGACGTTCAGAAGGTGACATTGGCTGCATTCACTTTAGACGACGATGCTCGAAGATGGTGGACGATGATCAGAGAAGCTAATCCTGGTTTAACTTGGGCAAGATTTTTGGAGCTGTTTTATAGCAAGCATTTTCCCCTTAGCGTCCAAGACCGCAAGACCACGGAGTTCCAGGCTCTGACGCAAGGCAACAAGACAGTGGCAGAATACGACCGTGCTTTTACCGAATTGGCGAGGGACACGCCTCATATGGTCAGTGACGAATATAGGAAAGCTAGGAAGTTTGAAAGCGGACTACGTGGGCCGATACAGGATCGAGTCAACATGCTCAATATGCCGACTTATGCCAAAGTGTTAGACAAGGCCATTCTGGCAGAAGCTAACTTAAACCGATATCAGAATTCAGGATAGAGCCAGAGGAAGAGATAGAACTATGAGAGTCGCCGACTGCCGGTCAATGCCAAGAAGAAGGCGAACATGGGCAGTTCCAGCAACTCAAATCGGGATGGTAATGCTAAGCCGACGTGTGCGAGTTGTGGGAAGCCGCATCTCAGGATTTGTCGTTGGGCGACAGGAGCTTACTTTGAATATGGCGAGGTAGGTCACCGTGTGAAGGACTGTCCGAAAACAAAGACTGATAATGGTAAGAAAAATGGGGGCACCTCGGGCTCTGCATACGAAAGCAACGTCGGAAGGACACAGATGAGACAGGGCAGAGTTTTTGCTCTAGTGCCAGGAGACACCCAGAATGCTGAAACAATAGTGTCAGGTATACTCTCAATTTGCTCTCAAGTTGCATACATCTTGATTGATTCGGGCTCTACACATTCATTTGTATCTGTTAAATTTGCCGAGAAGTTGAATAGACCATTAGAATCCCTCGATTATGTGCTATCTGTATCTACTCCATCTGGGGGAACTATGATTGTTACATCCATATATAGGGCATGTGTTGTGGTGATTGAGGGTGTAGAATTATTAGTTGATTTGATGCCATTAAGCATGACCCACTTCGATGTTATATTGGGAATGGGTAGTTAACGAATCATGCATCTATTAATTGTGTTTCGAAGAATGTCACACTGAAACCCCCAAACCAAGCCGAGGTTATTTTCCAAGGTAAAGGGGTAGTGTCTCCACCTTACTTGATTTCGTCCATTAAGGCCTATAAGCTAATTCAGAAAGGGTGTCAAGGCTACTTGTGTAGTATACTGAGTGATCAGAATGGAAATGTTAATTTAGCCGACATCCCAGTTATTAATGAATTCCCCAACGTCTTTCCAAACGAATTGCCTGGCCACTTAGTCGATAGAGAAATAGAGTTTATTGTTGATATCATGTCGGGAACACAGCCGATCTCCAAAACACCCTATAGAATGGCCCCGGCTGAACTTAGGGAATTGAAACTGTAATTACAAGAATTGTTGGATAAGGGATTCATTAGGCCGAGCACTTCACCATGGGGAGCACCCGCTTTATTTGTTAAGAAAAAGGATGGCACACTCCGTCTTTGCATTGATTACAGAGAACTTAATAAGGTAACCACTAATAACATGTACCCATTGCCTAGGATTGATGATTTGCCTGATCAACTACAAGGAGCACGAGTCTTTTCTAAGATTGACCTTAGGTCGGGCTACCATCAGTTGAAAGTTAAAGCCGAGGATGTTGAGAAGACTGCTTTTCGGACAAGGTATGGCCACTACGAATTTTTGGTAATGCCTTTTGGAGTGACCAATGCGCCTGCAGCATTCATGGATTTGATGAACAGAGTCTTTAAGCTGTATCTAGATGAGTTCATAGTTGTTTTCATTGATGACATATTGATCTACTCCAAGAGTACAATTGAGCATGAGAATCATTTGAGACTTGCCCTGCAAATCTTGAGAGACCGGAAGTTGTATGCTAAGTTGAGCAAGTGTGAGTTTTGGCTTTTCAGCATTTCATTTCTAGGGCATGTGATTAATGAAGAGGGTATCTCAGTTGATCCCAGTAAGATTGAAGCCATTGTGAATTGGCCGACGCCGACCAACGTATCCGAGGTTCGTAGTTTTCTGGGCTTGGCAGGTTATTATAGAAAGTTCGTGAAGGACTTCTCAAGGATTGCAGTACCATTAACACAGCTAACTAAGAAGGGGACGGCATATGAATGGACCGATGATAGAGAGTCAGCCTTCCAAGAGTTGAAGACGAGGTTAATTCTGATGCAGTTCTTGTACTTCCATCGTAATGAGGAATTTGATTCTGATGATGCTTCACATAAGGGTTTGGGTTGTGTATTAATGCAAGGGGGTAAAGTCATAGCATACGCATCTCGTCAGTTGAAACCTCATGAAAAGAACTATCCTACCCACGATCTAGAACTTGTAGCCGTGGTGTTCGCATTGAAGATTTGGCGTCATTACTTGTATGGAGCCTCTTGCCAAGTTTTTATAGATCACAAGAGCTTGAAGTACTTGTTCACTCAAAAGGAACTAAATTTGAGGCAAAGAAGATGGCTTGAATTGTTGAAGGACTACGACATGCAGATCCAGTATCACCCAGGTAAAGCAAACTTAGTAGCCGACGCATTGAGTAGGAAGTCAGTGGGAAGTCTGGCATGCTTGACCATGATTTTAGTAGAGCGGACTATCATTGGGGAAGTAAAAGCAAGCCAAATGGAGGATGAATTCCTGAAGAAGGTAGCCGATGAGATTATCATCAGGCCGAGGTCAGGTTACACCTTTGAAAATGGAGTGCTTAAGTTTGAAGGAAGATTGTGCGTGGCCAACGTCCCAGAGTTGAAAGGGAAGATTTTGCAAGACTCTCATGGATCCAGATTTACTGTTCACCCAGGGAACACCAAGATGTATCAAGACGTGAAGCAGACCTTTTGGTGGCCGAACATGAAGAGAGAAATAGCTGAGTTCGTGTCCCAGTGCTTGTATTGTCAACAAGTGAAAGCAGAACATCAGAGACCAGCAGGACTTCTTCAACCTTTGCCGATTCCTGAGTGGAAATGGGAACACATCTCCACGGACTTTGTGACTGGTTTGCCGAAGACACAGAAAGGGATGGATTCGATTTGGGTTATAATCGACAAATTAACTAAGTCAACACACTTTTTGCCTGCTAAGACTTCGTTTAATGCTGATCGACTGCTGTATTGTATATGAACGAGATCGTTAGACTTCATGGTGTGCCGATGTCCATTGTGTCAGACCGAGATCCAAAGTTTGTTTCTAGATTTTGGCAGAGTTTACAAAGGGCTTTGGGGACCAATGGCCAAATGGAGAGGACAATTCAGACACTTGAAGATATGCTCGGACTATGTGTATTGGACTTCAAGGGAAGTTGGGAAGTGCATTTGCCATTAGTAGAATTCGCTTACAACAACAGTTATCAAGCTAGCATTGGCATGGCGCCGTATGAGGCTTTGTATGGAAGGAAGTGCAGATCGCCGATATGTTGGACCGAGGTAGGAGATAAAGCTTTGATCGGCCCCGATCTAGTTCAAAGGACAACTGAAAAGATCAAGCTTATCCAACAGAGAATCAGGACTACTCAGAGTTGACAAAAGAGTTACGCCGACCAGAGAAAAAAGGAGTTAGAGTTTGAAGTTGGGGATCATGTATTCCTGAAAGTTTCGCCAATGAAAAGAGTTTCCAGATTTGGGAAGAAAGGTAAGTTAGCACCTCGTTATATTAGGCCATTTGAAGTCCTTGAGAAGGTTAACCCGGTTGCCTACAGACTTGCTTTGCCACCGGGATTAAGTCAAGTCCACAATGTGTTTCATATTTCGATGTTGAGGAAGTATATTCGGAATCCACTACACGTGATTGATCATTTTGGGATTGTGGTTGATGAAGATTTAGGCTATGAAGAGAAGCCGATGTGTATTATCGATAGACAAGTGAGACAATTGAGACATAAGGCAATACCGATGGTGAAAATTGAATGGAAAGAGCATTACGGCAAGGATGCTATATGGGAAATGGAAGAAGAAATGAAAGTCCGATATTCGGAGTTATTCTCGAATCAAGGTAACTCAAGTTTGGGGACCAAACTTCTTTAAGGGGGGTAGGATGTAATAACCCTCACAATGTCCTAACCATACTCATATGTATTTATATGATTTTGTCCTGTTAAGCTTGCATTTCAGATTTTGTCTTTGTTTTGCTTAAGTGTTATTTGCATGCTTTGTTCCTTGTTTGGTGTGTGGTTAGCCTAGACTAATCCAAGCCGAGGTCACCTTAAGCCTAGAACTACCTTGGAACCCTTTTTCTGGTTGGCCTCCACCCCTGCCCTAACATGTTGGCCGAGATGTCACTATCTAGGCCGAGGTGTTCACCACCAAGGCCGAGATGTGTATTATCTAGGCCGAGATGTTACCCTTGAACCCAAGTGATCTTGCTCCTGGACTGGTACGACCTAGACCGAGGTGTGGCACATCTAGGCCGAGGTGTGGCACAGCTAGGCCAAGTGTTGTCCTTTCTAGCCGAGGTCATTGTCCTTTGCTTGCCGAAGCCTTGTTATTAGCCGATGTCACTACTTGCCGGAGTGCCCTTGCTGCCTAGCTTGTTGAACACACTTTGTCATAGTCTTGTCTTTTCACTCAGTCACCTTTTTCAGTAGAACCAACTAGCCGTTGCCATGTGCCCCTGCAGAGGGTTAAGTCAGCTGACAGACCCAGAAAATATACATTTTTGTATCATATCTTTGCCTTGTAGAGAGAGAGAAGCTCTAAGAAGAAGAAGAAGTTTTAGAGTGAGAGAGTAGACCTTCGAGCTTGATTCCCAGAGATCAAACCGTTAGATTCGTGTATTGAGGTTAAATTCTTGATTTACTCTTGTTGTTCTTTATGTTTATCTAGCTGCATTACATGATCTAGTATGATTCATGAGCCATGCATTGATTTAAAGTTTGGTTCTAGAAAGAGAAAATGGTGTTCTTGGGTTCTTAAAAGAAAAGCCTTGTTTGATCCGAAAGTTTGTAACAAGTTCCATGTTTTTGTGTTTGTTTTCATAAGATCTTCAAGTATGGGTACCCAGGCCCATGTTTTCAAACTCATAGCATGAAAATCCCATATTTTGAAATAACAAGTTGTGATTGAGCATTCATGTTCTTCATGTTCTTCATGTTTATGTTCTTCATGTTCTTCAGCGGAGGGAAACCCAGATTTTCCCGACTTCATATCCTTGAATGTGGCCCTCGGGGCCACACCTCGGCGAAGAGGTGTGGAACCTCGGCCTAGACCTGGTTGGTGCCCAGTGTGTTTTCCCGAGATGAGAAACGGTGTTTCATTTTGATTTGACTTAGTTTTTGAAGAATGTCGAGATCATCTGTATGCATGTGAAACTTGTTTGAAAGTGTATTCAACAGACTTTGCCATGTGTTTGTAGGACTTGGACTTGCCTTGACCCCGATGTTTGAAGAATTATGTGAGTGGTATTTTTAATAAAGCTATGTTACGATGTTTTGATAAAAGCCTTGTTTTGCTTTGTTTTCGAAAGTATTTGTAAGCATGAATGATTATTCCTATTTTGTATATCAAGTATTATATCTTGTTTTGATGACATTCTTGGAAAGTCCTTACGTGCTGGAGGACTCTAAGCATTTGCAGCACAATCTTGAAAGTCCGCACGTGCTAGGGGACTATAAGCATTTGTAGCACAAAATTTGGATGTCCGTACGTGCTAGGGGACTCTCAGCATTTGTAGCACAAGTCCTTAGTGCCAGGGGACTATAATGCAACTGCACCATTGATTTGGGATATCTCCCTTGTCTTGCCTTGTCTTGCCACTGACGGTTTACCGCGTGGGTTTGTTTGTTCGAAATGTCATCACTTGTACTATATCGATGGTAGTAAGCATCCCTTGAAGCTTGAAAGATTTGCTAGATGGACTTGGTTCATCCCTTGATTTGCACTAATTATGTTATGTATCGTTTGATAAAGATCTTGAATATCAGTCATGCAAACCCCTTTATTATTCGTACCATTCACTGAGTATCCAAGCACACCCCTGTCTATATATATGTAGGTGACTAGCAGGACGGCGGTGACGCCTAGATGTACTTGCCACTTGTTTTGGATTTTGCACTTTTGCAGCATCTTGAAGATCATGCTTCTTAGTTGTATTTCACTGTATTTTGTATTTGATGGCTGAGAAGCCTTTTGGTCAAGATGTATTTTTGTACTTCGTTTTGTTGTATTAAAGCTATGTAAAGATGTATGCCATTCCATTTGACTTATGCACTGCTCTTATGGATTACTTAGCTTTTAACTTATTGCTTCCGCATTTGTAAGCCCCATATGTGTACTCTGTCTGTGTGTGAATTTTGAAAGTTGGCCTTCGGTAATCTCGGATTACTGGCCATCACGGCACCATTCTACTAGGGGCGGAATGGGGTCGTGACACCAGTTAACATTCCAAGGCCCACTTTCTTGCACTATCTCGCGTTATGAAGGTGTCAAAGCACATAATTGACCTGAACATGAGCGCGGGAGACGTATCGATCCAAAAAGGGGGGGCCACCGGTATTAGTCCAAACACTCTGCTGCCCTGCTCTCCTTTTGGTTTACTTTCCTTCTTACTGGTAGTTTTAAGCACATTGCAATGCCTCAGGCAAGTTTTCAAAACTGTATACTTTTGCAAAAGACATGATGGAAATGAAACGGTTATTTTGTTCAAAAAGGTGTTACATTTGTACTTTTCATGCATCGCATCGCATTGCATTACACAACAACGCAAATGAGGTTTGAATCTTTATTTGAAAAGTAAGAGTCTGCCTCGTAATAATCAGGTAGTGAGCTAACTAATAACAAAAACAACTCGATAAGCAAAACAAAGAACTTGATAAGCTAACCAAGTGTAGATACAACTCGATAAGCAAAGCAAAAACTTAAAGAATGTGAAATACAACTCGATAAGCAAATGTACAACAACTCGATAAGCAAATAGACGTGACTTTGCAAAATCACCACCGAAAGACATTGGGAAAGGTTCTGACCACAATCCCTCAACATTTTCAACTTCTAATCAGCTAATGGAACAAAAGGGAAGGCCATCGACCATAGGGAAAGGCCACCGGCCATAATAAATTTCCATCGGCCAACAGTGGTGGTCGGTCGGCACCATTTTTGGCCGGTCGGCCATAAATGGCAAGAATCTCCAGAATGCTGATAGCTGTCTTCCATTCACACCTTACCCCTACAAAAAGCCTCAACTTCGTAGTTTTTCTCAATTCAACACTGATTTGCACAAAATGGAAGAGTTCCTTGCCCAAAATCTCATAGCTTGGATTGCCAACTTGGATGGCTCGGAAATGCTGAATTTCCGGGGGTTTGGCATAAATGCACTATTCACTCTGAGTCGTACTCCGCTGCATTTTCCGTTCCTCCATGCTACGGCAAAGTTTTGAAACCCAGTAACACATGTCTTTAGCTTTGGCGGGCAAGATGTATGTCCTACCTTCGAAGATTTCATAGTTTTGATGGAATCCGAGCACAACGAAGAAATCTTGCCCCAACTTCGCTTCGGCCATGTACAATCTTTAGGGCGAATGTGTGGGCTCACGATGCATGAAGCTCGATCTTTGATTGGTGACGGAATGCTGGATGTTCCAAGTTTGACTTGTCGGTTTTCTGATGCCAGTGACTGCGGCGACCATCATTGGTAGGATTTTTGGCGACACGCCCTCTGTTTGTGCATGCTATCTCATTTCTTGCTTGCCTCAGGCTTCGAAGGATCTAGCGTCTGGTTGATCGAGGTTGCCCAAGGCTTGAAGGAGGGCAAAAGCTGCATTGCCATGACATTGGCCGAGACGTTGATGGGCTTGGACGCTTTCCATCGCCAGGAGACGACTAGACTCGCGGGGAGTCCATAACTGTTGCAGGTAATGTTTCCCACCCTATCTCACATATGTATTGCTCACATCACTCGGCCCTCAGGCTCGGTTTTTCTCACAAAACCCTTCTCTCACTCTTTTCTCATCGTACATCTCTCTATTCTTTAACCTCTCATTTTTCATCCCTCCCCAGGTGTGGTTGATGGACAAGTTGCAGGTTGTGGACTCTTGCCCGACATACTCGGCTCGTGGCTACTTCTTCCGGCAATGCCTAGTCGACGCCCTGGATGAGGGATGGTGGTTCGACTGGATGTGTAATTTGTCTGCAGACTGCATTGCCTGGCCCTGTCCTTGGCTCAATTTACCGGCAATGAGCTATAGCATATCCCGGCAGACTGGGATTCAGTTGATAGGCCTGACACACTGTGTGTTCTACTTTCCTTTCCGGTTCCAGCGCTAGTTCGGCCATGATCAGACTTGCCTACTAGAGGGGATAGAGTACCCTGCTGCATTCCCAGTCCGAGGCGCGCGGCTTGCTCGGTATGCCACAGCATGGAGGACTAGAGAGCTCCTGGCCCCCGCTCCTACTTTCAGTTGCATTTTGTCTGATGAGTGCATAGATTGGCTCAACGAAGAGGCACAGATTGGGCCCACTTTGGCGTTAGAAGCTTTGACCAGCTCTGAGAGGGGGCGCAGGAACACCTGACTTAGCTATGCCCCGGATTTATTACTTTAATTAGTACTTTCAAGTTTTTCTTTATGAATGTAACCAAAAGCAACTTCAATTTGTATGCAAGAGCAGGTGGACTCTGTATTGAAATCAATAAAATTGAAGATTGTGGGTACTGAAAATTTTCCACTTTGGTCCAAAAATGGTCTAAGTTGTAAAAAGATTAATTTTGAGCAAAATCAACTTTTATTAAAACTTGTCAAAACCATTTTCAATATGGATTAGAACTGGACATGCCTGAGATCTGTCACTGAGATGCACAACCTAGGAACCCAGCAACTGGAAAGTTGCCCCCAGTCTGAATAGCACTGCACCGAAGATCACAACCGAAGCTCTTGAATACTGCATAGACAAAGTTGATCGGGGAAAAGTTGATGGCTGAACTTCAGGTTGAAGTTGCCTACGTATCCCAAAGATGGGAATCAAGCTTTACGTAGTTCAGCTCGGGTTCACTCTAGTATTTTGACTCTCCTTTTACACTCTAACTTTTGCCAAGGCCGCCCTTTGCGGGTTTTCAACCTTGCGAGCTTAGTTTTTATAATTTCAAATTTTTCATGCTCTAACTTTTGCCTAGGTCGCCCATTCGGGTTTTCGGCCTAGCGCGCCACTCAAGGGTAATATTTCTTCAGCTTGTCCATGTTGATCAGCTGGGAGAACTCTAGGCCATCTAGGTCCATCAAAACCACAGCTCCACTTGACCAGATAGACTTAATGATGTAGGGACCAGTCCAATTGGGTTTGAACTTGCCCCTTGGGTCATGGATAGGAGCTCGGTTGTCCTTGAGCACCAAATATCCTTCTTTTAGATTCATGGACTTAACTTTCTTGTTGAAAGCGCTGGCAATTCTACGCTGTTAACCTTGAACATGGTACAGTGCTTTCAGTCTGCGCTCGTCAAAGAGCATGAGTTCCTCAAATCTACTCTGCTGCCAATTTGCCTCGGCTATCTGACACTCAGCCAGTACTCGCAAAGACGGAACCTCAATTTCAATAGGTAGAATAGCCTCCATCCCATAAACCAACGAATACGAAGTCACCCCAGTAAAAGTTGTAATTGAAGTTCGGTAGCCCCACAGAGCAAACGGCCACTTATCTGGCCAGCCCCGGTAGGTTTCCACTATCTTCTGCAGTATGTGTTTGATGTTCTTGTTGGCAGCCTCAACTACTCCATTGGTTTGCGGCCGGTATGTGGATGACTTATGAAAAGCCACGTTGTATTTCTCCTACAAGTCAATCACTTCGTTCTTGAAGTGGGAACCGTTATCTGAAATTATCTCATTTGGGACTTCATAGCGACAGATGATGTTATTTCTGATGAACTTTGCAACGTGCGAAGCCTTCAACACCGCATAAGACTGGGCCTCAACCCACTTCGTGAAATAATCTATCGCGACCAGAACGAACTCATGCCCATTAGACCCCTTTGGCGTGACAGCCCCGATTACATCGATTCCCCAAACTGAAAATGGCCATGGCGAAGTCACGTTGTACAGCTTCAACGGCGGGATGTTCATGCAGTTTGCATGGATCTGACACTTGTGGCATCGCCGAACAAAACTGATACAATCCTCCTCCACGGTGGACCAATAGTAACCTTGTCTGAGAATCTTTCAAGCTAACATTACCCCGTTCATATGTGTTCCATATTCCCCTCCATGGATGGCCTCCATTAGGCGCTTCGATTCTTCGGCTTCTACGCACAGCTTATGCATTCCTAAATGACCTCTCTTATACAGCTTACCTCCGGAGATGATGAACTGAACGGCCATTCTTCTGATTGCCCTTTTATCCTTGGCATTTACCCCTGGTGGATATGCTTCCTTTTCCAAGAAATTCCAAATATCGTAATACCAGGGGTTCTCATCTTGAAACTCATCTATAGCAGCAATCGACTCGTAAGCCGGCACAAATTTTTGGTCAATAATGACCGGACGCATCCGGACTCCAAACAGGATGTCTATCATGGAAGATAGAGTTGCTAGTGAATCTGCGAACCTGTTGTTCTCCCCGAATAGATGAGCAAAGTTTAGCTTCTTAAACTGAGGAATTAACAAATCCAAGGTCTGGTGATATATTATCATCTTTTCTTCTTTGACTTTCCAATCTCTTTTTGCTTGAGATATAACAAGGTTCGAGTCCCCGATGACGTCCAACCGTTTTGCCCCTAGTTCCAGGGCTGCTTCTAGACCGGCAATGCACGCCTCATATTCTGCTTCGTTGTTCGAGACTTTGAACCGGAGCTTGAATGCTAGAGGGATACGGGAGTTTTCGGGTGCTATCAGCAAACTCCTATCCCATACCTGTACTGGTTTGACGCTCCGTCAAAGTACATCGTCCAAGACTCATCGTCGATATGAAGAATGGCCTCATCTGGGACTAAGTACTCAACTGCTTCACCTCCTTCCACTGGATGATCGGCTAAGAATTCTGTTATTGCTCTTCCCTTGACTGACTTGCGCGTCATATATTTCAAATCGAATTCGGAAAGCAACAGCAACCAATGAGCTAGCCTACCCGTAAGTGTCAGTTTCTCGAAAAGATATTTGATGGGATCCAATCTTGAAATTAACATTACAGAGTGAGCTAACAGGTAGTGCCGCAGCTTCCTGGTAGCCCATACCAAGGCTAAGCAAGCCTTTTCCAACGGTGTGTAGCGAGTCTCATACTCCAGCATCTTCTTGCTCCGATAGTAGATAGCCCTCTCTACCTTGTCTTCAGATTCTTGTTCAAGCATGCAGCCCATCATGGTTTCAGTTACTGAAAGATACAAAATCAACGGTCTCCCCGGCTCTGGTGGTAATAACACGGGCGGGTTCTGTAAGTATTCCTTGATGTGTTCAAAAGCATCTTGGCATCAGCCGTCCCATTGGAATTTCTTTCCTTTCTTTAGGAGGCCAAAAAGTGGTTCACAAGTCAAGGTTAATTTTGAGATAAACCGTCTTATGAATTACACTTTACCCAGAAAGCCTCGCACCTCCTTTTCAGTCCTTGGTGGTGGCATTTCTAAGATGGCCTTGATTTTGGAAGGGTCGACTTCGATACCTCTCTGTGTAATCAGAAACCCTAGCATTTTTTCCGTTATAACACCGAATGTACACTTCTGAGGATTCAGCCACAACCGAAATTCTCTGATCCTTTGGAAGAATTTTTGCAAGGCAGTGTGGTGGCCCTCTCTTTCTTTGGACTTGACAATCATGTCGTCCACATACACCTCAACCTCTTTGTGGATCATGTCATGTAATATCGTGGTTGCGGCCCGTTGATATGTAGCTCCAGCATTCTTCAGCCCAAATGGCATCACCTTGTAACAGTAAGTCCCCCACGGGGTGGTGAAAGCAATCTTTTCCCGGTCTTCAGGTGCCATCACTATCTGATTGTAGCCCGAAAAGCCATCTATGAATGAAAGCAAAGCATGCCCCGCTGTAAAGTCCACTAACTCATCAATATGCGGCAAAGGGAAGTCGTCCTTCGGACTGGCTTTGTTCAAATCCCCGAAATCCACGCATACCCGGATCTTGCCGTCCTTCTTCGGCACTGGAACAATGTTGGCTAACCAAATCGGGTATTCAGATACCAGCAGGAACCCTGCATCAATTTGCTTGGTGACCTCTTCTTTAATCTTGAGGGCCCAGTCCGGGCGAATCCTTCTGAGTTTCTGTTTAACGAGTCAGGCCTCGGGGTCAAGAGGGATCTGGTGCTGTACAATCTTAGGATCGATCCCAGGCATGTCTTCGTAGGACCACGCGAAAACATCTTTGAAATCTTTTAATAAAGCGACTAAGCGCTCGCGTTCCTCCGAAGACAATGTGGACCCGATCTGGACCAGCCGCGGGTCCTCCTCAGTACCAACTTTCACAGTAGTGATTTCATCAACTAAAGGTTTAACAAATCTTTCCTGCTCTTGATCAATTAATCGTTGCAAAATCGGAGGAATTTCTTCCTTGTCGTTTTTATCAAAATTTTGAAAGCCCTGATTCAAGCAATAAATCAAAGGTATAGAAAAGTACTCAGAAACCACAACCACATCATTCTCATTAATTGCTTCCAAATCGTCCGATTCTTCCGTTACAACGACTCAAAAGAAAAAGAAAAAGACGACCTGGACAGGACTGTGGCATCCGGGTTATCACCCCCAGGAATACTGGACTCAGACTCAGTCGAGCTGGAACCTGATTTCGAGTCAACAGATTCGGAGGAATCAGATTCCGGCTCACTACCTGACCTGGTACTGGTTGACACAAATCCCTTTTCATACTGCCAAATGAGAGAGGGTGTGATAGATGCATCCAAAATGTTTGCTGGTAGGCCCGCAGTCGTTTCATTCCCAATCATGGACACCGTGAAGTTATCCCCCAAGCACTTCTGTACGATCGGAGGATCTGAAAGTAGACAAGCTAGTGCTACCCCCATCTCAATTTCAGCGCTCTCGGAATCCACTTTCTCATTCTATTCAACCTCAGCTGATGGGTCTGTCTGCTCCTCGGCAACAACATCCCCGGATAACTGTAGGTCAAAGAAGATCTCAAACCCCGGCAAGCGCCTCTTCTCGGCATTCAACCACGGCTCTGGAAAGCCACAAAATGGAAAGTCCTCCCCCTCCTGGACAAAGCGGCCGTTTAGGGTACCTTGGATAGGTCGGTGCATTAGCTCAAAAGGCTTCCCCACCTGCTTTGCTCTGGCTCTCCCGGCCATCTCCTTCCCTTTCTATATCCAATCCTCTTTGGTGGCAGATAACCGTAGGCAAAGGTGTGTGGGTTGTGTGGCACTTCGGCCAACGCTGCAACGCCCTTCCGGCTGCTCTTTCCCAATCCCATCCCGGGGATGTGTTGAAGCTTGTTCATGAGGTATACTGATTGTGTGCTAATATACACCCCCTCATTAACAGCTAAAATGTTCTGCACGACCCGGGCCTCAGCCAGGGTAAAACCCGATATGAACACATCCTCCATACCATGCTCAATTTCCAAAACTGGCGTAGATACTTGTGGCGGTGGATGGATTGACGACTTTCCAAAAACGATGGTTACTTCCTTCCCATGGCGGCATTTCACCATCTGATGTAAGGTGGGCGAAACTGCCTTTACTTAGTGCAACCACGGCCGCCCCAAAAGTAGATTGAAGGTCACAGGAACTTCTACGACGTGAAAGTCTACCTCATGCTGTCCCGGCCCAACCTTGGTTTGAATTTTCACTGTCTCCATTACTTCTCTGCTTGTGTTATCATACGCCTGAATCACCTGGGCTATTGGCACAAAGTCTGCAGTCTTTAAACCGATTGCATATGCAGTCCTTGTCGGGCACACATTGATGGCGGACCCTGTGTCGACAAGGACCACGGGTATCCATTTGTTTCTGCATTCCACAAAGATGTAGAGTGGCTTGTTATGGTTTGCACCCTCAGGTGGCAATTCTTTGTCGAACAAAGTCAGCATCGGGGTAGCCCCTCCTGGAAAAACTAAGCCCACCAACTGCTCGGGCGTGGTGTCTATTGAAAGCTTGGCTTTGTCCATGGCCATTAAGACAGCTTGTCGATGCACTCAAGATGCCATAAGCAGTCCCCAGATGGAGATGTCTACCTGTATCTTTTTCAACTACTTCTGTACAGCTTCTTCTTCGAGTTGCTTCTCTTTCTGTTTCTTTGCCTCCTTATCTTTTCCAGACACCTCTGGCTAATCTAGATGTGGGGGCTTGAAATACCGCCCGCTTCTAGTCATATGATTGACTTCACCGATGTACTAGGTATCGTCTGGCTGGTTGCTCCCCCAATCCTCATCCATGTGGGCAAGACATAGATCATCATCTTCCCACCACATTCCGTCGGCAGCCAACAAACACCTGTCCGGCTCTGGTACAATTATACTCGCAGTACTTTCTATCCACATGCTCGCAGCATTCTCTATCCTCGTGCACACAGCACTTTCAGTCCCCTCAGGGGCGTTAGCTTTCATTCTCTCAGAATCCTCGAACCTTTCTTGTTCCAATCGCGTCAGTACAGCTGGCTGTTCAACACTTCCCCTATTCACAATGCCCAAGTCTGGCGAAATCTTAGCAGCGCTCTCGGCATGCATTACGATTTCCGGCCTAGGCCATAGCGATGTTCTTGCCGCCCCTGCTCCAAGCGAGTTTTGTCGACAACATCTGGTAGGTCATCAAGCCACCCAGTGATCTCTGCTGACTCCTCGAAATCTGACCAGTTGACTACCATGCCATTTGGATCTTGTTCATTGAAAAATTGGAGGTTAGCAAAGTCCCATTCCACAGCCGTTGAGTCATCTATCCTCTGACCAGATTCATCCCCCTGTATTGCACAAAGCTCTGCCCCTGCCAGTAATTCCACACTTGGCCCAACCTAGCCTACTGATAGAATGTAGTCACTCGGACTGTATACCTCCTCAGCAAAACTCCCAGATTCCTCAGATTCTGACTCAACAATCCCATTCTCCCCTGAAATCTCCCCTGTTCTATCTTCGACAGTCACCACCATTGGTTCAGGTTGGGTTCTGGAGATGTCCAACATGCATAAGTCAGTGCAGCCAGGAAGGAGCACCTCCGGCTTGGGTAGGTAAGATGGGGTGATATATATGCTAGGATCGTAAGACACGACCCCAGTCTGGATAAAGTTGATTCTTTTAAGAGGTGGAGCTTGGTGGTGTGGAGGGAGTGGGTTGGTTGTGACATTGGGTTTTTCGGGAGGCACAATCACCCCATTATCAATGAGATCTCGAATCTCATGACGTAATCGGAAGCATTGGTCGGTGTCATGACCGTGCTGTTGGTGAAATGCGCAATATTTGGTTAGGTTGTGGGCAGGGGGAAGTTTTTCCGGCAATGGTCGCGGCTCTAGGGGCTTCCAGTGCCCTTTTCTAATTAAAACCCCTAAAGCTTTGGACAGGGGCACATATAGTGGAGCGAAGGTTCTTTGGTTTTTGGGCGGGTATTTGGCTGTTTGTGTATTGCTTCTGGACGCACTAGAGAATGGCGTAGCTGCCATGGTTCTTGGAGGGAGGTTGGTGGTGACCATGCTCACTTCTGAGGCTCTTGCAGTGGCAGCGCTACTTGGGCCTGCATTGGTGTTGCGGTTGAAGGTCCTCCTGGGTTGCTCTCTATCATTATCAATCAAGCCCTGCTTCAAGGCATCCTCGATCTATACTCCCATCTTATGCAGATTTGAAAAGGTAGGGAAGGGGAGCACGATCATTTTTTGCATCAGTTTGGATTGGAGATTGTGCAGAATCATCCGAATCTGATCCTTGTCAGTGGGCCTAGTGGTCATCATTGAGGCCTTGGCCCTCCATCTGGTTATGAACTCAGAAAAGCTCTCTTTAGGCTCCTACCTTGTCGTCTCGAGATCACGAGTTGTAATCTTGATTTGCATGTTATATGAGTACTGTGTGATGAAAGCCTCGGCCATCCCATCCTAGTTCCACTTGACATCGTCTTCCAATTTTGCGTACCAGATGGCTGCCACTCCTGACAGGGTCCGACCAAATATTGAAAGCTTCTGTAGTTGGGTGAGGCCCATCGGCCTTAGTATGTCTGGAAACAGACGTAGATGCACCATGGGATCCCCGGACCCGTCGAAGCGGTCGATCTATGGCATCTTGAACCGGTCCGGCAGCGTCACAACCATGTCAGTATACCCGTCCTCAATGTCTGGGATGGACTTTACCCCTTGGGATTTCTTGAACAACTTCTCAAGCTTGCTCAACTTCAACGCCGTAGGGTCCACCTCGAACTTAAAGGGAGAGTCCGGTTGATTGATAGGCGTAGGTGCCTTGGATAGTTGGGGTAGAATCGGGGGCAGAGGTGGCCCCGTTGGGATGTCTGTATCCTCTTGGACATTCTAGGCATTTGGTGCCTCCCAGTCTTTGGAACTCTGGTGAGGAGCTTGGTGTGAATGATGCGGTTTGTTGTTGCGATCGGCACTTAACTCGCTCTTTGGGCCATGATCTCGGCCTACTGTTTGGCAAATTCATATCGACGAACAGTGTCCTCCTGCATGGTTTTCATGCTTACCTGGAGCTGGCGCATCATTTCTTTGATCCCTGCCATACTGCTCTGATTTAGCTATACTGCCGGTATATGTTCTCTCTCTGTGGGAGAAACAGGACTCTGATCCCTACTATATCTAGGCGGGGTGGACGAAGCCCTCTGAATTGTCGGCGAGATATCCTTGCCCTAACCGCCTCCGTCGTAACCAAGGGCAGAGAATGATACACTGGTTGTCCGTCTACCAGATCCTCAGATCGATGGAGTCGACGACCTCTAGTCCAGAGTGCTTGGGGAATATCTGCTTGGTCTAAAGCAATTGTGCTAAACTACCTAGCAAAAAGGTAAATAAAGCAATAATAAGGAAATAAACAACTAGAAAAACAGACAGCATAATAGCGTAAATAAACACACAACACACAGTTGAGCATCACAACACGCAGTTTGACAAGCTGAATAGACTATTCTCAAACATTGATCATCGTTCCCAAATTACTGCCCCCAAAATCGAATCTGATATCCGCAGATAACTGATCCTCAAAACACTGGTGGCCACAGGCCTGATGCCCAAACTTGCAAACTGACATGCGCATTCCTTGTAGAGATACACTCTAAAAGTATATAGCAAGTAAAAGAGAGCCAAAACACCCCTATGTTGGGGTAGGGTTTCCTTGTCCTATTTTGTCAGGAGCTAGGGTTTCACTACGCACGCAGTAGCTTCAAACAACCTATAATCGGGTAGCAACCTATCCTAGCTTGGAATGGTCACTATGGATTCCGAACATGCACTAGGTCGAATGGTCGAAAGGGTGCCCTAGTGACAACCGGGGTTTGTGTTCCCATCGTGGCAGAGCCAGTAACCGGTCAGCCTTATGGCACGCTTCTCGAAGCGAGCCTCCAACAAATCGTTCAGGAATAGCAGACAACAAACACTGTGACTTAGGCGCACCGATGAAAATGCAATGCAAAGATACACATAAGTGTAATCAAAACAAGATATCACGAGTTCGAGTCAAGCTCTCTAAACTCCCCAGCAGAGTCGCCAGAAACTGTAGACGCCCCCAAACGTCCCGGGAGGAAAACCCCCCCCCCCTCGGTTTTGTTCAGTGGGCTCACTACAATTCAAGACTCAATGTCACGGTCCTGTATCTAATCTCGCAGAGTGCAATGCAAGACTGATGAATCATCAAAGAGTCCAAATCCAAAATCGCTTTTTGAAAGCGATTTTTTGAAAGAAGTGCCAAACATGGATCGCTTTGCGGATCTGAGTCGCCACCTAAATATTTATTTTGGGAGAATTTAGGAAACCCTGACTCGTTTGCCTAAGGCCACGTGTCCGTCATCACCAAAGTTGCCTCGGCTCGGGAACTTGGGTACGATTGGGGGAGGTCAGCTATGAGCACCCCCACTCGCCCGATCCGAAGATCGGCCTCTACTAACCATGATATCTAGTTTTGAAAACGTTATGTGCTCTTATTCCGGTTTATTAGCCTAGAATTACTACGTGATGCGCACAACAAAACAAGTATAGATTGGATTGCCTAAGTTGGAACAAAGCATCGTATATCCGTTTGTTTCGAAAAATGGTTTGAAATTTGCTACTCGCGAGTAGGCTAAAATACGGATTTCAATGAGTCGTTCCAACTCAAACAATCCATCCTTCACCCACAGGCATTCACGCAGTTTACATCACATAAGCATATAGCCACATGGTAAGCATGCTAAAGCATAAACGCTCACCTAGTACTCCGAGCCAAAACAAGAAACTAGTTAGTAATCATGCATGATCCTAGTTCATGTTAGCAATGGCTAATGCAATGCATGCAAAATCCAACTAAGATAGGCTCGGCTACCCTAAGAATGGCATGTGAAATGCGACAACTCAATACACGTATTCAAGTTGGAATTGAAATACTATGCAATTAGTATGATGCGCCGAGCCCGGTGCATGTAATACGAATTAATGAATGCAAACATGCGAACATATAGATGCTAATTAAAACATGCCCTAAACTAACCATCATAAGCTGGTAAATAAATGGGAGAAAGACGTGGGGTTGGAAGACATACATCACACGCACGCAGACTTATTACACAATCGCCCTCGCTCGGATGGTCCGAAAGAATAATACAGGCCAAATAATGAATCAACTATCCTAGCTAATTAATTATTACAAAACTTCTAACTAATTAACAAATTAATTACGAAAACAGCCTAAATATGAAACTAAAGAGACCGCCGCAGCTCTACCTCAGAATGCGTGGATGATGCGTGCTCGATTCGCCTCGTCCGAAACCCGGTACCATGCCACTGTTGCCTCTGTTTACACTGCCTTGCTCCTCTGAAATTCATGAAAGTTTACAGAATCCTTTTGAATCACTCCCTGAATGTTGTGGAATTCCACCAGCTATAATTAAAGTCCATCGGCCATGAGGATAGGCTGATCGGCCAAATATTCAACCGTCGGCTAGACACTGATGGTCGGTCGGCACTAAAAGTGGTCGGCCGGCCATATCTTCCTGCAGAACCCTATTTTGACAGCAGCAGAGGACAGACAGTGCATGGTATGTAATTTTCAAAGCAATGTATGCATGGCCACACTCCTTATCATGTTATGGACTCAAGGGAGTGTGGCCCTTAGTCCTCGAGCCACCAATCACGCATTTTGATGCATGTTGGCCAAAGGCACCAAGTTTGCAAATCAATGTAAATGCATGCAACAAAACTCATGAGTGCTACATGCCCTATCATGTTGAGAGCAAGGGCGTCAGCGACCGAGGGTTGAGGCGTGTTTTGTCACTTTGAGTACGAACACACCTCACCCCTCAAGTTTGGTTTGACACCCCAAACCAAACAAAATGCAAAAGTGACTCAAGTACGCAAAATGGCCCAAGTATGCAGAATGGCTAAGTTAAGAAAACACACCAAATGCAATGCAAGCTAATCATGCAAATGTACGATGTGCTAATCATGCAGGATGTGGTGCAATGTGACCTAATCATGCAAGCAATATGGCAATACAATAGGTATACAATGATGCAACCTAGGTAAGTAACTATACAAAATGATAGGCATGCACCAATGCACAAATGCAAGACCTATGGACTTATGCTAAGATGGAGGAGCCTCAGCCACACCCCAAAAACAGTGGCCAAAGTGGCATAACAAGAGCACAAATCACATATGCACGCATGCATGCACCAAGGCCCATCACTTAAGGCATAAAAGACGCAACCCTAAGCATACTTAAAAGAGACAAACATGGGCATTTCAACCAACATATTAAGCTCTGAAATACATGCAAAGGGGATGATGCCAAGTTAAACAAAACATGCAAACAAGGTGTGCAATAGGGCCCAAAACTTGAGGCCAACAAGGGGGTATTCAACTACAACTATTATGACCACACATGGTATGGGTTATGTAACCAAAAACAGAGTTTCAATGCATCAAAATACACCCTAAAACCCACTGATGTGACAGCCCAAGGTCTTAAACAAAAGGGCATACACCAAGGCCCATTTCAAGGCATAAAAGAACAACTCTTCAAGGCATGAAAGGGATGATGAATGCAAGCATACAAGCATAGATTATGGACTGAAATAGCATGAGAAATGATTTCAAATCACTAAAACAACCCAACTAAAACATGCTAATGACTCACACACTCAAGGCTCACAAGCCAAAATGCAGAGAGGCCATACCAAACATGACAAACATGATCAAATTAGTACCCAACAGACCTCAAGCATGATGAAATATGACCAAAATCTTCATGAAGTCAAGCTAGAACATGCAAGCATGGAGGGGCAAATGCATGGAACATGTTACGACAATAAAGGGGATGACTAAGCAAGTATGTGATGCATGTAATGGACAATAAATCTGACCAAAAACAGAGATATAATATGATCAAATAGCACCCGAAAACCTCTGAAATGAAGTTAAGAACATCTAGGCATTCATGCTACCTTTATGAGCCAACAACATGAACAAATGAGACACAAACGGAGAGGGGTGTCCCTCCCCTATGCAAGACCTCAAAACCTCTTCTTCACCACTGAAAATCCTCTAGATTTCAGTGGTGAGAAGGCCAATGCGTAAAAGTGTTCAAAGCTCAACCAAGGAAAGCACAAAAGAGGCTAAACAAGGCCTAAGAGGGGGAGGTCGACCCCAAACACAAATGAGACCTGAATGAAACATTTTAAGCAAGAAAAATCAGAGTTTTTATCGGTCATACACAAAGCTCAAAACAGCATGAAAAGTGGGTTAAAAGCTAGTGCAAGAATGGGGACTATAAAGTAACTAGCTCGCCCTTGAAGAACACTTGAAGAACAGCAAGTCCAGCCCCTTTCTTCTGATCAAAACCAACTCAAAACTCTAAGGACAACCTCCCAACAGCTCAATAACCCAAGTATGGTGTAATACTAGGTGCCTTAGTGCAAAACTAAGAACAAAACACCCTTTTAGGCCTTCTAACACACACAAATGAAGAGACAGAGAGAGAAAGATATATAGAGAGAGAGAGAGAGTGATATATGAGATATAGCAGATGTATATGTCTGATTTGTTCAACCCCTTCAAAGGAGAAGAGAGGTCTCATTTTATAGAGCAAGAGAAGGGCCTAAGCTTCTTGGAGAAGCTAAGGCAAAAGGGTCAAGGGGGCCAAGCTTCTAAGGGAAGCTAAGGCAAATGGTCAAGCTTCTTGAGGAAGCTAAGAGGGTCCAAGCTTCCTCAAGAAGCTAGAGCAAAAGGGTGCAAAGGGTGCAAAGGGACAAATCCTCCATACATGTGTATAGAGGACAATTCTGTGCACTCCAGCTGGCACAGCTGGCATGCACCATGCCTGAAAAAGGCGAAAAGGAGGTACTGGCCAAAACAGGAGACAATCGGCCAAATAAATGGTCGGCTAACCACACAAAATGCCGACCGGCCATCACCAATGTTTGGTAGCATTAAAATAGGGCCTGTGGCCTCAAGCCAAGGCCGGTGGGTATCAGGGATAGCTAACAAGCTACTCTCTATCCTCAGGTGCAAAAACAAACAAATGTTTGGTCTAACCAAGCACAAGATGGTCAGGTCGAGAGATCCCGAGGCAAGGTGCACAGCCGAGACCTCCGAGAACTCAAAACGAACACGAACATGGATGATCATCGGGTGTTCAAACGATGATGCCCAAGTCTTGAGGACGGTCAAAAATGGGGTGTACATAGATGTGTTTAGGTTGTTTACGTTGTCTTTCCCTTTGTTGAGTCGTGGTGTGCTGTGTTCAATCGTAGGCTCAATACCCAGTTAAGAACTCATTTCTCGATTTCAAATTCAGAAATAAAATCGTTTTGTGCTCGGAGTGCTATGTCATTCTCCACATTTGTGCAAAACAGAATTTGTTCTTTCATAAAACCGCAGGGTTCAACCCAAGTCATGTGAGAACAGTAAAACCAGGACCTAACTGAAGCTATATAGGTTCCAAACTACAAAGCAAAAGAAAAGAAGGAAAATGTTGGGCATCTGAGTTTGTTTCAACTTCAGTAAGTTCCATCATTGCATTTTGTATATACCTCTTCCGGTCTTGTCAATGCTTCGAAGTATGAGTGTGCCTCTACCTCAAGTTCAAGTTCAAGCCTGTTTCAATGCCAGAATGGCGATAAGAACTGCTCTCCCTGAGTACCATTCCCTACCAGAGGCATCTTGGCTATTTCGCAATGAGTTCCTAGGAGACCAACTGCGACGGTGGAAACTAGAGTTCAAATGGCTGATGCCTAGAACGCAAAGGTTCGGGATTTCTGAGACTAAAGTCTGGTTTAAATACCCAGGGGTGTATGCCCAGCTTGAAATCTGTATGGAAGCCCCATAGGTTGAGATAGCATGTATGCACCTCAATTTTGGATACTGAACCAACGTAGTCTGTCACCCTTTTGGAGAATAGGGAAAGTTGTGAATATGGTTAGGAAGAAAGGCGGCATCCAAAGTGTTCTACGTGAAGAATCCTTGTCAGCATATCAGAACCTTTATACTGTGAGTTGAAGGAAAGAGTTCGAAGAACGCAAGGTAAGAGTTCGAGGAACACAAGCAGAGATCCCCATTAGAGTAAAGCAGTTCATTGCCACTCACCCCATGAGGTGCTTTCTAAAGCGCCGCTTTGTTTGTTTATTGCATTCCCTAGACATCATGCTCTACATTGCTTGTAACATGTATCATATCATCACACATATTGCATAAATGCATCTTGTACTATACTTATTCTTGTTGGCGCATAGAATATACACGTTACATTGGATGTACGTCGTTGATCCTTTTGCATAGAGTATGTACATTACATGGAGCATGTTTTAACCTTGCTTGCATAGAATGTGCACTTCTCACCCTAGCATGAAATGCGCATCTTAATGTTGCATGGAGCATACATTTCTTGCACTTGTCTTGCTATGCATGTCTCACGTGCATTGTCATGCACCTCTTCACTTGCATTGTTATGCACACTCCAGTTGCGTTGTTATGCACGTTTCAGTTGCATTGTTATACACACTCTAGTTGCATTGTTATGCACGTTCCAATTGCATTGTTATGCACACTTCACATGCATTGTTATGCACACTTCATTTGCATTGTTATGCACCTTTTCACTTGCATTGTTATGTACGTTCCACTCGCATTGTTATGCACCGTTCTACTTGCATTGTTATGCGCTGTTTCACTTGCATTGTTATGCATGTCTCCCATGCATTGTTTTGCACCTTTCTTGCACTTGTTAGTGCATCGCTCGCTCTATTTTGCGTACCTTTCTTGCACCATTAGTGCATTGCTCGCGCTGTTTCGCGCACCTTTCTTGCACCTGTTAGTGCATTGCTCGTACTATTTTGCATACATTTCTTGCACCTGTTAGTGAATTGCTCGCACTGTTTCGTGCACCTTTCTTGCACCTGTTAGTGCATTGCTCGCGCTATTTTGCGCACCTTTCTTGTACCTGTTAGTGCATTACCCGCGCTATTTTGCGCACCTTTCTTGCACCTGTTAGTGCATTGCTCGCGCTGTTTAGCGTATCGCACTATTTAGTGCATTTCAAATCACTCGCGCTGTTTAGCGTATCGCACTGTTTAGTGCATTTCAAAATCACTTGCACTGTCTTGTGCATTTCAACTTGCATCGCACTGTTTTGTGCATCTTCTTAGCACTGTTTTGTGCATTCACTCCGCATCGCACTGTCTTGTGCACCTCTATAGCACTGTCTTATGCACATTGTATTTTTGTATCACCCGCACTTTCTTGTGCATTTTCCTGGTCTAGGAGACCTTAAATTATGTATCTCCACTCGCACTGTCTTGTGCACTCACTGGTCTAGGAGACCTTAAATCCTACATCTCCACTCGTACTGTCTTGTGCACTCTCTAGTCTAGAATACCTTAAATCCTCTAAAGGTGCAATTCCTTTGATGTTTGTCATGCCCAAAGGACTTCCGGTGGTCTGGTATAGCCACCTGCCTGTGTTTGTAGTGAGTTCCTAGGAGATCAACTGAGACAGTGGAAACTAGAGTTCGAATGGCCAGTGTCTAGAACGCAAAGGTTCAGAATTTCTGAGACTAAAGTCTGATTTTAAATACCCAGGGGTGTATCCCCTGCTTGAAATCTGTATGGAAGCCCCATAGGTTGAGGTAGTAGGTATGCGCCTCAATTCTGGATACTGAACCAACCTAGTCTGTCACCCTGTTGGAGAATAGGGAAAGCTGTAACCATAGTCAGGGGGAAAAGTAGTACCTGTGGTTCGGAAATGCAAGATGCATAAGAGAAAGATCCCCAGCAGCATAAGGTGACTCATCACCGATTGCCCCTATAAGGTATTTTCGAGAGCATCGCTTCCTAGCCACATCATCGTATATATCATAAGTGTTGCATAACATCTATCGCATTGCATATAGCATCTATCGCATGCATCTATTGCATCTACTGCATTGCATCCTTTCTATGTTAAGCCTGGTTTGGCATGCGCCCATACTTTCCTTTGTTGAAGCATGGTTCTGTGTTAATGTGCATGCGCCTATTCCACTAAGAGAATTGTGGTCTGAGGGTGTCGGCACATTTTCTGTGTCAGACGTGGTCTGCCTTGTGTCCATGCCTTTTATAGATAGAAATGTGGTTTGGCTGCGTGCCTTATTCACTGCATCCATTGCATCCATTGCATTGTAGTTTGTTTTGTTGCATTCAGCATGTAGGATCACGATCTTTCCTCAGCAGATCATTCCTCACTTATATCATGCCACCCAATTACTTTTTTTTTTTGCGAAACACATAGTTCTGCCTGTGCACATGCCTATTCCACTAAGAGAATTGTGATTTGAGGATTCCGGCACCTTTTCTATGTTAAATATAGTTTGATTTTGCATCTCCATCCCTTTATGATATTTATGTGGTTTTGCACTGTTTGTGGTTTGATTATCTCAATTACATTGCATATCATTTGCATTGATTTGTTACATTGTATATCATTTACATTTGTTTTGTTGTATTGTATCATTTGCATCATGCCCCTGAACTACGTTGGTTTCATTCCTTGCAAAGGGATACGTAGGCAGCCTGCGGGTTCAACCAATTGCATCTGTATTTTGTTTGTTTGTCCAAGTCTTCGACCTTGTCAAAAATGGGTCATCTCTGGGCTTTGACATTCACTCACGTCATTTCATGACTCTGAGCTCTATCAAAGAGGGGCAACTATAGACACCTCATTTTTGACCGCCCTTAATACTTGGCGATACTGATTGTTTACCTAGTGATGAGGTGTGCAGTGCAAAGGTTCAATTTCTGCGGCAAGGAGAGAGTCAAATCCCAACCTTACACCCCATTTTTGGACTAAAACTATTTTGACCAAAAATTTAGACCTTAAAACCCTCTCTTTCAAAACATTTTTGAAACAAAGTTTTTGCGATGTTCCGACGCTCGCATTTTGTTAAATGTTGCGTTTTTCGGCAAACCGAGCAAGGACAAAGAGGAAATGAATGAAAGAGAGGTGAAATCTCTGAAAAATCTTTCAAAACACCATATTTAGGGGTTTGAAGTTGAAGAAAATTGGAGGAGAGGGAAGAAACCAAGTTGAAGAAGAATGTGGATATGAATCGCTAAGAGAGAGAGCCGGGCAGCCCTCGGTAAATCAGGCCTATCCTTTTTTATACTTTGATTTAGGCTATGAGGCCACCACCGTTGGAAAAAAGACTTCCGGTGCTTCATTTGACACTCAAGAATCTCCTAAAGCCGAGTTCGGATGGGGAAGATATGGTTGCTTGAAGTTGGGCATCAATCCGGTTAGACCGAAACTGAGCAGTCTTTACTAAAAGAGGCATAACTTATTTCACAGTTGGAATTTTGATGTGAGGTTTCCACCATTGGAAATATTACTTCCGGGGCTTCAATTTGGACACAAGAATGACCTGCAAAGGAGTCCATAGGAAGGAGTTATGCCATTCGAAGTTGGACCTGCAAAGCAGAATTTGTAATCGGCCACAAATATGCACAGTCGGCCATGGAAGTGACCGGTCGGCCATCACAAGTAGGAGGTTGGCACCAAAGATAGCCGGTCCGCCAAGAGTGACCGAAATTCATTTTTTTTGGAAGATATTTCTCCTCCAGCTGTTTCCATCTTGTGCTAGCTGTCCTAACTCAGATATTTTTGACCAAATGCTCTCTTTTTGCTATATATGAAGCTATATCTCATATATTCAAGGTTAGAACATTTTGAAGGCTTAGAGAAAATTTGAGAGCTTCTCACTCTAGAATCCTCTCTCTCTAGGAGCTTTGTGAGCAAATCCTCCTATCTCTCTAGAATTCTCCTTCTCCCCCTTTAAGCTTGTTTTTCACACTTGCTTCCCTATCATTTTTCCATTGTTTTGGACTATTTTGGGGCTGGTTTTGAACCATAAAAAACTCTGATTTTGAGGTTCTAAAATGGTGGTTTAAGCCTTTTTTGGCTAGGGGGTTGTCTCTCCCTTTTGCCCCTTGGCTTGTAAAGCCTTTTGAGCTATCTTTCAAGGCCTTTCAAAACAACTTTTCGTGGCCTTTTAACCACTGAAATCCAAAGAATTTTCAGTGGTAAAAACCTATTTTGAGGTCCTAAATAGGAGGGGGTGGTCCCCTCTCCTCTTGTCTTGTTTGCTTGTGTTGTTGGGCCACCAAATCAGCATGTGTTTCTCTCTTTTTGTGGCTTAGTTTGAGCACGTTTTTGTGACTTTTGGGACCTAACATAACTCTATTTTTGGTCAGCTTGGTCACCTCTTGCATGCTTCTTGCACTTGTAGTGCAATCTTGCTCACTAGCCTTGTTAGCCTTACAAAGTAGCATGCTTTTGTGGTTTGAATTAGCTTAGTTCAATATTTTGACATGCTTTAACTCTGATTTTGGTTGGTGGGGTCACCTCTTGCTTGCTTTTTACACTTGTAGTGTAAACCTTGCTAACTAGCTTTGCATCCTTGCCATTTTAGTCTATTATTCTTGCATGTTTTGGCTACACTCCAGCAAGTTTTTACTCATATTTTAACATGATTTAGCCCTGTTTTGAGCCCTTTTGGCCATATGGTGCTTGTTATGCATGCTTGTAGTGCAATAGCCTTGACTAGCTTTGAGTTTTAAGGCATTTTGCATGCTTGGCTTGAGGTATTTGCATGTTTTGGCATCATTTGGCATGATATTTCAAAGCACATAGTGTTGTCACACTTCCATGTTTTTCACTCTTTAAGTGCTCTTGAGAGTTGTACCTTATGCCTTGTATGTGAGCTATTGCATGAGCATCATTTTCTTGCCTTTCAAGCCATCATTTCAGTTCATTTAGGCCATTGTTTTGGCCTTTTTAAGCTCTATCCAGAGTTGGTTTAGTCCATTGAGCATTGTGTTGTGTGCCTCTAGTGTAATGCTTGTCACTAGTTTTACTGCCTTTGGCCCTTAACATGTTGTGCATGCGTTGCTTGGATGGTTTAGTGTCTTTAGCATCCTATTTCAGCACTGAAATGTTTTCTATATCACTCCATTCTTCACTTGTGACTTTGCTTTGAAAGAGGCCTTGAGCCCCTTGTTGGCTTGAGCATGGAATTGAGGCTCTCATGCCTAATGGTTTTAGCCTTCTCTTGAGGGCTTCTACTAACTAGAAGCATGAGGTTTCTTTCATGCTTAAGGTACTTGTGGTTTAGACCATCTTTCCCATTAGAGGACAATCACATTTAGACAAATCAATTAAAGGATTAATTGGTAAGTTAAAATGAGTAAACAAAATGAATCAATGTAAAACATGCCAAGATAACATGTTCATGATGCATTACATGTGTTTGGATTGGACGTTAATCCAAACACAAGAAATGAGAGATGTTTCATACTTGAAGTGATGAAATGTGCCTCATTTCTTAGTCGTCATCCCCTTTGGTTGTGCATGATAGGGTGGAGGCCTCTCGAGTCTTATGTATTACTTGTGCATTCATCAACATTGTGCAAGCTTGACTCTTTGGCCATCATGCATTGAGATGCGTGATTGGTGGCTCAGGAGCCGAGCACTACACTCCTTTGAGCTTGAGATATGATAAGGAGTGTAGTTTCACACACATTTCCTTGCAAATACACTGCCATGCCTCTGTTTGTGCTTTATTGCAGTAAAAGGAGAAATTGCAAGAAGAAGTGGCCGACCGGCCATCAAAGCCTGCCGACCGGCCATAATTACTAGCCGATGGCCACCATCTCTAGCCGATCATCCCTCAACATGTTCCTAAGATGGGTCAAAATCAATCTGGAAGTTGGCACAATTTTCAAAAGTCCAAAAGAGAGCAAATAGAGGCATCATGAGGCACAGTAGTAGATTTCCGAGCGAAGCCGACCAAGCATGCATCTCTTCCTTGCCCGCGAGGCCATTTCATTACTTATGATTAGTTCGTGTAAACTAGTCATTTGATTTGTTTTGTAATATTCTAATTAGCTTAGCATAGCATTTGTTTCCATTTGGGTTGTAATAGTTAATTAGCTTACTTGTAATAAGTAGCTTAGCGTAGATTAGCTTAGCTTATTTTTCGGACCCTCCATCGAGAGGGCAAATGTTGTAATAAGCATGCGTGTGTGTGATGCATGTCTTCCACCCCCATTTCTTTCTCCCTTTTACTTATCAGCTTTCGATGGTTAGTTTAGGGCATGTTTTAATTAGCATACTTATGCTTGCATGTTTGCATCCATTCATCTGTCTTGCATGCACCGGGCTCGGCGCATCATTCAAACTGCATTGTATTTCAATACCTATTTGAATACATGTATCAAGTGTAGCATTCATATGCCATCTTAGATAGCCGAGCCTACTTAGTTGCATTTTGCATGTGTTGCATTAGGCATTGTTGACATAGCTAGGATCATGCATTGATTACTAACTAGCTTCTGTTTTGGCTTGGAGTACACTATGAGTGTTTATGCTTTAGTATCCTTGCATGTCACGCCCCAAACTCGCCCCTAAAAGTTTGGGCATGACCACCTCAGAAATGGACATAAAACCTGATGAATATAATTTATGGGGCCTAAACGGAAGCATTAAAGATCATATAACGGTGTAAAATAATATCCATTGAGCTACTACTACTATGCCAGGATCGCAAACAGAACATAACACACAAAGATAACTATGTACATATATATAAACATTACATACACATCAATATTAACAGACATTTAGGGTACAAATTTATAATTTAGCAAAACTCCATAACTTGAACGGTCAACACCTAAGAGCTTAGATATTCTGGAATTGACAACTGGGTAACGGAAGCCATAGGTTAAGGTTGACCTCCAGGTTGAGTGCCTACAGAAACAGACATAAAATAAAGTGAGCCAAGCTCAGTGAATAATAGCACATAACAATTCAATGTTTAATATGAATTATAATACATATCCGTGCATTTATCAATAAAGAGAACATATGATTAATTTGTTTATGTATACATAGCTAGGTATCTTATTCAAGGAACTTGTCATATCTTGAACATTCGGAGTTTCGTAGCATATCTAGGCATTTTGGGAAAATTATCCAGAAAACGTATCATATCATAAACATGTCAGAAGTTCATAGCATTTTTATCATTTCAGAAAATACTTATCATATTAAACATTTCGTAACCCAAAATATGGATTTCATTAAACACACTTTCATCTACCAATGTAGAGTTCACATAACGAGTCTGAATTTGTATTTAATCATAATGGTCTTAGACCTTATCTTGGAACATATCCATAACTTCATAAATTGGCTCTCGGCCTCATTGATTCATAACTTCATACCTTCACAAATTGGCCCTCGGCCTCTTAGATTCATAACTTCATAGTTTCACAAATTGGCCCTCGGCCTCTTAGATTCATAGCTCACAAATGGCCCATGGCCACATAAGTTCATAGTTCACAAATGGCTCCTAGCCACATAAGCTCATAGTTCACAAATGGCTCCTAGCCACATAAGTTCATAGCTCACAAATGGCTCCTAGCCACATAAGCTCATAGTTCACAAATGGCTCCTAGCCACATAAGTTCATAGTTCACAAATGGCTCCTAGCCACATAAGCTCATAGTTCACAAATGGCTCCTAGCCACATAAGCTCATAGTTCGCAAATTGCATCTTTCATAACTTCACAAATTATATCTTTCACAGAACAACCGTAGGCCTCATAACGTTCACATATGTACGGACTCAAGAGGTGGCTCCCACTAACGTGTAGCACTTAGTTCCGTACAGCACTTTGTTCCATACCAGAAATCATCATAACATATTAACTTCATAATTATGTAGAAAGTATATACATTCTTCCATTATTCACATGCATTACCATCGGTAATATAAGTTTAACAGAACGTTACTGATATTTGTTAGCAAAAGGGAACCACATTCCAGAGATACGTAGATATTATAATTTCACAATACACATAATCACATCAATAGGTCAGAACAGTTCATATCATAGCATGAATCATGTAACAATGTTATTGATACTTAATTCCTTTCTGTTAACCAACTTCACAGTGTTAATAGTTTGTATGCAATTCTTATGAAGCTTTGAGTAATTCGTAGGATGGTACATTAATAATAAACATTAGCCATAACCAAAATACAGAGGAGGTTCAGAGTCATACCGGTGTGTGATCACTCTTTTAATGTTCACATCAATTCTTAATCAACACACATGTTAACATATTAGCTCATGGAGGGTAGAATGTCAATAACAATAATGATTAACGGTAAATAACATATGTTTGAGGTACTATTACTCACAGTGTTGAGATGCTTGGTTCACCCCTGTAGCTGACCCTACACAATACATCATAGTACAACACCATTCAATTCCCAATATTATTCAATACAACATTATCCAACAAAGTTCGCATCACTTGGTTCATCAATACTATTTGCAACTTCACATAATTCACAATAAATCCTTGAATCCTATTTCAACATTCTAAAACCAAGTTCATATCATCTATATCCTTAATAGATTATTTCCCTAATTTTTCCTTTACGTGATAGCATGAATTCCAACATTTATAATAACGTTCATTCGCAAATTCTAAACATAATTTTCAACATTCCCAAATTCCAATTCAACTTGAACACACATAATTCAATACTTCAATTTCATTACTCCACTTTCAACTTGAGCCAATTCATTGATTATCATCATTAATCAACCTAGGGTTTCCAAGAAAATTGGGAGTTTTCCTCTTTTCTTAGTGAAATCGCCAAATCAACAATTACTATATGCCAATATGCTAAAAACATTCAACATCCTTTAAGAAGTAGAGTGGGAGCCCCAATTGTGCATAAACATTAAGCCATAAGTGTCCCTAACCCATAATTAACCCAAGATTCCAAAATGTCAACAAAATCCCAAAGTACCAACAAAAATCACTTTGAATCATAAACATTCAAGGCTAAGAGAACCCCCTACCTCGAAATTAGAAGCAAAGAAGCTAGGTTGAACACCTCCTCTCGAAATCCCAAAATCTAATCGGTTGGAAAAGTTGATCTTCACTCCTTCTTTACCCTTGAAGCATGATCCATGGTAGATTGTTGGTAAAAATGGATGAAATCAAAGGTTTGAGAGTTAGGGTTTCGGACTTAGGCAAGGAGGAAGGAAGAGGGAAGAAGAAAATATAAGAAATGACCCAAAAATCCCGTTTTTAAAGCTGCTGTCTCGTAATTCCCGCTCGAGCGTACCTGTTTTCAGCACAGATTACGAAACTTCGAACAGGTATAACTCTCCCATCCAGACTCCGTTTTAGGTCGTTCTTGTGTCCAAATTGAAGCCCCGGAAATAAGCTTTCCAATGGTTCTAACCTCACATCCAAATTCAAAGTGTGGAAAAAGAAAAGGGCAAAAGAGTGGCAGCTGGTCGCAGACAAATTATTCTAATTAAAGCTTTTAGTCCAATCTAACTTTACCATCATATTACCACCTCAACAAATACTCCAAAATAAAATGAGAAAGTTCCAAATACACTAATAAAAATGTCCAAAAACGAACCCATGTGCCTCAGAAATACAACTCAACTAGGAGACCCGCTCGAGCGCCTAACCTTGCGCTCGAGCGCAAAGACCAACAAGGACGTCCGCTCGAGCGTCAACTCCCCCGCTCGAGCGGAAAATCACAACTCCCAGAATCGCAAGCCGTCTGCGAAATTTGCTGGGAACCCCAAATGTCCGCTCAAGCGTCAACTCCTCCGCTCGAGCGGAAGGAAAGATTCTGGGTCGTCACATTGCATGTATGTAAGTCCTGCCATGATAGCATGTTTGCCATGAGGCTATGTGCTTATGTGTTTAACTACATGAATGCCTGTGGCTGAAGGCTTTCTTGCTTGAATTGGAACAATTCATCAAAATGTGAGTTTCATGCCCAGTTAAAGTGGCAAAATCATGTTTTTCTAATCCCACTTGAGGGTGGCAAATTCACGCTTTAGCCTACTTGCGAGTAGTACATGCAAACCACTTTCAAAAATAAACATGAGTTGTTTTGTTCCAATCCGCGTGATTGAGTCTTGTAGACTTGCCCGAGGACTCCCGAGCTCCGTCCACAAAGGCGCGAAATTCATTTTGTTCTCTAGCTACTACAAGTTCGGACTCATGTCACGGTTTTGAATCTAATCTCACAATGTGCGATGAAAGATCAATAAATCACCAAAGAGTCCAAATCCGGCAAATCGTTTTGGAAAACTGATTTTAATAAAGAAGTGCCAAACATGGACTGTTTTGCCAGATAGAGCGTCGCCACCTAAATATTTTATTTTTGGGGGAATTTAGGAAACCTTGACTCGAGCCGAAGGCTACGTGTCTATCATCACCAAAGTTGCCTCGGCTCGGGAACTTGGGTACGAGAGAGGAAGGTCATGCAATGAGCACCCCCGCTCGCCCGATCAAAAGATCGGCCTTTACTAAGCATGATATTTTGTTTTTGAAAACACATGTGTTCTTATTCCGTTTATTTAACCTAGAATTACTATGTGATGCGCACAGTATACAAGTATACACTAGATCACCTAAGTTGGAACAAAACATTGCATGTTCATTTGTCAAAATGGTTTGAAGTTTGCTACTCGCAAGTAGGCTAAATTCGGGATCCATGAATTGTTCCAATTCAAGTAATCCAACCTTCACCCACAAGCATTCTGGCAATTATATCAAATAAGCAGTTAGCCTCATGGTAAGCATGCTTAACATGGCAGTCAATAACACAGGCAGTATGCTAAAACGTAAACACTCACAGTGTACTCCGTGCCAAAACAAAGAACTAGTTAGAAATCATGCATGATCCTAGTTCATGTTAAGATGGTTAATGCAACACATGCGAAAATGTACCTAAGATAGGCTCGGCTACCTAGAATGTCATGTGAAATGCAACTTGATAACATGCTATTGAACACGTATTCAAGTAAATGTATTGAAAATACAATGCAATTAGTTTGATGCGCCGAGCCCGGTGCATGCAAAATAGATGAATGGATGCACACATGCAAAGCATAGGGTATGCTAATCGAAATATGCCCTAAAACCAACCATCGTAAGCAGTTAAGTAAAAGGGAGAAAGAAATGGGGGTTGGAAGACATGCATCACACACACGCACGCTTATTACAACAATTGGCCCTCTCAACGGAGGGTCCGAATAAGAAGCTAACTAGCTAATCTAAGCTAATTAAACTACTTATTATATTACAAAGAAGCTAATTAACTAATCCTAGTTAACTAACTATTACAAAACACACTGAATTGTTAAACGCATTAACTATCTACGTACAAAACAAAGCATAAGCTAGCTATCTAAGCATGGCAGCTAAGGAAAGCAATAAAGCAGGAGCCTCAAGGCGAGGAGTTCATGCATGCTCGGTCGCTTCATTCGGAAATCCAACGCGATGCCCCGACTTGCCTCTGTTTTTAATTGTTCTCAGAACCTTTCACCAAGCTCCAGAAAGCTTAAAATCCACCATGGCAACCTGTGGGAGGGTAGCCGACCACCTAGAGCTGTCACCAGCCACCTGTCGACCACTTTCTGTGCTAAAAACAAGAAAAAGTGGTCAGCTAGCTAGTTTTTCCGCCGCGAGCTTGTTGTCCAGGTTATTCCTCCAGCTGCAACAGAGAGCAATAAAGGGCATGGCAATGTATTTGCAAGGTATGTGTGCACAACCACCCTCCCCATCATTTCATAAGCTCAAGGGAGTGTGGTTCTCGACCCTTGGGCCACCAATCGCGCATTTCGATGCATATGGCCGAGAGGCGAAGTTGCACAATTCAATATGAAATGAATGCACACATAAACACATAAGCCCTAAAACTCTATCATGCTAGATCAAGAGCGTTGGCGACCGAGAATTGAGGCATGTTTCATCACTTTAAGTATGAAACGTCCCTCGTTTCTCGTGTTTGCACTAAAACAAAATGCAACACAAGCATGGCATACACAATGCGACTGAAGGATGCAAAAATGCAATGCAACACAAGCATGCAAATATGCAATACAATGAAACAAGCATGTGAACAACATGCAAGGGACAAGCATGCAAACATGTAATGCAACATGAATAAGCTAACAAGGCTAATGGCATGCACAATGCATAATGCTAAGAACAACAACTAGCATACACAATGCAATAATCATGGCATACCCAATGCTCAATGGACTTAAACCAAAATGGACAGACCTTAGCCATGCCCAAATTAGTGGCCATAACACCAAAACAAAGGCACCAAAAGACAAGGTATGCATGCACAATGCATTGGCCAACCAACTAGGCCTAAGAGCACAACTCTCAAGAGGGCTCAAGGAATGATAAATGCGGAAGTGTAACAACACTAAATGCACTGAAAATAAGGTATGAAATGATGCCAAATCATTCAAACAACACAAGCATAGCATGCAAAGGTCCTTAAAGCATGAAGCTAGTAAAGAGGGCTACAAAGGGGGCATGCAATATATGGCACAAGTGCATGAACCAACCATGGACAGAGCTGAAATAGGTCAAAACAATGACCAAAACATGCTAAGATGGAGGCTCAAAGACCTAAGCAAGATGGCATACATGCTAGGCCACAAGTAAGGCAACAATGCACAACACTTAAAAGGCATTCAAAGCATGAAAGAAGTGGGAACATGGCAATGCTATAAGCTCTGAAATAAAGTATTAAATGATGCCAAATCATCTAAATAGCTTGAAGATAGCATGCATGAGTCAACAAAACACAAAGTTAGCAAGGCCAATTGCACTACAGCTATACAAAGCATGAAGGATATGGCAAACGAAACCCAAAATAGTCCTAGAACATGTCAAGATGATACTAAAACATGCATGGAAGGAAGCCAAAACAAGCTAACATGAAGGGCATAAGGCATGATGCATACAAGGCAAATAAGGTGGATTACACTACACCTATTAAGACCAAGCATGGGATGACTTAACCAACAAAAATCAGAGTTATATCATGGCAAGATAACCCCAAAAACACATTGAAATGATGGCTCGCAAGCTAAGGCATGAAGGCATACGCAATGATTCATGTTAAGGCATAAAGGGGGAAACCCTCCAACGTATTGAATGAGTGATAAATGCAAGTGCATGAGCATGAAACATGGACTAAAATCACATATGAAATGGTACCAAATCATTCAAATAGGCCAAGTAAAGCATGCTAGTGGACTTGACACACAAAGCTAACAAGCTAGAATGCACTATAGCTATACAAAGAAAGTCATGCATGGCCAAAACAACCAAAATCAGAGCTAGAGCATGCTAAAACATAGACAAAAGGTTCTTTAAGTTAAGCCTAAAGCATGCTAGCATGACATGTTAAAGCATGATGCATGTTAGGCTAATTCATGGAAATGCACTACAAGTGCATGGAGCATGCAAGAGGTGACCAAACCAAACCCTAACAGAGGTATGATATGGAAAAACATCACCAAAAACATGCTAAAATAGACTCAAGGCAAGCTAGAATGACATGCTACTTCATGAAGCATACAAGACTAGTTTGTGAGATTTACACTACAAGTGTATCAGGCATACATGGAGTGACTAAACCAAGTAAAAACAATGACATGCCACAGCAAAATAACCCCAAATACATGCTAAGATATGGCCAACATAAACTTAACAAACATGCTCACACATGAGGCATTCAAGACAAATATTGAAGACACAAGGAAAGGGGATGACCCTTTCCTTTTTGGGACCTCAAAACACCACTTCCACCACTAAAATTCCTCTAGATTTCAGTGGTGAGAAGGTCAAAATGAGGTGGTCCCAAAAGCTTAAAAAGAAGGCACAAAAGCAAGGCCAAACAAGGCCTAAGATGGGGTAAACAACCCCCAACAGAAAAGTGACCTTAAACAAAGATCTTACGCACCAAAATTTAGAACTTTTTGTAGTTAAGAGTTAAGCTTAAAACAACATGCAAAAGGGTCCAAAAGCTTAAGCAAGAATAAGGGTTTAAAAGGTTAAAAGCTCACCCTTGTAGAACCTCTTCAAGACTGCAACTCCAGCACACTTTTTGAACCAAAACCAGCACAAAAACTCCAAAACAAACCTCAAGAAGCCTCAGCAACCAAGGGATGGTGTTTGACTGTGTGTTTGTGTGCAAAAGTGAGACAAAATGACACTTTAAGGCACAAAACAAGAGAGAAATAAAGATGTATAGATATAGATTATATGTATAGCTCAAGGGAGATTTTCTGAACCTAGAGGAGGGAGGGGGAGCCTCCCTCTTATAGAGAGCAAAAGCACAAGCTTCTTCAAGAAGCTAAGGCTCAAGGCCATCCCTCCATACACGTGTATGGAGGATGGTTCTTGTGCTCTCCAGCTGTGCTAGCTAGCCTAAAATATCTCCAAAAAGGTGACAAAAAGTAGCCGACCACTTGAAGTGGTCGGCCAGCTACTTGAAGTGGTCGGCCGACCACTTTAAGTGGTCTCCCAGAATAAAAACTGGTCAGCCATGGTGGGAGAGAGTCTAAAGCATGAAAACAAGCAAATGGTGTGGTGGCTGACCACTTTTGATGGTCCAAAGATCAGGGAGACCACTTGTCAGACTAGAAAACTGGCTGGCAGGAAGAAAAGTGGTTTTCGGGGAGAGAAACTAGTCTCCCACCCTTGTACCACCTTCCAAACAAGGAAAACAAGGTTTCTACCAAAAACAAACCAAAACGGATGCAAGACGAAAGTTCGGGAGGCAAAGCGCACAGCCGAGAGCCTCAAAAACTAATTGGCAAGCACCAAAAGTGGTTTGCGACCAAAAAAGTGGTTTGCCAAACCACAGTGGCCTTCTAGGCCAAGGAAACAAGGTGTGGTTCAAAAACCATGCCAAACGGAGAACGTTAAGCGGTCCCTAGACAAGATGCGCGGCCAAAGGATCCGAAAATCAGAAACTAGTCTCCAAACGGGAAAAGTGGCTTATGACCACGAAAAGTGGTCTACGACCACAAAAAGGGGTTTACAAGACCTCTCATTCCCTCAGGCAAGGAAAACAAGGCTTGGTCCACAAATCGAGCCGAAGCACAAAGAGTTCAGAGGCCCGGAGTCAAGGCACTCAGCCAAAACTCCAGAAACTCGAAACGAGCACAACATGTGCAATCACCGAGCGCTCAATCGATGACGTCTGAGTCTTAAGGTTGGTTAAAAATGGGGTGTCTACAAGTCTATACTTGTATATTGTGCACATCACATAGTAAGGTTAGCTAATAAACCAGAAAAGAACACATGTGTTTTCAAAATAACGTATCATGTTTAGTAGAGGCTGATCTTTGATCAGGTGAGCGGGGGTGCTCATTTCAGGACCATCTCCTCTCGTACCCAAGTTCCCGAGCTGAGGTAATTTTGGTGATGACGGACACGTGGCCTTAGGCACAAGTCAGGGTTTCCTAAATTTTCCAAAAACAAAATATTTAGGTGGCGACTCTGAAATCTGGCAAAGCAGTCCATGTTTGGAGCTTTTCGATTCAAAATTGATTTTCCAAAACCAATTGCCGGATTTGGACACTTTGGTGATTTATCAGTCTTGTATTGCACTTTGTGAGATTAGATTCATAACCGTGATAGGAGTCCGAACTGTAGTAGCTAAAAACTACAATTCGTGCCTTTGCGCGCAAAGCGGAGTTCGGGCGATCTACACATGTGTTGCATTAAGTATCTAGCATAGTTAGGATCATCAATATTTCTAACTAGCTTTTGTTTTGGCTCGGAGTACACTGTAAGTTTTACGCTTTAGCATACTTGCATGAGTGTGAGTGTTGCCATGACAGGATGCTTGCCATGAGGCTATTTGCTTAAGTGTTTAATTGCTTGAATGCTTGTGGGTGAAGGCTTGATTGCCTGAATTGAAACAACTCGATGATTGTGAGTTTTAAGCCCACTTTGCAAAGTGGCAAAATCATGTTTTAAGCCCGCTTGAGGGTGGCAAATCCGTGCTTTAGCCTACTCACAAGTAGCATTTTCAAACCATTTTCAAAAACAAACATGAGTTGTTTTGTTCCAATTCTCGTGATTGAGTCTATACTTGTATGTTGTGTGCATCACATAGTAAAGTTAGCTAATAACTAAATAAGAACACATCTATTTGTAAAACAACATATCATGCTTAGTAGAGGCCGATCCTTTGATCGGGCGAGCGGAGGTGCTCATTTCAGGACCTTCCCCTCTCGTACCTAAGTTCCCGAGCCGAGGCAACTTTGGTGATGACGGACACGCGGCCTTTGGTACGAGTCAGGGTTTCCTAAATTTCCCAAAAATAAAATATTTAGGTGGTGACTCTGTAATCTGGCAAAGCAGTACATGTTTGGTACTTTTTGATTCAAAATTGATTTTCCAAAATGATTTGACAGATCTGGACTCTTTGGTGTTTATCAGTCTTACATTGCACTTTGTGAGATTAGATTCAGAACCGTGATAGGAGTCGGAACTGTAGTAATACCAATTCGCGCCTTCTCTGAAAGGGAGGCGCGTAGAGAAAGTCGAGTCTACAGTTTCTGGCGACTCTGCTGGGGATTTAGAGAACTTGACTCGAACTCATAATATGTTGTTTTATCTACATTTATGGTGCTCTCACAGTGTTTGTCATCTGCTATTCCTGAGCTATTTGTCGGAGGCTTGCTTGGAAAGGCGTGTCATAACGCTGACCAGTTACGAGCTCTGCTACGATGGGAACACAAACCTCGGATTGGGATCATCGCCGAGGCACCCTTTTTGACCAATCAACCTAATTGCATATCAGAAGCCATAGAGACTATTCCAAACTAGGACAGGTTGCTCACCCGAATGCAGGATTGTATAGAACCGCATGTGTGCGTAGTGAACCCCTAGCTCCTGACGAAACTAGGACAGGGAAACCCTACCCCATCATGGGGGTGTTTTGGCTCTCAATTAACTAGTATGTGCTTTACAGTGAAACTGTACAGGAATGTGCATATCAGTTGCGAGTTTGGTATTTGATTTTGGGGCAGAATTCAGTAGAGAGCACCGTCATTCAGCTATGCTCATATCTATTCTAGTGAAATCAGGCTGAGGTGCGGTCTATTTTCTCTTTTGCGAGGTAGTCCTAGAACCATAGCTTCAGAAGGCTCCAATATCCCTCGGGTGTATTGGACTTGTGTTGATAGACTTTGTCAGGTCAGAGATTCAGTTCAAGGGCAACCAATGTTTCCTTCGCTAGAGGCAGGGCAATGAAAGGCCAATCAGGGCTCATCGGTTCAACTGATTCGCCAGTCACCAGCCACATCACCTTTGTTCAAATTCAGCAAACCGTGATGGCACAGAGTTCGAAGTCTATCGGCACTAGATCAGTGAACTTGGGGGATAATGTGATTATGTGATCGGGGGATGAACCACCTGCGGATGGCGCTTAGTTTACTCCAAATATGGTGGATGACATGCACTGTTTTGTTCAATGTGCAAATGCTGTTTATTTTACTTTCTGACTTTGGTATTGAGTCAATTCTGTTGTGTTGTATTGAGTTAGTTTTGTTATGTTGTTTTGAGTCTGTCTTGTTGTATCGAGTCAGTCTTGTTGTGTTAGAGTCGGGTCATTTCGAGGGTGTTACCTCGGACATCACTTGCTTGTTTTGTGTTTGTCTTTTATACCCTTTCTTTTGCGTCTGTTTCTGCTACTGAAGCCAGTTGTGCCAGAATATTTAAATGAAACGGCAGTGCTTTTCACCTACTTTTATGTGCCTTGAAATCATTGCATTGAGCTAAGTTTTTCAAAACTTTTCTAACACTGATGAAAACAAAAGAGGGAGGAATTCCTTGGGATTTGCAAAATTTGATCAGTTGAGAGAATGAGAGGAGTGCTAAGCCCTTAATGAATGAGATCATGTGTGTTAATATGAGTACTGAGAAGGATCCTGGCTTAGTCTAGATTGGTTCTACATTGTCTTCAGCCTGAGCAATTAGTCGCTTTCTTAAAAGATTTCAAAAAAATGTTTTGTGTGGTCCTGCGAAGACATGCGTGGAATTGATTTTGAGATTGTGCAGCATAGAATCGCTCTCAGCCTCAAGACTCAACCCCTTTTGCTTTTAAACCTTGAACTTTGATTCAGAATGTTCAACGATTAGCCACAATGTAAGGCTCACATGGCCAGATTTTAAGCAGCCCATGAACTAGGGGCAATAAGGTTGTATGACACCCAAGGAGGCCTGCCAGGCCAGATTTGAAGCAGCCCTCGAACTAGGGGCAAGAAGGTCAGATCAAGAAGCTCATATGTGATCAAAGGAAGCTTACAAAGCTCAATCAGAAGTAGCCCTTGAACTAGGGGCAAAAATGCTAGATGTGCTTGAAGAGTCAAAGATGAGTCATTTCTCAAGCTAATGAAGACTGACAAAAAAGCCAAATTTGAGCAGCTGAAAGAAGAAAAATTTTGCTGAAGGACAATCGAGTTTTTATCCACAACACTAGGGGCAAATTCAGACCCGATTGGATGGGCTCCAACATCATCAACGAACAACAGCCATTCTCCTAGATTCAGATGACTTTGAGATCTCAGAACTAATCAACATGGACTAAGTTAAACTTTTTTATCCTTGAGAGGCTCGCTAGGCCAAAAACCTGGAAGGGCGACCCAGACAAAAGTTAGAGCAGAAAAGAAGAAAAAGAGCAAAAATGAAAAAAATTGAAAAAATGAAAAGATGAAAAGAAAAAAAGAAAAGAAGAAGATGAAAAGAAAAAGAAAAGAAGAAAAGAAATGAAAGGAAAAGAAAAACAGAGCTTGCAAGGTTGAAAACCCGAAAGGGCGGCCTTAGCAAAAGTTAGAGCGCAAAAATAGAGCGTCAACACCCAAGTGAACCTCAACCCCGAACTACGTAAGGCTTTATTCCCATTTGTGGGATACGTAGGAAACTTCATTCTGAAGTCTAGCCATGGACACTTCCAAATCGACTGTGTCCATGCAATGGTTCTAATCATGTTTGTCTTCTTTGTATCCGAGAGTTCGGTTGTGATTGTCACTTTGAGGACTGATTACAATGCGCTATGGTGCCATTCAGACAAGGGGCAACTTTTCGTTTCCATGCAATGTCGTTCAGACAAGGGGCAATTTTTCATTATTTTGGATCTGAGGTTGTGTATCTCAAGAGTAAATTCTATGTTGGTCGAGTAGTGGCTATTTGTAAAAATAGATTTGAGAATTTTTAATGAGGTTGACTAATTTTCTCGAAAATTATTCCATTTTTTTCAAAACTGGACCATTTCTTCAACCCAAAACGGAAAATTTTCAGTCCTCGCAACCTTACTTGCATGATTTCAAATCAGAAAGTTGAACAAGCATGTTAATCAAACTCTCATATTGGTTAAAATTGTTTTAGTAGCAAACCAACACAAAAAAATGGTCAAATTGATGAACTAGGGGCACAGTTGAGTCAGGTTTTCTGTCTTTTCTCCATTGTCAACATACTTGCTAGAAAGGGCACTCTACTTGCCCGAAAAAGGCACAACTGAAGCTAATAGCTGTAGACGTCCCCGAACGCCCCGGGAGGATGACTCCCGTTCTATTCGTTTGCGGGTCTACTACAGCTCGGACTCAAATTTGTCATGGTTCTAAATATGAACCAAAGAGTCCAAATCCGACAAATCATTTTGAGAAAACAGATTTTTGAAAGAAGTGCTAAACATGGACTGCTTTGCCAGATACAGAGTCGCCACCTACATTTTTTTAATGGGGGAATTTAGGAAACCCTGACTCGGTGCCAAAGGCCACGTGTCCGTCATCACCAAAGTTGCCTCGGCTCGGGAACTTGGGTACGATTGGAGAAGGTCAGCTATGAGCACCCCCTCTCGCCCGATCCGGAGATCGGCCTCTACTAATCGTGATATCTTGTTTTGAAAACACTACGCGTTCTTATTCCGGTTATTAGACTAGAATTACTATGTTGTGCGCACAGCAAACAAGTATATACCAAATCGCCCAAATTGGAACAAAACATTGCATGTTTGTTTTGAAAATGGTTTGCTACCCGCAAGTAGGCTAAAATGCAGGTTTTGCCACCCTCAAGTGGGCTTTTAGAAAAGATGGTTTTGCCACCCTCAAGTGGGCTTAAAACTCGCATTCAATGCATTATTCCAATTTAAGTAACTCAATCTCCATCCACAGGCATTCAAGCAGTTATATCACATAAGCAGCTAGCCTCATGGTAATCATGCAATTATGGCAACACTCACACGCATGCGGTATGCTAAAGCATAAAAGCTTACCTAGTACTCCAAGCCAAAACAAAACCTAGTTAGTAATCAATGCATGACCCTAGTTCATGTTAAGATGGCTAATGCAACGCATACGGAATGTCACTAGAGTAGGCTCGGCTAGTCTATAAAAGACATGTGAAAATGCACAAGTAGTATGTATTCAAGTTAATTTGAAATACTTATGCAGTTAGCATGATGTGCCGAGCCCGGTGCATGCAAAACAGATGGATGATGCAAACATGCTATCGTACTGTATGCTGATTTAAACGTGCCCTAAACTAACCAGCGAAAGCAGGTAAGTAAAAGGGAGAAAGAAGTGAGGGTTTGGAAGACATGCACACATGCACCCACACTTATTACAAATTTGTCCTCGCTCGAAGGGACCGAAAGAATAATACAATTTAACTAACCAACAAGCTAATTAAATATTACAGACCATTAAATTAATTATGCAAATTAATTAATCTAAGAAAGCGAAGCAAGAGCCTCAGAGGCTCAATGCATGCGCTTGGCCTCGGAAATCCACTGCCATGCTCAAGATGCCTCTGTTTTCCTTGCTCTGCTCCCCTGATGACTGCCAAAGTCTCAGGGTTTGCTCTCTAGATAATAGGGAACACCACCGGCTGAAGGAGAACACCACCGGCCATATAGAATGGTCACCAGCCACAAATTTGATCCATCGGCCAACAATGATGGCCGGTCGGCACAGAAGATAGCCGGCCGGCCAAATCTTCCTGCAGAATCTGTGTTTGACAGCCGCAGAGGGCAAGACTTGGCATAGCAATGCATTTCAAGCAATGTATGCACCAATCACATCCCTTATCATGTTTATGACTCAAAGGGACATGGTTCTCGATTCTGGGACCACCAATCACGCATTTCAATGCGTGATGGCCCAAGAGACCAAGCATGCAACTTCAATTTCAAATGAAATGCAAACTAAATAAGCACACAAAAAGGCCCAACCTCTACCATACTCACATCAAGAGGTCTAGCATGCATGCTCATGCAATGCAATCCTAAGCATGTCAACTAGTACGCAACATGGACAATGCAAGGAGGCATACAAAGCATACAACAAGCAAGGGGATGGACTTAAACTAAATTAGGAAGCCCTCAAACAAGCCTAAAATAGTGGCCAATGCTATGGAAGTGAGGTCCAAAACACACACACACATGCATGCGAATATGGTCCAATTCCTAAGCATAAAGGGACAACTTCTAAGCACACTTAAAAGAAGGTAAACATAGACAATTAGCATGCATAAAAAGCTCTGAAATCATGCTAAAATGGTGCCAAACCAAATGAACAAGACAAGCATGGCATGCAATTAGAGGTCCAAAACATGGAGCAAGCCAAGAAGACTTAAACCATGACTAAGTCAACCAAGCCTCACAAGGCCAAGGGGACTTAAAATACGTTTAAGGCAGACCTAGAAAATACCAAAGGAACACCTCGATGGCGTCTAAGTGACTCAAATCTAAAAGTATGCATAATTGCCCAAAACATAGAGCATACAACACAAGCTTCCAAGGCATCAAAAAGGCATTAAAGGTAAGCATACAAGCATGTTAAATGGACTGAAATGGCATGTTAAGTGGTTCCAAACCACTGAAATGATGCAAGCAATGCATGCTACATACTCACATACTTAAGGCTACAAGCTAGCAATGCAAGGAGCTATGCAATACATGTTATGATTGACCAAAACAGCCAAGGACAGACCAAATAAACATAAAGGCTTCACAAAGCTAGGCCCAAACATGCTTGAATAAGGACTCAAAACATGAGACATGTTAAGGCTAAAATAAGGCATTACAAGGCATGTATGCTAAGCAAGCATGGTGTACCAAAACCAACATACAAAAATGCTATATTATGACATAATAAGCATGAAAATCAGTCAAGGCATGGCCAACATGAACCTAAACATGGTGCTCACTAAAGAGGCAAAAATGGCCCTTTTCAAGAACAACAAGGAGAGGGGGTGGCCCTCTCCTTCTTAGGACCTCAAGGCACCATCCTCACCTCTGAAATCCCTCAAGATTTCAGTGGTGAGGAGGCCCAAACACAATGGTCCCGGAGTCCACTCAAAATGGCACAAAATAGGGTGTTACAAGGCTTAAGAGGGGTCAAACAACTCCAAAGCTTGAAGCAACCTTAACCAACTATTTAGAGCACTAAAAAATAGAACTTTTATATGTTATACACAAAGCTCAAAAATAGTTGCAAGGTAGGTAAAAAGAGTGTGCAAAAATTGGAAATAAAGGGACAAGCTTCTTACCCTTGAAGACCCTCTTCACCAATGGAGCTCCAGCAGCTTCTTTAGGTTGAAATCAGTCTAAAACCTCCATAAACAACCCTCAAGGGCCTCAGCTCCAAGGGATGGTGTGATGGTGGGTGTTTGTGAGCAAAAGTAAGACAAAACACACACAAGAGAGAGATATAAAGGAAGGATATAAACTAACCCTAACCCTAGAACTCAAACCCTAAAAAAGCTGTCTAAAATGTCTCAACCCTTCAAAAGGGGAGAGAAGGCTCCTCTTTATAGAGCTTTTTAGTCTTGTAAGCTTACAAGACAAGCTTCTAAAGAGAGATCCTCCATACCTTTGTATGGAGGGAACCAGCATACCGTGCACCAAAATATCTGCAAAAGCAGATGCAGTGATGGTCGGCCAAAAATGCAATTGACTAAAAAAGATAGCCTAGGCTATCTATCTTCTTAGGCCAAAAAATTTGGCCGATAGAAACAAAACACAGCCAGTGGCCTCAAGCCATGGCCGGTGATGGGTGGGGATGGTCAACAAGCCCTACCCTGCCCCTCAAAGGCAAAACACAAGTGTTTGGTGCAAAACCAGACACAAAACGGTCGAGTCGAGAGATCTTGAGGCAAGGCACGTAGCCGAGACCTCCAGGAACTCAAGACTAACACAGAACATGGATAATCACCAAGTGTTCAACCGGTGATGTCCAAGCCTTGAGGACGGTCAAAAATGGGGTGTCTACAATAGCAAAGGGCCGAAAGCTCTCATATCCTCCGTGCAGCAAGGTATCAAGCCAAGTGCGAAGCATGAAATGGAGCTCGATGTTTGGTTCCTTCATCCGAACGATCGCACTTAAATTGGCGTCTAACCCGGAATGGGGACGTAGAAAACACAATATGTGAGACCGATCAATTGTATATCTGGCTAGTGAGACGTGCTGATTTAGTTCAGTCAAGTTAAGCCAAGTGCATCATCAACCGATGTCAATTGCAGATCTGTTGGACATCCAGTCGTAGCACAACCCTCTGTGGGAAAGCTCACTGTTGTGAGCCAAAGAAGGAGCATCTGGCAGAATACTAGGGGCAAGATCCCACAACTTCCTGTTTATCCATCAACCACCTAGGGGAGGGATAAAAAAATAAGAGAGATTAAAGAATAGAGAGATGTGCGTTGAGAGGAAAAAGTGAGAAAAGGGCTTTTTCAGAAAACTAGAGATTGAGTGCCATAGTGATGTGAGGATCACAAATGAGAAAGGGTGGTAAATAATACCCAGAGAAATAGGCTCCCTATGAACCGAGAGGTCTCTTGCCTTTGTAACACATCCGAGTATTGTGTTTGTTGTTTTTGTTTGTCTCGATTCTTGTTTTGAGTTGTTTCAAGTTTCAATAGATGTGTGTTGGTTGTTTTACCTTTGTTTAGTTGTGGTGTGTTGTGGTTAGTCATAGGCTCAATACCCGATCAAGAACTTATTTCTCAATTTCAATTTCGAAAATGAATCATTTTATGCTCAGAGTGCTGTGCCGTTCTCCACATTTGTGCAAAACAGGATTTGTTCTTTCATGAAGCTGCAGGGTTTAACCCAGGTCATGTGAGAACAATAGAACAAGGACCTAACTGATGCTATATAGGTTCCAGACTGCAAAGCAAAAGAAAAAAGGGAAAATATGGAGCATCTAAGTGTGTTTCAACTTCAGAAAGTTCCGAGATTGCATTCCAGATGTACCACCTCAGGCCTTGTCAATGCTCCGAAGTATGAGTGTACCTCTACCTCAAGCTCAAGCTCAAGCCTGCTTCAAGCCAGAATGGCGATCAGAAGTGTTTCCCTGCCAGAGGCATCTTGGCTATGTTTGCAATGAGTTCCTAGGAGACCAACTGCGACAGAGGAAACTAGAATTCGAATGGCTGATGCCTAGAACGCAAAGGTTCGGAATTTTCGAGACTAAGTCTGGTTTAAATACCCAGGGGTGTATCCCCAGCTTGAGATCTATATGAAAGCTCCATAGGTTGAGGTAGCGTGTATGCGTCTCAATTCTGGATACTGAACCAACCTAGTCTGTCACCCCGTTGGAGAATAGAGAAAGTTGTGAATGTGATCAGGAAAACAAGCGGCATCCGTGGCTTCTACATGCAGAGGTTACCCCTCGTCAGCATTTTAGGACCATTGAACTGTGAGTTGAAGGTAAGAATTCGAAGAACACAAAATAAGAGTTCGAAGAACACAAGGGGAGATCCCCGTCAGAGTAGAGCGGTTCATCGCCACTAGCCCCATGAGGTGCTTTCTAAACCACTGCTTTGTTTGTTTATTGCATTCCCTAAACATCATGCACTGCATTGCTTGTAACATGTATCATATCATCGCACTTATTGCATTTATTTGCATTTTGTGCTATCTTGTATCATTTATCCTTTTACGCTAAGTAGCGTTTAGGATCGTTGTCTCCCGGGGCTTTTCTCAGGTTGGACATGAGTGCGCTCCGGATTGCTTTTCTTCGAACCTCTTCTCACAATTTCAGCGTGGTTAGACTGTTCTTTTCCTCACACGATTTCAGCATGTTTAGAAGTTTTCTCAGGTTACGCACGAGTGCGCTCCTGATTGCTTTTTTTCGGATCTCTTCTCACGATTTCAGCGTGGTTAGAGTGTTCCTTTCCTTACACGATTTTAGCGTGTTTGGAATTTATCTCAGGTTGCGTCGACTGTGCCCTAAGTAGTTGTCTTCGAACCTCTTCTCACGATTTCAGCGTGGTTAGAGTGTTCTTTTCCTCACACGATTTCAGTGTGTTTGGAAGTTTTCTCAGGTTGTGCATGAGTGCGCTCCTGATTGTTTTTTTTCAGATCTCTTCTCATGATTTCAGCGTGGTTAGAGTGTTCCTTTCCTTACATGATTTCAGTGTGCTTAGAATTTATCTCAGGTTGCGTTGAGTGCACCCCTGAGTAGTTGTTTTCGGATCTCTTCCCACGATTTTAGCATGGTTAGAGTGTTCTTTTCCTCACACGATTTCAGCCTGTTTGGAATTTATCTTAGGTTGCGTCAAGTGCGCCCCTGAGTAGTTGTTTTCGGATCACTTCTCACGATTTCAGCGTGGTTAGAGTGCTCCTTTGCTTACACGATTTCAGCGTGTTTGGATGTTTTCTCAGGTTGCATTGAGTGCACTCCTGATTGGTTGTTTTCGAACCTCTTCTCACGATTTCAGCGTGGTTAGAGTGTTCTTTTCCTTACACGATTTTAGCGTGTTTGGAATTTATCTCAGGTTGCGTCGAGTGCACCCCTGAGTAGTTGTTTTCGGATCTCTTCTCACGATTTCAACGTGGTTAGAGTGTTCCTTTCCTTACACGATTTCAGCGTGTTTCGAATTTATCTCAGGTTGCGTCAAGTGAGCCCCTGAGTAGTTGTTTCGGATCTCATCTCACGATTTCAGCGTGGTTAGAGTGTTCTTTTCCTCACACGATTTCAGTGTTTTTGGAAGTTATCTCAAGTTACATCGAGTGTGCCCCTGAGTAGTTATTTTCAGACCTCTTCTCACGATTTCAGCGTGGTTAGAATGTTCTTTTCCTCACGCGATTTCAGCGTATTTGGAAGTTATCTCAGGTTGCATCCAGTGCGCCCCTGAGTAGTTGTTTTCAGACCTCTTCTCACGATTTCAACGTGGTTAGAGTGTTCTTTTCCTCACACAATTTCAGCATGTTTGGAAGTTATCTCACGTTGCGTCGAGTGCACTCCTGAGTAGTTGTTTTTGGATCTCTTCTCACGATTTCAGCGTGGTTACAGTGTTCCTTTCCTCACATGATTTCAGTGTGTTTGGAATTTATCTCAGGTTGCGCAGAGCGCGCTCTTGACTGCTTTGCTTTGAACCTGTCCTCACGATTTCAACGTGGTTTGAGTGTTCTTTTCCTCACACGATTTCAGCGTGTTTGGGATTTGTTCTTCCTTTTCTCACGATTCCATAATAGTTGGATGTGTTTCACCTGTTATTGTTGTTCTCTGTGATTCAGAACCTTAGGGTGTGTCCCTAGATTCAGACCATTTCTTCCCTCGCGTGTGCCACACATTGGGATCTTGTTTGTCGCCCCGGGTGCACCTAACGGTAGTTGTTCTTTATCTTTCTTGCGTGAGGCGCAATTAAGATTGTATATTTTTCCTACATCCTTTCTGCATGACATGTAATTTGGTTTGTTTTAACTTGCTTATGTACGAGTTTGCTGTAGCATTTCTTTGCATCACATTTGCATCTAGATGTTTCATTGTAGCCCTCATTGCATGGTCATAAGTTATGTTCGGCTTCATGCATATCATTTGCATTTTGCCCCAGCCTGCGGGCGCATCTATACTGTTATCTTGAATGTCTGTCTAAGTCTTCAGCCTTATTAAAAATGGGTCATCTCTAGGATTTGACATTCACTCACGTCATTTCATGACTCTGAGCTCTGTCAAAGAGGGGCAACTGTAGAAACCCCATTTTTGACCGCCCTTAAGACTTGGGCGCCACTGATTGTTTACTTAGTGGTGAAAGTTGTGCAGTGCGAAGGTTCGATTTCTTCAGTAAGAGGAGCTTCAAATCCTAACCTCACACCGCATTTGTGGACCAAAACCATTTTGAATAAAAGGATTTTAGACTTTAAAACCCTCTCTTTCAAAATAGTTTTTGAAAAAGTTCCTACGATGTTCCGACACTCGCATTTTGTTAAATGCTGCGCATTTCGGTAAACCGAGCAAGGACAAAGTGAAAATGAATGAAAGAGAGGTGAACTCTTTGAAAAATGTTTCAAAACACCTTGTTTAGAGATTTGGAGTTGAAGAAAATGGGAGAGGAGAGAAGAAAACAAGTTGGAGAAGAAGTTCGGCATGAATCCTAGTAGGATCAAAACTGACCAGTCTTCACTAAAAGAGGCATAACTTTTTTCACATTTGGAATGTTGATCTGAGGCTTTCACCATTACAAAGAAGACTTTCAGGGCTTCAATTTAGGCTCAAGAATGACCTACAAATGAGTCCAGATGAATGAGTTATGTCCGGTTGAAGTCGGGCCCAAAAAGCAAATTTTTCTGGCCAACCAAAGGTAAAGGATGCTGGCCATAAATGGGATTTTCTGGCCATGTGCCGGCCATGAATGGCCAATGCTGGCCCCTTCTCGTCCAAGAGTGTCCCATGCCGGCCAAGAATGATGTAGTGCCGGCCATCAGTGATCCAGTGCTGGCCATTGATGCAAAAAAAAAAAAAAAATACAGGTTTTTGCAGATATTTTACTTCTAGTTGTTCCAGTTGTCCCTTTTGGAGATATTTTGACCAAGGCTCTTGTTTTTGCTATATATGGAGGCCATAGCTCATATATTGGGAGGTTAGCAAGTTTAAGAGCCTCTCTTTCTAAAATCTCTCTCTCTCTCTCTACAAAATTTTGTGAGCAAAATTTCAGCCTCTCTCTCTAGAAGCCTCTCTCTCTTCCTATTTTGTGCTTAGAAGTGGGAAATCTCTACAAATTTGCAAAGAGACCCTTAGTCAAATACCTTCATCTTGGAGCTAAGGTCCTTGGAAGTCTTATTTGAGGTCTAAAGCTTGGTTTTAGCTCAGAATTTGGACTGATTTTTGTTGTGCTTCAAGGGTAAGGATTTACCTCTTTCAAGCCTTGTTTTAATTAAGTGCTTGGCCATCTCTTTGTGCTACTTTGAGGCTGGTTTTAACCTCTAAAAAACTCTAATTTTAAGGCTTTAAAGTGATGGTTTAAGCCTTGTTTGGTTAGGGGGTGTTTCCCCAATTTTTGCTCCTTGGCTTGTAAACCCTTTCGAGCCATCTCTCAAAGCTTTTGAAACAACCTTTTCTTAGCCTTTTAACCACTGAATTCTAGAAGAATTTTAGTGGTGGAAAGGTGGTTTTGAGGTCCAAAATGGGAGGGGGTGGTCCCCCCTCCTCTTGTCTTGTTTGTATGTGTTGATGGCCTAACGAGTGAGCATATATTTCTCCCTTTTTGAAGCCTAGTTCACGCATGTTTTAGGCCTTATTTTGACTTGCTTTAACTCTATTTTTGGCTGGATTGGTCACTTGTTGCTTGATTTTGGTACTTGTAGTGCAATTTTGTTTGCTAGTCTAGCATATTTGATGATTTAGCCTATTGTTCTAGCATGTGTTAGCTTACCTCCAGCACATTTTTGCTAATGTTATAGCATGCTTTAACTCTGATTTTGGCTGGTCGGGTCACTTCTTGTTTGTTTTTGGTACTTGTAGTGCAATCATGCTTGTTGGCCTAATATGCTTTATGAGCTAGCTTATTATTCTAGCATGTGTTGGCTCCCCTCCAGCATGTTTTTGGCCTTTCTTGGACATGCTCTAACTCTGTCTTGAGTAGTCTTGGTCCTTTGGGACTTGCTTTGTATAGCCATAGTGTAGTTAGCTTCACTAGCCTTGTGTTTTGAGGCCCTTAGCATGCTTTGCTTGTGATCTTTGCATGATATATTATCATTTGGCATGTAATTTCAGTGCATGCATCATTGTCACACTCTCACATATTCCACTCGTTCATTGTGTTTGAGAGTTGTGCCTTATGCCTTGTTCATGAGCTAATACATGAGCATAATTTTCTTGATTTTCATGCTACCATCTCAGTACAATTTAGCCACTGGTTTGGCATGTTTGAGGTCTATCCATAGTTGGTTTGGCCATTTGGGATTGATATTGCATGCCTCTAGTGTAATGCTCCTCACTAGTCTTGATAATTATGGCTTTTGAACATGTCTTGCATGCTTTGCTTGCATGGTTTAGTCTCTTTAGCATGCCATTTCAGTACTAAAAATCTGCCACCTCCCTCATTTCTCCACTTTTGATTTGTTTTGAGAATTGGTTAATCTTAAGTTGTGCTTAAGTTTTGGGATTGAGGCTTATGCTTAAATGGCTTTAACCCTCTTTGGGGGTTCCTCCTAATCAAAGGCATGGTCTCTCCCATGTCTTAAGTCATCTTTTGATTGACCTTCCTCTCATTAGAGGACTTTCACAATTGGACAAATTGGTTAGTGAATGGCTTGGTAACTTAAAATGAGTAATTAAAATGAACCAAGTAAAACATGCCAAGATAAGCATGTTGCTTGCATTGCATGGTGTTCAACCGGACATTATGTTGAACACAAGGTGGATTGGTCCATTTTATACCCAAAGTGATGAAAATGAGCCAATCCCATTTGTCTCCATTGCCTTTGATCACCCTTGATAAGGTAGTGGTCTTAGTGTCTTGTTTGTTGTGCATTTATTGAATATGTACAAGTTGGATCTTTGGCCATCATGCATTGAGATGCTTGATTGATGGTTTTGGATCCAATGGTGCCTCTCCTTTGATGTTTTGAGATGATAAGGAGGTGCATAGTACAAACATGTCCTTGGAAGAACCTCAATTTTTCTCTATTTTGTGTTCTATTGCAGTTTGGTGTCACAGCACACCTGTGGCTGGCAGTTCTTCATTGTTGGCTGGCACCCTTTCATTGTTGGCCTGCAGAGGCACACTCTCGGCCAGCAAATGGCCGGCAACCACCATTCATGGCCGGCAAGACACTGGTGCACTCCCCAGCATTGTTTTAGTGAGGTTCAGCAAAAATTTCTTAAAGACACCCTGCAAACAGAACCTCTAAAAGAGCAAACCGGAGAGCTTTTCGGGACAGAAACCGAGGCATGCATGTTCTACTTCTTCAAACAGAGCTGAGGCAGTATAAGTTTAGAGCTTTACTTGTTAGTTAGCATTTGAATTTGTAATTTGATTAATTAGTGTGCTAATTAGTTAAGTCTTGTAATAATTAAGTAGCGTAGCTTTGCTATTTCTTTATTTTGGTTCTGTAATAATTAGTCTAATTAGTTTAATTAGATTAGTTAGTTAGCTTAGCTTAGATTAGCTTAGCTCGTTTATTCGGACCCTCCTACGAGAGGGCGCATGTTGTAATAAGGGTGCGTATGTATGTGCATGTCTTCCAACCCCACGTCTTTCTCCCTTTTATTTAACCGCTTTCGATGGTTAGTTTAGGGGCATGTTTCAATTAGCATACCTTATGCTTTACATGTTTGCATCATTCATTTGTCTTGCATGCACCGGGTTCGGCGTATCATTCAAACTGCATTGTATTTCAATACCTATTTGAATACGTATATCAAATTGTTGCATTCATCTGCCATCTTAGATAGCTAAGCCTATTAGTTGCATTATTACATGTGTTGCATTAGGCATCTTGTATAGTTAGGATCATGCATGATTTCTAACTAGCTTTTGTTTTGGCTTAGAGTACACTGTGAGTGTTACGCTTTAGCATACTTGCATGAGCGAGTGTTGCAATGACAACATGCTTGCCATGTGGCTATTTGCTTAAGTGTTTAACTGCTTGAATGCCTGTGGGTGAAGGCTTGATTTCCTGAATTGGAACAACTCGATGATTGTGAGTTTTAAGCCTACTTTGCGAAGTGGAAAATCATGTTTTAAGCCCACTTGAGGGTGGCAAATCCGCGCTTTTTCAAACCATTTTCAAAAACAAACTTGAGTTGTTTTGTTCCAATTCTCGTGATTGAGTCTATACTTGTATGCTATGCGCATCACATAGTAAAGTTAGCTAATAACTGAATAAGAACACATCTGTTTATAAAACAACATATCATTCTTAGTAGAGGCCGATCCTTTGATCAGGCGAGCGGGGGTGCTCATTTCAGGACCTTCCCCTCTCGTACCCAAGTTTCCGAGCTGAGGCAACTTTGGTGATGACGGACACGTGGCTTTTGGCACGAGTCAGGGTTTCCTAAATTTCCCAAAAATAAAATATTTAGGTGGCGACTCTGTAATCTGGAAAAGCAGTCCATGTTTGATGCTTTTTGATTCAAAATCGATTTTCCAAAATGATTTGCCAGATCTGGACTCTTTGGTGTTTATCAATCTTACATTGCGCTTTGTGAGATTAGATTCAGAACCGTGATAGGAGTCCAAACTGCAGTAAGACCAATTTACGCCTTCTCCGAAAAGAGGGTGCGCGGAGAAAGTCGGGTCTACAAATCCCTACATCAATTTTGATTTGAAATCATTATAATTGAATATACCAAAAAAAAAATAAAAATAAAAAGTGTAGAATATGTTTTATTTTTTCACATTTTTGAAGATGTGAATTCTAATAAAATAGGATTTTTGGTCTTGGCTTTTTTAAACAATTTTTTTATATTTTTTAATAACACCTCCTATATGTGATCCAGATAAAAATTGATATGAGGAACCCAAATACTAAATAATTTTCCCATTGACTAGTTAATAAAGGTCACTTGTAGAATAGGCTAGTCATATTTAGTTATTGATTTCAATTAACCCATATTATTTTTTAATGTGATGCTTTGTGACTCTTCTCATTTAATAAATGAAAAATTTTAAATGCATGAAATCATACACAATTATCTCATCTAAGGTGAGTAGTCCCATTAAATGTGTGAAATCTATTTTATATGAGAGACAAATTCAATAATAAGATTAGGGCATCCACATCTGTTAGGTTTTTGTTATTGCCAATCCTGTTTGACAAAACTCCTTTCTATTGTAATGTTATTTCTTTTATTTCAGTGAGACTATGAGTATTTAGATGCGAATCCAACCTAAATTGTGCCTATGCAAAGGAGTTTGTGATCCGAATCCTATCATGTTTGCAATCAAAGTTATTTGACTGCTCAAGCGGCCATTTCTGCACTCGAGTGGAGATACAATTCGTTCAGAAGTTTCACTCACCTACAAAAGTATTGGGAGTTTTTTTTTTTTTTTTCTACTCAAGTGGTCATTCCTGCGCTCGAGCATAGACCCTGTTTAGTCACACGTGTTTTAGTCACTCCGCTCCGGCCATTCTTGTGCTTGAGCGTAGATCACGGATCTATTTGATATAAAAGCTGCAGTTCAGTCAGGTTTTAGGGTACAACTTCCAGATCTTCTTCTTGGGTATTAGGGTTTTGATTTGGTGTTTCTTTACTTGTTTCTTTTGATATCTGTGAGAGTTTAATCATGAATTGAGTAGATTATATCAAAGGGTTTGTTTAGTTTGTTTTATTAAAAAAAGATAGAGTTGTTCTTCGATGGATTCCGTAGAACTTGATCCTGAAGCTTTAGTGAATTCCGAAGTGGCTTATCATCGTGGATTCAATATCGGCGTTGTGGTTTCAACATTAGGCAAGATAATTCCAAAGTGAAGACAGTAGTGGAAGAGGCACATTCGGGTCGGTTCAATTTGGGCATGGATTTGCTAGGTAATTGAGAGTACACTTGTGTCATTCCTTTTTGTCTTCTTAGTGGATTGTTTTGTGATTTTGGCCCGTTATTTTTTTATCACAATTGGAGGCGCTCCAATTGTGATTTTTCCATGTTAAAATCATTGTGTCGATTTGTCTTAATTGTTTAAGTGTGATTGTTTTTTACTAGTTAAAATTGATACATAATCAGAAATCAATTTCTCGGGGATTTTAGATTTTTCAACATCAAACTAGATAGAATTTAGTCAAATTTTGGCTGAAAAACTTACTTTTCTATTTTAGCTAGCTATGTTTTTAAATGTCTTCTGTAATAAACTCTTTCTTTTTTTTTTTCTATTTTATTGAAAAAAATCTTTACTTTTTTTATTTTTATTTTTTTTATACTATTGTCAATTATCATAATTTTTAAATAATCACTTTTTGGGACAATCATCTTTTATAATAGTAATATTTTAACAGTCATGTTTGTCAAATAGTCACTTTTCCTATATTTTGAGATTGCATTTTTTTAACACTTTCAGTTGTACCCAAGAAAAAGAGATCGCATTTTCTGACTGTTTTGCTAACTTTTAATTTCAAGAACTAATTTATGAGAAGTACAAAAACTAAAATAATTCATGTTTATATGAGGATAAAAATTATAAGTTGTGTATGTCAATTTCTGATCACACTACCAAATTAGTACTTAGCTGGAGAGCACTGGCAGAATAGATTAAGCCCGAACGACCTGCAACAGAAAGAAGAGATTCCGATGGTGGTTCATCCACCCGAGGGCACTCCGACGATCAAGTCAGTAATCTCTCAAAGATAGTAAAAGTGCTTAACTCACTATTCAGAATATAAATTGTATACCTTAGACCCATGGGGGTGCCTCTCTTTTATAGCCAACTCAATCCTAGTCCCAATAGAAGCCTAGCTTCAACGGACTTCAGCTCTGTGCTTATCTTGGACTCTCCAATAGATAAGGATAAACTCCCTAAAAGCTTTATCTTTATCCAAGCTGAGCTCCTTTCTCATTCTAGGACTCTTGTCCCTTATCCGCTTATCCCAGAATCTGATATCTTCGGAGATAACCTCAGCCTAGCCGAGATCACCTCGGTGTCATGACCAGGACACGTGGCACCTCGGCTGACACTTCGGCGTCAGCTTGGCCACGTGTTGGTACTCGGAAAATATGTCCCCACAACTGCCCCCTAGGTTCTATTATCTCGACATCCTGAGGTGATGGAACCTATATCATCACATTGTATAGCGTGTCGGTCATCTTGCTCTATCATCAATTACCAAGGTCATAATTCGTCGGCTTCACATGACCAAGACCTGCAATCTGTCTCATGAAGGCTTTAGAACCAAAAACTTAGCTTGTTCAAGTTTATTTAGCCGAGATCGCCCTACTCGTCGAAGTCTTAACTTTATTTAAATCATAATTCCAAGAGTTCTATCACGCGCATGAGCTGTCACGCACAACATTACAACTGTTTCCGCCACATGTTTTTATCCCACTAGACCATGTTTGATACGCGACATTAAGTTACCTCACGCCTGCATGCGCCGTCTGACAAATGCGTTGTTCTAGGCTCATCAATTGCTTTTTTGCCGCCTCTTCGAATTTTTGATAAAATTGGTTCCCTCTCTCTCCGTCGCTTCACTTTTGCATCTTCATTCTCATGCAAACTCTCTCTCTCTTTCCTTTCCCAATTTCACCATTGTTCCAAGATCGTCCAGTTCTGCAACCATCGCCGTTTACCTCCTCCGGCGAGGCTCTTGCTGATCTTTTCCGTTTGCTGCCATCGTTTGACTCCAGACTCAATACCGGCTTCACTTTTCTTCGGTGAGTTACTGTTTCTCCCCGGTTTAACTTCTTATTTCAGTTTCTTGTTTTTCTTTATTGAACTTCACTGTTTTACCTGCTACCTCTGCAATCCTGCTCATGTTTTTGGTACTTTTACTTGTATCTTGAATTCCACCATGTATTTAAACACGTTTGTTTCATGATTCGTTTTTTGCCCAATTCGTCTCTTGAATACACACTGTTCACACACTTGTTGATTTCTGCCACTATTCTTGGCCTGACACACCTGTGAAAACTTTTGTCTTGTGTTTCTTGATGGCTTCATCACCATTCTCGATTCTGAATCACGTTCATGTTTCTGTTTGCCGTGTTTTTTTTCCAGATTCTTGCCTTCAATCTTCACTTGCCTAGACTTTAGGATTGGGATTTGTCTACAGAACTTACGAACCTTAGGAAAAACTGACACGAATTCCGTTTAGATCCTTACAAACTCTTACCATAGTACATTTTTATGTTTTAGCTGAGGCCTCTCAAACCCTTCCAAAACACTTCCTTCTGAAATCCAACTCCTCTAATTAAGCCGACGTCATGGGTATGTGGAAGCATAGGGTAGACACCCCAACTAAGTTAGAGTACTTTAGGCAGGAGTTTTCCATTCCTGCCGACGTCCACCTCAAGTTGGAAGGGGAGGAAGATTCCATTATGCCCGACGTAAACCTCGTGCCTTTCTAGCAGTGGCCTTTATCGAGTGTGGACTTAGGTTTCCACTTGACATCCTCTTCTGAGAAATCCTTCATTATTATAAGTTGAACCCAATGCAGCTTGCCATCAACTATTCCCAAGTTATCAACGGTATAATAGCCTTAGCCAAACAAGAGAGTGCTAGGGTAACTTTAGCCGACATTCAATACTGCTACATCATGTGTGGCCTCAAGTTAGAGAAAAGCTACATTTACTACCTTAAGCCGAGGTCTACAGAGTATAAAATTGTTTCCGACCTCCCAGACTCCAACAAGGGAGCCGGGGACGATTACTTCATTGTCTCAGGGAACTGGGAGTTGCTCCAGATGATGACCTTCGCCTCTACTCTCTTAGCCGAACAGTTTTTGTTAAGGGCAATGGTAAGAGCCTAGTGTCAATGCTTGTTTTCAAAGTCTTCAATACTTTGTTTTTTATATGTTCTAACATTTGTTTTCCTTGCAACTCTTCCCCAGCAGGCAAAGGATTTCCACAAGTCCATTTTCTCGAGCAAAGGCTTGAAAAAGTTGTTAGACCTGCCAGTTCACAAGCGGAGAGCCCCCCTACTACTCAACTTCATTTCCACTTACAAGTCGGTTCTTCCCGACGTTCCAAAGAAGAAGAAGAGTCAGTCTCCTCCGTCCACCACTACTCCTCCAACAACTTTATCATCTCGGCCAGATCAGGGATCAACCTCTGATCCAGCTGAGCAACCATCAACCTCGGCTCCATATCTAATCCCCCCATCTCAACACAGACGCCGACGCTGTACTACAATCCCTGTCGAGATGGGTCGCAAAAAAACAGTCGCTGAGGATCTTTTGGCCGATATCCCCACCACCGTTGACGCTCAACCAGCACCGTCTCAGCCTCGCCCAAAGCCAAAACAAAAAAGACTGAAGAAGGCTCAGCCAAAGGCAACGGTGACTCAAATTGATATTGAGGACACCCTGCCAATTTCAAAACTGGCTGACAATGAAAAGACCCCTTCTGCCACCAAGAAGAGACCCGCTGAGGTCGAACCATCTCAATCCACTCGGTCAATGTAATGACCCCAAAATGCGTATATGAAATCATCTTTATTTAACTATGAGATGATGTGTTTTAATTTAATTATATCTATTGGAATTAAAGCATTATCTGTTGAGTTATGGATTTAAAATTGAAATTACCGACCTTTATGGGTTCAGAAATCAAAATTTAGTACTTGGGTATGTTAATGGGAATTTTTAGAACTATTTGGAAAAATTAATTGGAAATCTAATTTGTCTGATTCGTTAATGCACGTTTGGGTGGTTAACTTTATACTGCAAATTGAGGGCCCTAGAGGCTTCAGAAACCGAAGCAGGGAACATATTTATGATCAGCGTAATTTTTAGAGTCACCTGGGAACTTTAATTGAAATTTGATTTTGCACGATTCGTAAGGCCACGTTTGGCTCTCCCTGTTGTGTTAAGTCATGTGTGTATGTTTATTTAGATATATAGATATGTTTTGAGTGATTGGTCTCATCTTTTGGGAGCCAAAATATCTAAAAGAGAGAGAAGAGAACCGTGAGAGAGAAAAGAGAAGAGAGACCAAGATTCTTGAAGAAAAGCTTAACAATCATGGGGGTTTGAAGGGAATTGAAGAAAGAGAAGGGAGATCAACCATAGAGGCTTGAGGAGATGGAGGAGAATTAAAAGGAAGACAAAGATTGAACTAAGGTATGATCACCTATCTTGAATCCTTATGTTTAAAGCATCAATTACATGAAATCAAGGATTGATATAGAAGATGTGAGCTTTGAACCCCAACGATGGCTATATTATGTTCTTGTGTTCTTGTGCTTGGAAATTGAGTAATAGTTTGAGGTTATGATGTTTGATGGAAATTAATAATATGAAATTTGTTATGTATTAAAGGGTTTTGGGCTTTGATTTATATGTAATTAAGGTTTGATTTTGAAAGTGAGAAGTTCCAAATTTTCAGCCATTTTCGGACTGTAAACTGTCCAGGGTCGCACGTGCAGAGATAGCTCTGTCCAGCCAACTTTGAACCAGCATATCTTTTGCATCCGGACTCCGTTTTGAGTGATTCTTGAGCCTAAAATCAAGCCCCGAAAGTGTAGTTTCCAATGGCGGTGGTCCCACTCCCAAATTCTAAATACAGAAATAGTTATGCCCAAAATAGTGACGACTATTCACTTTATGTCAACCAGTTTTGTGCCATTTCTTCACCTAAACCATTTCCCATCGATTTCTCCTGTTTTCTGAGACATGGAGTATAAATTATTAAGGAATAATGAGCTTGGTACCACCATGGCTAAGTGATTGAATGATCAAAAAGAATAAGTAAAGGATAGAATATAATCTCATATTATGTGTTATGTAATGTACTTGTAGGTCGAGACGAGGACATCGTCCCATTACTACCGGGAGTTGATCACTGTGAGTAGTAGTACTGTCATAGTATGATTTACTTACAGCTAAGAATTACCATTAGCACTCTGTTAATTGCAGGTTAACTATGTTAACGTATATGAACGATTAAACAAATGAGTATACCTCTGTATGGTTCTGATTAATAGTTAATATTAACATTCTATTCTCTGTAAGTAAATTACGTCATTTTTTAATGAATAAAGGGAACTTATGTTCATTCTTGAATAACGGTTTCAGTGTAAGTGTGAGAGCATACCATTTTGCTACTAATGGGCCTGAGGCCGATCAGTTATAAGTCATCGAGTATGGATATCTCCGAAGAATCAGAATAATTGGAAAAGCTATGTGTATCCGTATGAATCTGAAATAATTATGTTGTGTTACATATGGACCCGAGATCCTTCAGAACCTACGATATGAATGCAAAGGTTTAACATTATTATGTTCTTTCTGTAATAGTTACTATTCTTATTCTGTTATACACGAGACAACTGTGTTAATCTGTAACTAAACCATGAGAAACTTATGTGCACTATTGTATAATGGTATTCTTAGGAAACTAAGATTATTCTATTTATGTTTATCCGTTCCGATTATGCTATATTATGACATGATATAGATTGTTCAGTCTTTAAGACCTAATGATTTCTGGTATGGAACAAAGTATTGTACGGAGCTAAGTGCTGCAATGCGAGTCACCTCTAGAATCCGTGCGAGACACCTCTTGAGTCCATACATACATGAACTAGGCTTAAAGCCAATCTGGGCCTATGGCCATTCTGTATGATCTGTTAGGCCTGAGGCCAATCTGTATTTTTTGGTATGAAACAAAGTGTTGTACGGAACTAAGTGCTACAGTGTGAGTCACCTCTAGAATCCGTATGAGACACCTCTTGGGTTCATACATGCATGAACAGGGCTGAGGTCGTTCTGCATTCTGGGCTTAATGCCACTTTGTTTAAGGGCTCAATGCCACTCTGTTTAAGGGCTCAATGTCATTCTATTCAAGGGCTTAAAGCCATTCTGCTTAAAGACTGGGCCTATGGTCGTTCTGTATATTACTGGGCTTAAAGCCATTCTGTATTATATATGGGCCAAAGTCGTTCTATATTATATGTGAACCTGAGACCGTATTGAAATATAGTTATGGATAAGACTTGTATATGGTTGGTATCTGTCTATTTATTTTATCCAAGGTTTTGCTTATTCAATTAACCTTCTTAAGTTGCTATTATTCACTGAGCCTTGCTCATTCTATTTTATGTATATTTCTGTAGGTGAGCCATCGGGGATTGACGCTAGAGTTGTACTGAGGTTCACTTGTCTGCCAAGTCACCTGGTTTATGTCTCCACGTGGAGGCCTTAATTTATTGTTGGGAGTCTTATAAATTATTAAGTCTTATGTAAGAGTGTGTGAGATCTATATAAAATCTGTGATTGTATAGGTATATTTGGAATGTATTTAAATGCTTAAATCCAATTAAACCATCATGTATGCACAAGCTCAATGGATGTTGTCTTTTATTGATATTGCTTCCACCTAAGGCCCCGTATATGGTTAAATATTATTTTAAAATTCTGATTTGAGGCCTATGTACAGGCCGGTCATAGACCAAACTTTTAGGGGTGGGTTTGGGTCGTGACAGTCAAAAAGGCTGAGGTCTGAATCGGCCACAACATCTGGGCCAATGAAATCGGATGCCCTCTAGGCCCCCCCCGATCACCATCAAAGACAAGCCAATCAGAGCTGGCGACAGTGCAACTGACCTTGAAGCCAGCGTCGCCCTCTCCACGGCTTTGCTGCTTCCAAACAATCTTAACCGGAGCGCCGAGATGAGCGAGTATGAAAACTTCGCTCTGATGCTCCAGCATTTTGTTCAAGTAAGTCTTTCACACTTGGTATTTTCCTTTCTCCATTCTTTCATACTCAGAGAATTTTACTAACTTTTGCTCTGTTGATTTTCTTTCAGGCAATCCAGCATGCCTACTCCTCAATGCAAGCTTTCAAAATGAGGAAGGAGTTGACCGACAAAATCAGGAAGGTTGGTAGTTTATAGAAGGCCATCAAAAGGGCCGAGGCAAAAATGAAGACCTTGTCAAATCAGGCTGCGACAGCCATTAAAGCCAAAGACGTGGCAGAGGAAAAAACAGATGCTGCAGAGGCCATTAAGAAGGTTCTTGAGGCCGAAAAGAAAGAGGTCGAAGAAAAGACGGCCAAGGCCCAAAAAGAACTCCAAGATGCCTTAGCCACAAAGGAGGCCGAGATCAAGGCCGCTGATGAGAGGGCATATGCTGAGGAGGCGGCCGACGTCAAGGAGGACTACAAAAAGAAAGTGAAGCATGCATGCAACAAGGGTTTCACCCTTGGTTGGATGGCTGCCCTCAAAAAGCTTGATGTCCCCGAGGACTCCCCCCTCAAGAATGCCGACGACCTTCCCCTGCCATTCCCCCCTACTTTAAGCCAATCCAAAGACGATTCTGGGTTTGAGAAGGAAGCTTTGGTGAGGAAATCAAAGGAAGCTGTTGGGGCCAAGTCCCCTACTCCAAATTAGCAAGTCCTAGACTTGACTCAAGACGAGAAGGGTGAGGTCTCCAAGGACACTGTTCTTGAGAAGGCAATATCAGACGTGTCGATTGCCGACAAGAGCCTCGACCAAACTCTTCAAGAAATTGATGCCGACCTCGCGGCTGAGAGGGCCGCCGAGATGTCTTCTCAGCAGTCTTCCAAACTCCAGACCCAACCGCCTCAAGACGCCGAAGAGTCTTAGTTTAATGCTTTTCTTGTTTTTTTTCCCTGTACCTTGTACTTTTTTCGTTCTTTGAAACAATGTAAGCTTTCTGTTTGGCCGATGTGCCTTCTTTCGAATGTAAATACAACTTCCTCTTTTGAATGCTTGTATGTTTGTCTTCATTGCATGACTCTATACTTAGAATAATTTGCGTGTCTTTAACAAACACCTTAGTCTGTGCAATCTTCTTGGGGTGAAATACCTCAGTTATACCCACCAATGGTTTATCTCAGCAAGTATATAAGTACTTCTTTTAATACCACCTTGGTCTTAACTTGTAAATTTCAACAAGTATTTAAACCAATCTTTCTTTGTCATAACCTTGGTTTCAACTTGTAAATTTAAAATTTCAACAAGTGTTAAACACGTCCTCGGTTTAAGTTCAACTTGTAAACTTAAATTTCAACAAGCGTATTACCTTAGTTTAACTTCAACTTGTAAACTTAAGTTTCAACAAGTGTTAAACATGACCTCGGTTTAACCTCAACTTGTAAACTTTAAATTTCAACAAGTGTTAAACATGACCTTGGTTTAACTTCAACTTGTAAACTTAAGTTTCAACAAGCGTTAAACTTGACCTCAGTTTAACTTCAACTTGTAAACTTAAAATTTCAACAAACGTTAAACATAACCTCGGTTTAACTTCAACTTGTAAATTTTTCACAAATTTCAACAAGCGTTAAACATAACCTCGATTTAACTTCAACTTGTAAATTTTTCACAAATTTCAGCAAGTGTTAAACATAACCTCGGTTTAACTTTAACTTGTAAATTTTTCACTAATTTCAACAAGCGTGAAACTAATTTTAGCTTGTAATTTCTACATTTTCAGGAACCATTTTGCAACTCTCTACCCCCCTAATGTGAACTTAAGTTCCACTTGGGTTCTCATTGTGCATGTATTTCAGAAACATCGTCAAGTATCTTATCAGTTACAAGTGTAAAAAATCAAGCTAAAACTTTATTTATTACTTCGGCTAATAACAAAGAACAAAAAAGTCTAATGATAGAAAAATTTCAAATTGCAAGTATTCCAGGGCCTTAGCAACTCTTTGTCTTTATTATCTTTAAGCTGATATGCCCCTTCTGGTCACTAAGTATCCCAAGAACTTACTAGATCAGACTCCAAATGCATATTTTGATGCATTGAGTCGGAGCCGATATGTTTTTAGGATGTCAAAGACTGCCCTTAGGTCTTCCAGATGATCCTTAGGTTCTTTGGTCTTCACGACCATGTCATCAATGTATACCTCTACTGTTCGGCCAATTAGGTGTCTGAACATCTTGGTTACCAATCTCTAGTAAGTTGCTTCTGCATTTTTCAACCCAAAAGGCATCACTTTGTAGCAATACAGCCCTTTTGGAGTGATAAACGCAGGCTTCTCCTCATCTAGGGGGTACATGGTTATCTGATGGTACCCCCTGTAGGCATCCCGGAAGCTCATCCTTCTATGCCCTGAAGTGGCATCCACCAGTTGGTCAATCTTAGGTAAAGGAAAAACGGTCTTTGGGACAGGCCTTGTTTAGGCTGGTAAAGTCCACACAGATCCTCCATTTACCATTCTTTTTCTTCACCACCACTGTATTTGATAGCCATGTCAGGTAATTTACCTCTCGAATGGCTTTGGCCTCCAGAAGTCTGTCTACTTCCTCTTCCACTACCTCAACATGCATCAACGTCAGTCTTCTTGCTCGTTGGATTACAAGTTTGGCTGACCTGTCTACGTTCATTTTATGGCAAGTGACCTCGGGGTCAATGCCAGGCATTTCGTAAGGCGTCCAGGCAAACACCTCAATGTTTGTTCTCAAGAAAGCCTCCAGTTCTTTTTCCTCTTCTTCGGCTAAGACTGAGCCGAGAAGGAAGAAGCGTTGCTCATCCCGTTGTTGGACAATGATTTTCTTCAGGGCTTTTTCACTCTTCTCGGCTAGTTCTTTGCCGGCGTCATCTAGACTTCCATGTCCTCGTCTTCGATCTCTACTGTCTCTGGTTCTCGTACGCTGCATGTGGATTTCATTGCTGCCATGGAGCAGTTCTTTGCCTGCAGCTGATCCCCTCTGACCTCATTTATCCTATGCTCTGTTGGGAACCGCAATAGCTGATGCACCGTTGAGGGAACGACCCCTATCGTATGCAGCCATGGCCTTCCTAAGATAGCATTGTAGGGGGAGGGTGTTTCGATTATGGTGAATTCTGTTTTTATCTTTTTGGTGCCAGCCTGCACCTCCAAGCTTGCTACTCCCAGTGGCCACATTGGTGTTCCATTGAACCTGACCTGTGACGACCTAGAATCATTCCCTCCGCTCGAGCGGACATTTGGGATTCCCAGCAAATTTCGCAGACGGCTTGAGATTCTGGGAGTTGTGATTTTCCGCTCGAGCGGGGGAGTTGACGCTCGACCGGACGTCCTTGTTGGTCTTCGCGCTCGAGCGCAAGGTTGGGCGCTCGAGCGGGTCTCCTAGTTGAGTTCTATTTCTGAGGCACATGGGTTCGTTTTTGGACATTTTTATTAGTGTATTTGGAACTTTCTCATTTTATTTTGGAGTATTGGTTGGTAATATGATGGTAAAGTAAGATTGGACCAAAAGCTTTAATTAGAATAATTTGTCTGCGACCAGCCGCCACTCATTTGCCCTTTTCTTTTTCCACACATTGAATTTGGATGTGAGGTTAGAACCATTGGAAAGCTTATTTCCGGGGCTTCAATTTGGACACAAGAACGACCTAAAACGGAGTCCGGATGGGAGAGTTATACCTGTTTGAAGTTTCGTAATCTGTGCTGAAAACATGTACGCTCGAGCGGGAATTCCTCCGCTCGAGCGGGAATTACGGGACAGCAGCTTTAAAAACGGGATTTTTGGGTCATTTCTTATATTTTCTTCTTCCCTCTTCCTTCCTCCTTGCCTAAGTCCGAAACCCTAACTCTCAAACCTTTGATTTCATCCATTTTTACCAACAATCTACCATGGATCGTGCGTCAAGGGTAAAGAAGGAGTGCAGATCAACTTTTCCAACCGATTAGATTTTGGGATTTCGAGAGGAGGCGTTCAACCTAGCTTCTTTGCTTCTAATTTCGAGGTAGGGGGTTCTCTTAGCCTTGAATGTTTATGATTCAAAGTGATTTTTGTTGGTACTTTGGGATTTTGTTGACATTTTGGAATCTTGGGTTAATTATGGGTTAGGGACACTTATGGCTTAATGTTTATGCACAATTGGGGCTCCCACTCTACTTCTTAAAGGATGTTGAATGTTTTTAGCATATTGGCATATAGTAATTGTTGATTTGGCGATTTCACTAAGAAAAGAGGAAAACCCCCAATTTTCTTGGAAACCCTAGGTTGATTAATGATGATAATCAATGAATTGGCTCAAGTTGAAAGTGGAGTAATGAAATTGAAGTATTGAATTATGTGTGTTCAAGTTGAATTGGAATTTGGGAATGTTGAAAATTATGTTTAGAATTTGCGAATGAACGTTATTATAAATGTTGGAATTCATGCTATCATGTAAAGGAAAAATTAGGGAAATAATCTATTAAGGATATAGATGATATGAACTTGGTTTTAGAATGTTGAAATAGGATTCAAGGATTTATTGTGAATTATGTGAAGTTGCAAATAGTATTGATGAACCAAGTGATGCGAACTTTGTTGGATAATGTTGTATTGAATAATATTGGGAATTTAATGGTGTTGTACTATGATGTATTGTGTAGGGTCAGCTACAGGAGTGAACCAAGCATCTGAACACTGTGAGTAATAGTACCTCAAACATATGTTATTTACCGTTAATCATTATTGTTATTGACATTCTATCCTCCGTGAGCTAATATGTTAACATGTGTGTTGATTGAGAATTGATGTGAACATTAAAAGAGTGATCACACCCGTATGACTCTGAACCTCCTCTCAGATTTTGGTTATGGCTAATGTTTATTATTAATGTACCATCCTACGAATTACTCAGGCTTCTGCATAAGAATTGCATACAAACTATTAACACTGTGAAGTTGGTTAACAGAAAGGAATCAAGTATCAATCACATTGTTACATGATTCATGCTATGATATGAACTGTTCTGACCTATTGATGTGATTATGTGTATTGTGAAATTATAATATCTACGTATCTCTAGAATGTGGTTCCCTTTTGCTAACAAATATCAGTAACGTTCTGTTAAACTTACATTACCGATGGTAATGCATGTGAATAATGGGAAGAATGTACATACTTTCTGCATAATTATGAAGTTAATATGTTATGATGATTTCTGGTATGGAACAAAGTGTCAGACGAACTAAGTGCTACACGTTAGTGGGAGCCACCTCTAGAATCCGTACGAGCCACCTCTTGAGTCCGTACATATGTGAACGTTATGAGGCCTACGGTCGTTCTGTGAAAGATATAATTTGTGAAGTTAAGAAAGATACAATTTGTGAACTATGAACTTATGTGGCTAGGAGCCATTTGTGAACTATGAACTTATGTGGCTAGGAGCCATTTGTGAACTATGAGCTTATGTGGCTAGGAGCCATTTGTGAACTATGAGCCTAGGAGCCATTTGTGAACTATGAGCTTATGTGGCTAGGAGCCATTTGTGAACTATGAACTTATGTGGCTAGGAGCCATTTGTGAACTATGAGCTTATGTGGCTAGGAGCCATTTGTGAACTATGAACTTATGTGGCTAGGAGCCATTTGTGTACTATAAACTTATGTGGCTAGGAGCCATTTGTGAAATATGAGCTTATGTGGCTAGGAGCCATTTGTGAACTATGAACTTATGTGGCCATGGGCCATTTGTGAGCTATGAATCTAAGAGGCCGAGGGCCAATTTGTGAAACTATGAAGTTATGAATCTAAGAGGCCGAGGGCCAATTTGTGAAGGTATGAAGTTATGAATCAATGAGGCCGAGGGCCAATTTATGAAGTTATGGATATGTTCCAAGATAAGGTCTAAGACCATTATGATTAAATACAAATTCAGACTCGTTATGTGAACTCTACATTGGTATATGAAAGTGTGTTTAATGAAATCCATATTTTGGGTTACGAAATGTTTAATATGATAAGTATTTTCTGAAATGATAAAAATGCTATGAACTTCTGACATGTTTATGATATGATACGTTTTCTGGATAATTTTCCCAAAATGCCTAGATATGTTACGAAACTCCAAATGTTCAAGATATGACAAGTTCCTCGAATAAGATACCTAGCTATGCATACAGAAACAAATTAATCATATGTTCTCTTTATTGATGAATGCACGGATATGTATTATAATTCATATTAAACATTGAATTGTTATGTGCTATTATTCACTGAGCTTGGCTCACTTTATTTTATGTCTGTTTCTGTAGGCACTCAACCTGGAGGTCAACCTTAACCTGTGGCTTCCGTTACCCAGTTGTCAATTCCGGAATATCTAAGCTCTTAGGTGTTGACCATTCAAGTTATGGAGTTTTGCTAAATTATAAATTTGTACCCTAAATGTCTGTTAATATTGATGTGTATGTAATGTTTATATATATGTACATAGCTATCTTTATGTGTTATGTTCTGTTTGCGATCCTGGCATAGTAGTGGTAGCTCAATGGATATTATTTTACACCGTTATATGATATTTAATGCTTCCGTTTAGGCCCCATAAATTATATTCATCAGGTTTTATGTCCATTTCTGAGGTGATCATGCCCAAACTTTTAGGGGCGAGTTTGGGGCGTGACGAGTGGTATCAGAACACGAGTTGCTATCTCACACACGGATCCATTGAGCTGTAGGATGTCTAGAAAAGTCTTAGGCTTCATGCATGACATCCTTAGTATATATGAAAAGACTGATAGCAACGTTAAATGCAATTTGTTTACGTTAACGATTATGAGCCATGTTTATTGTACCTTCCTTGTGTATATATATATATGATTGATTGTTGTGTGGAGCATGGCAGAAATAAGGATAGAGGATCACCTCGGGTTGAATGAAAAGGGAAAATGATTGGTAAGTAATGCACATGTAATTTTTGGTTGTTATGAATTGCTTAAACACTAAGTACGCAATATTTAGTTATGATATAGTGATGTCTTTCTTGTCATAGTCTTGCTTTTGGATCTATGATTTGAAAAGTTATTGTGATACGTATTTTGATAAGTTGTGTTTTGTATAATAGTTGAATCATGTTACGTATGACCGGTTGCAAGAAAAAGTTATGTATACATTGACCCATATGAGAAGTGAATTATTCTATTTTGTTAAGCGCACGAAAATGACATGATATGACAAGCAATGTTTTATTTTCTGACATGTTACGTTACGAATTAAGGAATGATGATTCATGTATGGAATAGTATTAATGGCATCCTTAATACGAGGCCCTTACCCGGGGGTAATAATACCGTGGTCTTATGGCCCTTGCCCGGGGGTAATAATACCGTGGTTTAAGCCTGTTACAAGATATCTCTTGCCAAGCAGGTCTTATACGGTGGATTATGTTTTGCCATCGCCGGTCTTGTACGGGTGGATTATGATCAAGCATAGACTCTGATTTCTGTTCTGATTCAAGTATAACTAAGAATATGTATGAACATGTTTTTATTTATCCGTTCCATTTATGCTATGTTATAACGTGATGTGAATTGATAGTGTCGAATGAGTTCAATTTATGTGTAATCGGGATTTGTTTATGGAATCTATGATCTGTGACCTGAAGTCTGTAATCTAGTTTGTTTACGTGTATTCTGTAATTTGCGATCAAGATTTCGTGTAAGAAAGGATTGAATGATATGAAGGACCTCACCCATGTCAAGAAAAGAAAACGAGGCAGCTATTGACTACTTCGAAGTCAAACTAAATAAATAAAATTATTTAAGGTTGAGAAATCATTTCTGTGAAATATTTATGTGTAACTATGTAATGATAGATATTGCGAAATTGTCCTCTATCACCTATATGGAGGTTATGATATGAATTGTTTTGCATGATATCGAGGATTATAGTGAAAACAAATGGACATGGGAATATTCCATTTTGCTAATGGGTTAGCGATACGTATTGGGTATTTATCTTCTCTTACATGTTTAGACAACATTGTACGATACTCACTACGTGATTACAATACTAAAAAAATTATGAACCTTGATGTTACGAAATCAAATTATTCCTTGCTATACTGTTGCATGTGTTGTTCAATATTATAGAATTGTTCGAATAGTGGAAAAGGGGGCCAAACTAGTTTGTGCTATGACAAGAAAAAGTGCTAGTAAAGGAAAATGTTATACCTTACGGTTATGAATGATTAGTCAAGTACGATTTTGAATTCAATTTCTGGCCTTGTTTTGATAGTTGTATTTATTATTTAGATTTAAACATATGATGGCATGATCAGGTGTCTATAATAGGGATTCTTCTTCCCACTGTTCAGATGTTATCAAGAAGTAGAGAATGTGGTTTAAAATCTACATAATGATCTGATTTTGATATATTTTTGTAAATAGAAAATATGGTACCTCCTAGGTAGAACCTTATTTAGTAGGTTCTAAGATCTGATTCAATGATGCATAATAGGATCTAAGTATAACCACGTAATTAAGTTATTTTGGGAACTATATGTAACCGTAATGGTCATGTCCCACCGAGTAAATTGCATTATAAGATAAGTTTGAATGTGTACTCTCGAATCCAAATTGCGTATGAACTATTACAGCTGGGCTGACCTAGTTAGAGACTTAGTGGAGAGTGCTTTCATTATGATTGAACTTAATGCATGCTGTGGGAATTTATTTTGCATAATTGAATAAGAAATTGGAAACCTTGAAAGTTTAATTATCTGAAATTGATTATATATCTATGACCAGCATAATTTTTATGTAATCTTAAGTATGTTTACGAGATTTCAATTTCGGAATGATTAAATGATAGGATTTTATCCTACATGTTTTTATGTATGACCATCTATGTATATATCTAAGTCTTCTTACGCATAGAAAGAAATAAGGATTGAAAAGAAGAGCATAGATCTTCAAGACAGTAAGTGAGGAAGTGAAAAGGTTGTAGAGATTTCAAAGCTTGAGGTATGTTGATCTTTTGATTGACCTCTCTTGAAATTGAGTAGGAGCTCCTCTATGTAAGTGTCTTTAAGGAGAATTTGTATGATGGTCTTCACTATTCTATGTTTTTTCAATGTCAATGAAATAAAAAGTTGGTGATGCCGTTAATTAAAGTGCAATTGAAAATTTTGGTGTTAGATCGTACAATGTGAATTGTCTTTGAAGTTGAGTTTTGGGCATTCACTAGACGTGGTGCGCTTAGTTGTTAATTGAGAAGTTGTCATGGGCTTTGGGATCATAAATGGTTAGTGTTGCTCCTTGCCCGTTAAAATTTTGATGTGTGTATGTTAATCGAAAGTATTTGTGATCCTTTCCTGTACCAAGTGTGGATCTAGTTTTGGAACATTACAGAATGTGTTTCCATTTAAGTTTGAACTGTCTTCTATTTGGGTTTCTTCAATTTCGAGGACGAAATTTCTTTTAAGGAGGGAAGGATGTGACGACCCAGAATCTTTCCCTCCGCTCGAGCGGACATTTGGGGTTCCCAGCAAATTTTGCAGACGGCTTGAGATTTTGGGAGTTGTGATTTTCCGCTCGAGCGGGGGAGTTGACGCTCGACCGGACATCCTTTTGGTCTTCGCGCTCGAGCGCAAGGTTCGGCGCTCGAGCGGGTCTCCTAGTTGAGTTCTATTTCTGAGGCACATGGGTTCGTTTTTGGACATTTTTATTAGTGTATTTGGAACTTTCTCATTTTATTTTGGAGTATTGGTTGAGGTGGTAATATGATGGTAAAGTAAGATTGGACCAAAAGCTTTAATTAGAATAATTTGTCTGCGACCAGCCGCCACTCATTTGCCCTTTTCTTTTTCCACACTTTGAATTTGGATGTGAGGTTAGAACCATTGGAAAGCTTATTTCCGGGGCTTCAATTTGGACACAAGAACGACCTAAAACGGAGTCTGGATGGGAGAGTTATACATGTTCGAAGTTTCGTAATCTGTGCTGAAAACAGGTACGCACGAGCGGGAATTCCTCCGCTCGAGCGGGAATTACGAGACAGCAGCTTTAAAAACGGGATTTTTGGGTCATTTCTTATATTTTCTTCTTCCCTCTTCCTTCCTCCTTGCCTAAGTCCGAAACCCTAACTCTCAAACCTTTGATTTCATCCATTTTTACCAACAATCTACCATGGATCGTGCGTCAAGGGTAAAGAAGGAGTGCAGATCAACTTTTCCAACCGATTAGATTTTGGGATTTCGAGAGGAGGCGTTCAACCTAGCTTCTTTGCTTCTAATTTCGAGGTAGGGGGTTCTCTTAGCCTTGAATGTTTATGATTCAAAGTGATTTTTGTTGGTACTTTGGGATTTTGTTGACATTTTGGAATCTTGGGTTAATTATGGGTTAGGGACACTTATGGCTTAATGTTTATGCACAATTGGGGCTCCCACTCTACTTCTTAAAGGATGTTGAATGTTTTTAGCATATTGGCATATAGTAATTGTTGATTTGGCGATTTCACTAAGAAAAGAGGAAAACCCCCAATTTTCTTGGAAACCCTAGGTTGATTAATGATGATAATCAATGAATTGGCTCAAGTTGAAAGTGGAGTAATGAAATTGAAGTATTGAATTATGTGTGTTCAAGTTGAATTGGAATTTGGTTATGTTTGAAAGTTATGTTTAGAATTTGTAATGAACGTTATTATAAATGTTGGAATTCATGCTATCATGTAAAGGAAAAATTAGGGAAATAATCTATTAAGGATATAGATGATATGAACTTGGTTTTAGAATGTTGAAATAGGATTCACGGATTTATTGTGAATTATGTGAAGTTGCAAATAGTATTGATGAACCAAGTGATGCGAACTTTGTTGGATAATGTTGTATTGAATAATATTGGGAATTTAATGGTGTTGTACTATGATGTATTGTGTAGGGTCAGCTACAGGGGTGAACCAAGCATCTGAACACTGTGAGTAATAGTACCTCAAACATATGTTATTTACCGTTAATCATTATTGTTATTGACATTCTATCCTCCGTGAGCTAATATGTTAACATGTGTGTTGATTGAGAATTGATGTGAACATTAAAAGAGTGATCACACACCGGTATGACTCTGAACCTCCTCTGTATTTTGGTTATGGCTAATGTTTATTATTAATGTACCATCCTACGAATTACTCAGGCTTCTGCATAAGAATTGCATACAAACTATTAACACTGTGAAGTTGGTTAACAGAAAGGAATTAAGTATCAATCACATTGTTACATGATTCATGCTATGATATGAACTGTTCTGACCTATTGATGTGATTATGTGTATTGTGAAATTATAATATCTACGTATCTCTAGAATGTGGTTCCCTTTTGCTAACAAATATCAGTAACGTTATGTTAAACTTACATTACCGATGGTAATGCATGTGAATAATGGGAAGAATGTATATACTTTCTGCATAATTATGAAGTTAATATGTTATGATGATTTCTGGTATGGAACAAAGTGCTGTACGGAACTAAGTGCTACACGTTAGTGGGAGCCACCTCTAGAATCCGTACGAGCCACCTCTTGAGTCCGTACATATGTGAATGTTATGAGGCTTACGGTCGTTCTGTGAAAGATATAATTTGTGAAGTTAAGAAAGATACAATTTGTGAACTATGAGCTTATGTGGCTAGGAGCCATTTGTGAACTATGAGCTTATGCGGCTAGGAGCCATTTGTGAACTATGAGCTTATGCGGCTAGGAGCCATTTGTGAACTATGAACTTATGTGGCTAGGAGCTATTTGTGAACTATGAGCTTATGTGGCTAGGAGCCATTTGTGAACTATGAACTTATGTGGCTACGGGCCATTTGTGAGCTATGAATCTAAGAGGCCGAGGGCCAATTTGTGAAACTATGAAGTTATGAATCTAAGAGGTCGAGGGCCAATTTGTGAAACTATGAAGTTATGAATCTAAGAGGCCGAGGGCCAATTTGTGAAGGTATGAAGTTATGAATCAATGAGGACGAGGGCCAATTTATGAAGTTATGGATATGTTCCAAGATATGGTCTAAGACCATTATGATTAAATACAAATTCAGACTCGTTATGTGAACTCTACATTGGTATATGAAAGTGTGTTTAATGAAATCCATATTTTGGGTTACGAAATGTTTAATATGATAAGTATTTTCTGAAATGATAAAAATGCTATGAACTTCTGACATGTTTATGATATGATACGTTTTCTGGATAATTTTCCCAAAATGCCTAGATATGCTACGAAACTCCGAATGTTCATGATATGACAAGTTCCTTGAATAAGATACCTAGCTATGCATACAGAAACAAATTAATCATATGTTCTCTTTATTGATAAATGCACGGATATGTATTATAATTCATATTAAACATTGAATTGTTATGTGCTATTATTCACTGAGCTTGGCTCACTTTATTTTATGTCTGTTTCTGTAGGCACTCAACCTGGAGGTCAACCTCAACCTGTGGCTTCCGTTACCCAGTTGTCAATTCCGGAATATCTAAGCTCTTAGGTGTTGACCATTCAAGTTATGGAGTTTTGCTAAATTATAAATTTGTACCCTAAATGTCTGTTAATATTGATGTGTATGTAATGTTTATATATATGTACATAGCTATCTTTATGTGTTATGTTCTGTTTACGATCCTGGCATAGTAGTGGTAGCTCAATGGATATTATTTTACACCGTTATATGATATTTAATGCTTCCGTTTAGGCCCCATAAATTATATTCATCAGGTTTTATGTCCATTTCTGAGGTGGTCATGCCCAAACTTTTAGGGGCGAGTTTAGGGCGTGACATGACCATTGGGCTATTGGACTGCTCCATATCGTCTGGGTGAAGGCCAAACTCCTTGTAACACCTGACATACATAATGTCACAAGAGCTGCCTTGGTCAATTAGGATACGCTTCACTTGGTACTCCCCAACCTGGAGATATACTACCAAGGCATTGTATTAATGATAATAACAAAAAGAGTAATCCTATGTTTTTTTCATCTATTTTAATTATTTATATCTACTATTTGATGTGGCATACTTTATTATCATTAATACAATAACTCTCACATAATACAACTTGTATCTAAGAATTTTGGGATGTATCATATTATATTCTAGAGCAAATAATAATTATAGCATTTGAAAAAAAATATAAATAAAAACAAAACAGTGGAAGATAGGTGAATACTGTTTCATTTATTTTAAATTCAATGTTGAGCCTTCAAAGGCTAGCTACATGTGGCGAAGAAGCCTAGCATGTTTTAAAATATCACAAGCACTGGCGAGCTTGATGTAGAAGGAATTTGATTACTTTACTCTGCAAACTAGCAGAAAAAATGCTTTGGTGAGATTGATGCTGTGCTTTTATATACGGTAATGTTGTGTTTGTTTAGGGGATTTGGGAAGGGATATGGAAGGTGAAAGAAAAAAGAGTGTGAAATTAGGTTAAATGTAGTTATATTTTATTCACATTTCACCTTCTTTTTTTCTTTTCTAAATCCTTTCTCAAATTCCCTAACCGAACAGAGCGTAAATGAATAGTTTCTTAAAATATATCCTTATGCATTACCCTTACGAATTTTTTTTTTTTTTTTATAGTATATAATTGAAATTGCAGGCTCTTTCATGGAAGGCACTGGTAGACGATTCAAGAATTGTTTTGTATTTTTAATTTGGGATATCAGATTATAAGGAGCATGACTCTCAGACTGATCTCTAACAGTGTAACTTTCTTAAATATTTTTATATAAACTTCCTATGTACCAAAAAAATAGGACAAATTACACTAGTGGTGCTTATATTTTATCTCTTGTGTCATTTTGGTATCTATACTGTCAACTGACTCAATTTTTACTTTTAATTTAATTTGTGTGCTAATTTGGTCTAATTGATAATATTATTAGTGTTTTTCTAAAAAAAAAATTTAATTAGTTGAGGTTAATTGGATGAGTTTATTAAGTTTATTATTTTGCCTTTAAACATTGACACATGACATTTATGTATTTATTTTCCATAAAGAAATGTTAAAAGTTGTAATTAATTAGACTAAATTGAGATAAAATAAAAAATTCAAGGTCAAAATCGAAACAATTGAAATTACAAAAATTAAAATGACATAATAATCAAAATACAGAGATTACTATCATAATTTGGCTAAAAAAATAAAAACAACATGGTTCATTTTTCATACATAAATGCAAGTCCCCTTACACAAACTATCACACTAGCACGTAAGGCCGCGCAAAAAAAACGATTTCAAATTTTATTTTGGCTAGCCGATTAATACAGCTTTTCAAAAATTATTCGTTCGTTGAGAATCGCACTGACCCGCACTCAATATATATATATATATTTTGAATGGATACAAATTCAACCAAAACAAACAAAACAATTACAAACAATCCAAACAGAGCAAGGTAGCCAAATTAGGTGGAGTATCCTCCAACCAACCAACAACTGACTTGGCCATCTTAGCCAATGCATGACCCACTTTGTTACCTTCCCGCTGCGTATGAGAGATTCGTACATTTTCCCTTTCCGTTACATACATTTTGGAAAAGTATTTGAAAAAGAAAAAAGAAAAGGTAGGCGAAATACATACATTTTCCCTTTCCGTTACCAAGTTATTTTTCAAATCTCCCAACTAAATACAGCATGAAGATACGATTTTTTAATCTTTCTCTCTTGCTTTTTCTTTGTCAGATTCTCTATTTTCTCGCTGATATGAGCCATTCTCTGATTTTGAGTTTTGCATTCTTGGACAATGTATGTGTGTTTTACTTTCTTTACAATATTGTAGTAAAATAAATGGATCTTGTTTATTTTGACTTTGTTGATGGTCGACGAAAGAAACACTGCTCCTGTGCTTGCATTTGTTTTGAACATTTTCTCAAAAATTAGCTTCTACTTCTACTTTTACTTTATTTGAGTTGAAGGGCAGCTTTTACTACCACTATTAATTATTTTAAATTTGATGTGTTAATAAAATTAGTTATCCAAAAAACTAAAGAAAAATATTCACTTGGCAGATTTTCATACTAAGATATTCGTTGCTAGGGAAACTAGGAAATGTTAATAGTGTTATGATTATGATGAATGTTAAGAGTTCATTTCACATGCCCTAAAAATTATCCAAACATGCTCCACCCAAATTTAGTCTGAGTGTAACTTATACCTCACTAAGTTTGAATCTATGTGATGTAATTCGTTTTTCTAGTTTTATTTTATTTTATTATTTTTTTTAGAATTTCTTCATAGTACATTTATAGCTCTTTTGTGGACTAGAAGGGTAAGAAATCAAGGGACTGGCTTGGACTCGTGGGAATAAATATTTGACTGTATGGTGGTGTCACCTATCAACAAAAGACCTCAAATAGGATTAGATGGATATCTCTTCTCTCCTATTAGCCCAACAATGTAATCCTCACTACCTCATTTGGGATTTATTATTGACTGGTAATATCACTATGCGGCATTACTGTTATACACAATGTTTAATCCAGATGGATTTGAAACTCAAACATGGAGAGACTAGAAGGAAAGTATGGGGTGGCTGCCAGTAGAACGAATTAAGTTTAAGTTGTTTAAATTATTGTTTATTGCCAATTGGAATGATTAAAAATTTTAAAAATTGAGACATAGTACAAACTTCTCATAAAATTATCTTAATATTATTCAATGTGGCAAGGTTCATAAATGATCCAATTAATAAGTTATTTGAAATCCACGTAAGAAACCAGTCTATTTTTTCTCGCAAAAGTTTAATTCTTCTAGTATTACTTTTTTTTCATTGTTTATTATGATTCCATTCAAATCAAGTGAGTTATATTCCTTATTTTATTGTGAGGTTTTCTAATATATCATTTACCAAAGACTTTTTAACATGAGAATTTCAAAAAATGTCTTACCGGTTGTGAAAAATTAAGACGGGAGAACAGAAAATTTTTTGAACAAAAGATCCTTGACAATTGAAAAAAACATAACAATTTCTCACAACCTGGGAGGTCAACAATAACTTGTGACAACCTGAGAAGTTTAGCTAAGTAGCCACATCCCTTGCCATGCTTGCAAGAGACATGATTGTTGCTTCTTACTTTTAGAGATGCTTCAATTTCTTCCATTGTGATCTCCTGCCAACGTTGTATTCATGAACTACTTTTTCTAATAATCTTGATTTGTTTTGCTAAGACCTTTGCTTTTGCTAATAATCACCATGCTCATGGTGTAGAAGTTTCTCTATGTGACGTCCCCGTCACATATAATATTTTACATTTAATTAATTAAGGTGATTTGGATTTTAATTAATTATTATTCTGATTTAATTGCGGAATTGATGGACAATATTGATGTTGATTCGTATATAATTTTATAAAAGAGATATTTTGGAATTAGAAATTAAAAGCTTAAGTGGTTCAAAAAGATAAAATTGATGAGTTGATTCAATTTAATTTCAAATATCGGACCATATGGGAGTTTAATTAAATATTCAATTCAATTTAGTAAAGTTGAGATTTGATTAATTAGGTCCGAATTGGAGTTAATTAAGTTAATTAAATTATGAGGATTGAGAATTGTTATTGACATGGATAGACCTACAAAGGCTACAGCCCACAGTGAACACCCCCAAACCCACCATTTGGAACCCATTGCATAACCCGGTTGGTAAAGTCTAAGACAGCTGGAGGCCAACTGGGCATGAAGGGCCAATGACATTCAGACATATGGCAGGTGTAGGACAGGCCACCTCAGCAGACAAAGATCTTCAAAGTTATTGCCACAACACATCACCATTAATACAGCCCATCACAGCATTTATTACGACAACACCTCTCCGTCGAAACAGCGCCCCCTTTACCCTGAACAAGGTAAGCTACAGCACAGGCTTTCGGCGATGTGGGCACGTCAGAAGGGACACTGAAATGATTACCAAAGGATATAAGCAAGCATCGAAGACAAGAAGAAGGTTAAGTTTTTTTTATCTCCAATCTCTCTCTACACACTTTATCTCTTCTCCCTACTTGCTAACTTGCCCGTCGGAGGGTTCGCTGGGGGACTACCCCATTCCCTATTGAACTTACTTGCAGGTCATCTAGTGGGCTTCGCCACTCGGACATGGGCTTGAGGAGTTTGGATCGGTCCAGTCCATCCACCGGGAACGAACTGCATTATCAGTTGGCACCGTCTGTGGGAAGTGTCCTATCCGTGCGCCAGTTGTGCTCATTGTCGCCGGAGACCCTGTCCCAGCAACCTTTCTCTCCTACCCATCAAGGTGCATGGTCACGACTAGATCCATGGCTTTTCACCATAACACTGCCGACCATCAAACCGATCCTCCCAATCCGAACAACCCACCTCAGTATTTCATTGAGCTTACCAACAGCATTAACCGTATGGCCGAGCAAAATCAGGCCCTGATAAATGCTTTACTCCAAAGAAACCTCCCCATTCCTCCACCACCACCTCCAGATATTCCACCAAATCCAGAACGAACTCCGAGCCATACTATCCCACAACCTAATCCACCTAATTTGGGAGGTTTGCAACCTCCTCACCCACATATAAATCCACCACCCCCACCCCTACACCCATCGGTCGTAGTACCAACCCCCGAGGGAGAAGCCAGCAGCGTCCAACACCTGTCTCCCTCTGGTGGCGACAACATTCCCCTTTGGGACGCTGAACTCCGTGCCATGAAACTCCAGCTCCAAGGGGTTATGCAGAACATCCAGCATAAGCCCTCCACTACGGCAAACTCACTGTTTGTTGCCTCCATCCGAGACAAGCCTCTGCCCGCCAAGTTCAAACTGCCCACCATCGACTCCTTCGATGGAACGACGGACCCGGTCGACCATCCGGAGACCTACCGCACCCTCATGATCCTCCATGCCTTCCCTGACGAGATCATGTGCCGAGCTTTTCCCGTGACGAAGGATTTCGGCTAATGGTTGACCGATTGCCACCAAACTCTGTCTCCACTTTTCAGCATCTCAGTGATTCTTTCTTGAGCCATTTTATTGGAGCCCAACGCCAACGACGCCCGGCCACCCAACTTCTCAACATTCATCAGACTGAGGGGGAGTCACTACGCAGCTTTGTCACTCGCTTCAACACCGAAGCCTTGCAAGTGGCAGAAAACGATGACAAGGTCATCCTCACAGCTTTCATGGCCGGTCTGCGGTTGTCCGATTTCCTTTTCTCCCTCTCTAAAAACCCCCCGACCTCAATGGCAGCCCTACTCTCCAAAGCCCAAAAATACATGAATGCCGAAGATTCACGAGCCGCTCGGCAGGATCCAACAGCTAAAAACCCGACTCCCAGAGAAAAGAGAAAAGACCCAAACCCTAGAAACACCCAGTATAATAGCCCAACACCCCACTATAACGACCGCCCTCCCCGTGCTGACCGGTCGGCACCTACCCGACCCCCCGGTCGGTTCGAGCGGTACACACCCCTTAATTCTCCCATGGAACAAGTCCTCCACCAGATCCAACAGGATTACCCCCTCAAATGGCCTCTACCTCCGCGGAACCCTTCCAACTGGAAAGACCAGTCCAAATATTGCCATTTCCACCAGGACCATGGCCATAACACTGATGACTGCATCAACCTCAAGGATCAGGTGGAGACCCTAATACGTCAGGGTCGTCTAAGCTGGTTCACGGACACCCGCCCTCAGCAAAGGCAAAGAACCGAACCCCACAGAGACAATCGTTGACGCACCCCACCCCGGCAGCCAGCTCAACCGAATCAAGACCATGATCGACTTCCGCAACAACCTCGGCCACAAGGTAATCCACCCCCACCCGTTAGTGAAATTAGAGTCATTTCAGGTGGACTTGCTTGCGGGGGACTATCTCCCTCGGCTCAGAAGGCAGAACTCAGAAAAATAAGGCAGGGCTCCGACAAGGCCGTCACCACGGTAGACCGACCCTTCAAACAGCCCAAGCAGTGGACAGAGCCCATCACCTTCACGGACGCCGACTGTACAGGCATCCGTTATCCTCATGATGATCCTCTCGTCATTTCTGCCATCCTCTTCAACTATAAGGTCATACGAGTTCTCATCGACAATGGAAGCTCTTCAGACATCATATTCCTCAACTGCTTCTGCCAGCTCAAGATCGGGGAGGAAAGTCTGTCTCCCCTCCAAACCCCTTTGGTTGGTTTCACTGGCGACCGGGTGACCTCCATCGGCTCCATTGATCTCCCCATCACCATCCGTGAATATCCACGGCAGGCCACGAAGTTGCTTACCTTCCTTGTTGTCGATTGCCCCTCTACCTACAACATCATCCTTGGTTGCACTGCCCTCAACGCTTTCCAAGCGATCACCTCCACCTACCACCTGGCCATCAAGTTTCCCACTGATCTTGGGGTCGGAACAGTGAGGAGAGAACAAATCGTGGCCAGAGAATGCTACGTCGCCTCACTCAAGGAAGCTAAGCTGAAGGAGGCCATGATTATTGAAGGACTTGACGTCCGAGACGAAGATGAGCTGGTCAGAGGAGAACCTGTTGAGGAGCTCGTTGAGGTTCCCATCAACCCCACCAACCCAATGAAAGCTGCCAAGATCGGCAGTCAGCTATCCCCCCAAGCCAAGGCTGACCTTACTGCCCTTCTGACCGAGCACAAAGATGTATTCGCCTGGACCCATTCAGACATGCCGGGTATTGACCCATCTTTTATAACCCATCGCCTTAGCATCGAACCTCGTTTCCGACCCTACTGCCAGAAGCAGCGCGTCTTCCATCCGGAGCGCAATACTCTTACTGCAGCAAAGGTTGACAAGCTCCTTGAGGCCCAATTCATCACCAACGTAGACTACCCTAAATGGTTGTCAAACGTGGTCCTAGTCCGCAAAAACAACGGCAAATGGCGACTCTGTGTCGATTACTCCGACCTGAACCGAGCTTGCCCCAAGGACAACTACCCTCTTCCCCGCATCGATCTGCTGGTCGACGCCACAGCCGGTCATCAGATGCCCAGCTTCATGGATGCTTTTTCTGGATACAACCAAATCTTGATGCACCCGTCCGACCAAGAACATACCTCCTTCATTACCGATCGAGGTACTTACCACTACCGCGTGATGCCGTTCGGACTAAAGAATGCTGGGGCCACCTACCAACGGCTAGTCAATGCCGTTTTCCAACACCAGATAGGTCGGAACATGGAAGTATATGTCGACGACATCTTTGGTCAAACAAACTCTCCATTGATCATCCGGTGACCTCAGAAACCTTCGCCACCCTCTACAAGTACCAAATGAAGCTCAACCCAGAGAAGTGCGCCTTCGGGGTAGGATCTGGAAAGGATTTGGGTTTTATGGTCACGGTAGCGGCATTGAAGCTAACCCCGAGAAGATCAAGGCCTTGATTGAAATGCAGTCACCCAGAACGGTCAAAGAAGTTCAAAGACTCACCGGCCAAGTGGCGACCCTCAACCGCTTCATTTCCCGCGCAACAGATAAGTGCTTACCATTCTTCAAAGTCCTTCAGCAGACTTTTGAATGGACAACCGAATCCGAAGAGGCTTTTCAGCAGTTAAAACAATGCATGGCCAATCCTTCCCTCCTTTTACAAGGCAGTTCCAGGCGAGCCCCTCTTCCTCTATCTAGCAGTGTCAAGCCTTTGCGATCGGTATGACTCTTATCGAAAAAGACGGCTCGATCCAACGGTGGTCTACTATATCAGTCGAGCTCTCAGGGGAGCGGAGCAAAATTACCCATTGCTAGAAAAGTTGTCCCTGGCCTTGGTCACCGCCTCCAGACGACTTCGTCCTTACTTCCAAGCTCATTCCACAGTGGTCCTCACCGACCAACCCCTAAAGAAGGTCATGCAGCAACCAGAACTTTCTGGCTGACTTATGCAGTGGTCAGTTGAACTCAGCCAGTTTGATATCTCCTACCGCCCTTGCACAGCAATCAAGGGACAGGCCATAGCCGACTTCATCCTGGAATTCACCAACCCTACCCCAACCACTGCCTCTCCACCCCCATCCACTCCTACCGAGCCAGAAGACCCCCATTCTTGGACTCTTAACGTCGACGGGTCATCCCGCAGGAAAGGTAGTGGGGCTGGCCTCATCCTCACCTCCCCTGAGGGTGGCTATTTCAAATGTGCTCTCCGCCTATTATTTGATGCTAGCAACAATGAGGCTGAATATGAGGCCCTGATAGCAGGACTCCACCTTGCCAAGGACATCGGTGTCAACCAGATTCAGGTGTTCAGTGACTCCCAGCTCATCGTCGGCCAAATCATGGGGGAATTCGACGCCAAGGACGACACAATGCGGGCTTACAGGGATCTGGCACTCCCTCTTGTTCGCCTCTTCAATACCTTCCACATCAAGCACATATCTCAGGCGGAAAACTCCAAGTCAGACGAGATGGCTCAGCTGGCCTCTGCAGACCAGCCCGACCTCAGCCATGGAGTTCGGCTCGAATACCTAGCCCACCCAGCCATCTCGCCCGACCTACAAGAAGTGCAGTTCCTCCAAAATGAACCCATCCCCTGGGCATTTGACATCATCCTATTTTTGACAACAGGAGAACTCCCAGATGACCAACAGCAGGCCGCCAAGGTCAGGGCTCAGTTGTCCAACTACGTTCTGGTCAATGGCGTCTTGTACAAACGTGGCTTTTCACGCCCATATCTGCGATGCCTCAACTCGGTCCAAGCAACCTATGTAATACAAGAAATCCATGAGGGAATTTGTGGCAATCATTCGGGCGGCAGGTCTTTAGCCCACAAAATACTCTGTACTGGTTATTTCTGGCCGACTCTCAACCAAGATGCCACTGATTTTGTGCTCAAATGCGACAAGTGTTAGCGCTTTGCCAACATCCCCCATGCTTCTCCCACTGAGCTGATCACACTCTGCAGCCCCTACCCGTTCGCCAAATGAGGGATCGACCTAGTTGGTCCACTTCCCACTGGCCGAGGCCAGACCAAGTTCGCGATTGTCGCCATTGATTACTTCACCAAGTGGGTAGAGGCAGAACCCCTCACGACCATCACTGAGCAGAACACAACCAAATTCATCTGGCAATCGATTGTTTGTAGATTCGGCGTCCCTTAGGCCATTGTCTCCGACAACGGCAAACAATTTGACAACGCCAAGTACAGGAAGTTCTGCGCCGACCTCCAGATTCAACCATGCTTCTCTTTCCCAGGTCATCCCCAAGCCAACGGCCAAGTTGAGGTCACCAACCGTTCTCCCCTGAAGATCATCAAGACTAAGCTTGAAGCTGCTAAGGGACTTTGGGCTGAGGAACTACCGAATGTGCTATGGGCTTACCGCACCACCGCTCGGACTCCCACTGGGGAAACCCCTTTTTGTCTAACATATGGCGCTGAGGTGGTTATTCTGGTGGAAATCGGTTTGCCTACCCCCAGGGTTTTACATCCAAATCCAGCACTCACCGAAGAACTCCGTCGGGCAGACCTAGACCTAATTGAAGAACTCAAGAAGACCACTGCTATCAGATTGGCCTCATACCAACAGAAAATGAGAACACATTACAACCGCAAAGTCCGACCAAGGGAGTTTGCTATTGGGGACCTAGTCTTGAGAGAAGCAACCCTTGCCACTAAGAATCCGACTGAGGGTAAATTGGCAGCCAAATGGGAGGGACCTTATATTGTGAAAGCTAGACCACGTCTAGGCATTTACCGGCTTCAGGATCTGGAAGGTCGAGACCTCCCACACCCCTGGAACGCCGAACACTTGAAACGTTACTTTCAATAAACTACTACTTTTGTGTTGCTCAGTTATTGTATTTTCTTTTCGGAAAGTCACACACTTGAACATTCTTGTCATCCTTTTTGTGCAATGTAGCTTTTTGACATTTATATATATCTCAGTCATCTATATGGTGTCTCAATGACGTTTTGGTTGCGATGCTGACCTCGGCCAGGCCGAGCACTAACGACCTCGGCGGGAGCACAAAAAGCCTCAGCCAGACGGAGCACTAAAAGCCTTGTCCAGACCGAGCACTCAAAGCCTCAGCTAGAGTGAGCACTAACAGCCTCAGCCAGACTGAGCACTAAAGCCTCAGCCAGACTGAGCACTAAAAGCCACGTCCAGATCGAGCACTCAAAGCCTTAGCCAGACTGAGCACAAAAAGCCTCAGCCAGACTGAGCACTAAAAGCCTCATCCAGACTAAGCACTCAAAGCCTCAGCCAGACTGAGCACTAAAAGCCTCGTCCAGACCGAGCACTCAAAGCCTCAGCCAGACTGAGCACTAACAGCCTCAGCCAGACTGAGCACTAAAGCCTCAGCCAGACTGAGCACTAAAAGCCTCGTCCAGACCGAGCACTCAAAGCCTCAGCCAGACTGAGCACTGACAGCCTCAGCCAGACTGAGCACTAAAAGCCTCAGCCAGACTGAGCACAAAAGTCCCAGTCGGACTCAGCTCAATGCACTCGACCAGACTGATCCCCATCTAGACCAAGCATTACAAGTCCCGACCAGACTGAATGCCACCATTGCTGGTCTAGAGTGAGTTACGTGCAACATTAACTCCAGGTCCAAACTGAGATAATCCTATCGTCAATGAAATTTCCTAATTCTGGCGTTAGTAGGACACTCAGTCACACTTTGATGCTTAGTCACAATTCCAGGCCAAAGTTTTTATACCACTCTTTACTTAGTCAAATACCAAAGATGTCCTCACATGTTTCATTTACTAATCAGATTATTTCCTCCACCGTCTAGCGTAACTCCAATATACCACTCCCATCCACTGAATTTTTATACAAGTCCAATTTTACTCTGCATTAAGGAGTTCTTTACTTTACTTTGCATTAAATTTTTATACAAGTCCAATTTTACTCTGCATTAAGGAGTTCTTTACTTTACTTTGCATTGAATTTTTATACAAGTCTAATTTCACATTGATTTACATACAAGCACAAGCAACCGAATGAAAACATAAATGAAGTTTTATTCATTCACAAATGTGTACACAAGTTCATTACATCAATTCAAAAAAAAAAAAAAAAAAAAAAAAAGAGAGGGGCTCTTCTTCATCTTCCCCAGTCATTCCTCTCCACTGGATACAAGATCTTCCTCTTCAACGCCTTCATCCAGGGGGGTCTGGGCCACATCGTCTTCCCCAATTGTCACACTACTGAGGTCTAAGTCTGGGAACAGTTCTTCAGCTTTGCGTTTGAACATCTTCCAGCCACTGTCCCAGAACTTAGCCATTTCGTGCTTATAAAAATCTGACTGCTGGAAGCTCTCAATAACTTTCGCTTCAGTTCTGCCTCTAGCAGTCGTCCTCGATGGGCCCGCCCCCCTAGCTTCTTGCCCAGCTAAATTGCTGGCTACAGCGGCATCAATTGCCATCTGAAATTCGACAGACCCTTTGAATTGCTCCACAGCTGCGACACACAGATCGGGATAAGCCGCCCTCTCAGAAGCTGCCTTTGCCCTCTCTTGGTCCAGCTCTTTCTGAAGGGTCGCCCTTTCAGACGCAGCCTTTGCCTTTTCCTCCTCTACCTCCTTCTTCAGGCCCTCCTTCTCCACCATTGCCTTCGCCCTCTCTACTTCTAACTCCTTCTGAAGCTTCTCCCTCTCTTCCCCTGCCTTGGCACGCTCGGCCTCTAACTCCTTCTGCAGCTCACTAACTTTGACGTCTGCCTCATCTTTCTGCCTGACCAGCTCTTCATTACCTAGCATGGCCTCTTCATGTCTCTCGACCGCGACAACGCAGGCTCTCTGGGCCTCCTCCAACTTCTTCTGCTTGCCAGCAAGTTGGAACTCGAGCGACACAACCTGACGGCGTGTATTCTCCAGCTCCACCTTGGCAGCTTACAGATCAATGTGAGCAGTTTCCCAGCTTGCACTTTCCTTCTTTAACTTGGCCAGCTGAGCCTTGGCCTCATTGGCCTTGAGTTTGGCAGCCCCCGCTTTCCTCAGCAGAGCCCCTGCTAGGGTGGTTACCTCCATTTGGGTGGAGCATAACCTCCTCAATAGATCAGCTTCGTTAAATCTTGATCTTGGCGCAAAGTGCCTCTTCACAATGCTCACCTGGCAGTGCCTGACTCTGGTGGGCCTTCTTCTCCCCTACCACCGCCCGAGCGTGATAGATCGCTGTGGTCAGGCTAACTCCTCCTCCTTGGAGGGCAGATCCCCCATGGGGTTGTTCCTCCCTCCTAAATTCAGGAGCGACCCTACCGACCCCTACACCGATCGCTGCCACCACTAGTACAACCTCTCTCACTTCTGAGGCAACGTCTACCACCTCTGGGGCGATTACTCTCCCTGGAGTCTCCTCCATCCCAGCAACCTCTCCCTCCTTGGCCAGACTGGCCTTCTCTGTCCTCCCTTCCTTCCTTCTCTTTTGGGTAGGCTCTTCTTCACTCCGTCTCAATCTCTTCTTCTTCCCCATGCCCAACGCCTCCATCTCTTTCAACGACCTTTTCTTTAAAGAGTCCCTTGGAGGCGGTCGTGGTACAAACTCACCTAAGTCTTTCTCTCCGAGGGGTTTGGGACAAGGTTGAATCCTCTCTCTCGCAACTGGTTTGGGTGGTCGGTCGGCTTGAGACTCTTTGAATTTCTGGGCTTTCACCAGGATGGCCTGATCCTCTACCTCTTGAGCTTTTCTTCTTGCTTCCAACTCCGCTCGGTCGAGGTCCCCACCGATCGGCTGTGGACCCAACCCTACCTCAAACAGTGCGGACGGCTGAACAAGCTCGTCCCACTTGGCTTTTTCCCTCTCCCTCCACTCCTTTACCCTTTTCACCCTCTCCTCTGCCGCCACCCCCAACTTTGGCTCCACAGATCTGGTTGGCACCTTCCACATCGTACGCACACCAGCCTTTCCAGAGGTGGACACATAGAACCACCGTGGTCTCCAACCTTTGATCGACGTTGGCAACCCCGCCACCAAACCCTTCCCTGCCGCTGCCTGTAGGGTGGCCCAAGTCTCCTGGTGCCCTGACGCCTTGTAGCAGCCAAAGAACTCGTCCACCATCATGGCCTGCCCTCCATTCGCCTTCGGCCATGCACTTGCGCAAGCCAGCAAGATCTTCCATGCATTGGGCATTAGTTTCCCTGGTGCTACCTCCAGATGGTTGAGTACATCCACCACTATTTGCGGCAGTGGCAACCTCAGTCCACCCTTTAGAGCTTCTTCATAGAGGGAAAACTCTCCTAGCCAGGTGTCAGACGGCCTCTCCATTGATGTCGGCAGCAATAACTCCACTTCCGCAGGGATCTGGTACTTTTCGCGGATGGCCTCCAACTCCACCGCAGTAATCGTGGATTTGTCAGCCTTCGTGTGCCAATGATCTGGTTCTATCTGGTTGATTGGCTTTGGCACTGCTATCATGGTGGAACCATGGGATCGTACCACCGACTCCCCCACCCTTTCTAACCTATACTACGCCGCTAGCTCCTTTGTATCATCATCTCCAAGTGGGTCCACCCTCACATTCACAGCTCCTTCTTGTGCCATTTCTAGGGTATGTTTGCGAATCGCTTCTGCTGCAGGTGCAAGAAAATTGAAGAAGTGTTGCAAAGGCGTATCGTGAGCAACAAATGAAGTAAGACTTGGAATGTTTTGGTTCTTTGTAAAAGAGTAGGTGAATCAAATGATGCTAAAAGCCCACGGTTTGCCCGTATTCCAAGGATCCCAATTAATTTTCACTAGTTTGAAAACTTTTCAAATCATCCGCTAAAACTGTCTTTTCAACCCTATAATGACCTAGCGTTTCATTTCTTCTCCAACGCCTAACTCCCCCCCCCAACGATATTGCCATGTGTATGGCCACGATGCACTGCCTCCCCCCCTTCCCCTGTCTTTTCCACTTCAAATCATCATTTCACACGCCACCTCTTGAGCCCCGCGCCCTTCCGTTCGACCTTCACATGGTCAGCCCTCCTCACGGTCAGCTCACATGGTCGGCCTTCACGCGGTCAGCTCATCTGCTCGGCCTTCACATGGTCAGCCCTCCTCACGGTCGACCTTCACGCGGTCTGCTCATCTGCTCGGCCTTCACATGGTCAGCCCTCCTCACGGTCGACTCACACGGTCGGCCTTCATGCGGTCGGCTCGTCCGCTTGGCCTTTACATGGTCAGCCCTCCTCCCGGTCGGCTCGTCCGCTCGGCCGTTACGCGGTTAGCCTCCCTCGCAGTTTTCCTTTCTGCTCAACTTTCAAGCGGTCAGCCTTCCTCGCGGTCTTCCTTCCCGCTCGGTCTTCGCGCGATCGACCCCCCCACAGTCGACCTCCCCGCTCTGTCTCACTTTCACGGTCGGACCATCCCTCGCTCGGTCATCCCGGCCGGACTCACCTTCCGTATAAGTATTCCATTCGTTGGACTGAAGCTGCACTCGGGAATGGGGGACTACTGACATGGATAGGCCCACAAAGGCTACAGCCCACAGTGAACACCCCCAAGCCCACCATTTGGAGCCCATTGCATAACCCGGTTGGTAAAGTCCAAGACAGCTGGAGGCCAACTGGATGTGAAGGGCCAATGACATTCAGACGTATGGCAGGTGTAGGACAGGCCACGTCAGTAGACAAAGATCTGCAAAGTTATTGCCACAACACATCACCATTAATACAGCCCATCACAGCATTTATTACGACAACACCTCCCCGTCGGAACAGCGCCCCCTTTACCCTGAACAAGGTAAGCTACAACACAGGCTTTTGGCGATGTGGGCACGTCGGAAGGGACACTGAAATGATTACCAAAGGATATAAGCAAGCATCGAAGACAAGAAGAAGGTTAAGCTTTCTATCTCCAATCTCTCTCTACACACTTTATCTCTTCTCCCTACTTGCTAACTTGCCCGTCAGAGGGTTCGCTGGGGGACTACCCCGTTCCCCATTGAACTTACTTGCAGATCATCTAGTGGGCTTCGCCACTCGAACGCGGGCTTGAGGAGTTTGGATCGGTCCAGTCCATCCACCGGGAATGAACTGCATTATCAGTTTTTATTATGAATTAAATTTGTTTATGGGGTGTCCAATTTCATTATGTTATTTATTGACGGAAATTTGGAGTCTGATCAGAAATTAAAGGCCTAAATGATTTGGGAAATCAAAATTGATGATGACAATAAATTTAATTTAATATTGGAACCTTTTAGGAGTTTGATTAAAAATCTGATTGAGAATGGTAAAGATTAAATCTAATTAATTAAGCATTAATGGAAGTCAAATTAGACTAATTAAAATATGTGAGATTTATGATTAATTATAATTAATTTAATTATGTGTTAATCAAGTTTTATTAAGATTAAGTAAGGCTTAATTAAATTAATCATAAACATAAATTAATTTATGAAAGAATCTAGAATAAAGGGTGTAAACGAGTGTGGGTATATTTAGCAAATTGGTGGGTGTGTGTGTATATGTTGACATGTGTGTGCGCGCGCGCACGTGTATGGTTGAGGACAAGGGGTGAGTTGTGTATGTATGTGCTAGTGAGTTCAAGACGAGGTGTAACTTCATTTGGCTCAAAACAAACATTTGGAGCAATAAAGAAAATGAGTGAGAGAAACATAGAGGAAGAAGAGGGCTTTGTGAGACAAGCCAAAATTTGTGAAAAAATCATACAAGGTAAGAAATCTCATCCTCTTCCTGCTATTGTTTAAATAATGTAGATATAAATTGATTTAAGATAAGTTTTGAAATGATTAAAGATGAATGTTGAAGAGGTTTTGGGGTAAAATGGGCTTCAAGAAAATTTCATGGAAAGTGTGTTTAAGTCAATTAGTCCCCAAATTCTTTGTAGACAAATGTTTTTCTAGGTTATAATATTCTATATACGGATTAAACTCATAAATCTGAAATTGAAGATCAAATTAAGAATTAGTTGATTTTGGTTCTTATCTATGCATGTAAATCTAATTTGAGAGTTTTTATTTTATTTAATTTAAACATGTTTGGAAGCTCTATGATCATATATTTAAGGTTGGGTTGTACATGTAGAAAATTGATATAAACCTAAATTAGGGCAAATTAAGGATTAAATTAGGAACTTAATTACGTCTTGATTTTGAAATATATATCTATAAAATTCGTTAGTTGTAATTTTAATTGTGCACATGTAAATATCTTTTCTAGGAATTTTATAATCTCAATTTTGGATTTTGAAGAGAAAAAGGAAAAGCTTTGAAAATTAGGAATTTGTTTGATTTTGATCTTTAATCCATGCATGTAATTTAATTAAAATTTTTATTCAATTTAGACACATTTTGGAACATCTATGATCATAAATTAAGTTTTTGGTTACAAATTAAGTTAAGTTGAAATTCTAAGAAATTGATTTTGTAATTCATTGGATAAGTTTCATTTTTTGTTATTAATAATGAAATTGGGTTCTATATTTACATACATCATGAAATTTCTAGAGTTTGAAAAGTTTAATTCATATTTTAAAATTTGTTTGTTTGATATAAAGAAAATGAATTAAACCTAAATTGGACAAATTTGGGAATAAATTACAATTTATACTTGAGAATAAAAAATTAGTTTGATTTTGATTTGAATTTCATATATGGAAATATTTCTTTTAAAGAGCTTTATAGCTCTAATTTTATGTTTTATAACACAAAAGAAGAAAAATATTAAAATTATTATATTCATGAAATTATTATGATCAAAGAGATTTTTGTATTAGAAATTGGAAAATTAGTCAAGGGTTCATCTTTATTAATAAAATTACATGCTTAAATTGGTTCATGCAAGAGTCTAGTTTTGAAAATATGTTCGGAAATTATTTTATTGGTTTCGAAAGCACAAAAAATTTGCTGACCGCTCGAGCGGTAAAGCTACCGCTTGAGTGAACATTGAGGCCATCCAGTATTTTTACAGAGCTTTGCAAACCGCTTGAGCGCACCTTTGGTCGCTCGAGCGAAGACCTTGTTTTCAGTAATTTTTGTCTAACTCTTCTAAGTGCCTACTTGCATTCTCATGACATTTTAAGTATTCTTAGGCACCAATTAGACTCATATACTCATGAAATAAGCTAGAAACACATAAATAGAGTTGAATTAAAATGAACTGAATATTGAATGGTACTTCTATTGTGTCTTTGTTATGTGATTTGTATAGGTGGACGTCCGAGGCCTTATATCGACTTGACCCACTGTGAGTAGTAACTTAATAAAGATATATTCAAGTAATATTTACTTTCAAAATCATAATGCTTACAAAGTTGATATATGAATGATTGAATGGTTTGATGAAGAGTTATTTTCTATTGATGAATGAAGTTCACTTTTGAAATTGTATTGTGGCATCCATTGAACATAGGCCCTTGCCTGGGGAAACAATACCATGGCTAGGCCCTTGCCTAAGGGAAATAATACCATGTCTAGGCCCTTGCTTGGGGGTAACAATACTAAGGGAAATTGTCACGGTTCTTAATCTGATCTCACAATGTGCAATGTGGGATTGATAAATCACCAAAGAGTCCAAATCCGGCAAATCGTTTTGGAAAACTAATTTTTGTAAAGAAGTGCCAAACATGGACTGCTTTGCCAGATACAGAGTCGCCACCTAAATATTTTATTTTTGGGAAAATTTAGGAAACCCTGACTCGTGCCTAAGGCCACGTGTCCGTCATCACCAAAGCTGCCTCGGCTTGGGAACTTGGGTACGATTGGGGAAGGTCAGCTATGAGCACCCCCGCTCGCCCGATCAAAGATCGGCCACTACTAAAAATGATATCTAGTTTTTGAAAACACATGTGTTCTTATTCCGATTAATTAGCTAATCTTACTATGTGATGCGCATAACACAACAAGTATAGACTAGATCGCGTAATTTGGAACAAAGCATCGCATATCCGTTTGTTTGAAAAATGGTTTGAAGTTTGCTATTCGTAAGTAGGCTAAAATGCGAATTTCAATGAATTGTTCCAATTCAAGTAATCCAACCTTCATCCACAGGCATTCAGACAGTTAAACACTTAAGAAAATAGCCTCATGGCAAGCATGCTATCATGGCAATCAATGACACACATGTAGTATGCTAAAGCATAAATACTCACAGTTTACTCCGAGCCAAAACAGAAACTAGTTAGTAATCAATGCATGATCCTAGTTCATGTTAAGATGGCTAATGCAACACATGCGAAATGCAACTAGAAATAGGCTCGGCTATTCTAGGATGACATATGAGATGCGATAATTGATACATATATTCAACTTGGAATTGAAATACGATGCAGTTAGTATGATGCGCCGAGCCCGGTGCATGCAAGATAGATGAATGTATGCAAACATGCAAAGCATAAGGATGCTAGACAGATGGATGGATGCAAACATGCAAAGCATAAGTATGCTAATTGAAACATGACCTAAAACTAACCAACAAAAGCAGGTAAGTAAAAGGGAGAAAGAAATGGAGGTTGGAAGGCATGCACACACGCACGCACACTTATTACAAACTTGGCCCTCTCGACAGAGGGTCCGAAAGAATAATACAAATTACATAATTAACTAACTAACAAGCTAATTTATTTACACAACACTTAACTAATTAAGCAAATCAATTAAGCTATGAAAACAGTACAAACAGCCTCGGGAAGGGGGATGCATGCGTGCTCGGACGGCTTCGCTCGGAAATCCATTGCCATGCTACATGTTGCCTGTGTTTGCACTGCTTTGTACCTCTGATGACTACATAAGTCTCTGTGATGCTCCAGAATCACTTCCTATACACTGTGAGAGGCCATCGGCCAAGAGGAGTGGTCATCAGCCAATGGGAAGGTGCCATCAACTAATAATAGGGCTCTCGGCCAACAATTTATAGCCAACCGGCACTTCAGATGGCCGACCGGTCATATCTTCCTGCAGGATGCTATTTTGCTGCAGCAGAGGACAAACAGAGCATGGCAATGCATTTTCAAGGCAATGTGTGCACAAACACCCTCCCTATCATGTCATGAACTCAAGGGAGTGTAGTGCTCAGCCCTCGGGCCATCAATTGCGCATTTCAATGCATGGTGGCCAAAGGTGCCAAATGTGCAATTCAATATCAAATGAAATGTATGTAACACATAATGGGCCCCCAAAACTCTATCATGATTGATCAAGAGGCAAAGGATGCATGCATGCAAGCAAGACTAATACAACATGAGCATGTTAATGACAATGGCATACAAGGCTAATGGTAACAAGCATGCCAAATGCAATGCAACTTAGACAAGTATGCAAAATGCAACATGGACATTTCAAGCATGCAAGGCAAACATGTGACAACATGTAAAGGGACAAGATGTGCAAACATGCAAAGCTACTTAACGAAAGCATGCCAAATGCAATACCACTTAAACATGCAACAACATGTTATGGACTAAGTATTTAACAAGGCACAATTGAACTAGCATGTTACAACATACAATTTACCAAATATGCAACAAGCATGTGACAACATACAAAGCAAGCATGCAACAACATGCGAATAATGGACTTAAACCAAAATGGACAGCTCTCAAATAGGTCCAATTCAGTGGCCATTATGCTTAGGGATAAGGGACAAAATCACATACAAACATGCATACTAATTGGCCTAAAGACTAAGGCATAAAAGGGTAAATTTTAAGGACACTTAAAAGGGGTGAAAAGCATGTAAATGTGACAACATTACATGCTCTGAAATGATGCTAGGGGTGATGCCAAATCACATAAACAAATCAAGCATAGCATGCATAAGGCTCAAGGCCTAAGGCTTGTGAAGGGACTTGAACCAAAGCTACCCAAAACAAGGAGCACATGGCAAACATAACCCAAAAAAGTCCTAAATCATGTCAAGATGATCCTAAAACATGAAAGGAATGAAGCCAAAACATGCTAGAACAAAGGACCAAAAGCACGAAACAAACAAGGCCACAAAAGAGGTGTTACACTACATCTATCAAAACCAAACATGGCATGACTTAAGCAACCAAAAATAGAGTTATGGCATGTCAAAATGAGCCCAAAAACCCGCTTAGATGGCATCCCAAATGCCTAAGCATGATGGCATACGCAATGATACATTCATGAGGCATAAAACATCAACTCCTTAAAACATTAAAGGAGTGATAGGTGCAAGTATATGAGCATACTATATGGACTAAAATGACATAACAAGTGATGCCAAACCACTGAAATGACCCCAAATAGAGCATGCTAATGACTTGGACACTTAAAGCTAACAAGCTAGAATACACGGTAGCTATACAAAACAATTCAAGTATGACCAAGAGGACCAAAATTAGAGCTCAAGCATGTCACAACATGGCTAAAAGCTTCATGGAATTGAACCAAAATCATGCTAAAAGACATGTTACAACATGGTGCATGTTAAGGCGAATCATGGGATTATAAGACAAGTATACAAAGCATGCATGGTATGTCTAAACCAAGTTAAAATAGTGCTATATCATGGCAAAACTAAACCTAATATATATGGAAATGAAGCTAAAACAAGCTAAGCACACGTGCTATAAACATAAGCCATTTATGTAGGCATTAAAGACAACATGGAGAGGGGATGACCCTCTCTTATTTAAGATGCCAAAACCACCTCTCCACCACTGAAAATCCTTTGGATTTCAGTGGTAGAGAGGTCGTGCAAAGCTAAGAACAATGGCCAAAAGGGATGGCCTAAAACAAGGCCTAAGAGGGGGGAAACAACCCCAAACCTCAAAATGACCTTAAACAAAGTTCTAAAGCAAGAAAAATTAGAACTTTTATCAGTTATAAGTTAAGCTTAAAACAGTAAGCAAGAAGGGCTAAAGGCTTAAACAATAAAGGGGTATCTAAAGCAAAGAACTCACCCTTGTAGAACCTCTTCAAGAAGGAAGCTCCAGCAGGTTTTCTGAGTTCAAACCAACCCAAGAACACTGAAATCAACCTCCTAGCACCTCAGCAACCAAGGATGGTGTTCTAGTGTGTGTTTGTGTACAATAGCAAGACAATACTACACTTTTGAGCACAAAATAAGATCAAATAAGGGAGTATAGATACAAAACTATATCTAACTCTCCTAACCTAATTTTTCTGAACCCTGGAGGAGGGAGGAGGGGCTCCCTCTTTATAGAAGTTCAAATTCTAAAGCTTCCAAGAGAAGCTAAGCAAAGGGCAAATCCCTCCATACACATGTATGGCGGGGGTGAATTGTGGATGCCAGCTGCACCAGCTGGCACAAAATATCTGCATAAAGAAGATGAACAGGGTTCGGCCACAAAAAATGGCCGATCGACCAACATAAGTGCCGGCCGACCAAATATAGTGCCGATCGGCCAACACTCTTGGCCGATAGAAAGAAAAAGGGGCCGATGGCATCATGCCCTAGCCAGTGGGTTGAGGGGATGGCAAACAAGCCACCCTCTTCCCTTAAAAGCAAAAACACAAGTGTTTGGTCCACAACCAAGCACAAAACAGACAAGTTGAGAGATCTTGAGGCAAGGCACGTAGCCGAGACCTCCAAGAACTCAAAATAAACACGAGCATGGATAATCATCGAGTGTTCAAACGATGACGTCCAAGTCTTGAGGACGGTCAAAAATGGGGTGTCTACAGGCCCTTGCCTAAGGGAAACAATACCATGACTTTTGAATTGATTGACACAGAGATCTCTAGTGTTAGACCTTTATGGTCCATTGTTATTGGAATATTATTACTTCATGGATGTACCATACAAATTGACGTTGAATGATATAGATGATGAAGTTTATTGATTATTGATTATTGAGAACTAAAATGAGATTTGGTTTGGCAATGTTATCAAACTTCATTCATTAACCTCTTTATTCTATTATTACTCACTAGACTTTGGCTCACTATTTATATATATGTAGGTGAGCAACTGGAGAATTAGCATTAGAGTTTGCCTCAGAGTCCACCCTTTGTCAAGCCGCCCAAGCAATGCCTCTATGTTGAGGCCTTAGTTTTATTTTGCTAAGCTTAGTATTTGTTTAAAGTTCCTCATGTAGTGTGCGAGATATGTATAGTAAGATTTGTATGTGTATATTTTTGAAAGTGTATTTAAATGTTTTAATTATTTCAATTCATCATATATGCACAATCCAATGGACATTTATTATCTTTGTTTGCTTCCGCTCTAGGCCCCGATATAATTTAAATATTTTGAAATTTTGTCTTTGAGGCTGAAGGTAATCTAGGATTACTGGCCAGTTACGACTCTAAACCTATAGGGCCGGGTTTGGGTCGTGATACTCTATCACTTGACTCATAGTTGGTCTTGCATCTTTGTCTTCCATTACACAATGCAAGGCCACTTTAATCAATATTTCCATCTTACTTGCTTCATATCTACTTTTCATCATCACTAGGTCTATGATCTCTTCAAGCCACAATTCATTCACTACACTTTCATTCATCTTCTCTCTCACCCATTTAACGCCCCCTTTGTTCCATCTCCCTTGAATTGCCAGAGGTATAAGGACTTGTCATCAAGCTCTTTCCAGTAACCATCTCCAACACCACCACTCCATAGCTATAAACATCAACTTTGGATGTGATTTGGAGATTGGAGATCCACTCGGGAGCCATATAACCTCTTGTTCCTCTTACTTTGGAAAAATTTGAGCTATGTCCCCCGCCTCTTTTACATAGCTTAAAGAGACCAAAATCTAAGAAGAATATCACAGATCCGTTAACAAAAGATTTAGCGAAAGAGCAAGTATATATGTGATGACCGAGTTCATTATTTGCCTTGTCTCCTTCGAATTATGTTGGGTTTACTCCCATTATAGTGTCGGGTTCTAGTGCGAGGTTTTGATTAACCATGGGTTTGTTGTTTTGGAGAATTTATTTCAAAATCCTTGCTTTTATTTATTTCTGTGTCTAGTTTCTCATGTTTCAAAAAGGTGCGGGATTGGACCCAAAGTGTTCGGTGTTGAGCTAGAAATTTTCTTGGCTAGAGGGTAGAGCCGCACGTGCGAGGCTTTGGGCCGCACGTGCGAGAGAGGGGCCGCATGTACGAGAAACAAGGAAGGTCCAAGGTTGGCTACTGCAATAAAGGCAGGTGTGGAAGGGAGGTGCGGGAGAGTGCTGCACATGCGGGGATCAGTGTCGCACATGCGAGAAGCACACTCTGCACATGTGGAAATGGGTGCCGCACATGTGGGAGTCGCCTGAGTTCGAAAATTTTGTTGTTCTTCTCTTTTGGGGCTGTGTACATTTCACTTTTTACACATCTCTCTCTCTCTAAAAATATCATTTCCGCTCCCTTCTCTCTAAAAACACCCACCAAACACCGTAAACACTTGATCTCTTCAAATCCATTGGGGTTTTGATCCATTATTCTTCACAAACTTTGGAGAGCTAAGTGAGGGCTTCACTTTGTGCGATGGAGATCGAATTTCTACACCATTGATTTTGGAGTTTCATCTCATCTCTTTATCAAAACTTGAGATAAAGATTTTCTTAGAGTTATATATATATTTTTGCAAGTATAAGCTAATTTCGAGATTCCCTTTTTGATGGCTTTGAAAATTTGGTTTTTGGCTTAAGAAATTGGTAGTTTTGTAAAAAGGGGTTCACCTCTTGTTATCTTTAAAATATTTTCTTGAAGATTTGAATCACATCGATTTAAGAAAGATGATTTTGGTGAGATTCCACCAAGAGATGAGGGAATGTTAAGTTTTGATGAAAAACATAGAAATTGGGGGGTTTTGGAAGATGTTGAGAATCTATGGATTTTCTTGTGTTAAATGAATGAATGAGTGGAAATTTCATATTATTGTTTGCAAAAATGGCAATTTTCTTGGTGTATGAGGATTTGGGGATTTTGTTTTGAATTTATTTTTAAATGCATGTACATACATAGTTATGAAATGAAAAATTGTTGAGAACACATGAAATGTCGAAATGTTGCTACACTTCGATATATATATATTCATATGTGATATTTGATGAAATTGCATTGGAAAGGAGAATGGGAATTGTGATCGAATTGGAAAAATTGTACGGAAAATATTGTTAATAGAAGATTATTATTTTGCCTTGATATATATATTGCATTGGCATTTCTATTATTGCATAGTGGCAAATTTCAAGTTGGGATTTGAAAACATTTACATTGAGAAAAAAATGTGGTGAAATGAAACTATTGAAATGTTTTGGGGTAAATACATTGGTAAGTCCGAATAGGAGGTACAGATGGAATGGATTACGTTGGCTTGAGTGTCCAAGGTGAAAGGCCAAAAACACGCGCGGAGGAGGTACCACTTCCTTTCCGGTTAGCAACTGGTAAAGTGGGGTTTTGGTAGTGCTAATTATGCCTACTTGCAGACACCAACCTAGGGATTACCTGAGTCATATTTACCGCCCCTTTGAATTAAATTGCTAATTTATGAATTGTTGAGATTTCAAGTTGTCATTGTGCATGATGATTTTTTAAAAGATATAGATGTGATCTTCTTTCAAAAGGGCATAGCATGGCATGTGCATTTCATTTTTGGGAAGCTTGTATAAAATGTATATACTTTGTTCAGAATTCTCTACTGGGATTTATGCTTACCCCTATAGGATTTTTGTGCATGAAAGGACGTGGTGAACCCACCAATATAGGGCGTGGATGTATGTATATAGAGCACAAGGCTCTGTTTTGTTGTGATTGTATTTTTGTAAGCCTAGGGCTATTCATGTATGGGTTCGAGAAACCATCTTTTGTGAAATTGGGCTTAAGGCTTGGAATGTGTAAGCCCCTGAGGTCATTTTTATTCATTTTTGGGTTTGACGTTCTACATGCTATAGATTCATGTATCTAATATCATTGAATGTATAATTCATGTGTGGGACTATTTTGTACAAACTTTCATGATCAATGATGTAAAGGTTGGAGAATTGCTATTATCCTTTTAATGAATGATGGTTGATGTACCTAAATTTCGTTAGAAAATTTTGGTTATAACTTGGTATTAGAACTACTGGGTTTGAATACTTGAAGCTTGCAGGGAGTGGTTGTTTTACCACAATGGGTTCATTTCGCATGATTAAGAGATGTTTTGTATTTTGTGACTATGTGATAACATGCTTATATGACTAGATGGGTATGGGATTGGACTTTTGGGATGTTGTTTGCGCCTATTAAATTCTTCGAGGTCTTATTAGAAGGGTACTTAATCAATACTCATTCTACTAAGAATTCTTGATTTTTCGTGGGATGAATTTTATCACAAAAGAATAATCTGCATGTGCTTACATGACTAAGTGCTTATGTGGAGTGGAATTGAATTGTTTGTATGGTAGAGAAATATATAGAATTATTGTGGTCAAACGTGTGAGGCAAGTCACGAGCACATATGGGATTATGTGCTAAATTGTTTATCTTGTTCCTCAATTAGGATGTCAAGAAGGGGTCAAGCCCGTGGAGGTAGAAGTGGGAGGCGTGGTAGGGCTCGCAAGGGTGTGCATGAAGTACCGGTCCATGAGGTTCCGATGCAAGAGGAGGGGTTCGGCCTAGCTAATGTGGCCGAGCAAGTGGGCCAAGTGAAAATTCCAGGGAAAGCGGGTCAAGCCGCAATGGAGGCCCTAGCCCGAGAAATGGTGGGGGCCTTGAGGGAATCAATAAACATATTGAGGGTGGAGAACCAAGTTAGAGAGAACGACGTAGAGACAAGGGCGAGTTTTCTCACTAGGGAGTTTTTGCAGGCCAAACCGGATGAGTTCCATGGTGGCCTCGAGCCCAAGAAAGCGGATGAGTGGCTTGAACAAACAGTGAAGACATTCAAGATGCTTCACATTGAGGATAGCGAGTTAAGGGTGACTTTAGCAAGTTACTATCTCAAGGGGGATTCGGGCCAATGGTGGAAGTACGCCGAGGGTCAAGTAGAGCCGACGTGGGATGCATTTGTGGTGGCTTTCCAAGATAAATATCTACCTCCCACTGCTAGGCAGAGGTTGAGGCAAGAATTTCAAGACCTCAAGAAACTTAATATGTTCGTGGCTGAGTTTAAGGCGGCCTTCTCTAGTTTGTCCCGATTTGCACCGAAGTTGGTGGCAACGGAAGAACGCCATTGCATTGAATTTGAGAAGAAGTTGAGAACCAAGATTATGTTCAAGGTTGCTGGGAATATGATTCGGAACTATGACCGTCTTGTGGAGGCGGCAGCACATGTAAAGATTACCGTGGAGGCCAAAAAGGAGAGACTTCGGAGTTCGAGATAGAGGGGTCAAGGGTCAAGGATCATAGGGGGACTATAGACCCAACAAGAAGAGCAGGAACACCTTTTTATCCTAGTCCCAACCACAACAGTCCAGATCCACCTTTCCCTTGCCTAGTGCGGGCTCAAGAAAGAGTGGACCAAGTGGTTTTTCATGTTTTAAGTGTAGCCAACTAGGTTACAAGGCCTTTGCATGTCCACAAAAGGGAGGAGGACAACAGATGCTGCCACCACCACCGCCTAACCGATCCCAGAGTCAGTCTTAGAGTAGAGGGTAGAGACCTACTTGCTATTAGTGTGGTCAGTCGGGGCACATGAAGAGAGTTTGCCTGCAGTTGGAAGGCGCATCTAGCGCATCAGGGTCGAGATAGACTCAGAGCCACCAGCAGACTCACTCAATTCAGACTTCATGAGCTAATCAGGGAGCTGCTTTGGCTTAGTCAGTGCAACAGGCCTATACTCCGAGAGATGAGCAGGTTGATTAGAGGCCACAGGGACGCGTGTATGCTATTACCATGCCAGAGCAGATACCGGGATCCCCAGTTGTGAGAGGTATTTTTGTTCTGTGTAATTCTTTGGCTAATGTTTTGATAGATACGGATGCATCTCATTCATTTATATCTACTGCATTTGCTACTGCATTGGGGTTAAAGTGACGGTTAGCGTCTCCGCTCAGAGTAGAGCCACCAGTTGGGGGTACAGTTGATTTAGACCAGGGATGTTGTGGTTGTGAGATAGAGGCTGTCGGGTATCGACTTCCATTTGCTTTTGTGTTGCTAGACATGTCGAGTTTTGATTTCATTCTAGGCATGGATTGGTTATCTTCGTATCGGGCTGTAATTGATTGTTATCGTCAGAGAGTTACATTGTGCACATCGGGTGGTGATTTGTAATGCCCTAAAATAATTCAACATGAACTACCCACATTAATCAACATTCGCTAAACAATGACAATAATCCTTCCATCTTTACATAGTTAAGAATGAGTTTATACAAAAGTTCCACATGCAATTATACATTTAATGATAAGAAAACACCTGAATCTATAGCATGTGAAGCATCTAGTCACAATTAATTAAAATGCCCTTAAGGGCTTACATCTTCCAAGACAATTGTCACACCCCAAACTCGAGTATGACCAGCCGTGGCCCACAGGGCCTTACCCCAAGGCACACGTAAGCCTAAATACGAATCCATACACATTGAATAACTATAAAATAGTCCATTAATAAATAACCAAAACTCAATCTAGTATCATGCCACAAATATAAACGGCAAAACCAATCGTAATCAATACCATCAAAAATTATGGAATATAAACAACCCACATATCAAAATAATCCGAAATGAACCTCAATAAAAATAAATATAAATAGGCATAAACTTGACGTAATAGTCTAAAACAAAATAAATTAATGTCCTAGAGGTCCATGCAATTGAGTCCCTGCTACGCCATAAGTCCACTCTAAGTCCTTCTCACACCTAGAAGTGATAAACAACTAAGTCAGCTGATAGCTCAGTGAGTAGCAACATGGATAGTAAATACAGTTTTGAAAACAGGATTCAATTCCAAAATAAGATATATATCACAGAAACTAGATTGGCATACAGTTTGGTAAAAACAATCTATTTCAAAAAGAAGGTTCCACAGTTCAACAGTTAAAATACTCATGTCTCTCAAAAATATGATAAATGACATTTTTCACTTAAAACATATTACAACATGAACACCAATAATTTTCTGGGTACCAAGAAAATAACAAATAATATGCCACACAATTCTCAAGGCTATAAGCCCCGTTGGATCCAATACCGAACTAAGAGTCATCCTCAGGGTGGCAACCTGGGCCTTTTCTCAAAGACGATCCAATTGAAGGTCACCTAGCTTAACCTAGGTCTTTTCCTTACAATCGTTGAGCACTAGAGTCATCACGGCCCAACTCGGATCTGTTCCCTAGTGGCCAGAGTCACCACACACAGTGGAATAATTTCCCTGGACTAAATATACAGATGGTCCCAATAATCAATACACATCAGTTTCGCAAAACATGGTAGTTGATCATTATAAACATGAGACCAAAACAAATAGTTTATAGTATGCCAAGTTCACACATGTTTCAGAAATAATTTGATTCCATTGATAATATAATAATTTATCAAAACAGTTTAGTAATGAAACAACAATTTAATTTTCCAACAATTCAGGGTAGGAGAACATTTATAAAAATATGTAGCATGAAAGTACTAACCTAGAAACGAAATAATGTAATCCTCGAATAGAGTATAAAAGTCAAACTAGCGCCCTGAACCAAGTATAAAAACTATATGTTACTACTAATTTAAAAATACTAAAGGACAAGAACTAAGTAACCCCAAACTAAAGCATGCTAACACGGCTCAACCCAACTCACCGTTACTCTTAAATATTACCTAAGTTCATGTTCTCCAAGGTCTAAAATCACCCAAGACATGGATTCAAATCAAAACTTAATTAAAAGTAACTTTAAGATAAAACATAATTTTAAACTAGTTTTTCCAATCTATTCGCTGACTTTGAAAATTAAAAACCCACTCCACGTTGTTCGAAAAATTCTAAAACTCTCTAGATATCAATTAATATATCCTAAGTTTCAAACCCAAATGGTTTCACTTGATTTTCTTATCAAAATAATTATCTACAATTAATTATATCTAAACAGGTTGCTTTCTGCAGCACGTTAAAGAAATTAATGGTTCTCTTAGTATACATGAGCAATCAATGCAAAGCCAAAAACATACAAAACTAGATTCGTAACCGGTTCTAATGACGCTGATTTGATAATTTTTGGATTTACACCCAAAGAGAACAACACTCCCGAACTTACTGTTTAAAACCCGTTTTCTGGACAGATTTAAACGCATCAGTTTATATGGATTTTGACTCCCAAAAATTATGAGAAAATTCAATTATGCAATTCAATGTATATTTAATCTACTGTAAAAATTTCAGTTTAAAATTCATTTGTTTGATATGGTTTCTTGATTTTTAAAGTTTGTGACTTTGTACAGAATTTTGGGACTACAATTTACACCCTCTACATTGTACTCTCACAATCCAACCCCATACCACCCAAACACACCTTCAGCCCTTCACCTTACCAAAGCCATACATGCTAGCCTCCAAATAACCTCTGCACACAAGCCATACACTATACCCAAAACAGTACTCAAGAATACCCAAAATAGTGCCAAACGACACATCACAATGAAGAAAGAATGGGAAAAAAAATGTAAAAGAAGAGACAAAACAATTAAAACATTAGTCTACCTTGAAGAATTTGCTTTAGATTCAGATGATTCCTAGGGACAACCCAACGCAGCTTCTCTTTCCCTCTCTCCTTTCTTTATCTTACGGCTGCTATGTCTTGAAAGTTTTGTGGAAAAAAAATTATAATAAGGGTTAGGGCTTTTGTTAGGAAAACTAGGGTTGCTTATATATATATAAACAAAAGGTTTTAAATTATTATCTCTTTTTATTATTTTAAATTTCTATCTCCATTAAAATACAAATATTATTACATCAAAATATGCTTACTAATTTGCCACTTAATTTTATTTATTTATCTATTTATTTTAAATAATAAATCTTGCCTTTAAATTAAAGACTTTCACTATAAATTTATTTTAGGTTTTAAAATTAATTAAAAGACCTTCCAAATATTTAATTTGCACTTTAGGATTCACCACCAAAATATTTGAGAATGTAATATTTACTTGATTTGTATATTCGGCTTTTCACATTCTACCCCCTTAAAACAAAAGTTTCGTCCTCGAAACTAACATGAGTAAATCATAAAAATAGATGTAGGTACTTCTCCCGCATCTCGTCCTCTCGTTCCCAAGTTGCCTCTTCAACTAGATGATTACGCCATAGTACCTTAACCAATTTAATGGCCTTTGTACTCAATATTTTCTCTCTCGAATCCAAAATCTGAACTGGCATCTCCTCATACAAAAAATCCTTTCTAATCTGAAGCGGCTCATAATCTATCACATGCGACAGACTGCGCACATATTTCCTTAGCATAAACACTTGAAACACATTATGCAATCCTGCCAACCTATGGGGTAGAGCTACACGGTACGTAACCTCACCAACCTTCTCCAATACCTCAAATGGACTAATGGATCTAGGACTCAACTTTCTTTTCTTTCCAAACCTGATGACTCCTTTCCAGGGTGATACTTTTAAAAATATCATATGCCCCACATGAACTCAAAATCTCTCCTACGATGATCAGCATAACTTTTTTATCTACTCTGAGCAATCAATAATCTCTCTCTAATGGTGATAATTTTCTGTGTAGCATCCTCCACCAAATCAGGTCCCAACATTTGCCTCTCACCAACCTCATACCAACACAAAGGAGACCTACACTTCCTCCCACACAAAGCCTCATCAGGAGCTACTCCCAAACTAGAATGATAACTATTATTATACGCAAACTCCATGACTGGCAAATAATCTTCCCAATTACCTCTCCACTCCAAAGCACAAGCCCTCAACATATCCTCAAGGGTTTGAATAGTCCTCTCTGAGTGCCCATCTGTCTAAGGGTGATAAGCTGAACTAAAATTTAACCGAGTACCCATAGTTGACTGTGACGCACTGCAAAACTTAGACACAAAACGAGGGTCCCGATTTGACACTATTGACACAGGTGCACCATGCAATTTAACAATCTCCTTCACACCCCAAAAATTCTGGGCATGACCGGCCGTGGCCCACAAGGACTCAGCCCAAGGCACACGTAAGCCTAAACACAAATCCATAATCACATTGAGCAACTAAACAATAGTTGCAGATGCGCCCTTGGGCCTCACTACAGTTTGGACTCAATTTGCGTTACGGTTCTTAATCTGAACCAAATAGTCCAAATCCGGCAAATCGTTTTGAGAAAACAGATTTTTGTAATGAAGTGCCAAACATGAACTGCTTTGCCAGATACAGAGTCGCCACCTAAATATTTTTTATGGGGAAATTTAGGAAACCCTGACTCGGTGCCAAAGGCCACGTGTCCGTCATTACCAAAGTTGCCTCGGCTCGGGAACTTGGGTACGATTGGGGAAGGTCAGCTATGAGCACCCCCTCTCGCCCGATCCGAAGATCGGCCTCTACTAACCATGATATCCGATTTTGAAAACGTTATGTGCTCTTATTCTGGTTAATTAGCTAGAATTACTATGTGATGCACACAACACAAAAGTATAGACTAGATCGCCTAATTTGGAACAAAACATTGCATATCCGTTTGTTTGGAAAAACGCTTTGGAATTCGCTACTCGTAAGTAGGCTAAAACACGAATTTCAATGAGTTGTTCCAACTCAAACAATCCAACCTTCACCCACAGGCATTCAGGCAGTTTATATCACATAAGCATCTAGCCACATGGTAAGCATACTGTCATGTTAACATTCACACTCATGTGAGATGCTAAAGCATAAAATACTTACAATGTACTCCGAGCCAAAACAAAGAACATGTTAGTAATCATGCATGATCCAAGTCCATGTTAAGTGGCTAATGCAGCGCATACAGAATGTCACTAGAATAGGCTCGGCTAATCTAAGGATGACATGTGAAATGCACAGATAGAATGTATTCAAGTTAGATTTGAAATACTTATGTAGTTAGCATGATGCGCCGAGCCCGGTGCATGCAATACTGATGAATGGATGCACGCATGCATAGCATAAGGTATGCTAAGTAAACATGCCCTAAACTAACCACCGAAAGCAGGTAAGTAAAAGGGAGAATGAAGTGGGGTTGGAAGACATGCACACACATACCCACACTTATTACAAATTTGCCCTCGCTCAAAGCGACCGAAAGAATAATACAATTTAATTAACCTACAAGCTAATTAAATATTACAAATCAATTAAATTAGCTAAGCAAATTAACTAATCTAATTAAGCAGTAAACAACAGCCTCGGGAAGAGGGTCCAATGCATGCGCGCTCGGTTCTGCTCGTAAAGTCACTACCATGCACAAGATGCCTCTGCTTTGGCTGTTATCCTCCTCTGAAAACTGCACAAGTCTCAGGGTTGCTTCTCTGAGTGCTCTAGAACACCACCGGCTAAAGGGATTGATCACCGGCCATGTGTAATGGTCACCGGCCACAAAATACTCCATCGGCCAGCAATGGATGGCCGGTTGGCACTGAAGATGGCCGGCCGGCCAAATCTTCCTGCAGAATCTGTGTTGACAGCAACAGAGGGCAAAACTTGGCATGGTAATGCATTTCAAGCTATGTATGCACCAACCACTCCCCTTATCATGTGAATGACTCAAAGGAGGATGGGCCTCGATTCTCGGACCACCAATCGCGCATTTCCATGCATGATGGCCCAAAGAATCAAGTGTGCATCTTGATATGGAATGCAATCACATAAGCAAATAAAGGGGGCTCAACCTCTATCATAATCAATTCAAGAGGTTAAGCATGCGTGCTATTATGATGCAACCTAGGCATGTGAGCTAGCATGCGACCATGGAAACACAAAGAAGCATACAATGATCATGCAAGGCATGCAAGGCATGAAGCAATGCAACCAACAAGTATGCAAGACATAATGTGGGTGTTCAAGCATGCAAGCAAACATGTGACTTCATTCAATCATGTAACTTCAATCATACAACAACACACAAATATGCAACAACATACAAGGGGAGCATGCAACAACATGCAAAGGGGTGGACTTAAACTAACATGGATAGCTCGCGAGCATGCCAAAATCAGTGGCCAATGCTATGGAAGTGAAGTCCAAAACACACACACATGCATGCAAATATGGTCCAATTCCTAGGCATAAAGGGACAACTTCTAAGCACACTTAAAAGGAGGTAAACATGGACAATTAGCATGCAAGGTAAGCTCTGGAAATCATGTCAAAGATGATACCAAATCAGTTGAACAAGATAAGCATAGCATGCAACATGGTCCAAAACTCAAGGCAAGCTAAGGATGTATTGAACTACCCTTAACAAAACCAAGCATGGCATAAATTGAATGTCCAAAATCAGAGGTTTAGGATGTTGAAACAAAACTAAAACACAATGACATGGCGTCCTAGGAGGCCTAAACATGATGGCATGCATGGAGGCCTAAACATGGAGCATTAGATGACAACCTTATAGAGCATTAAAGGGACATTGAATGCAAGCATATAAGCACATCATGAGGTCTGAAATAACATACCAAGTGATTCCAAACCACTGAAACAAAGCAAGGATGGCATGCTAGAGGGGCCAAAGCTTAAGGCATACAAGAGGGATTGCATGGTAGCTATACAAAGCAAGACATGAATGACTCAAATGACCTAAAACAGTCCCTTAGCACATCAAAATATGCATGTAAGCTTCACAAAGCTCGGCCAAAACACATGAGCATGGTAGTCTAAATGCTATGCATATATTGAGGCAAATCATGGCATTACAAGGCATGTATGCTAAGCAAGCATGGTGTACCAAAACCAACATACCACAATGCTATATTATGACATAATAAGCATAAAAATCAGTCAAGGCATGGACAACATGAACCTAAACATGGTGCTCACTAAAGAGGCAAAAATGGCCCTTTTCAAAGACGACAATGAGAGGGGGTGGCCCTCTCCTTCTTGGGACTTCAAAGCACCATCCTCAACACTGAAATCCCTCAAGATTTCAGTGGTAAGGAGGCCCAAACACGAGGGTCCCGGAGCTCAACCAAAATGGCACAAAATAGAGCCTTACAAGGCTTAAGAGGGGTCAAACAACCTCAAAACTTGAAACAACCTTGAACAACTATTTAAAGCAAGTAAAAACACAACTTTTATAGGTTATACACTAAACTCAAAAACAGGTGTAAGGTAAGCAAAACTACTATGCAAAAAAGGGGTTAAAAAAAGGCAAGAATGTTACCCTTGATGACCTTCTTCACAAATGTTGGACCAGCTGGTTCCTTAAGCTCAAACCAGCTCCAAAACTCTGAAAAAAATCTCTTAGAACCTCAATGGCCAAGGGAAAGTGTAATGGTAGGTGTTTGTGTGCAATACTATGAACAAACACACACTAGACACACACAAAAGAGAGATATAGAGATAGGATATATATATAAACCCTAACCCTAATCCAGAGCTCTTTCTGAATTTTTATAACTTGTCTAAAATGTCTAACCTTGAAACAAGAGAGAAGTGCCCCTCTTTTATAGAAAATTTGTCTTGTAAAGCTTCCAAAGGAAGCTAACAAGAGGGCAATCCCTCCATACACGTGTATGAAGGGGGTGACAGTGTATGCCAGCTGCACAAAAATATATGCAAAAGCAGATGCACAATAGTTGGCCGGCGAAAAATGCAATTGACCAAAAAAAGATAGCTGGCCGGCCAAACATTTGGCCGGTGGCAACAAAACACAGCCGGTGGCCTCAAGCCATGGCCGGTGGAGTGTGGGGATGGCCCACAAGCCATTCCCTGCCTCTCCAAGGCAAAACACAAGTGTTTGGTGCAAAACCAGACACAAAACAGTCGAGTCGAGAGATCCTGAGGCAAGGCGCGTAGCCGAGACCTCCGGGAACTCAAGACGAACACAAACATGGATGATCACCGAGTGTTCAAGCGGTGATGTCCAATTATTGAGGACGGTAAAAAATGGGGTGTCTACAATAGTCCAAAAAAATAAATAACCAAAACTCAATCCAGACATGCCACAATTAAAAACGACAAAATTAACCGCAATCAAAACCATCCAAATTTATGGGATATAAACAGCCCACATATCAAAATAATCCTAAATGAACCTCAATAAAAATAAATAAATAAATAAATATGCACAAACTTGACATAACACTCTAAAATAAAAGAATGTCCTAGAGATCCATGCAATCGAGTCCCCGCTACGCCATAAGTCCAGTCTAAGTCCTTCTAACACCTAGAAATGGTAAACAACTAAGTCTGCTGATAGCTCGATGAGTAGCAACATGGATAGTATATACAGTTTTGAAAACAAGGTTCAATTCCAAACTAAGATATATATCACAGAAACTAGATTGACATACAGTTTGGTATAGACAATTTGTTTCGAAAACAAGGTTCCACAGTTCAATAGTTAAAATACTCATGTCTCTCAAGAACATGATAAACGACATTTTCCACTTAAAACAGATTACAACATGAACACCAATAATTTTCTGGGTACCAAGAAAATAACAAATAACATGCCACGCAGTTCTCAAGGCTATAAGCCCCGTTGGATCCAATACTGAACTAAGAGTCATCCTCAGGGCAGCAACCTGGGCCTTTTCTCAAAGACGATCCGATTGAAGGTCACCTAGCTTAACCTAGGTTTTTTCCTTATAATCGTTGAGCACTAGAGTCATCATGGCCCAACCCGGATCTATTCCCTAGTGGCCAGAGTCACCACACAGTGGAATAATTTCCCTGGACTAAATACATAGTCTATCCCAATAATCAATACACATCAGTTTCTCAAAACATGTTAGTTCATCAATATAAATATGAAACCAAAACAAATAGTTTGCAGTATGCCAAGTTCACACATGTTTCAAAAATAATTTGATTCCATTGATCATATAATAATTTATCAAAACAGTTTAGTCATGAAACAACAATTTAATTTTCCAACAGTTCACGGTAAGGAAACATTTATAAAAATATGTAGCATGAAACTACTTGTTGGAACAATCTTCTCTGTAAATAAAATAAATTGAAATAATTCAAACAAAATAAAATAAAACTTACAGAATTTATTTTGTTGAACCGAATCAATAATTAAAGACCAAGTCGAGTGTGTGACACTTTGTTCTTAAGACAGATTCACCCCGCTACGGTGCTTACGGTTATGTGGCGTCTATTTCCCAGGATACAATGATCTTCACAAATTTGTAGTAGCACTTCAAACAAATTTGTCCGGCGAACTAGAACCTTGTGTTCTATAACTCTCTGAAATTTATTCTAAATCTAATATGAAGAATAAAGGACGTAAGAAAGCAAAATGAAGGCAAGGAAAATGAATTTTCGAAATCAATCAAAATTGGAATGGGGCTGCCTTTATATAGGCTTTGTTGGCACCTATTCAATTTGAATAGAAAAGGTATGAAGAAGGAACATAACCCTTCCTTTAAAATAAAGAGACACCATGAAAGGTTTGCACCCTTTCATTCAAATAGAGGTTTGATCCTTCCTTTAAAACAAAAAGACACCACGAAAGATTACACCATTTCATTCAAAATGGAGTCTATTTCAATTCACAACTACCTCTTTATAAATTTTCCAACAGTACTCACCTGGAAACGAAATAATGTAATCCTCGAATAGAGTATAAAAGTCCAACTAGTGCCCTGAATCAAGTATAAAAACTACACGCCACTACTAATTTAAAAATACTAAAGGATAAGAACTAAGTAACCCAAAACTAAAGCGTACTAACACGGCTTAACCCAACTCACCATTACTCTTAAATATTACCTAAGTTCATGATCTCCAAGGTCTAAAATCACCCAAGACATGGGTTCAAATCGAAACTTAATTAAAAGTAACTTTAAGATAAAACAAAATTTTAAACTAGTTTTCCCAATCTTTTCGCTAACCTTAAAAATTAAAAAACCATATCAAACGAATAAATTTTGAACTGAAATTTTTACAGTAGGTTAATTACATATTGAATTGCATATCTGAATTTTCTCATAATTTTTGGGAGTCAAAATCCATATAAACTGAAACAATTGTCACACCCCAAATCCGGGCATGACCGGTCATGGCCCACAGGGACTCAGCCCAAGGCACATGTAAGCCTAAACAGAAATCCACAATCACATTGAGCAACTAAACAATAGTCCAAAAAAAAAAAACCAAAACTCAATCTAGACATGCCATAATTAAAAACGACAAAATCAACCGTAATCAAAACCATCCAAACTTATGGGATATAAACAGTTCATATATCAAAATAATTCTAAATGAACCCCAATAAAAATAAATAAACAAATAAATATGCACAAACTTGACATAACACTCTAAAATAAAAGAATGTCCTAGAGGTCCATGCAATCGAGTCCCCGCTACGCCATAAGTCCACTCTAAGTCCTTCTAACACCTGGAAATGGTAAACAACTAAGTAAGCTTATAGCTCAGTGAGTAGCAACATGGATAGTATATACAGTTTTGAAAACAAGGTTCAATTCCAAAATAAGATATATATCACAGAAACTAGATTGGCATACAGTTTGGTAAAGACAATATGTTTCAAAAACAAGGTTCCACAGTTCAACAGTTAAAATACTCATGTCTCTCAAGAACATGATAAACGACATTTTCCACTTAAAACAGATTACAACATGAACACCAATAATTTTCTGGGTACCAAGAAAATAACAAATAATATGCCACATAGTTCTCAAGGCTATAAGCCCCGTTGGATCCAATACTAAACTAAGAGTCATCCTCAGGATGGCAACCTGGGCCTTTTCTCAAAGACGATCCAATTGAAGGTCACCTAGCTTAACCTAGGTCTTTTCCTTACAATCGTTGAGCACTAGAGTCATCACGGCCCAACCCGGATCTGTTCCCTAGTGGCCAGAGTCACTACACACAGTGGAATAATTTCCCTAGACTAAATATACAGATGGTCCCAATAATCAATACACATGAATTTCGCAAAACATGGTAGTTGATCATTATAAACATGAGACCAAAACAAATAGTTTACAATATGCCAAGTTCACACATGTTTCAGAAATAATTTGATTCCATGGATAATATAATAATTTATCAAAACAGTTTAGTAATGAAACAACAATTTAATTTTCCAATAATTCAGGGTAGGAGAACATTTATAAAAATATGTAGCATGAAAGTACTCACCTGGAAATGAAATAATGTAATCCTCGAATAAAGTATAAAAGTCCAACTAGTGCCCTGAACCAAGTATAAAAACTACACGTCACTACTTATTTAAAAATACTAAAGGATAAGAACTATGTAACCCCAAACTAAAGCGTACTAACACGGCTCAACCCAACTCACCGTAACTCTTAAATATTACCTAAGTTCATATTCTCCAAGGTCTAAAATCACCCAAGACATGGGTTCAAATCGAAACTTAATTAAAAGTAACTTTAAGATAAAACAAAATTTTAAACAAGTTTTCCCAATCTATTCGCTAAATCCGAAAATTATCAAATCAGCGTCATTAGATCCGGTTACGAGTCTAGTTTCTTGCATTTTTGACCTTGCGTTGATTGCTCGTGCATACTAAGAGAACCGTCAATTTCTTTAAAGTGTTGCAGAAAACAACTTGTTTAGATACAATTAATTGTAGATAATTATTTTGATAAGAAAATCAAGCGAAACCATTTGGGTTTATGACTTGATATATTAGTTGATATCTGGAAGGTTTTGGAATTTTTCGAACAACGTGGAGTGGGGCTTTTTGTACATGTAATGATTTTTTTGTTTGGAATGGTTTCCCTGAACTTGTTTACTATGTAAAGGTAGTATTTTGGTATTTCCTCTTTTATCAATATAAAAATGTCCTCAATCCCAAAAGCCAAATCTTCATGGTGTTCTCTAAGCAAAACTCAGAAGGAAAAAAAAAACACTCTAGCGGTTTTTGATTAACAAGTAAATCATATTTTAGTGTTACTGATACAATTGTAGGGCAATGAAATCATTAACTCTTAAAGAAAAGAATGCAGCAATAATGCACAAACTACAAGTTCATGATGAGCAAGTATAAATCTATTAAGTAATCAAGAAAATTGAAGAAATCAGAACCTCATAATTTGAGTAGAATTAATAAACACACCTACAACCTCTCCATCAATGAATTAAATAACAATAGAATAAGGATGAAGAACAAAGAAAGAAGAGAAGAAACCTAAGAGGCCACACAACACAACACACACAAAGCTCTCCTTCTTGGCTACAACAATAATCTTGATGATTGAATCATCTCTCACCTTCCTTCATAAACTCACAGCTGGCTGCTAGGGCTACTAGTGTTGTGAACAAATAAGAAAGCTACGTGTTTTGTTTTGTTTTATATATACTAGTGGGGGGCACACATAGGTCAAATAAATAGATAAATATACTAAGCATATATATAAGTTATATGCAACTCTAATGGTAAGAGCTTTATTTATTAACCTTGTGGTCTAGAGTTAAAGTCACACCCTCCTCTATATATATATATATATATGTATATTTTTTTTTAATAATAAATCTTACCTCTAAATTAAAGACTTTCACCATAAATTTATTTTAGGTTTAAAATTAATTAAAAGATCCTCCAATAATATTTAATTTGCACTTTAGAATTCACCACCAAAATATTTTGAGATTGTAATATTATTATTATTTAATTATTTACTTGATTTGTATATTCGGGTTCTCACATTCTCCCCCCCCCCTCCTCCCTAAAAGAAAAGTTTCGTCCTCAAAACTAATCTGAGTAAATCATGAGAATAGATGTGGGTACTTCTCACGCATCTCGTCCTCGCATTCCCAAGTTGCCTCTTCAACTAGATGATTATGCCACAATACCTTAACCAATTTAATGACCTTTGTACGCAACATTTTCTCTTTCGAATCCAAAATCTGAATAGGCATCTCCTCACACAAAAAATCCTCTCTAATCTGAAGTGGCTTATAATCTATCACATGCGACAGACTGTGCACATATTTCCTCAGCATAGACACGTGAAACACATTATGCACTCCTGCCAACCTAAGGGGTAGAACAACACGGTACGCAACCTCACCAACCTTCTCCAATACCTCAAATGGACCAATGTATCTAGGACTCAACTTTCCTTTCTTTCCAAACCTAATGGCTCCTTTCCATGGTGATACTTTCAAAAATATCATAATCCCCACACGAAACTCTAAATCTCTCCTACGATGATCAGCATAACTTTTTTTTCTTCTACTCTGAGCAGTCAATAATCTCTCTTTGATGGTGATAATTTTCTCTGTAGCATCCTCCACCAAATCAAGTCCCAACATTTGCCTCTCACCAACCTCATACTAACACAAAGGAGACCTACACTTCCTTACATACAAAGCCTCATAAGGAGCTACTCCCAAACTAGAATGATAACTATTATTATAGGCAAACTCCATGAGTGTCAAATAATTATCCCAATTACCTCTCCACTCCAAAGCACAAGCCCTTAACATATCCTCATGGGTTTGAATAGTCCTCTTTGATTGCCCATCTGTCTGAGGGTGATAAGCTGAACTAAAATTTAACCGAGTACCCATAGCAGACTGTGACGCACCCCAAAACTTAGACATAAAGCGAGGGTCCCTATTTGACACTATTGACACTGGTGCACCATGCAATCTAACAATCTCCTTCACATACAACTGTGCAAATCGAGCTAGAGAATAGTTCATCTGAACTGCAATAAAATGTGCTAACTTGGTTAATCTAACAACAACTACCCAAAATGCATTGTGATTACTATTAGTACAAGGTAATCCGCACACGAAGTACATGGTAACATGATCTCATTTCCACTCTATTATAGGTAAGGGTTAAAGTTTCCTCACGGGTTTTTGATGTTCTACTTTAACCTGTTAACACACCAAACACTAAGCCACAAATTTTGCAATATCTCCTTTCATACCATTCCACCAAAAATGTTCATGAAGATCTCGATACATCTTAGTGCTTCCAGGATGAATCATGTAACTAGAACTATGTGCCTCCGTCATAATCTCCTTCCTCAAATTACCACCAGCAGGAACATAAACTCGGCTACGGAATCTAAGCAACCCATCATCACTAACCACAAAGTCTATATGCTTACCCTCTACCATCTCTCCTTTAATACGCTCACACTGGGGATCAATCTCCTAAGCTAAACAAATCCGTTCTCTCGAGGTCGGCTAAACTGTCAATTGACTATAGTAAGCCTTATCACTAGGCGTAACAACCTCAAGCCTCAAACATCTCATGTCTTCTACCAAACAACTCTTAATAGACAAACCAGCTACATCTCCAACTGCGACCTTCCTATTCAAGACATCTGCCACCACATTTGCCTTTCCCAGATGATATAAAATATTCACATCGTAATCTTTTAGTAACTCAAGCCATCTTCTTTGCCTCAAATTTAGTTCCTTCTATCTGAAAATATACTTCAAACTCTTATGATCAGTGTAAATCTTACATGACCCTCCATACAAATAATGTCGCTAGATCTTAAGAGCGAAAATCATTGCTGCTGACTCCAAGTCATGCGTAAGATAATTTCTCTCATGTACTTTCAACTGTCGTGATGCATAAGCAATCACCTTCCCATGCTGCATGAGCACACATCATAAACCTTGTCGTGAAATATCACTATAAATCACAAAACCATCTCCATCTGCCGGTAAAGCAAGGATTGGAGCTAATGTCAACCTCTGTTTAAAGTCTTGGAAGCTATACTCACAATCATCATTCCACTCAAACTTTACCCCTTTCTTGGTGAGATTGGTAAATGGCAAAGAAATACGGAAGAATGCTTTTACAAACCATCCGTAATATCCAGTAAGCCCTAGAAAGCTATGTACCTTTATCATCTAAATAGGTTGTGGCCAATCAACAATTGCCGCCACCTTCGTACTATCCACAAATACCCCATCTTTACTCACCACATGACCTAAAAAGGAAACACTGCTCAACTAGAATTCACGCTCCTTAAATTTTGCATACAATTTCTTCTCCCTAAGGATCTGCAGTACTATCCTCAAATACTGCTCATGCTCCTTCTTACTCCTCGAATAAATTAGGATATCATCAATAAACACCACCACAAATTTATCCAATTGGGGTTTAAATATTCTGTTTATCAAATCCATGAACGCGGCTGGTGTATTTGTGAGACCAAAAGGCATCACCAATAACTCATAATGCCCATAACGGGTTCTAAAAGTTGTCTTAGGAACATCTTCATCTCCCACCTTCAAATGGTGATAGCCTAACCTCAAGTCAATCTTAGAGAATACCTTAGCTCCCTGCAATTAGTCAAATAGGTCATCAATGCCTGGCAAAGGATACCTATTCTTCACTGTGACTTTGTTCAGTTCCCTGTAATCAATAAACAATCTCATAGACCTATCCTTCTTTTTCACAAACAACACAGGTGCTCTCCAAGGTGAAACACTAGGCCTAATAAAACCTTTAACTAGTAATTCCTATAATTGAGTTTGTAACTTCCCCAACTCCAATGGTGCCATTCTATAGGGCGCTTTAGAAATAAGTGTTGTGTCAGGGACCGAGATAATGGAAAATTTTACCTCACGATCTGGAGGAAGACTAGGTAGATCCTCTAGAAAAACATCAACAAATTCCCTCACGACAGGCAACTCCTCTAACTTCTGCTCTGGCTGTTCGGTACTCACCACAAAAGCTAAATAACCATGGCACCCTTTTCTCAACATTCGATTAGCCTAAAGGGAATAAGTAAAACAGGTAGAAGACCCTTTCCTATCTCCCTAAAAGAAAAACTCAAGTTGTCCCAACATAGCAAAAACTACCATCTTTCTAAAACAATCAACAGAGGCATGATGTTTCGTCAACCAATCCATCTCGAAAATCACATCGAAATCCTTCATCTCTAAAGAAATCAAATCCACTGGAAAAAATCATACCATCCAAGTCTACCACACAACATCTACAAACATCTTCCAATACTACTATTTCTCCAAATGGAGTAGACACGGTAATATAAACATCCAAAGGCTCACAAGGAAAAGACAATCTGTGTAGATATCAAGATGCTAACTCTTAACCTTCAAAATGAAATCAAGAAAGATTCAACACTAGTTTAAACAAAACTAACTCAACCACACACTACTAAGGACTATAGGGACTCGGACCTCGTCTAAATGATGAAATGCAAGATATGTAACTCGATAAACTACAACTCTGATACCACAATTGTCACAACCCAAACCCGAGTATGATGGGCCGTAGCCCACAGGGCCTTAGCCCAAGGCACACGTAAGCCTAAATACGAATCCATACACATTGAATAACTATAAAATAGTCCATTAATAAATAACCAAAACTCAATCCAGTGTCATGCCACAAATATAAACGGCAAAACCAACCGTAATCAATACCATCCAAACTTATGGAATATAAACAACCCACATATCAAAATAATCCTAAATGGACCTCAACAAAAATAAATATAAATAGGCACAAACTTGACATAACAGTCAAACAAAATAAATGACTGTCCTAGAGGTCCATGCAATTGAGTCCCCGCTACGCCAAATGTCCACTCTAAGTCCTTCTAACACCTGGAAGTGATAAACAACTAAGTCAGCTGATAGCTCAGTGAGTAGCAACATGGATAGTATATACAGTTTTGAAAATAGGGTTCAATTCTAAAATAAGATATATACCACAGAAACTAAATTGGCATACAGTTTGGTAAAAACAATCTGTTTCAAAAAGAAGGTTCCACAGTTCAACAGTTAAAATACTCATGTCTCTCAAGGACATAATAAATGACATTTTCCACTTAAAACATATTACAACATGAACACCAATAATTTTCTGGGTACCAAGAAAATAACAAGTAATATGCCACACAGTTCTCAAGCCTATAAGCCCCGTTGGATCCAATACCGAACTAAGAGTCATCCTTAGGGTGGCAATCTGGGCCTTTTCTCAAAGGCGATCCGATTGAAGGTCACCTAGCTTGACCTAGGTGTTTTCCTTACAATCGTTGAGCATTAAAGTCATCACGGCCCAACCCGGATCTGTTCCTTAATGGCCAGAGTCACCACACACGGTGGAATAATTTCCCTGGACTAAATACACAGATGGTCCCAAAAATCAATACACATTAGTTTCACAAAACATGGTAGTTCATTATTATAAATGTGAGACCAAAACAAATAGTTAACAGTATGCCAAGTTCACACACGTTTTAGAAATAATTTGATTCCATTGATAATATAATAATTTACCAAAACAGTTTAGTCCTGAAACAACAATTTAATTTTCCAACAGTTCAAGGTAAGGGTACATTTATAAAAATATGTAGCACGAAACTACTCACCTGAAAACGAAATAATATAATCCTCGAATAGAATATGAAAATCCAACTAGTGCCCTGAACTAAGTATGAAAACTACACATCACTACTAATTTAAAAATACTAAAGAATAAGAACTAGGTAACCCCAAACTAAAGCGTACTAACATGGCTCAACCCAACTCATTGTTGCTCTTAATTATTACATAAGTTCATGTTCTTCAAGGTCTAAAATCACCCAAGACATGGGTTCAAATCAAAACTTAATTAAAAGTAACTTTAAGAGATAACATAATTTTAAACTAGTTTTCCCAATCTATTCGCTAACTTTGAAAATTAAAAACCCACTCCACGTTGTTTAAAAAATTCTAAAGCCCTCCAGATATCAACTAATATATCCTAAGTTTCAAACCCAAATGGTTTCACTTGATTTGCTTATCAAAATAATTATCTACAATTAATTATATCTAAACAGGTTGTTTTCTGCAGCACTTTAAAGAAATTAGTAGTTCTCTTAGTATACACGAGCAATGAACGTAAGGCCAAAAACGTACGAAACTAGACTTGTAACCGGTTCTAATGACACTGATTTTATAATTTTTGGATTTATACCCAAAGAAAAACACTCCCGAATTTACTGTTTAAACCAGTTTTTTGGACAGATTTGAACACATCATTTTATATGGATTTTGAATCCCAAAAATTATGAAAAAAATCTAGATATGCAATTCAATATGTAATTAAGCTACTGTAAAAATTTCAGTTCAAAATTCATTCGTTTGATATGGTTTCTTGATTTTTAAAGTTTGTGATTCTATGCAGAATTTTTGGACTACGAATTACACCCATTCTTTATACATGAATTTAACTCCTCAGATTTCTTAACAGTATATATATACACAAAATACATATACATACAACCTCTCCATCAATGAATTAAATAACAATAGAATAAGGATGAAGAACAAAGAAAGAAGAGAAGAAACCTAAAAGGCCACACGACACAACACACACAAAGCTCTCCTTCTTGGCTGCAACAATAGTTTTGAGGATTGAATAATCCCTCACCTTGCTTCATAAACTCATGTCTGGCTACTAGGGCTGCTAGTGTTGTGAACAAATAAGAGAGCTAGGGTTTTGTTTTGTTTTTATATATACTAGTAGAGGGCACACATAGGTCAAATAAATAGATAAATATAGTAAACATATATATAAGTTATATGCAACTCTAATGGTAAGAGCTTTATTTATTAACCCTGTGGTCTAGAGTTCAAGTCACACCCTCCTCTATTTATATATATATATATATATATGTATTTTTTTTAATAATAAATCTTACCTCTAAATTAAAGACTTTCACCATAAATTTATTTTAGGTTTAAAATTAATTAAAAGATCCTCCAATAATATTTAATTTGCACTTTGGTATTCACCACCAAAATATTTTGAGATTGTAATATTATTATTATTTAATTATTTACTTGATTTGTATATTCGGGTTCTCATAGCAATAGCCCGGTTACACAAAATGGTCTCTTGGACCCATACATGTTCAGCCCTTAGCTTACACAAAAAAAAAAAAAATGTACAACAAAATAAGAGAGCTATTTTGTCACGCCCTAAATCCGCCCCTAAAAATTATGGGCATGACCTACTCAGAACCGGACATGTACCTTGAGATTTATAACATACGAGGCCTTAACGGAAGCACTAAGTATCAGAATAAAATGATAAAAATAAATAAATAAATAAACTCCATTGAGCTACTACTAACATGCCAGGATCACATACATCACTATAGATAGACAAAACCGAAAACATGACCTTGGGCATCGGTTACATACATGCACATATACAGACCCAGCCCTACAATGGGGCATAAACAAAAACACTTTGGAAGAAAGTATTATACATATTTCAACCTTAGGCCAAACATATTTCAACCTTAGGCCAATAATTAAAGCGTAGCGCCAAAAGTTCGTCGAGACTTCACGAAAATATGAGTGGCTTCATCTAGGGTCTAGGCATTCAAGGGTTGATAAAAAGGATGGACATCATGGCTTAGGATGGACCACTGGGTTGTTTACCTACAGAAATAGACATAACACAGAGTGAGCTAAACTTAGTGGGTAATAGTACATAAATGCTCAATTTAAACATAACATATAGCAATGCATAAATGAATGCAAAGATCACATAGATAATCTATTCCTGTTTTCATTTTAAAATGGCCTTAGACCCAATCGTGAAACATAGTGGCTTAAAGCCTTTGAACACATTAACATTAAGCTTTTACACATGATTACATATAGCCCTTGAACACATGATAGCATAACGCCCTTGTCAAAATGGCATAAAGCCCTTGTCTTGCATGTATGAACTCAAGAGGTGGCTCGCTCGGATTCTAGAGGTGGCTCGCATTGCAGCACTTAATTCCGTACAGCACTTTGTTTCATACTAATAAATCATTAGGTCTTAAAGACCGATCAATTCATGTCATGTTATAACATAGTATAAACGGATCGGATAATTAAAAACATATTCATACATATTCTTCATTAAGCTTGAATCATAAACAGAAATCAGAGTTCATGCTTGATCATAACCCACCCGTACAAGACCGTCGGTGGCACCATCCGTACAAGACCGTCGATGGCAAAACATAACCCACCCGTACAAGACCGTCGGTGGCACCATCCGTACAAGACCGTCGACGGCAAAACATAATCCACCCATACAAGACCGTCGGTGGTACCATCCGTACAAGTCCGTCGATGGCAAAACATAATCCACCCGTACAAGACCGTCGGTGGTACCATCCATACAAAACCGTCGATGGCAAAACATAATCCACCCGTACAAGACCATCGGTGGTAAAACATATCTTGTAACATACTTGAACCATGGTATTATTACCCCCGGGCAAGGGCCATAAGCTAAGGATGACATGAATACTTTTACCTATATGAATAATCACTCATTAAGTCATAACATAACTTATCAGAAAAATGGAGCATTTCTTGTTATATTATGTCATTATCATGCACTTAACAAAATAGAATAATGCATATTCTTATGTGGGTCACATACTGATGTTAAACTTTTGCATTCATGTCGTAGATTCTGAATAACTTCGAATTCATATGTAACACAAGAAAATAACTTCAGATTCATATGGATTCATATCACTTTCCAATTATTCTAATTCTTCGAAGAGGAACATAAATTTTCTTTATTGATTAAGAACTGACATGGTTCACTCGAGCCATTAATCAGTAACATACACTTTTGTTTAGTCGTTCATAAATATTAACATAGTCGGCCTGCAAGTAACAGAGTACTAAGGGTAACCATTGTATCATTCACATGAGTTCATGCAGTTAACTTAAGTTTAACAGAACGTTCTTGGTAATTATTAATGAAAGGTAAACACATTTTACCGAGTGAATGATTCCAGAGATACCGGAATACCATAGTTCCATAATGCTCATATGTTCCATTTGTTCGTCATGAATCACTATATCTATTTTGCAAATAACAGAAAGTTAGTATTCATTGACAACAGAAAGTCAATATCATTCCACATAATTACCACATATGGGCTGCTCAATAAAGCCTCTGGATTCTCCAATCGATGAATTGCTAATTTAATTACTTGCAGGGAATAGAATTAACAATACTTGAATGTGCGATTATAGTACTACTACTCACCGTGTTGTGACGTTGTGCTACTTCCTCCCGAAGTGTGTCCTGCACACATTCATAACTTGCACATTAGTTCATTTCTCTTTGTTAAATCCATTCTGAATTCATTTCACATCAAATGTATTTACACCCATTCATCTTCTATTCAAAGAAGGAAAAGAGTTTTATGAACAATTCCATGGTTCCCAAAAATCTCTACATTTCAAGCGTTTTCATCAAAAACCAAACATTTCCCATTCCCATAAAGAAATCTCATGAAATCATCCACTTGAGTTTCAACATAACTAAGCAAACCCACAAGGAATTTAATAAAATGATTTGAGATTAAACCCATTTTGGAAACTCTATATTTTAGATCATAAAAACTAAAATCAACAAACTTAATACCATTAAATATAATTCAACATAATTCGAGAGGAACTCTTAAATCCCATTTCAACATTCCATAACCGAGTTTATGTCATTTATCTCATTAATAAATCATTTCTCTCAATTTCCTTTTTCATCATCATAACATGACTTACAATGCTCATAAGAAAGTTCATTCGCAAATTTTAAACATGATTTTCAAATACAACCAAATTCCAATTAAACTTGTATACACATAATTCAACCTACCAATTTCATGATTCTACTTTCAATTTGGGTCAAATCATTGTTTATCATCTTAAATCAATCTAGGGTTTCTAGAAAATTTAGAAATTTCAAGAAAACTTCAAACTTCTTAACCCATTACTTTTTCTCTCAATTAGCCCCTTTGATTATACATCCTAGGATCATAATTTATAATTAAAACCCAACAAGAAAGCCCCAAACTCTCCAAATCCGAAATCCCTAAATTTCCATAATATAACTCTATATGCTTAAAATGTAAATTTTGCATTTATATACTCTAAAATATCACAAATCTATCTAATAATGGAAGCATTGAAGAGAACTAGAACCCCTACCTCAAGAACCAAGCAAAGGAACAAGCTTTAGTGAGATTCCTCCACAATTCCGAAATTCCAATCGGTAAAACATGATGATCTTCAAGCTTCTTCACTTCTTGATGGGTGATCTTGATCAAAATTAAGGGAAATTGAAGGTTTTGGAGATCAAGGACCTAGGGTTTTCGGACCTAGGTGAGAGGGAAGAAGAGGAGAAATGAAAACGTGAAGACTGATCTAGAAAAGAGGCTTTAAACTCGCTAAATTCGCGTCCCACGCTCGAGCGTACCTTCTTCTAGCACAGATTTCAAAACTTCGAACAGGTATAACTCTCCCAACCGGACTTCGTTTTAGGTCGTTCTTGTGTCCAAATTGAAGCCCCGGAAATAAGCTTTCCAATGGTTCTAACCTTACATCCAAATTCAAAGTGTGGAAAAAGAAAAGGGCAAAAGAGTGACGGCTGATCGTAGGCAAATTATTCGAATTAAAGTTTTTGATCCAATCTTACTTTACCATCATATTACCACCACAATCAATACTCCAAAATAAAATAAGGAGGTTCCAAATACATTAATAAAGATGTCACAGATGAACCCACGTGCCTCAAAAATTCAAACTCAACCTGGCGACCCGCTCGAGCGCCCAACCTTACGCTCGAGCGCGCAGACCAACAAAGCCGTCCGCTCGAGCGTCAACTCCCCCGCTCGAGTGGGAAATCACAACTCCCAGAATCTCAAGCCGTCTATAAAAATTGTTGGGAACCCCAAAAGTCCACTCGAGCGTCGACTCCCCCGCTCGAACGGAGGGAAAAATTCCAGATCGTTACAATCTTTCCCCCTTTAGGAAGTTTGATTCTCCAAACTTAAATCACTTGTATCGGAATCAAATCATATAGTTTTGTCTCCTTCTATTCTTGCTCTCAAGTAACTTCCTTATCACAATAAGCATATAAATATATAGAACATGGGGACTAAAAGTATACTAGAATCTTAGATGAGATCGGGTTATTACATATTTACTCATCACAAAATATCCACGCCCTCAATTCGGCAGGATCACTACATCTTTACCTGCACCAATATCCCATAGGGGTGAGCATAAAGCCCAGTAGAGAATTCTCACAAAGCATATACAGTTATGCAAAATTCACAATAAAAATGCAAATGTCAATGCATGCCATGTTCCTTAAGGAAATTTCATTTCATGTTCTTCTTAAAGGTTACCACCTTCAATCAGAGTTTGCAATCTCAACACTTTTCAAAAATTCCAATTTAAATCAATAAGGGCGGTAAATATGACACTGGTAATCCCTAGGCTGGTGTCTGCAAGTAGACTCTACAAGTACTACCAAATTGTCATTTTTACCGGTATTACCCGGAAGGCTCGACACCTATCCGTGCGGTTTTCTGGTCTTTCACCATGAACACTCAGGCCAACTTATCAAGATTAACTACACTCCATATCCGGACTTACCACGTATTTACCCCATGCCACATTTCCATAGTCCTTATTAAAACATCATTTTTTTTCATGAAATAAATATCTTCAATCAAAATTTACAATACAAAATAATAATTGAATGAATATGCAATGCCATGATCTTTCCATATCTCATAACACTTCTCCAATTTCAAATGTCTCCATAATAATGCCACCGATCACAATTCCCATTTCCCTTCTTCATTGTTCATTCACAAGAAGATCATGTGTCATCAACACATAGTCACAATTTTACATTCACAAGTCTTAACAATCTAGTCTCTTCAAGACCACAAGTAGTGTTTTTCAAACATTAATTTCCCATGTTTATAGTTCTCACAATTTCAAAGTGCACAACAATTTGTTATCTCATGACCATATATCATCATAACTTTAACCATAGTTTCTAAAAACAAGTTCTCCATTTCCATATGTCAAAAGCTTTCCATCTTTGCAACCACATTATGGAATCCACACATATTCATCTTTTTATCACAAGAAAAGAAAAAATTCCATGGACATTTCCATATTTTCCAAAAATACCCAAATTCTAGGGTTTTCATCAAAAACCCAACATTTTCCTATTTCATGGTGAAACCCAATCGAAATCATATTTCCTTGAGTTTTGTAAAAAGAACATTCTCATGGATAGGAAAAAGATTGAGATCAAAACCCATTTCTTCAAAACTTTCTCTACATTTGGAGCAAAATCAAAATCAACACAAAAACTACAAGAAAGCTTTTAAATTCATCATATATATAGCACAACATGTATATATAACTCAAGAAATCCCTACCTCAAGTTTGATGAAGAGAGAGAGAGAGGAGGTGAAACTCTAGAACCAAAAGATGGGAGAGCTTTGACTTTCACCACACCAAATGAAGCTTTAGCCCTTGATCTTCAAGATTAGAGGAAGATGATGATGATCTTGACTCAAGATTTGCAAGAATCAAAGTGTTTTGGGTGCTTGAGAAGGTTTTCTAGAGAGAATGGGGAAAAAATTACGGTTTAGAGTGAGAGAGTAATGTCTAAAATGAGTTACACATTCGGACCAAAAAGAGGAAAAAAATAGAGTTTTGACTTTAGTGCCGCATGATGTGTGGTGCCCTCCTCAAGACGTAAGGCGCGCCTTCCCAAGACGTGCGGCCCTCACCCCACACATATGGGGTTCCTCATACATCACTATCCGCTCGTGCCTTTTAAGCAGTAGGCACACTTCTGAAGATCACCCCTCTCCGCAAGTGCAGCCTCACCCCCTGCACATACGGCCCCCACCCTGCACGCGCGGCCCGGACCCAGCAGCCCAGATTTTTCTGGTTCAAACTCCTGTGTATTCTGAACTCAACCGAGCATCCTCCAAACCTGGTGAAATTCAACACCGAACAAAACTAAAACAAGAACCCAATCAAGAGAACCCTTCGGAACAAAAGAAGAGCTAACTCAAAATAAACAAGTATGAGAATTAAAGAAGGACATCTGGACACAACACTCCTGATAAAAATGAAAACGAAGGGTCGTAAAATAACACCGATCATCACAACCTCCCCACCATAGGAAATTTCATCCCTAAAATTTGAACAACTCCCCAAAATTAAATATACTCACCAAACAATAGTGTTCTAACAACCATAATCGTTTTTAACAACATTATCAAGTTGCAACATTTATGTCAACCAACATTTATCTTTCTCTTCATCGTCACTCCATTAAAACAACAATTCCTCAAATTAGATAAATGAGATAAAACATCTACAACAAAATATCATCCTTCCATAAGCTCATGCTCAATTTAACAACACATACAACAACATGTGATCAACAATTTAACATTCTTTCCTTCATCACTAGGGAACATTACAATTAAAATAAAACAATTAGGCCTCTCTCGGTTTTCTCCCTAACAATTTCTGTACCCAACAACGGTGCATCTCCTACCTCGGCCCAACAAACAGGTGATCTACAAGTTTGGCCATACAAGGCCTTAAATGGTGACATCTTGATGCTAGCTTGATAACTATTGTTGTAGGCGAATTCAATCAACGGCAAATGCCTCTCCCAAGAACCCTTGAAATCTAGGACACAAGCTCTAAGCATGTCCTCCAAAGTTTGAATGGTACGCTCCGATTGCCCATCGGTTTGAGGGTGATAAGCGGTGCTAAAGGTCAATTTGGTTCCCAATGCCTCTTGAAGGCTTTGCCACAACCGGGCGGTAAAATGAGGATCCCTATCCAACACAATGGTTACTGGAACCCCATGAAGCCAAACTATCTACCTAACATACAACTCTGCCAAGTGCTTAACTGTGTCGCTAGTATGCATTGGAATGAAATGTGTGGACTTAGTAAACCGATCACTAATTACCCAAATGGCATCGTTGCCCTGCTGTGTTCTAGGAAGCCCAACCACGAAGTCCATGGTAATGTGCTCCCACTTCCACTCGGCTATAGGTAAGGGTTGTAACAAACCCGCTGGTCTTTGATGTTCGGCCTTCACTTGTTAACAAGTAAGGTACTTGGACACAAAGGATGCGACATCCCACTTCATACCCCTCCACCAAAACTGACGGCTAAGGTCACGATACATTTTGGTGGCTCTCGGATGTGCCACAAGGCGTGAGTGATGGAACTCCCGAAGCACTTCCTCGCTACAGGATTCAGGCACAAACAGGCGATCTAGGTAACGTACACTCTGATCCAAGTGAATGTTCAAACCCTTCTCTTCCTTTCCATTGGAGATTCTATCACGGATTAACTCTACTTCCCGGTCTCCCCGTTGTGCTTCTACAACTTTACTAATCAAGGTAGGTTAAGCACTCAAGGTAAACAATGTTGCACCCTTTTCGGACTCACCCAATTGCAGTTCAAACTTGCCAACTTCACCCAACATAACCCACTCCCGAATGGCCACACTCGCCAAACTACTCACGGTTTTTCAACTTAAGGCGTCGGCCACTACATTGGCCTTCCCCGGGTGATAGTGTAACTCGAAATCATAGTCTTCTAAAAACTCCATCCACATCCGTTGACATAAATTCAAGTCTTTTTAGGAAAATAAATACTTCAAGCTCTTGTGATCAGAGAAAACTTCAAACCTCTCACCATACAAGTAATGCCTCCAAATTTTCAAGGCAAACACTACTGTGGCTAACTCCAAGTTGTGATTAGGGTAATTCTTCTCAGGAATTTTCAACTGCCATGAACCGTAGGCTACAACCTTTCCCTCTTGCATTAAAACACACCCAAGCCCATCTTGAGACGCATCACAATAGACGGTGTAACCCAAGCCTCTCTCTGGAATGATCAACACCGGTGCCGTAGTCAATCTAGTTTTAGCTCTTGGAAGGACTTTTCACAAGCTTTGCTCCATACAAACTTAACCCCCTTTCTAGTCAACCTAGTCAAAGGCGCGGCTAGTCTAGAGAAATCTTTCACAAAACGGCGATAGTACCCCGCCAATCCCAAGAAACTCCGGATCTCAAAAAAAATTTTTGGATGCTCCCAATCTTGCAGAGAATCTATCTTCGAAGAATCTACAGTTACTCTCTCACTTGACACTACATAGCCCAAAAACTTCACCTCGGTGAGCCAAAACTCGCACTTCTCAAACATGGCATACACATGATGTTCTCTAAGCAATTCAAGCACCACCCTCAAGTGAGCCTAGTGTTCCTCCTCAGAAGTCGAATAGATTAGGATGTCATCAACAAAGATGACCACAAAATGGCCCAAGTACTCCCTAAAAATTCGATTCATCAAATCCATAAAAGAAGCCGGTGCGTTAGTCAACCCAAATGGCATTACAAGGAACTCATAGTGGCCATAACGCGTGCAAAAGGCCGTTTTCTGGATGTCCTCCTCCCAGACTCTCAATTGGTGGTACCCCAACCTCAAATCTATCTTTGAAAAGCAACAAGACCCTCTAAGTTGATCAAATAAGTCTTCTATTCTGGGTAAAGGGTATTTGTTCTTGATAGTAACTCGATTCAATTTACGGTAGTTGGTACACAACCGCAATGACCCATCCTTCTTCTTTACAAAAAGGCCAACGCTCCCCAAGGTGGCGTACTAGGGCGAATGAAGCCCTTGTCTAGAAGCTCTTGGAGATGAATCTTCAACTCATGCAACTCCGCGGGTGCAAACCTATACGGCGTCATAGAAATTAGTGCCGTTCCAGGTACTAAGTCGATGGTGAACTCAATCTCCCAGTGGGGTAGCAAACTAGGAAGGTCCTCGGGAAACACATCCGGGTATTCACATACTACCCTTGGCAACTCAGCTCGAGTCTCGCCACTTTAATCATCCAAAAGAGTAGCAAGAAGACCACTAAGCCCGTTCTTACTGCGAGGATCAAATACCGGTGACAAGACCCGATCAACCCTGTCTCCCAGAAAGTAAAAACAATCTCCACTCGAGGTGCACACTGTGACCCTCTGATGAAAATAATCAATCACTGCCCGATAAGAAGAGAACCAATCCATGCCTAGAATGACGTCAAAACTCGACATGTCTAGCAACATAAAAGCAAACGGGAGTCTACGCCCAGCAACCTCTATCTCACAACCCTGACAACCCCAATCTAAGTCAATTGTACTCCCAACTGGAGACTACTCTGAGTGGAGATGCTAACTGTGCCACATCCAGCCCCAATGCAGATGCGAATGCAGCAGTTATGAATGAATGAGGCACACTCGTATCTATCAACACACTAGCCAAAGAATTACACACAATAAAAATACCTCTCACTACTGAGGGTCCTAGCAACTGCTCTGGCGTGGTAACAGCGTACACGCGCCCCCGTGGCCTCTGATCAACCTACTCATCCCTCGGAGCATAGGTCGGCTGTACAGACTGACCCGAAGCGGCTCCGTGATGAACTTGTGAAGTCTGAGCTGAGTGAGCCTGCTGGTGGCTCTGAGTCTGCCTTGACCCCAATGCGCCAGATGCGCCTCCCAACTGTGGGCAAGCTCTCTTCATGTGCCCTGACTGACCACATTGATAGCAAGTAGGCCCCTGACCCCTACTCTGAAACTGACTTTGAGATCAGTTAGGTAGTGGTGGTGGCAACATCTGCTGTGCTCCTCCATTTTGTGGACATGCAAAGGCCTTGTGACCCGATTGGCCACGTTGAAGCAAGAAAACCCACTCGGTGCACTCTTCCCCGAGCCTGCACTAGGCAAGAGGAAAGTAGATCTGGACTATTGCGGCTGAGACTGGGATGAAAAGGTGCTTCTACTCTTCTTGTTGGGTCTATAGTCTCCCTGTGACCCTTGGCCCCTAGACCTCGAATTTTGAAGTTTTTCCTCCTCGGCCTAAATGGTAATCTCCACATGTGCGGCCGCCTCCACAAGGCAATCATAATTTCAGATCATGTTCCCGGCAACCTTGAACAAGATCTTGGTTCTAAGCTTCTTCACAAACTCGATGCAACGGCGTTCCTCCGTCGCTACCAACTCTAGTGCAAACCACGATAAACTAGAAAAGGTCGCCTCGAACTCGGCCACAGACATGTTAAGTTGCTTAGGGTCCTGGAACTCCTACCTCAACCTCTCTCTAGCCGTGGGAGGAAGATACTTGTCTTGGAAGGCCACTACAAATGCCTCCCATATTGGTGCAATTCATCCCTTGGCATACTTCCACCATTGGCCCGTGTCCTCCTTGAGATAGTAACTCGCAAGAGTCACTCTAAGCTCGTTGTCCTCAATGTGAAGTGTCTCGAATGTCTTCACTGTCTGTTTGAGCCATTCATTTGCTTTCTTTGGCTCGGGCCACCATAGAATTCATCCGGTTTGGCCCGCAGAAACTCCCTCATAAGGAAGCTCGCCCTTGTCTCCACAGTGTTCTCCCTAGCTTGGTTCTCTGCCCTCAAAATGTTCATCGACTCCCTCAAAGCCCCTGACATTTCCCAGGCTACGGCCCCTATTGCGGCTTGACCTGCTTGCCCCGGTACCTTCGCTTGCCCCACTTGTTCGACCATGTTAGCTTGGCCTACACCCTCTTCTTGCACTAGTATCTCATGAACCGGCACTCCATGCACACCCCGACGACCCCTACCACATCTTCCACCTCTACCACCATGACTTTGAACTCTTCCTGACATCCTAATTAAGGAACAAGATAGATAATTTAGCACATAATTCCAAATGTGCTCGCAACTTGCCTCACACGTTAAAACTATAACAATTATATATGTTCTATCACACGAACAATTCAATTCACTCCACATAAGCATGTAGTCATGTAAACACATACAAATTATCCTTTAGTGATGAGATTCGTCCCATGAGAAACAAAGAATTCTTAGTAGAATGAGTATTGATCAAGTACCCTTCTAGTAAGACCTCAAGGAATCTAATAGGCGCAAGTAACATCCCAAAAGTCCAATCTCATACCCACATAGTCACATAAGCATACTATTACATAATCAAAAATAGACAAAACATTTCCTAGTCATGCAAGATGAACCCACTATGGTATAACAACCACTTCCCGTGAGCCCCAAGTATTCAAACCTGGTAGCTCTGATACCAAGTTGTAACGCCCCAAAATAATTTAACATGAACTACCCACATTAATCAACATTCGCTAAACAATGACAATAATCATTCCATCTTTACATAGTTAAGAATGAGTTTATACAAAAGTTCCACATGCAATTATACATTCAATGATAAGAAAACACCTAAATCTATAGTATGTGAAGCATCTAGTCACAATCAATTAAAATACCCTTAAGGGCTTACGTTTTCCAAGGCAATAGCCCGGTTACACAAAATGGTCTCTCAGACCTGTACATGTTCAGCCCTTGGCTTACAAAAAAAAAAAATTACAACAAAATAAGAGAGCTATTTACTCTTCACAAAATATCCATGCCCTCAATTCGGCGGGATCACCACATCTTTACTTGTACCAATATCCCATACGGGTGAGCATAAAGCCCAGTAAAGAATTCTCACAAAGTATATACAGTTATGCAAAATTCACAATAAAAATGCAAATGTAAATGCATGCCATGTTCCTTAAGGAAATTTCATTTCATGTTCTTCTTAAAGGTTACCACCTTCAATCAAAGTTTGCAATCTCAACACTTTTCAAAAATTCCAATTTAAATCGATAAGGGTAGTAAATATGACACTGGTAATCCCTAGGCTGGTGTCTGCAAGTAGACTCTACAAGTACTACCAAATTGTCATTTTTACCGGTATTACCCGGAAGGCTCGACACCTATCCATGCCGTTTTCTGATCTTTCACCATGGATACTCAGGCCAACTTATCAAGATTAACTACACTCCATATCCGGACTTACCACGTATTTACCCCATGCCACATTTCCATAGTCCTTATTAAAACATCATTTTTTTTTCATGAAATAAATATCTTCAATCGAAATTTACAATACAAAATAATAATTGAATGAATATGCAATGCCATGATCTTTCCATATCTCATAACACTTCTCCAATTTCAAATGTCTCCATAATAATGCCACCAATCACAATTCCCATTTCCTTTCTTCATTGTTCATTCACAAGAAGATCATGTGTCATCAACACATAGTTACAATTTTACATTCACAAGTCTTAACAATCTAGTCTCTTCAAGACCACAAGTAGTGTTTTTCAAACATTAATTTCCCATGTTTATAGTTCTCACAATTTCAAAGTGCACAACAATTTGTTATCTCATGACCATATATCATCATAACTTTAACCATAGTTTCTAAAAACAAGTTCTCCATTTCCATATGTCAAAAGCTTTCCATCTTTGCAACCACATTATGGAATCCACACATATTCATCTTTTTATCAAAAGAAAAGAAAGAATTCCATGGACATTTCCATATTTTCCAAAAATACCCAAATTCTAGGGTTTTCATCAAAAACCCAACATTTTCCTATTTCATGGTGAAACCCAATCAAAATCATATTTCCTTGAGTTTTGTAAAAAGAACATTCTCATGGATAGGAAAAAGATTGAGATCAAAACCCATTTCTTCAAAACTTTCTCTACATTTGGAGTAAAATCAAAATCAACACAAAAACTACAAGAAAGCTTTTAAATTCATTATATATATAGCACAACATGTATATATAACTTAAGAAATCCCTACCTCAAGCTTGATGAAGAGAGAGAGAGAGGGGAGGTGAAACCCTAGAACCAAAAGATGGGAGAGCTTTGACTTCCACCACAAGATTAGAGGAAGATGATGATGAACTTGACTTAAGATTTGCAAGAATCAAAGTGTTTTGGGTGCTTGAGAAGGTTTTCTAGAGAGAAGGGAGAGAAAAATAGGGTTTAGAGTGAGAGAGTAATGTCTAAAATGAGTTAAACATTTGGACCAAAAAGACAAAAAAAAAATAGAGTTTCGGACTGCCCAGGCTGCCGCACGTGCGGCGCCCCTCCCCGCACATGCGGAGCGCCCCTTTCCGCACGTGCGGCTCTCACCCCGCATGTGCGGGGGTCCTCTTGCACCACTCTCCGCTCGTTCTTTTTAAGCACTAAGCACACTTCTGAAGATCACCCCTCTTCGCACGTATAGCCTCACCCCCCGCACATGCGGCCCCCACCCCGCGCGTGCGGCCCAGACCTAGCAGTCTAGAATTTTCTGGTTCAAACCCCTGTGCATTCCGGACTCAATCAAGCATCCTCCGAGCCTAGTGAAATTCAACACCGAACAAAGCTAAACAAGAACCCAATGGAGAGAACCCTTTGGAACAAAAAAAGAGCTAACTCAAAATAAACAAGTATGAGAATTAAAGAAGGACGCTCGGACACAACACTCTCGATAAAAATGAAAAAAAAAGGGATGTAAAGTAACACCGATCATCACATGATTGTTTTTATTTTCTGGGGGACTGGGTTGTTAGAGTCTTGTTGCTGATTTTTTACCCTCGTAATAGGAGCAAGATTAGTGGCCTTCTTGCAACTCTCTGGGATAGTGAGAGTGATGGGGCCTGTGTTGAATTGCCAAGGGTAGTTTGAGAATACCCAGACGTCTTCCCTAAGGACCTTACTAGTTTGCCACCCTATCAGGAGATCGAGTTCTCCATTGACTTAGTGCCTGGCACGACACCAATTTCCATAGTGCTATATAGATTTGCACCTGCTGAATTGCATGAATTAAAGATTCAACTCCAAGAGCTTTTAGACAAGGGCTTTATTCGCCCTAGTATGTCACCTTGGGGAGCGCCGGCCCTATTTGCAAAGAAAAAAGATGGGTCATTGCGGTTGTGTATTGATTACCACAAGTTGAATTGAGTTACTGTTAAAAATAAATACCCTCTACCCCGAATAAATGATTTGTTTGACCAATTTAGGGGGTTTTGTTGCTTCTCGAAGATAGATTTGTGGTCGGAGTACCACCAGTTGACAGTACGAGAGGAGGGCATCCAGAAAACGGCCTTTTGCACACGTTATGGCCATTTCGAATTCCTTGTGATGCCTTTTGGATTGACCAATGCGCCTGCTTCCTTTATGGATTTGATGAACTAGACTTTTCGAGAATACTTGGATCGTTTTGTGGTCGTCTTTGTGGATGACATCTTAATTTACTCAACCTCTGAGGAGGAACACGAGGCTCACTTGCGGGTAGTGCTTGATTTTCTTAGGGAGCACCAGTTGTATACCAAATTTCAGAAATGCGAGTTCTGGCTCACCGATGTGAAGTTTTTGGGTCATGTGGGGTCGAATGAGGGGATAATTGTAGATTCCTCGAAGATAGATGTCGTGCAGGATTGGGGACAACCCAAAAATGTTTTTGAGATCCGGAGTTTCTTGGGATTGGTGGGGTATTATCGACGTTTTGTAAGGTACTTCTCTAGACTAGCCACGCCTTTGACTAGGTTGACTTGAAAGGGGGTCAAATTTGTGTGGAGTGAGGCTTATGAAAAATCATTTCAAGAACTTAAGACTAGATTGACTACCACACCGGTCTTGGTAATTCCAGAAAGACGTTTGGGCTACACCGTTTACTATGATGCATCTCGAGATGGGCTTGGTTGTGTCTTGATACAAGAAGGAAAGGTTATGGCTTATGGTTCACGGCAATTGAAAACTCATGAGAAGAACTACCCCACCCACGACTTGGAGTTAGCAGCGGTAATTTTTGCCTTGAAAATTTGGAGGCATTATTTGTATGGCCAGAAGTTTGAAGTTTTCTCTGATCATAAGAGCCTAAAGTATTTGTTTTCCCAAAAAAGACTTGAATTTATGCCAACAGAGGTGGATGGAATTTATGGAGAATTATGACTTTGAGTTACATGATCATCTAGGGAAGGCCAATGTAGTGGCCGATGTCTTGAGTCGGAAATCCGTGAGTAGTTTGGCAAGTGTGGCCATTCGGGAACGGGTTATGTTGGGTGATATCGGCAAGTTTGATTTGCACTTGGGTGAGTCCGGTGAGAGTGTAACCTTATTTACCTTGAGGGCTCAACCTACCTTGATTAGTAAAGTCATAGAGGCATAACAAGGGGACCACGAAGTAGAGTCAATTAGTGATAGAATTTCTAAGGTGAAGGAAGAGAAGGGTTTGAACATTCACTCGGATCTGAGTGTGCGTTATCTAGATCGTTTGTTTGTACCAGAATCTTATAGAGAGGACGTACTTCGGGAGTTCCACCACTCATGCCTTGCGGTACATTTGAGAGGCACCAAAATATATCATGATCTTAGCCGTCAGTTTTTGTGGAGGGGTATAAAGCGGGATATCACTTTATTTGTATCGAAGTGCCTTACTTGTCAACAAGTAAAGGCCAAACACAAAAGACCAACGAGTTTGTTATAACCCTTACCGATAGCTAAGTGGAAGTGGGAGCACGTTACCATAGATTTTGTAGTTGGGCTTCCTAGAACACAGCGGGGCAATGATGTCATTTGGGTGATTGTTGATAAGTTGACTAAGTCTACACATTTCATTTTGATCCACACCGGCGACCCAGTTGAGCACTTGGCAAAGTTGTATGTTAGAGAGATAGTTCAACTTCATAGGGTTACTGTAACCATTGTATCAGATAGAGATCCTCGTTTTACCGCCCGGTTGTGGTAAAGCCTTCAAGAGGCATTGGAAACAAAGTTGACCTTTAGCACCACTTACCATCCCCAAACCAATAGGCAATCGGAGTTTACCATTCAGATTTTGAAGGACATGCTTAGAGCTTCTATCCTTGAATTCAAGGGGTCTAGGGAGAGGCACCTACCACCGATTGAGTTTGCCTATAACAATAGTTATCAAGCTAGCATTGAGATGGCACCATTTGAGGCTTTGTATAGCTGACCTTGTAGATCACTAATTTGTTGGGCCGAGATGGGTGATGCACCGTTGTTGGGTCCGAAAATTGTTAGAGAGACAACCGAGAAAGTTTCTCTCATTAGGAAGAGGTTAGCGATAGCCCAAAGCCGACAAAAGAGTTATGCCGACAAGAGGAGAAGACCTTTATCTTTCGAAATTGGTGACAATGTGTTCCTTAAATTCTCACCAAGACGGGGTTTGATGAGATTCGGTAAGAGTGTTAAATTGTCTCCAAGGTTCATTAGGCCTTTTGAAGTATTGGAGCGAATTGGGGAAGTGGCATACCGGTTAGTTTTACCGCCACAACTTTCGAGGGTTCATAACGTGTTTCATATATCTATGCTTAGGAAATATGAGCCCAACCCTTCTCATGTACTTGATTGGGTTGATTTGGAGGTAGATAAGGACGCCTCTTATGAAGAGCGACCGGTTCAAATACTAGATACCCGAGAGCAAGTGCCATGAAGTAAAACTATACCACTGGCACAGGTGTTGTGGAGACACCATGGAGTTAAGGAAGCGACGTGGGAACGGAAGGCGGAAGTCTGCTCCAAGTATCGAGATTTATTTGAACATGCTTAAGTGTTTTTCCTTGATATTGTTCTCTAGTGTTGAGGGAAATGTATTGAATTGTTAAGTACATGTTGTTATATACATTGTTGTTTTAAGCATGAGATTGTTGTGGGTTGTTACTGTTTTATTGGAAAACTCCATGTATATGTTTGTGTTGGATGGTCATTGCTAGTGTGGTAACCATGATGTTAATGATGAATTTGAGTTGAGAATTAATGTTGCGATTTGAAAATATATTAACGTGGTTTTGATCGCTTGAAACCCTTTGTTTGGGTAGTTTTGTTTAAATTTCGGGGGTGAAATTTCCTATGGTGGGAAGGTTGTGATGACCGGGTTCGTTATTTGCCTTGTCTCCTTCGAATTGTGTTGGGTTTACTCCCATTATTATGTCGGGTTCTAGTGCGAGGTTTTGATTAACCATGGGTTTATTGTTTTTGGGAACTTATTTCAAAATCCTTGCTTTTATTTATTTCTGTGTCTAGTTTCTCATGTTTCGGAAGGTGAGGGGTTGGACCTGGAGTGTCCGATGTTGAGCTAGAAATTTTCTTGGCTAAAGGGCAAAGCCGCACGTGTGGGGCCTTGGGCCGCACGTGTGAGAGGTGAGGCCACATGTGCAAGAAACAGGGGAGGTCTAGGGTTGGCTACTATAATAAAGGTAGGTGCATAAGGGAGCTACGGGAGAGTGCCGCACATACGAGGATTAGTGCCACACATGCGTGAAGCACGCTCCGCACGTACGGGAATAGGTGCCACACGTGCGGGAGTCGGCTGAGTCCAAAAATTCTATTTTTTTTCTCTTTTGGGGCTGTGTACATTTCACTATTTACACATCTCTCTCTCTCTCTCTCTCTCTCTCTCTCTCTAAAAATGTCATTTCCTCTCCCTTCTCTTTAAAAACACCCACCAAACACCATAAAACACTTGATCTCTTCAAATCCATTGGGGTTTTGATCCATCATCCTTCACAAACTTTGGAGAGCTAAGTGAGGGCTTCACTTTGTGCGGTGGAGATCAAATTTCTATACCATTGATTTTGGGGTTTCATCTCATCTCTTCATCAAAACTTGAGGTAGGGACTTTCTTGGAGTTATATATATATTTTTGCAAGTTTAAGCTAATTTCGAGATTCCCTTTTTGATGGCTTTGAAAATTGGGTATTTGGCTTAAGAAATTGGTAGTTTTGTAAAAAGGGATTCATCTCTTGTTTTCTTTAAAAGATTTTCTTGAAGATTTGAATCACATTGATTTAAGAAAGATGATTTTGGTGAGATTCCACCAAGAGATGAGGGAATGTTTAGTTTTGATGAAAAACCTAGAAATTTGGGTTTTTTGGAAGATGTTCAGAATCTATGGATTTTCTTGTGTTAAATGAATGAATGAGTGGAAATTTCATATTATTGTTTGCAAAAATGGCAATTTTCTTGGTGTATGAGGATTTGAGATTTTGTTTTGAATTTATTGTTAAATGCATGTGCATACATAGTTATGAAATGGCAAATTGTTGAGAACACATGAAATGTGGAAATGTTGCTACACTTGGATATATATATATATATATATATATTCATATGTGATATTTGATGAAATCGCATTGGAAAGGAGAATGGGAATTGTGATCGAATTGGAGAAATTGTACGGAAAAATATTGTTAATGGAAGATTATTATTTTGCCTTGATATATATATATATATATATATTGCATTGGCATTTCTATTATTGCATAGTGACCAATTTTAAGTTGGGATTTGAAAACATTTATATTGAGAAAGAAATGTAGTGAAATGAAACTATTGAAATGTTTTGGGGTAAATACGTTTGTAAGTCTGGATAGGAGGTGCAGATGGAATTGATTAAGTTGGCCTGAGTGTCCATGGTGAAATGCCGAAAACACGCACAGAGGAGGTACCACTTCCCTTCCGGTTACGAACTGGTGAAGTGGGGTTTTGGTAGTGCTAATTATGCCTACTTGCAGACACCAACCTGGGGATTACCTGAGTCGTATTTACTGCCCCTTTGAATTAAATTGCAAATTTATGAATTGTTGAGATTTCAAGTTGTCATTGAGCATGATGGTTTTTCAAAAGATATAGATGTGATCTTCTTTCAAAAGGGTATAGCATGGCATGTGCATTTCATTTTTGGGAAGCTTGCATAAAATGTATATACTTTGTTAAGAATTCTCTATTAGGCTTTATGCTAACCCCTATGGGATTTTGGTGCAGGAAAAGATGTGGTGAACCCCCCAATCTAGGGTGTGGATGTATGTATCTAGAGCACAAGGCTCTGTTTTGTTGTGATTGTATTTTTGTAAGCTTAGGGCTATTCATGTATGGGTTCGAGAAACCATCTTTTGTGAAACCGGGCTTAAGCCTTGGAATGTGCAAGCCCCTGAGGGCATTTTTATTCATTTTTGGATTTGACGTTCTACATACTATAGATTCATATATCTAATATCATTGAATGTATAATTCACATGTGGGACTATTTTGTAAAAACTTCCATGATCGATGATGTAAAGATTGGAGAATTGCTATTATCCTTTTAATGAATGTTGGTTGATGTACCTAAATTTCGTTAAAAAATTTTGGGCGTTACAATATAGTTCATCGAAGGGAATGTGATTAAGGCCTATTACATAAGAGTTGTCATAATGATAACCTTACTTAGATGACTAGAGATCCCAAGAACTAAGTTCAAAGGGACAACTAAGTTATGTGTGGCTCATCAAAAATCACTAAAGGATTAAATTCCTTATCCATTCCTATAATGAGAGTGATATCTCCAACATGTCTTGTATGCAAGGGTTTAAGGGTAAGCTTTGCTTTTCGTGATTCACTACAACAAATTAGAGTTTTAGGGACCAAATTTTTTAGTCTCTAGAAAAATTGGTTACAAAAGACATTTAGAGACCAATTTTTATTGTCGTGATGATAGTCACTAAAAGGTCGTCTCGAAAAGTCAAAAACAAGGCTTTTAGTGACAAAAATTTAAAAATGTAACTAATAAATAGACTTTTAGCAACAAAATAATGTGGTCTCAAAATGGTTTATTTTTTTAGACAAAAAATTTGCTCCCAAAAGGATAATAATTCATCACTAATGTTCAATTTTTGTTGCTAAAAATATAATAACACATTTTGTAACAAAAATATTTGGTCCCTAAAAAATAATTTTGTCCTTAAATTTTAGTCTCTAAAATCTTTATTTTTTGTAGTGATTACTTATATCTTAACTTAGGAATAAAAAGTCAAGATTAGTATAAGGAATACTCTTAATAAGAATCACCTATATGAGTGTCGAATTGGGGTCGGTTCGAAGAGAATAAAGAGGCTAAATTCTCTAGAGCACTCATAAATAACCAAGAACGTTCAAGGCCAAAATGAACACAACCGTGAGAACCACAATGTGTCAGAAGATATTTTGTGTGAAATCTATTGTCTTGGCTTACATTAAAACTGAACAATTCAAGGCATCGCGTCCATTGGTTAGCAACTAAGTCCGATAGGTTATCACTAGGGCAGGTTCAAGGCCAAAAGCTACATATCCTGATGCAAGATATTTTCGATTTATACCCTTTTGACAAATTCTGCATATTGTTGCATTTCCATTGTTATCAAATTTCATTCATGTGGAGGATTATAAGAAATGGTTTGGGGAAAAAAAATAGTTTTTCTAAAACTTTGGTCGATTTTTTAAGTGGGACCCATGCGCCAAAGTTGGCTAGTTTATGTAGCAATGCGTTCTTTGCCGCGTAACGATTTACATCGTATATTTGATTAATCAAAACCATTATTGGATGAATGGGAAATTGATGCCAAAATGAGTTCCATGAAAATGGTGTTTTGGTGAAGTTTTCATAAAGGATGGAGTTAAGGTTTGTCCTAGATTGCTTTGGTGGGCAAACTTGGTGTGGGTTTATAAGCTTTGAGTTTGTATCTTGGGAAGGGCCCCAAGGCGTACCCAAGTTTTGTGGAAGGGTGAGGTTATGGACAAAGTGGGTTAGACTCATTGGATCTAAAACAAACACACACACACATTGTTGTCCGGGTAGGCTAGGTTGGGCTTAGGGGCGGGTGTTAGGTTGGGTTGGGCTAGCCTAATGCTTATATTTTTGGGCCAAAAATATTTGAATTTTATTTTTTTCTAAAATTAAATTCTTACCATTTGAAATTTGAATTTCGGTTTGAAATTCAAAATAAATTCTGAAAACCCAAACAGACGCTTTACCTATTCAAATCCAACCTGAATAGATTATTTACCTGTTCAAAACTATACCGAACAGGTTCCATGCTTGTTTAACTCTATCCTAAATAGCCACCAAGTCTCCTATAAATAAACAAGTCCTCCATTTGGTTTATCATCCAATTTTCGTTCTTCTCTTCTACTTTTACTTCCTACATTTTACTACATAAATTTATGTGAGAATGAGTATATACACAGAGTGCGTTCGCTGGGCAATTAGTTGGTAGTGTTGCTACTAGTTATCGTTGATCGGGATAAAAATTGATGTGAGGGACCCGAAACTGAATAATTTTCCCAATGACTAGTTAATAAAGGTCACTTATAGAATAGGCCGATCATATTCATAATCACTTATAGAATAAAGGTCACTAATTATAATTAGCCGATATTATTTTTTAATGGGATGCTTTGTAACTCTTTTCATTTAATGAATGAAAAATTTTAAATGCATGAAATCATTCACAATTGTCTCATCTAAGATGAGTAGTCCCATTAAATGTGTGAAATCTATTTTATATGAGAGACGAATTCAATAATCAGATTAGAGCATCCACATCAAAGTAGATAAAATTTAGTCAAATTTTGGCTGAAAAACTTACTTTTTTATTTTAGCTAAGCTATGTTCTTGAATGTCTTTTGTAGTAAACTCTATTTTTTTTTCTATTTTATTCAAAAAATATTTACTCTTTTTTTTTTTTTTTTTTATAAATACTATTGTCAATTATCATAATTTTTAAATAATCACTTTTTGGGACAATCATCTTTTATAATAGTAATATTTTCACAGTCATGTTTTCTAAATAGTCACTTTTCCTATATTTTGAGATTGCATTTTTCTAACATTTTCTAACTGTTTTGCTAACTTTAATTTCAAGAACTAATTTATGAGATGTACAAAAACTAAAATAATTCAAGTTTATATGAGGATAAAAATTATAAGTAATAACAAACGAAGTAATCCTATGTTTATCATCTATTTTAATTATTTATATTTACTATTTGATGTGGCATACTTTTGTATCATTAATACAATAAATCACATACATACAACTGTTATCTAAGAATTTTGGGATGTATCATATTATATTCTAAAACAAATAATAATTATAGCATTTGAAAAAAAATATAAAATAAAAACAAAATAGTAGAAGATAGATGAACACTGCTTTATTATTTTAAATTCAATGTTGAGCCTTCAAAGGCTGGCTACATGTGGCTAGGAAGCCCAACATGTTTTAAAATATCACAAGCACTAGCGAGCTTGATGCAGAAGGAATTTGATGACTTACTCCGCAAATTAGCAGAAAAAATGCTTTGGTGAGATTGATGTTGTGCTCTTATATACAAGTAAATGAATTGTTTCTTAAAATATATCCTTATGCATTACCCTTAGGATTTTTTTTTTTTTTATAATATATAATTGAAATTGCAGGCTCTTTCATGCAAGGCACTGCTCACTACAAAAAATTCAGGTTTTTGCAACGGCAAAACACCGTCGCTAATACTCCTAATGCCGTCTCAAAAAACTTTTAATGACGGCAAATGACTTTTAGCAACGGCAAAGGAGGGGTCACAACAGAGGGCATTGCAAAAACTTTTTAGCGATTTGCGACGGCATTTTATTGTCGCTTATAATATGTGAAAAAGTGAGACCTTTTCCGACGGCGCTGTTTTACCATCGCTAAAAGTCTTATTTGAGACTGCAAGTAATGCTGTCACGAATTGTGTTTTTTTTGCAATGGTGTGGTGCCGTTGCAAAAAAAAAAATAATAATAATAATAAAATATGAAAATTACCTTCTTCTTTTTTGCGACGGTATGGCGCTGTCGCAAAAAAAAAATGCAATATAATTATTAATAATAGTAAAACTACCTGTATTAAATGAAAAAAAATTGAAAAAGAAACCAATAATTGCGTAATAATATAAAAATTCCTATATAGAAATAACAATTTCTCCATAATAAAAACATTTTTGCATCCATAATTATACATCAACAAAATTATCCAACTACATAATGTTCCATAATACATATATAATATTTAAATGCATAAAGTTGTTCATAATTCAAAATAACATGAACCAAAATTAAATGTTTTCCTTATCATTCTCCATGGGTAACAAAAATAAAAATTAGTTGCATTTTTCACAGGCATGCATTCTGCAAGAAGCAAGCTCTTACTCGGGAAATATCTGAAAACAAAAATAAAAAATAAAAATAATTAGCGACAATATAATTATGTGTTAATATGTTAATTACAAAAAAAATATAAAAATTTAACTACTATATAATTATAAAGATAATTAAGTAAATAATTTTGTCTAGACCGAAATCCGCCTCTAATTACCAAACCGAGAACACAATTCGAGTCTCGTCTTACCCCACAAGTCTCTCATGCCTAGGCGGTCGTGTGTGCCAAGTTTCGTGCTAATCCGATGCCGTTTGGTGATTTTGGGGTGTCAACACCTCGAATTCTAAGTTTCTTAAGAAACTAATTTGTCTAGAGTGAAATCCGGCTCTAACTCTCAAACCGGGAATCTGATTCGAGTCCCGTCTTCTCCCACAAGTCTCTAATGCCTAGGCGGTCGTGTGTTCCAAGTTTCATGCTACTCCGACGCCGTTTGGTGATTTGGGGCATTAACACCTCGAATTCTAAGTTTCTTAAGAAACTAATTTGTCTAAAGTGAAATCCGGCTCTAACTCCCAAATCGGGAATCCAATTCGAGTCCCGTCTTCTCCCACAAGCCTCTCATGCCTAGGCGGTCATGTGTGCTAAGTTTCGTGCTACTCCGATGCCGTTTGGTGATTTTGTCTAGACCGAAATCCGGCTCTACCTCCCAAGTCCCGTCTTCTCCCACAAGCCTCTCGCGCCTAGGCGGTCATGTTAGGAGTTACTTTTGTGTCATTTACCTGCTATCATTGCTGAGTGTTATTTACCTTTGTGGGTTAAGTGACTTAGTTATCCAAAGGAGTGAGATTTGTTTGCAGGTTTTTAATACTCACATCTTTACACTGTCATGGTCTTGTCCAAAGCCTTAACTTTGTTTTCTTTTCATTGAGATGTGTCTTTAGTGTGGATTGAGAGTCTTTTTTTTTTTTTTTTTTTAACACTCTGAGCTTTGCTTTGAATAATGTTATGCAGTATTTACATATTTGTGTACTCTTGGTTCTTCTAGGCTGCATTAATCTGTGTTGGGACAAGATATGTGCTGCCCCATTTGTTGCTATAGAGTATGTTAGGAACACAAGGACCAGGCTACAATGGTGCGCTAGTCCGAGTGAGAAACTTAACAATAGAAAATCCTTTGTCTTTCTTTGTAATTATGTAATTAGCCTCTATCCTTTTGGGCAGTGTACAGTGAATGTATGGTTATTCTTAGCTTAGAATGCAAAGACACATTTTATACCTGATCTTCTGGTGGTGGTGTATATGGAGTCTCATCTCCTATAGATTTCCTAAATACTCGGTGACCACTCAATGCATCAGGAACCTATGACAATCCATACATAATGTGTTAATCATATTCGAATTTTATTATATATATGTTGTGTGAAAATTTAACTATCAAACAATTTAATTTATATCGAACCTGTCTGTTGGGATCCACACTCGCCCCCTGTGACACAATGGCCATCATCTCAGCTCTCATCTGCAGTAAATGTGTAAAGAACTCTGCTCACATCACTTACTCATGATGAACACTGTGAACACGCTTGTACAACCATTTTGTATGTAGAATCTTGTGTCCCCAATAGAATACAAAGTCCTCCAGAATGAAGTAGAATAAAATCTGTGTTGAAATTACTTTCCTGCTCAACCAAAATGTTCACAAATCACTCCAAACAAGATCTATGCATCAAACAAGATAAAAGCTGTACAAGTATTCAGGATAATTGAAACAACTATTTAGCTAGAGTAATAAGAGGATAACATAAAATAATATCTGCAAAATTAAGCTTTAGTATATAAAGAACCTCAAAGTACCAGGATGGCGAAGGGAGACTACTTCTCATGCCCATGAATAGGAAACAATCATAACTGGTAGATTGACACAAAAATGATACAACAGTAGGCGAGTAATACATTTCTCTTAAGCTTCAAAGGAGTTATTTTTTGGCTGCATTGGACCACAAATTACTAATAACACCAATAAATATAGATCCAGGCAGTAACATGAGGTCAATCAAAACAAACATGTTAAATTCATTAGTCAGGATCAAAATATTTATTTACTCATTAGTAGCACTGATAAGAAATCATAGAATTTTTTGGTCTCAAGTTATAAGCGAAAACAACAGCAACACTTATAATATGTAGACAACTTTTAGTATTAAATTGAAAATCATAAAAGTATACTGCTACTACAAAATATGTAGACAACTTTCAATTTTTAGTGTTCATCCTCACTATCTCCAAAATTCCCCCCAATTGTAATTCTGACATAAATCTAACTTGAACTAGGGAGAGACCTATTGAAGACCAAAAGAGATACAAAAATTCCCTACAGTGCATTAATTTACAGATGACGATGACTATGATGAAGATGAGAACAAGGATACAAAGTTACTAATATGAGACACAGAGAGTGCTATGAATATTAAGGAATCAGATGAAAACATATGGAAAGGATTGAGACATCTGCTAAACAAGGACATTCTTGGTTTACTATTGTATTCAATTTGTGACAGACATCACACATATCAAATTAAGTGAATAACAACTTTGGGTCTCAATGGCAGCATTTCTTATAAGATTTCTGCATCAAACCTCTTGTTTCTAGCTTAGAAACCAACTTATGTTAACTAATATATTAGTCCTACAGAATAAATCTTGTAATGAAATTGTTAGTGACTTGCCAAATGCACCAACATAGAAATTGTTAGTCATCCATCCAACCTCATAATAATGGAACGGATAAAAATAAAGGAAAGACTTCCATTCTGTATACCAGTATCTGAAACACTTACTAGATATGCTTTTGCTCTCTCATTAAGCAACAATTAAGAGAAATAGTAACACGGCCTATATCCAGCATGACTACATATGAAAAAATAGTAAATCAAAGACAAGTAAGCTCAACTAACACCTTGCTATGGGAACATGATGGGTATATAGCAGCAAGGGTGAAACTTCTAACAAATAAATACATTGTGTGTGTACGCACGCGCGCGTGTGTGTGCGTGAGAGAGAGAGAGAGAGAGAGAGAGAGAGAGAGAGAGAGATGAATTTAGCGAGCTTACCTCTTCTGAGCTCTTATAACTTCTCTTTCTTCTTTGGAAGTGTTCAAGTCATAGATTTAAAAGAAAAGGCAATTCAGTCATCATAGAGGATTTTGGTGCATCCACTTTAACTTCTTTTTTTTTTTTGATAGTAAAATAACATTCATTAGAAAAAACCATCCACCTTAACTAATTATAAAGACAATACAAGTATACAACAAGGTATCACTGCATCTAATCACATACAAGTAGAAGGCAAACTTCAAAGGGAAAGAGAACAAGCACTTAATGTTTACTTGTTTTGCACATCAATTTACTCTCTCTCTCTCTGTCTAGAGAGAGAGAGAATTTAAATTATTTGAGCTCTAGATAGCATCTGTTTCAAAAGGTGGATGTACGAGTAAAGACTCTCAGGTTCATGAGGCTACAGCTCACCACTGTATTATATTATGTCATCTCTGGAAAAAATAACCAGTTACAAAAGAACTTGTAACAAGCTATGGCAATGAACTTGAAGGCTTATAGTGCACAGCTCAAAATGCCTATTCAAAATAAGCCTGAATCAAATGATTCCAATCTTAGGTTTGAAACCCATTAAAAAAGAATCCCACAAAGCATTATCCAATAAAACATTGCATTTAGCATTTGAATCTTATATGATGTAAGTTTAGCAAATATCTCTTGTAACTAATCTTTTCCCACAATGTATTTAAATTGCCAAGCATGTAACTATATTTTGGACAAAAGCCATCTCAACAACCTGTACAGGATTGCAGGTATTTATAAGCAAACCAAAACTAAGCTTTGTGTTCCAATTAAGCGAGGTCAACTACATGAATTTGTTTCATCATTCTGCTATATCAAGGATATGTTACACAGACTCTTCAATATAAATCAAATACTCGTGTCGAACGCCCAGCATTTGGATAAGGGTATATGTGTTGAACTTAGTTGCACGAAACGGGGGCGGAGGTGGGATCGAGGGAGCGTAAGCCGATAGAAGTTTCTTAGGTTGGGAGCGCCTTGGGGAGCGCTTAGATATATATATATATATATGTATATTATGCATATATAAATAAATTTTGATTCAAAAATTTTGGAGTGGCTTTATTTAAATATATTAAATTTGATGACTTACATTGCTACACAAAAATATAATAGAAGCCCATTAGAAAATTCATCACTAATACAAAATATCATTAATTCTTAATCATCTAATCAAATAAAAAGACTTGACAAAATATAACTTTATTTATTATATGTAAAATTAAAAAATATATATTATTTATTTATTTATTTTTAAATTTTATTCATTTACTTTAATATCAATTTTATTTACAAATTAATTTTTTCTTACAAAAAAAATAATTTATTTTATGTATGTTTAAGTTGAGAAAATAAGAATATTCAAAAAAATAGAAAAAAAAAAAGAAAAGAAAAAGATGAAAGGAAAAAAAAAGGGTTTTTTTTTTTTGTAAATATATATATAAGGAATTAGGGACATCAAACGAATAGAACAGAGGAGAGAGAGAGAGAGAGAGAGAGAGAGAGCAGAGTCGATGAGTTCAACACAAGCAAGAGACAAAGTCGAAAGCGAGTGAGAGACGATCGCGCAGACTCATGGAGAGAGATGAACAGAAGAAGAAGAATAAAAATAAAGAACGAAGACGAATAACCGATTAGGGCTTCAATAGGTTCTTCTTCACCCTTTCTCTTTCTATTTGTCTCTCTCTGTCTATCTCTCTCACTCTCTCTCTCTCTATATATATATATTCAATTAGTTAGGGTTTTTGGGCTTGTTTGGTTTGTTTTTCAGAAAAATTTTTGAGAAAAATTCTCTACAAACAAATTTTCAAGAGTAATCAAACCAAACAAATTTTTTCAAAAAAAATCTCAAAATTTTGTTTGGGTACCTACTTTCCAAAATCACTCACTCTCTCTCTCTTTCATGCACATCAAATCAATCACTTTTTTTAAAACTCTCTCCCCAAAAGAATTTTTCAAAACGATTTCTGAAAAAAGGCAAACCAAACAAGTTTTCGTACTTTTTATCTCAAAAACTACTCTACAAACACAAACCAAACACACCCTTTATCTCTCTGTATTCGAGTTAGGGTTTCTCTCTGCGTATTCAGCGAGTTAGGGTGTATCTCTCTATTTTGTCTTTTCTTTTCCACCAACGATCCCATCTTGGATAGGATCACGTTTCTCTCTCTATAGAAACGCGATTCTTACACATTTCTTTCTAAGAAACGCGGAATCGCGCTTCTTACGAAGATTTGTCACCTGGTTGCACGAATCATGCAACTAAGGTGTTGACACTTATATATTTGTATTAACACCATTTTATCTCACACTTATATATTTGTGTGTAAATTATAAATTTGGAAAAGAATTAGGAAATAAATAAAAAAGGCGAGAGAAATGAAGAAAAAAAAGTAAATTATTTTTCTTTTACATTTTTCTTTCTTCTTTCAACAGCATGATTGCTGCTAAAAAAAATCCTGAATAAATGAATCTAAAACGAAACCCATACATACCGAAGCAATAGAAATTGCAAACAATAGAAGAGAGAATGTTCATTTTAGTGCAAATTAGGTGATGCAGACGCCCATTTAAATAGATAGCAAGTAGTCGTACACAGGTGAAAACAAAAATAAGAAAAGATGAGAAATTATCCTAAGAGCCTGTATTTTGGGTAGTATTTCTTTGCATTCTCAACAGAATCATAAATCAAACCAAAACTAGTAGATTTGCCTCCTCCAAAATGGGTCCGGAACTTAAAAACAAAGATGGCATTTGGGTCTTTCACCTCATACATCCTAGACAATTTTTCCTTCAGCTCCGCCTTCAATTAAAAAAGAAAAAAGAAAACCCAAAAGGGAAAAATGTAGAACAACCAATCAAAAAATAATATGTAGAACCAAACAAAGTAAATCTACCAGAAATAGAATACAACTTGAAAATGTGCATTAATAGGTAATGGCTATACAATAACACATTTAATTAAATAAATAAACAACACCAGAATAACAATAGTCGATTAACACATTGCACTTTCATAACTTAGGTAAACAAATGACCTCCCAATAAAACAAACCCATGATTTTGTTTTTCAAGAACAATTAGTCAACAATACAAAAGGTTAAACTAGATCATTAATTTGTGAATAAACTACACATATATAGCAATAACAACATTATAGCAAATAAAATAGATAGAAAAACATGTTCTACAAACCATGAGATGTTGGAGAGAAATCAAAAAAGGAGAAAGAACAAACCTTGGAAACATTTGGTCTTCCTGGATGTAGAACGTCAATGATCTGAATCAAATCAGTTAAAACAAAATAAAAAAATTTCCCAATTCAAGTAAAGAAAACACTATCAAAATAAAAAATTTATGAAAAGAGGAGAGATCATACACTGTTCTTGATGATTTGCCGCCTGGCCAAGAACCTCGCGACAGGTGGCGTGAAGACGAAGAAGAAGAGCTAACTTGGTTAAGAGATTGAGACTGATTGAGAGAGTTGAAGAGAGACACGCCGCACCGTTGTCGCTTGCTTGCTCGCTCGCTGCCGTCGATTCAATGCTCGTCGTCGTCTACCGCTGCTCACAGTCGAGATCGAGAGAGAGAGAGAGAGAGAGAGAGAGAGAGATGGGGATTTTCGATTCAAAAGATTAGGGATTTTTGAGATTGGGGATTTTTGGTTGAAGGGGGGGAAAATGAGCACAAGGGAAAAACAAGCTGAGCTCAAGGTTGTGGGGGTTTTTTTTGCGATGTCAAGTTTCATGCCGTTGTAAAAAAACTCACATTATTTGCGACTGGAGTTGTTCCTGTCGCAAAAACGTGCTTTTTTGTGACAGGAAGTTATGTCGTCGCTAAAACCCAATTTATTGGCGACAGCATGTGGTGCCGTCACAAAAAATCATTTTTTTGCGACAGTAAATGGTGCCGTTGCGAATGCTTTTGTGTTATATGCCCCATTTTCTTGTAATGGGTAGACAATTCAAGACTTGTTCTGTATTTTTAATTTGGGCTATTAGATTAAAAGGAGCATGACTCTCTGACTCGTCTCTAATAATGTAACTTTCCTAAATATTTTTATATAAACTTCCTATGTACCAAAAAAAATAGGACAAATTACACCAGTGATCCCTATATTTTATATTTTATATCATTTTGGTCTTTACACTTTCAATTAATCTAATTTTGATATTTAATTTTAAATTTTATGTCAATTTAGTCAAATTAATAATATTATTCAGTGTGTTTGATTTGAGTTTTTTGGATTAAGTTTTTTGAAAACTGACTTTTTTGGTTTTCTTGTTTTTTTGTTTTTAGTGAATATTTTTTAAATTTTAAACATTTTTTTTTTACTTTTTTAGATGCACCTTACTTAGATGTATCTAAAAAGTAAAAAATTTATGAAAAAATATTTTAAAAAATTAATAAATAAAAATACAAAAAATGTACTGAATTCTTATATATATATATTTTTTTTTGTATTTTTGGTATTTAGTGAATTTTTAAAAGATTTTTTTTACAATTTTTTTATTTTTTAGGTGTATTTATGTTAGGTGTGTCTAAAAAGTAAAAAAATTGCTTAAAATATTAAAAAAATTTAGTAAAAATAAAAAAAATACGAAAAATAAGAAAGTATAATTTTCTAAAAAGTATTTTTTAAAAAGTGAAAATAAGTAAAGTGATTAGTGTTTTTTTTTAAAAAAAAATATTACTAAATTAGTTGAACTTAACTGAATGACTCACCCTCAAAGTGAGCATCCCAAATCATGACTTCACTAGCAAAATTCGTAACGTTTAGAGCAGCAAAAGCCTCAGCACAATCTGCCTCAACCCAAGTTTCAATCTTTTCAGGAAGCAACTACTTCCCGTTGAAGTCGCGAATAATAATCCCAACACCAATCGCCTTTTGGTACCCAAAGACAGCAGCATCAAAATTCACCTTAAGCCACCCTTTCATTGGTGGTTTCCAGGGCACTCATCCTTGATGTCCCTTAACATAGACCCACCCATACCCAATCTGCCCACCCCAAAACCATACTTTTGAGGGGAAATAGCATATCAGTTGAAAGATGAAAAGAAAGGATAAATTACACTTCGCCCATTTTATATTCAAGCCTCGTTTGGGAACATGCTATTTTAGTAACTTTTTGACTTTTTACGAAAAGATGTGCAGAAAAGTAGAGAGGTGATGTGACTAGTTTTAGTTGGCTTTTTGGCTAAAATAGTCAGTCCCCAAACGAGGCCTCAGTCATTTTTTCACTTTAGTTTTTACAGTTTATTTTTTCTTACTTAAAACTCTTTCTTTATTTCAAGTTTTTTCTAGGTAACTCCTAAAACAAATTTTTGTTCAAAATTAGGCAGAAAATGACACATTAATTATCACATGATATAAAAATATTTTATTATATATAACTCACACATTTGACATGAACTCAAATTCAAATATAATATTTTTTATGTCATGTGACAATTATTGTGATATTTTCTGTCTAATTTTAAACCGAAGTTAATTTTAGGAGTAACAAGGAAAAACTTGAAATATGATGGATCAAAACGAGAAAAAAAAAAAAAAAAAACTTTTAAGGACCAAAATAAGAAAGAAGCTAAACATAAACGACCAAAGTATAATTTATCAAAAAAAAAAAAAAAAATACAGATTAATGGTAAAATCTATAGATTTAAATTATTAAATCAATTTTTGCTTTCATGTATGTATAATTATTTTTAGGGTAAATTGCAAATATATTTCTGAGGTTTACTTAAAATACGAATTGTCCCTGTAGTTTGGAAAATTACAAATATTTCTCTGTCAGAATTTTTCATTTAATAGAATTAATTGAAAAAGTAAAATTTCTAACTGTTCACCTATACAATAATAAAATTATCTGCATTATTCATTAAAATAAAATTTTAACATTATTAAAAACTATTAATTAACTTAATAATTTATTAATAAAAGGACATATTTGTTATAAAATTAAAAATTTTAGATGATATAATATAATTTTTAAAACCATAAAAGATTTGAGAAGTGGGTTTTTATGTAAGTTTTTTTAGTTAGAGGATATTATTGGACAAATTTTTTTTTTTGTGTTTGGGAAGATAATTGAGTTTTTTTGTGGTTAGATGCTATGTTTATAAGAGAAAAAGTAAAATGATTATAGAGTTGGATGTGATATTTTATTTGGATGAAATTTTTTTAATTTTGCAAAAAATTTGTCATATTGTGAAAAAAATAAAAAAAAACCCTACCAAACTTCCCAAACACAAGTAAACATCTGATTGTAATTTACCCTTATTTTTTAAAAATTGACTTTGATTTGCAATTTTTTCATTTTTTTTTTTTTTTTGGGACCCTTTTCTGCTTTCTCTCTCTCTCTCTCTCTCTCGATCTATTCGATAGAGCCAATTCCTGCCGCCGTCGTCGCACCAGGACCTCATCCCCAGCTCCACCAGCCACCGTAGAGCGTCGATCACGCAGCTCAAGCACCAATCTGGAGCTTTCCTCACTAATCCAGTGTAGAGTGCACAAGCGACCCTAAAGATACGCTTTTTTAATCTTTATCTCTAGTTTTTTCTGTCTTTGTCGGATTCTCTCTTTCTCTCACTAATATGAGCCATTCTCTGATTTTGAGTTTTGCATTCTTGGACAATGTGTGTGTGTTTTACTTTCTTGGCAATATTGTTTTAAAATCAATGGATCCTGCATTTGTTTTGAACATTTTCTAAAAAATTAGCTTCTACTTCTACTTTCACTTTATTTGAGTTGAAGGGCAGCTTTTGTCCACTATTAGTTATTTTAATTTCGATGTGTTAATAAAATTAGTTATCCAAAAAACTAAAGAAAAATATTCCCTTAGCAGATTTTCATACTAAGATACTCGTTGCTAGGGAAACTAGGAAATGTTATAGTGTTATGATTATGATGAATGTTAGAGTTCATTTCACATGCCCTAAAAATTATCTAAAAATAAAATGCTTCACCCAAATTTAGTCTGAGTGTAACTCACACCTCACCAAGTTTGAATCTATGTCATGTAATTCGTTTTTCTAGTATTTCTAATTTATTTATTTTTATTTTTTATAGAATTTTTTCATAGTACATTTATAGCTTTTCTAATGGACTAGAAGGATAAGAAATCAAGGGACTGGCTTGGACTCATGGTGGGAATAAATTTTGACTGTAACGTGGCGTCACCTATCAACAAAAGACCACAAATAGGGTTAGATGAATATCTCCTCTCCTATTAGCCCAACAATGTAATTCTCATTACCTTATTTGGGATTTGTTATTGATTGGTAATATCACCACGCGGTATCACCATTATACACAATATTTAATTCAGACGGATTGGAACTCAAACATTGAGAGGCTAGAAGGAAAGTATGGGGTGGCTCTAGTTGAGGGGCCAGTGGATCGAATTAAGTTTAAGTTGTTTAAATTATTGTTTATGGCCAATTGGAATGATTAAAAATTATAAAAATTGAGATGTAGTACGAACTTCTCATAGAATTATCTTAATAGTATTCAATGTGGCAAGCTTCACAACTGATCCACATAAGAGACCAGTCTATTTTTTCTCGCAAAAGTCTAATTCTTTTAGCATTACTTTTTTTTCTTTGTTTAATATGATTTCATTCAAATCAAGTGAATTATATTGCTTATTTTATTGTGAGGTTTTCTAATATATTATTTACCAAGGACTTTTTAACATGAGAATTTCAAAAAATGTTTTAACGGTTGTGAAAAATTAAGACGAGGGAATAGAAAAAAAATTAGGACAAAAGATCCTTGACAAATAAAAAGAACATAACAATTTCTCACAATCCGGGAGGTCAAAAATAACTTTTGACAACCTGAGAAGTAGCTAAGTAGCCACATCCTTTGCCATGCTTTCAAGAGACACGGTTGTTGCTTATTACTTTTAGATGCTTCAATCTCTTCCATTGTGATCTCCTGGCAATGTTTTATATAAACTACCTTTTCTAATAATCTTTATTTATTTTTCTAAGACCTTTGCTTTTGCTAATAATCACCTTGCTCATGGTGTAGAAGTTTCTCTATCACTTTTTTTTTTTGATCGGCAAAGAAAAATTTCATTAACAGCATGAAATTAAAGGTACAAGTAGATGAAATACATCGAGAGAGATTTGGAAAGTCCAAAGACCCCTACTACTGCTACTCGCATCCATACAACCAACCCCTTGGCCTCACGAATTTTTTTTTTTTTTTTTTTTTAAACAAATAAGTTAAGAAGAACTTAACTATAAAACAAAATACAAGATTTCCCACAACATCAACCCACACAAACCGAACCCAAACACCAACTCCAAAACAGCCAAACTAAACAAACCAACTCCCAATATTGTTGACTCCCATGTCAACAGCCGCTAAGATCCACGACGCCACCAGAGCTAAAACCCACGCCAGACACCCAAAGCCTACACCTCACGACTCACCATCATCACCCCTACCTCCATCGACTCACCATCATCACTGCCCACTCACTGCTGTTGCCCATGACTCACCTACCACCTTGCTCTCGCCGCCATCATCATCCTCCACAATGTTCGCTCTACCCCGTACACCAACCTCCTAACCTATGAAACCATCTTTTAACTCCATGCTAGCAACCTCTTTATCTCACATTGCCACGAGCCACCCATACCCACCGCAGAACCAAAACCTCTGCAGATCCAAACCCCAAGATCTTCTTTCACACCACCTGCAGCCTCCTCGCTAACCAACCCTTGCTACCAACCACGCCACCCATCTGAACACCTACCGAGCACTCAATGCATCGGAACTCACCTAACGCCGAGACCCACTCCCACGCCAATACCCGCAGCCAACTCCACTTCTCCACGCCGATGGACGAACACACCCAACGCTGACCTGGATCATCTTCGACACACATCCGAACACGAACACACCCGATGGCGAAACAGAACCACTGCCAACTCCAGATCCATGGTCGGACACCTCTGTTCCGAACCAAACTCCGAACACACCCACTGGATACAACTGGATGAAGTACACCCCTCAAACACCCACTCGAAAAGGAGCGCTCGAATGGAATCTTAGATCCGGATCGAAGATTTGAATCTAGATCTGAACTCTTAGATCTTAGAACTGGATCGAAGCATCTCCAAAGATCCGAACCAACATTCATCCCTCAAACTCCCACTCGCACAGGAGCGCCCGAATGAAACTCCTAACCAGATTAGATCAACCTCTATTCCGGTCCAAAACCGACCACCATCTACTCAGTTTTGACCCCTATACCAAGCACCCCCTGGTGAAAACAAAACATACAGCTCTAAAGGGAGCTGGACCAGCAACACCGAAACACATCTAAGTGGGATAATAGTTGGTCTTGCATCTTTGTCTTCCACTACACATTGCAAGGCCACTTTAATCAATATTTTCATCTTACTTGCATCATATCTACTTTTCATCATCACTGGGTCTATGATCTCTTCAAGCCATGATTCATTCACAACACTTTCATTTATCTTCTCTCTGACCCACTTAACTAGCCCCCTCTGTTCCATCTCCCTTGAATTGCCAGAGGTATAAGGACTTGTCATCGGTCTTTTTCCAGTAACCATCTTCAACACCACCACTCCATAGCTATAAACATCAACTTTAGATGTGATTTGGAGATTGGAAATCCACTCGGGAGCCATATAACCTCTTGTTCCTCTTACTTTGGAAAAGTTTGAACTATGTCCGCCGCCTCTTTTACATAGCCTGGAGAGACCAAAATCTGCAACCTTCGGTAAATAATTAGGGTCCAAGAGAATGTTTTGAGGCTTCACATCACAATGAAGAAACCACTCCAAGCATTTATCATGCAAATAAGCTAGACCTTTTGCAGAGCCAACTGCGATATAGAACCTCTTCTCCCAATCAAGGGTACTAGAAGCAAGATTTTTGGCTAACGACCCATGCTCCATGTAGTCGTACACCAAAAGTCAGTGCTTCCCTTCCAAACAATATCCCCAAATCTCTATCAAGTTCATGAGGTGAACCCTCCCAATGGTGCTTACCTCTGCCAAGAATTCTTCTTCTCCTTAATTAGCTTCATTGAGTAGTTTAATTGTTGCAATTTGATGGTCGAACAATACACCCTTATATCCACCACCTTCTCATCCAATCTCTTCAGCAAAGTTACACGTTGCTTTATTTAGCTCAATGTAGGTGAATTTTCTTAATCCAGTTGCGACTTGAAAGTAACTTTCTATAAGTGCACTTGAATCTTGACGGGTTTTAAGAAGAAGCACAATACAAAACAAATACAAATTATCTCAACTCCTCCAATTGCGATGGTTAACCAAACCATAAACTGCAATGTCCCATTTTCTTTGGGTTTCTTGTTATTCCTATCAAGCTGCAAACCAACTAGGCGTGAGCAATTTAACTCAAATTCTTGAATGGGCATTGTATAGGATGAGAGTGAGGCTTTTGGCAATTTTTTGTACATGGAATCAAGGAAATGAGAGGAAAGATATCCATTGAACAATAGTGACTTGGTAAAACAGTTGTAAAAGCCATGGACCTTGTCAAATTTGTATTGAAACCCATAGCAGTTACATTGCTTCAAGCATGTGTTCTTACAATTCTTCAAGGTATAATTGCTATGGAACTTAATATCATAGCCATAGACTATGAAGCACAGATATTTCAAATAGGGTGATGTATCCGTATCGTATCCGTATTAGATACCGATACTCCTTGGATTCTTGTGGATATGTACCAGATACTTATTAAAAGTATCAAATACTTCTTAATTATTTTTTCATTAATTTTGGAGTATCGGATACTTAATTTTGAAATATCGGATACTTTAAGTCATGTTTACTTGTTTTATGAAATTAGAATTGTAACATTTCTTGCATAGAAATAGCTATGACAGCTATCTTCCACGATATATTGCATAAAACCTTGAATTTGGTGGTAAAATCTAAAGAAGAAACTATTCACCTGAAAACCCTCCAGAAAGTCATTGAACGTTGCAAGAAATACAGACTTCGAATGAACCCGCTTAAGTGCGCACTCGGAGTCATTACCGGCAAGTTCCTTGGTTGCATTGTTTACCACCACGGGATAAAACCCGATCCAGCAAAGGTCGCCGCCATCAGAAATATGCCACGACCAACGAATATAGACAAGCTGAGAACCTTCCTTGGTCGGGCATCTTATTTAAGACAGTTTATCTTTGCTATGGCTAAGATAACACAACCCTTCAACTCATTGCTAAAAAAGGATGTCAGGTTCATATGGAATGAGGTGCACCAACAAGCATTCGAAGGGGTGAAGTCAGCTATAACTTCTCCTCTCTATGACTCCTCAACAGGCGAGGCCTTTACTCCTCTATATTATTTCTACACCGAAGTCAGTTGGAGCTCTGCTCGCCTAGGAAATCAAAGGACTAGAACGACCTGTATACTACATAAGCAGAGTTATCCAAGGGGCTAAAGTCCGATATTCTCCCATCAAGCGACATTGCCTCACCCTAGTCTTCGCCGCCAAAAAGCTCTGACATTACCTCCTCTCTTACTTCATCCATCTCATGACCAGGAGTGATTCCATCCGATTCCTTCTCATTAGACCAGCTCTCTCCAGTAGGCCAGCTCGTTGGCTCCTCTCGTTAGTAGAATATAATATCACATGTAAAGCCCCCAAGGCTATTAAGAGCCAAGCGCTAGTCGACCTCCTGGCTCACTTCCCCAGCGAAGAATATGAGCCGCCCTTAAATGAATTGCCAAAAGAGGAGTTCCAAGCCGCTGAAGTAAACACTGAAGGAGAATGGAGTTTGAGCTTTGATGGATCATCCACTTCCAAAGGAGGAGGAGCTGGAATAGACTTTCTTCCCCAAACCAAACCGAAGTCAATTTGTTATATAAATTGGATTTTAGATGCTTTAACAATGACGCAGAGTAAGTCTCTTATGTTTCAAAGGCGACTCTAATCTGGTGGTCAAGCAGACCAATGGAGACTATGCTATCAAAGAGCCTCCTCTGGCTTCATATAAAAACATCGTCCAAAGATTGACAAACAAATTCGACATGGTAAGGATAGAACACGCTCCTCGCTCCAACAATCGACACTCGGACGCCCTCGCCACCTTGGCTTCTAAGGTAGAATTCTCAGAAGAATCAGCCAAGATAGAAGTTCTGAAACGCTCTGTGCCATGCTCAGTAATAACTATCTTCCCTTAAAAAGAACCCGCCGATTGGAGAGCCCCAATCATCGATGAGCTCCATGCCCCTTCAAGTAAACTACCTTTGAGTAAGACCAAACACTTCACAATTTACCAAGGAGTCCTCTATTAGAGGGGACTCAAGGGTTTATTGGCACGATGCATCAACCTTATCGAAGCCAATTCCAAGTTAGAAGGGGTTCACAACCGCTCTTGTGGGACAGGAGATGTAAGCCTCTGCAAGAGGCTACAACGACAAAGATATTATTGGCCTACCATGGCCAAGGAAGCAAATGACCTTCAAGGGAAGTGCACCAAGTGTCAAGAGTTCCCTCCAAAGGCTGAATGCAACTTCATAGAAATCACCTCCGACTGGTATCAGGTATATATAGATTACCTCAAAGAAAAGTCAATGCCACTGGACCACTCCGCAGCCGCAATAATCAGGAAGCGAGCTTCAAAATTCTTTTTGCAAGAAAGGCAACTTTTCAGGCATGGCTTTGATGGGAAGCCATTACGGTGCCTATCAAGAGTAGAAATTCATAAGGTTTTGGAACTTGCTCATGGATTGGAGCACCAAGGTGGAGTGAAACTGTTCCAACATCTCTTACATATAGGCTATTATTGGTTTACCATGGAGGCAGACACCAAAATGTACACCAAACGCTGCAAACCTTGCCAACTCCATGGAAATCTAATTCATCCACCTGCCACTGATCTACATAGTTTGAGCCCACCATGGCCTTTCCATACGTGGGCTATGGATCTTATTGGCCCATCTCTCCACCATCAAGGGGACACATATGGATTGTGACGGCTATAGAGACCTATACTAAATGGGTAGAAGCCATCCCTCTTAAAAAGGCAATAGGAGCCACTGTCTCCAATTTCATCCAAGAATTCATCATATGTCGTTTCGGTATACCTAGAGTAATCCTTTCAGATAATGGGACCCTTTTTGTCAACAGCCAAGTTGGTCAACTCCTGGTCTCCTACGACATCACACACCATAAATCAATGCCTTGTTATCCCCAAGGGAATGGGCAAGCTGAAGCAATCAACAAAACACTCCTTAGAATCCTTTCAAGGACTCTTAAGGATTATCAAAGGGATTGGGCGCACATGCTCCCAATGGCGCTTTGGGCTTACAGAACATCCAAAAGACGGCCAACTCAGATGACCCCATTCTCGTTGGTATATGGCTCGAAAATAGTTCTTCTAGTGGAAATTGTCATACCCTCAACTCGCATGGCCTTCTGAAGTGGAGTTACTCTAGACTCTAAACCCTTAGAGTTGGAGATCCTTGATGAAAGAAGGGATACGGCCCAAGCTAACCTCAAAGTTTACCAAAGTCGCATAGCTCGAGCCTATGACACTTTGGTACGCCCCAGACAATTCCAAGAAGGTGACTTGGTACTTCATGTTGTACCTCACGTCATGAGGGGAACCTCTACCCATAAGTTCACTTCAAATGGCACGGACCTTACATAGTAAGAAAGGCCAATCAGAATGGTTATTATAGAATTTTTGAACCAAACTCACAAGCTCTCTTGAGCCCTATCAAAGCGAAATGGCTAAAGGCCTATTTTCCTTAGGATGAAAGTGAGGAATCATATGATTTTGACATAATATGATTTCACATATATGTATGAGTATCTTTGTACCCGCACATCTTCTAATGTTAAAATATGAGATTATTTGGTGAGCTAGTGGTTGCTCACCCCTTACCTGTACATGTGTACAGGGAGTGTTTTCAAATTTAAGGATCAAACAACTTGACATGGTTATAAAGTGGTGATGAGCAGTAGTGTTTTTTAATTGTTTCTTTGGCTAAGTTCTATGCTTTGTAAACGGCAACGCTCTCTTATTTATTATAAGTCTCATAGCATTTCTTTTAGTTGTATGTAAATGTCTTTATTATATAACGAGAGGAAAAATGTATATTTAATTATCCACGATTTCATCAAAGGATGACTTGTCATTTGTAAATTGACTTAATTAATGAATATTGGTAATGTTATCCGAGTAATAAAATACGGGACGTGACAATTAATTTTACAACTCTCCAATATTCTATTATTATTTTTAGAGCTCTCCAATTTTTACAACTCTCTAATATTTTATTATTATTTTTTAGATCTCTCCAATTTCATAACTTTCTAATATTTTAATATTATTTTTAGAGCTCTTCTTTCATATCCCTTAGAGCTAGCTTCCAATTCTCTCATGAATTTTACTAAATATCTAAAGCTAAACCTCAAATGTGATAGCTCACCAATTTCTTAGCTCTCCATATTAGAGCTATCTAATTCATAGTTCTCCAATATTTTATTATTATTTTTGGAGCTCTCCAATTTTTACAACTCTCCAATATATATATATATATGTATATATTTTTTTAGAGTTCCCTAATTTCACAACTTTCCAATATTTTAATATTATTTTTAGAGCTTTCCTCTCATAACTCTTAGAGCTAGCTCCCAATTCTCTCATGAATTTTGCGAAGTGTCCAAAGCTAAAGCCCACATGAGATAGCTCAATAATTTCTTAACTCTCCATATTAGAGCTCTCTAATTCATAACTCTTCAATATTTTATTATTATTTTCAGAGCTCTCCAGTTTTTACAACTCTCTAATATTTTATTATTTTTTTTTAGAGCTCTCCAATTTTATAGCTCTCCAATATTTTAATATTATTTTTAGAGCTCTCCTCTCATAGCTCTTAGAGCTAGCTTCCAATTCTCTCATGAATTTTCCTACATTGTTGAAGTTAGAGCCTACTTGTGAGAGCTCTCCAATTTCATAGCTCTCCAATATTTTATTATTAATTTTAAAGCTCTTCAATTTTTCAACTCTTTAATATTTTATTATCATTCTAAGAGCTCTCTTATTCCCGGCTCTCCAATTGTTTTTATAACTCTAATATTTTATTATTATTCTTAGAGCTCTCCTCTCATAGTTCTTAGAGCTAGCCCTCAAGTCCGAATTGTCAAAATTTGTGAAGTATCTAAACCAAAAACCCACATCTGTCCATAACTCTCATAATTCCATAGCTCTCCAATATTTTAATATTATTTTTAGAGCTCTCCTCTCCAACTCCATAGCTATCCTCTCCTCTTCAAGCTAGCTCTCACCTCTCTCACAATGTTCTAAGTGTATATCTCCAATTTCATAGCTATCATATTTTGTTATTCTCGGAGTTTCTCATTTTTCATAGCTCTCTTTTATTTTATTATTATTGTTAGAGTTCTTTTTTTTTAAACTCCAAATTAGAGCTTTCCTCTCATAGCTCTTCGAGCTAGCTCTCAAATCTCTCATAAAATTGGCTGCTCTCCAAATTCATAACTCTCTAATTGTAGACGTCCCCGAACGCATCCCGGGCGAGGGGAGTGCGAGTGCCCCCCCCTCCTCCCCCCGGGTTCTGGTTGGATATTGGGTCACTACAGTTCAAGGACTCAAATGTCACGGTTCTTAATCTTGAACTATAGCGACCCCGGTCTTTTCTCATTTTGATTATTGTACCCGGACTTGGGTTTCGTAGATTCTGTCATTATATAATTATTGTTGTCCTTTAAATCCCTATTCTTAAGTTATGGGTTGTGTTGGGCAGGTTTGTTACGGGATGGTTGGGTCCAGAAACCAAGTGTTGCTGTTCAGTTTTTGGGTTGGTCGCTCGAGCGAGAGTTTGGTCGCTCGAGCGAGGGTTGAGTTTTGTCTCTGGTGGCTCGAGCCAGGGTTTCTTCGCTCGAGCGAGCGATTGCGTCTAGTATAGACCTGAGAGCAGTGTTTCTTCGCTCGAGCGAGCTTTTCTTCGCTCAAGCGAGCGAGGTGTATGTTTTCGAGTTCTTCGCTCGAGCGAGCATTCTGTCGCTCGAGCATGCTTCTGGGTTGCAGACCTGAAGCATTGCATTCTTGGCTCGAGCGAGCTTTTCTTCGCTCGAGCGAGTCTTTCTTGTGTTTGGTCGCTCGAGCGACCATGTCTTCGCTCGAGCGAGCCTGTCCAGTTTAAATAGACAGCAGCGGGAATTTAATCAGTTTTTCATCCTCTTTTTTATTCTAAACCCTAGTTCCGACTTCTCTCTCTCCCAACTCACCTTGTCTCTTAGGTTTGATCTATTTAGAGTGTGTTTTTACCCTAGTTGCTTTATTAAAAAGGTAGTGTGGGTCGAGGGCTTCAGTTTAATCTGAACGATCTTGGATTTGGAGCACTTTGGATTTTGGGTCGTCATCTCCATCTTCTCCATTTTTGTTGATTTCTTCGAGGTAGGGATTTCCTACTCCAATGTATACGTTTTGTTCTAAGTTCTGGCATTTTAATATGTTGGGGGTATTTTGGTAATTTTGAGAAAAACCCTAGTGGTTTAAATAAATTAAATTGTATATTTAATTTGAGGAATATTGAGGAAATTAGTTAAATTCATGAGATTGAAGAATTTATTGATTCAATGGGGTATTTGGTTAATTAAATCACTCGTCTATTTAATTGTTGAATTATTTATTTCTAAGTCTAGAAATAACTGTTTTGGACTATCGATGGAGGATAGTCGTGATTGTTGTAGACATTGCATGTGGATTAGGGATAACTGAAACTAATCATTGGCTAAGTCATTAATCTTGACTGTTGAATTAATACAGACATTATGTGTATTGATTGTGTGTTGTATATGTTATGTGTTTACATATATTATTTTGTGTGGGAGGAGATAGGGGATGTACTCCACGGTTTAGGGGAAGATAGGGGATGGACCTCTAAACCGGATTTTGTTTGGGAGGAGATAGGGGATGGACTCCATTAGCATCACTTTTATGTGTGCTTATTTATATTGAAGTGTTTTATTGATACAAAGACTAAAATGTGTATCAACTGGAAGTATGAAGTGTTTTGATATGAGCCTGAGTCTCATTTGAGTTGTTGATATTTGAAGTAATGTGAATATGCTATATAGTTCACCGTTGTAAGTTTGGCCAGGTTCTGAGCCACATTGATAATAATGGATATTGATAAGTGTCATAGACATTAGTGTCTTAAAATTGAATATTGATATAACTGATTATCATTGTTAACCATCTATTAAGTGTTATTGCTTTATTCAATGCTTATATTTGGTTTAGTATATTTCTACTGGGCTGTGGCTCACCCTATATGGGAACATCATTTTCAGGTCCAGGTGATTCGCTACCTCCAAGGAATTAGCTTGGAAGGAATTGGACTTTGAAGCCTTGATATTAGTTATTTGTTTTTATCTGATTTATATGTAAACATTCAAGCCTAGGGCTTAATTTGCATTTGAGTTAGAACTCATAATTTTGTGTCCAAGTGTTGGCTTGGCAAGATGTAAGCCCCTAGGGCATTTACTTTGATGTTACATGTAATGTCTTTATTTAGAAATACTCTGATGAATGAATTGTGGTTTATTTACTTCAGTAATGTATCTTATTATTGTGTATGTTGGGTGATTATTTTGAGGGCGTGACATGAACCAAAGAGTCCAACTCTGGCAAATCGTTTGAGAAAACAGATTTTTGAGAAAGAAGTGCCAAACATGGACTGCTTTGTCAGATACAGAGTCGCCACCTAAATATTTTTTAAAATGGGAAATTTAGGAAACCCTGACTCGGTGCCGAAGGCCACGTGTCCGTCATAACCAAAGTAGTCTTGGCTCGGGAGCTTGGGTACGATCGGGGAAGGTCAGCTATGAGCACCCTCTTTCGCCCGGTTCAAAGACCGGCCTCTACTAACCATGATATCCGATTTTGAAAACGTTATGTGTTCTTATTCCGGTTATTAGCCTAGAATTATTATGTTATGCGCACAGCAAACAAGTATAGACTAAATTGCCTAATTTGGAAATAAGCATTGCATATCCGTTGGTTTTGGAAATGCTTTGGAATTTGCTACTCGCAAATAGGCTAAAACACGGATTTCAATGAGTTTTCCAACTCAAGCAACCCAACCTCCACCCACAGGCATTCAGGCAGTTTATCTCATGTAAGCACTTAGCCGCATGGTAAGCATACTGTCATGTCAACATTCACACGTGTGCGAGATGCTAAAGCATAAATACTTACATCGTACTCCGTGCCAAAACAAGAAACTAGTTAGCAGACATGCATGTCCCTAGGTCGTGTTAAGTGGCTAATGCAACACAGGCAAGGATGCAATTTAGAGTAGGCTCGGCTAACCCTAAAATGGCACGTGAAATGCAATCATTTGATGCACGTATTCAAGTTGGAATTTAGAATACAATGCAGTTTGTATGATGTACCGAGCTCGGTGCATGTTTAGACAAATGCATGGATGCACGCATGCATTGCATAAGGTATGCTAAAATAGACGTGCCCTAATCTACCATCATAAGCAGGTAAATAAAAGGGAATAAAGAAATGGGGGTTGGAAGACATACACACACTCACCCACACTTATTACAATTTTGCCCCCGCTCGGAGGGACCAAAATAATAATACAGATTAATTAACTACGCAAACCAATTAAAATATTACAGTCCAACTAAATTAATCAAATAAATTAATTAATCTAATTAAAGCAGAAACCGCCTCGAGATGAGGGCCGGATGCAACGCGTGCTCGGGACTTGCTCGGAATTGCGCTGCCATGCTTAGATTGCCTCTGTTTTCCCTGCTTTGCATCTCAGAAGACTGCCAAAGTCTCAGGAGTGCCTCCCAAGACACTGAGGGACATCATCGGCTGAGTAGGACTTCCACCGGCATCAGCATGAGGTCACCGGCACGAAAATTCATCCATCGGCCATCAATAGACTGCCGGTCGGCACTAAATACTGCCGGTCGGCACTTAATGTCTGCAGAACCTACAACTCACAGTAGCAGAGGGCAAAAACTTGCATGGCAATGTAATTCCAACAATGTGTGCACCAATCATGCCCCTTATCATATTTGTGACCAAAGGGGCATGTGCCTTGATTCTCGGGCCACCAATCACGCATTTCCATGCACGATGGCCCAAAGAACCAAATGTGCAACTTTTATTTCAAATGCATGCAAACCAAATAAACACACAAGGGAGCTAAGCCTCTATCATGACTTGGTCAAGAGGTAGAGCATGCATGTTTATGTGATGCAATCCTAGACATGTCAACTAGCATGCAATCATGTCAATACAAAGGAGCATACAAGCTAACAAACATACAAGTCATGAAACACCAATGTCAACCATCAAGTATGCAAGGTGTAATGTGGGTGTCCAAGCATGCAAACAAGCATGTGACTTCATTCAATCATGTTAGTCCTAACATGCATTTACTTGCCAATACATTACAACACTCAAGGAGCATATGCAAGCAACAAGAGAATGGACTTATACATAGGTTAGGCAGCTCTAAATAAGCCTAAAATCAATGGCCAAATGCCATAGAAGTGAAGGCTAAGATATATGCAACACATGCACACATGCAAGCATACATAATCCAACACTTAAGCATAGACAAGCAATTCTTAAGAACACTTAAAAGAGGCTAACATGGACATATTAACATGCATATATAAGCTTTAAAATCATGTTGGACATGGTGCCAAACCAAGCAACAAAATAGACTAAGCATGCAACAAATGATCCAAGCATCCAAGGCAAGCCAAAGGAGGCCTAAACCATGGCTAAGCCAACCAAGCCTCACAAGGCCAAGAAGGCTTAAAAACAGGTCTAAGGCAGCCCTAGACCATATAAAAGGGACCTCCTAGATGGCATCTAAGTGGCTCTAGAGCAAGGCACACACAATGACCAAATCATTAGACATACAACATATGCTTTCAAAACTTCAAAGAGGCATGCAAGGCAATCATTCAAGCATGTCTAAGGGACTGAAATAGCATGCTAAATGGTTCCAAACCATTGAAAATAATGCAAGCAAGGCATGCTATGCTTTCTTGCTCTTAGGGCCAACAAGCCAAATGCAAAGAGGCTATGTGATGCAAGCTAAGATCGACCAAAGTAACCATGGACAGACCTTATTCATGGAAAAATAAGCATACAAGCTTCATGAATCTAAGCCTAAAACATGTTAGAATAGAGGCACACAACCTAATGCATGTTAAAGGACTAAAGAGGCATTACAAAGCATCTATGCAAAACATCCAAGGAGTACTAAAACCAACATGATACAAAGTTATAATATGGCAATATGAGCACAAAATACAGCCATGGCATAACCAACAAACAACCAAGCATGGGGCTCCCTCAAGAGGCAAAATAGGTCCTTTTCAAGGACAACAAGGAGAGGGGGTGACCCTCTCCTTCTTAGGACTTCAAGGCATCATCTTCACCACTGAAATCCCTCAAGATTTCAGTGGTGAAGAGACCCCAACACCAAAATCCCGGAGATCTCACAAAATAGCACAAAATGAGCCCTTTTCAAGGCCTAAGGGTGGTCAAACCTCCCCAAAGCACAAAACACTCTTAACCAACAATAAAGAGGACTAAAAAAAAGAACTTTTTTGTATTAAGTGCTAAGCACAAAAACAGTTCTAAAATATGCAAAAATAGAGTGCAAAAATGGGGTAAAAAGGGGTAGTTTCTCACCCTTGAAGACCACCTTCACAAAGGTTGATGTTGTTGCTTCCTTAAGCTCAAATCCAACCAAAAACTTCAAGAACCAGCCCTTAGAACCTCAGTAACCAAAGGAAGGTGAAACACTAGGTGCTTGTGTGCAATAATATGGATTAAAGCACCTAGTGTAGAAACAAGAGAGGAAAAGAGAGACAGGATAGATACACAAGTTCTAACCTAGAACCAGAGCTTCTTCTCTGTCTTTTCTCTCTAAAAATGTCTAATTTTTCTAACCCTTGAGCCAAGAGAAGAGAGTCTTCTCTTATAGGCAACAAAGCTTACAAGCTAAGCAAACCAAAGGCTCATCCCTCCATACACGTGTATGGAGGGGAAACAAATGCTATACAACTGCTTCAAAATATCTCAAAAAGCAACTGAACAGTAGTCGGCAGGGCAAAAGTGTCATTTTGCCAAAATTTACTGCCGACCGGCCCAATATAGTGCCGATGGCAACACCAACCAGCCGGTGGCCTTTAGCCACTGCCGGTGGTATGTGGGAATGCCTCACAAGGCATTCCCTGCCCCTCCAAGGCAAAGCACAAGTGTTTGGTGCAAAATCAGACACAAAACGGTCAATTTCGGAGGTCCTGAGGCAAGGCGCGTAGTCGAGAACTCCGGAAACTCCAAACGAACACGAACATGGATAATCACCGAGTGTTCAAGTAGTGACATCCAGGTCTTGAGGACGGTCAAAAATGGGGTGTCTACACTAATATTTTATTCTAATATATTACTATTATTCTCTAACCATGCAACTCTCCGACATGTATTATTAAGTTTAAAGCTTTCCAACCCTTTAGCTTTTTACCAAAATAATATTTTATTATTATAGACCTCTCCAATTCTCCAAAATACAGCCCTCTATTATCGAATTGCCTTATCCAAATTTTTTTTTAACTAAAACATGGCTCACCAATTTTTTTTAAGAATCTCCAACAACCTTTTTATTATTATTATTCATCTAAAAAAAAAAACAAATCAAAAAATCAAAAATTCAATCGATATATATATATTTAAATAAAACACAACTCAAATAAACTGAAAAGAAAACCGTACCTTTACAAAATTACGGTAGCCCCAACTGAGAGAGCTTCGAGAGTATCTGCCAGTCCCGATCTCGGCTCTTCTTTTTTCACCTTCTTGGTTCGCTGCTTCTCTCAAACTTCACCCACAGCACTAACCCCTCGATACCCTCACTTCACTGAATAAAAGAGATCCAAAGCCCAGCCCTTGCGTCCTTGTAGCACCCTTGCGGCTTCGCAGCACCCTTGCAGCTCACCGCTAGTGAACTCCATGACTCATTGGCCCCCTTCTTCCCTTCTTTCTCTCTCTAACAACTCGCCTTTTTTTCCCTTTGTGTCTTTGGTGTTTGACCAACTTCTCTCCTCTGATTCAAAAAACCCACTCATTAACACAACCCTAACACATAATCAAAAATCCACAACCCACACTTGACTCAACCGCACAAGCGACTGTCGCAGCACCCTTGCGGCTCACCGACGACAACCTCTGCAACTCGCCAGCACCCTTCTTCCCTCCTTTCTCTCTCTACCAGCTCGCCCCCCTTCCCCTTCGCGACTTTGGAGTTCGATTCAAGGCCTTGTAGCCAATAATACAAAAATCCAGCCCCTCACAGATCAATTCCGCAACACTAATGTGAAAGAAGCCGCGGCTCCTTCGCAGCACACAGCCCCTCTTGTGCTATTGAACCTCGCTTCATAGCTCAACGGCGGCGACTTTTCTCCCCTCCTTCGTGGATGTCGACACCCTTCTCTTTTCCTTTCTCTCTCCAAAAACCAGAACCCAACTTGGAAAGAGAATGAAGCAACCCATAACAAACTTGGAGTGAGAAGAAACCCAGACCTCAACTTGGATTAAGAGCCTATGGAAAAGCTAGACCCAAACTCAAAAGAATAGTACAACAAAACCCTAGAATTGCCAAACAACTTTCTTAATGTTACATTAATCCAAGAAACCAAGCTATGGGTAACCAAGACAATAAAACACCCTTATGTACAATGGGTAAAAGGAGAAGATGGAGGAACCAACCGGAAAATACAGAGCTCCTATCTGGTCTAGATTCAAATATATATATATAATAATCTCTACACAATGGGCAAAAGAAGAAAATGGAAGAAGTAACTAGAATACACAAAGCTCTGGTCAAATTCAAAATACACAAAATACATATTTCTGTAAAAAGGCAAGCTCCCTACTCAAACAGTTCGAACAGGTTCAAACTACACCCATAATATACACAAACTTTTAGGAATTCATACGAAGTATAGGTTCTTTGCGGCAAAAATGCAATGTTCAACCGAGAACGAGGAGCTCAAAAGAAAAAAAAAAAAAAAAAAAAGTATATATACACACATACTGAGGTTGTACCTTCCCAAGGAAAAATCCTTAAACCAATCAAAAATTCTCTTTGCTTGTTAAAAGCATTAAAAACAGACTGCAAAAACCATAAATTCTCCAAAAAGTCACTTTGCCAATAGCTACACAAGCTATCACAAGTTACTATGAGTAGCTCCAAATCAACAGCTATTAATGGTCTACTCTAAACCTATAACTTCAATTGGTGAGTTGTCCTCTCCATGGATCGCTCATTCCCAATGTAAAGCTGCAAAGTTAGTAAATTCACTCCCTCTTTCCCGATGCAATTCCGTTTTTATAAGAGACCAAATATAGAACAACAACACACAACAAAAACGCAAGTAAATTCATATTCAATTGCTAACACTTTATTTCATCAACCCATTCTCACTCCCTTCTGAACTTTAACAACCCATTCTTTCTAAATGGCTTCCGAAAGAGAGGGCCACCGAGATAACACTGTTTGGCAGCCAGTGAATAAGGCTCCAAACCAGAGAGGCTCAAACTGTAGAGCTTCGAGCTCCAACTCCAGAACTTTGAGCTCCACTCCCACTCACCGCTGCTACCCAGTGTGTGAGTTCTTTCGAATAATGCTCTCCATGCCTCCATGGAAATTCCAAGATTTGCTATTTGAATCCCCTTGAATCCAGCACCCAACATCCATATATACCATCGTAGAGGTGTCGGAAGAATTCCGGGGTAAAATAAGAGGATGGTACAAGGCATTAACCATTCCAGAGCTCTACACAATACCATCGTCCCACATTTGGTTTTTGCTAAATAAAGAAGGCAACCTCACTCTCTGGGGATCCACCTGTCAGGCAAATCAGGTATTGATCCCACACTTTGAGAGGATCCAAATCAATATCCTCTCGCAAAGACCGACATAAAGAGATCTAGACCACCACATCTCCATCATGTCAGCATCATTGGAAAACCCAAATGAAGGTTTAGGATTTGGATGGGACATAGAGAACTTCGTAGATTTCAACATGAGAAAAGAGAGTGCTGCCCTTCATCATTACGAACACTCCTCTCAACATTTCCCACAACACTCCTCTCAACATTCTCTTTTCAACACTGAGGGCACCGCTCGTCCTAACTTCCTCCAGCACTACATACACCTACACTCTTATGGACTCTTCGATCTCGTCATCATTATGAACATGAAAAATAAAGAAAGCGAAGCCCAGTTTATGAGTAAAATCATGGGCTACTCCAACACCAAGACCATGAACCCACCACCTAGCGGCATGGAAAGAGTGATGGGCGGGATTTGGTGCCTATGGAACGAAGCTAAAATCTCATGTGAAGTAATAGAGATCTTGTGGAATGAGGTCATCGCCTAACAAGCCCACATTTTCGTCCGGCCAGTTCGTGCCAAATGAAATTAAAATGTATCTCTCCCTTCAGTTTAAAAGAAATCAAACTTTATTAACTGCATGAGTTACATTTTCGACATCTTTGTCATACATGTACAGACACTCTCATAAGAATATCTGTACAGAGGGCATTAATGTGGGTATATATATTATGCTTGGCACGTAGAGAGCCTTATGGGCGTCACGTCAACATCACTACACATCTACATGGCAGATCTCTGAGGCACGACGATGAGTATGTCATCACCATCACACAGCTACGTGGCAGACCCCTAAGGCACCACGATGAGTTGGGGTTGTATGCATTGCCCAAGTAAGGGCATGCACACCACCAAGTATGAAAAACAGGACCACAATTCACCTTATAGAGCTGGCTCAACTAGAGCTCTCCAGGGACTAACTTAAGAAATATATTCTCTACCCACTCACTCCAGCTCGCCGCAACATAGTTGAACTCTTAGCTCACCTATGTTTGGCTCTCTTATGTTTACTTAAGCTGCTTAGGATGAACCCTTGGCTCATCCATGCACTCACCCTCTTAGTTGCCTAGGTTAGAAGCAGGACCTAAGCACTCCCGCTTGGGATCATTGGAGGATTGTGGATTGGAGGCTAAGACCTTGGGATCATCAAGGTCGTGTAGCCATCTCCCTACAGTGATAGCTCCCCCTTTGACTTGGCTTAGAGAAAGAGACGTTGACCTTATCCTTACATCTGATGCATATATGATATGCCTCTCAAGATATCATACCTACACTTGCAGTTCCTATGATGCAACCTTCCCAAGGACCTGAATCGTAGGACATAGCTAGTAGGGTTGATATCACCCTCTTATCGAGTTGAGGAGAACTTGCCACTTATCTTGAGGTTACTTTGGCTCCAATACTCTTGGAGTCTATCTAACGGCATCATAAGTGCGGCCACAAAGACACAACAAGAGCAATAAGAATCACATAACATACATTAAGTGTTTAAGGTCTCTCACTGCCACCCTTTTTCTCTCTAAGCTTGCCTTGGTCTTCTCCTCTTCCACCTCCACCTCCACCTCCGGTGATCTCAAGCTATTGAAGTGCCTACTATCTTCCTCGAGGTCAACAACCGATCGCCTCTAATCTCTATCACCCATAGGGTCCAACCCAAGTTTGTCCATCTAGAACTTTTATACACACACAAACTCTCTTAAAGTTTCAACGTGGGACAACCATTTTAAGATAACCTACATTTGACCCTTTAATTTCCTATTACACGAACCCGAAAATGACGTCAAGTTCTCATTCACTCATAAATGGTTTTGACGAATCATTTGCACCGTGTGACTTGTCATGTGGCAAAAAACACGTTATCTCTTCAAACCCACCCGAAAAGACGTGTGAATCCATTCAAATTTGAGTTCAAAGTTAGCCCAAAATAAATCTATAAAAACTATAATTTCCAACATCTTCTGCATGACTTGCAAGTCAATTTTTCCAAAGGACCATTGATCTGGAATTTTCTCTTGCGAATTCTGGGAAAGAGACGGGCAACCCAAAGAATTGGTCTAAATAATTTAGATCCACAAGTACACCTTTCTAGACTCCTTTTATTTTTATTTTTGCCTGATAGAATTTTTGTAGACTCGGTACGTGAAAAACAATAACTAGTATTTGATTTGGTCAGTAGTCCTCCTTCCTATCCTTTTTTGGACATGTCTGGTTTGTTTTTCAAAAACATATTTTTGGAGAAAAATTTTCAAAAATATGTTTGGTTAACAATTTAAATTTTTTCTTACTATTACATATTAATCAATCATTTTTTCTTTCTCTTCTCTCCTCAATCACTTTTTTTCTCACAGTCATCTATTCAGCCACAAAAATATCAAATCATCCAAAATTTCAAGACTATTTTCAAAATATACAACCAAATAATTTTTTAAATTTTCGAAACTCTCTTCAAAAAATCATTTTCAAAATAATATCTCAAAATACAAACCAAACAAGGCCTTTGTGTTTCCGTTAAATATATATATATATTTTTACAAGGATTAGATCATATAAACATTTTAACATATGTATCTTCTGATTGTAGATTTTTTGGGATGGAGAAAAACAAAAAAAAAAAAAAACAAAAAACAAAACAAAAAAAAGTGAAGACATAGGATCTCCACAAATTAAATTGAAACTATTAGTAATCTATATCTATACTTATATTCAACTAGGGCATTTAGTTTAGTAATTGTGTAACAATTTTGTGTTTGTGTAATAACTTTTATGGTGTGGGGTTTTGGGTTCAACTCCTATGAAAAAGAGTTTGATACCTTTTATGGTAGTTGTTTATTTCCCCCAATTTTATATAAATATTTCAGATACTTATAATTATTCTTCTATCAGTTGAAAAAATAAAAATAAAAATCATACCTCTATTTAAAACAACACGGTATTGGTTATTGGAGATACTATATTGTAGAATTTTCAAATTATTGAATTTATAAATTATATAAAAAAAAATGTCCCGAAAGTATTGTCTTTGATCTTATGATAATAGCTCTTAAATATTTAATTTATAGAAACTAAATGGGCAAATTACAAACACCCCTCTCGAGGTTTGATAAAAATACAAATTCCCCCTTGAGGTTTGAGAAATTACAAATTGTCCCTGAGGGTCAAATTTTCATAACAAATTAGAGGAAAGTAGGGGGGAATCTGTATGAAAATAAAAACCTCAGGGGGTAATTTGTTATGGAAATATACACCTCAGGGGCGGGATGTAATTTCTCAAATCTCAGGGGGGAATCTATATTTTCACCAAATCTCGAGAGAGGTGTTTGTAATTTGCCCAAACTAAATCAATATAAATTTTAAAATACAAGCACTACAAAAAATTAAAGTTTTAGAGATTAAAATGTAGGAACAAAATTATTTTTTAGAGATCAAATATTTTTGTTGCGAAATGTGCTGTTATTATATTTTTAGCAATAAAAATTAGATATTAGTGATGAATTATTATCTTTTTGGAACCAAATTTTGTCTTAAAGAATAAACCTTTTTTCGACCAAATTATTTTGTCTCTAAAAGTGTATTTATTTGTGACATTTTCAAAATTTTGTCCCTAAAAGCCTTATTTTTTACTTTTTAGAACGATCTTTTAGCGATTATCTTTGCGACGACAGAAATTGGTTCAAAAATGTCTTTTGTAACAAAATTTTCACTTTTAAGGATCAAAAAATTTAATTTCCAAAACTCTTATATGTTGGAGTGAAGCATATGCAACTATTGATTCATTTACCCATGAAAAATAAATTAAGTTGTAAATTTTTTTAATCCTTCCAAAAAAAAATTATACGAGATGTAAATTATTTCTATTTTATATTCCAAGATGGGATAATTACACTTTATCTTATAGTTTGACCAAAATTTATTTTGGACTATATTGTTTCAATTTAACCTTCAGTGCAGTTTGACTTTGGCTTTTAATGTAGTTTTCATTTGATCATTTTATAAAAATTAATACATAATAATATGATAAATTTTGATTTTATCACATTAAGACAATTAGCGTAACATTCGTGTTGTACATGGGCAAGTAATAAAAGGTAATAAATAATATTAAATATATTAAAATTTTACTAAATACTATGATATTAAGTTAGATGGGTATTTAAATAATAGGTTTGATTAATTTCATTATGTTTATGTAGATATGCAAGAATAATTCAATTTTTTTGAAATACACTAAATCAAATAAACTTCATTGAAAAGGAAAAGTAAGAGTGAAATTTTATAAATACAATGTTAGGTTTTTTGTAATTGGCAATCCTGCTAGACAAAAATACCTTTCAATTGTAATTACTTTCGTTTTTTTTGTATCTATGAGGCTATGGGAGTTCAAATGCAAATACAATTCAAGTTGTGCTTGAATAGAGGAGTTTGTGCTGATGTTCCGTATCTTAACTTGATCAATCATTGTTTGCTTCTTCATAGACTATGCACGAGTTGCAGGGGTCTAGGACAGCGCCTAGGTAGGATCGAGAGGTAGCGCCCCCGAAACTAGGATGTTAAAGTTGATGAACTGCTCGAACAGTCTTTAGTGCACTTGAGCGGTAAAGTAGTTCATTCAGTATCTCAGCTTATGTTCTGAATTGGAAAGCATGTTTTACCACTCGAGCGGTTGTTGGCCTCTATGGGAGCACTGCCTACAGTCTCACCGTTTGAACAGTAAAGTGAGTGCCCGAGCGATATTCGCGGCCTTGTTTAGTATAAAGTGTGCCGTTTGTTTATTTTAGGGCTTAACCCGTTTAGATTCTTAGAGAGAAGTAAAAAACAAAGTGTTTTATATTGAAGGGTGTTTATATATGAGTTTCTTTGATAGAAGATGATAGACTAATCAACAAATTACATATTAACAAATATCAAAGGTTGTTTTTTTTCTTTCATTCACAAAAAGATAGAGGTGTTCATCGATGGATTTCGGGACACTTGGATATAAAATTTTGGTGGATTCTGGAGTGACTCATTTTCATGGATTTGACATCAGCATTGTGGATTCAACGTTAGGCAAAACAATTCCGAGGTGAAGACGGTGGTGGAAAAGGCACATCGAGTTGGGTTCAATTTGGGCTGGATTCGCTAGGTAATTGAGGAATTTCATGTGTAATTTCCTTATCTTCTTAGTGGATTGTTTTGTGGTTTTGGTCCGTAGTTTTTTTTTTTTTTTTTATATCATAATTGGAGATGTTTCAATTGTGATTTTTTCCACATTATATTGTTATGTTGATTTGTCATTGTTTGTTTATAGATATAATTCAATTCTTGTCTAATTGAATTAGATTTATGAATGTTTGATTGGGAATTGTTATTCATTGTTTAAAATTAAATCATAATCACAAATCAATATCTTGAGAGTTTTAAGATTTTTTATATAAGATAAAATAATAAAAAACTTAAGTTTAAATTTGAAGCTAAACTATAAGAATATATAAAGAGAAAATTAGATAAATTCTCAAAAAAAATAAACTCAACAGAAAATCAAGAGTAAGAGCGAATTTTGTAAATATAAGATAAAGATATAAAAATCAAGTTTAAATTTGAAGATAAATTATAAGAATATAGAAAGAGAAAATTAAATAAATTCTAGAAAAATGGTGTAGATAGAAATTAAATAAATATCAAATGAAGATTGAAAAAAAGAGATCAAGTTGAAATTTAAAAATTTTAAAATAAAATAAGATAAACCTAGAAAACAAATCTAATATAACCTTACTAATAGAATAAGAGAATAGGGTAGTAGTTTAAAAATTGGATAAGGGTCAAATGTCACCTATAATTTTTTAAAATTTATTATAAAAAAAATCTCAAAAATAAGAACTGTGATATAGTAGGATAAAAATTAGATAAAGTTAAATGCCACCTATAATTTTTTAAATTTTAAATTTCGTGTAGTTGAAAAATAAGCATTTATGCACTACAAGAAAACACACTTTTGGCTACCACTTTTGGCTACCAAAACAAATTTAGTCGCCAAAAGTGTGGGAATTGGCTACCAAAATTAATTTTAGTCGGCAAAAGTCAACTTTTTAACTACTAATTTTTTTTAGTAGGGGAATGTTGATTATTGGCTACTAAAAAAAACTTAGTAGCTAAAGATATTACAATTGGCTACAAAAAAAAATTTTAGTAGCTAAACATATCACAATTGGCGACTAAAAAAAAAATTAGTAGCCAAAGAGGTACCTTTAGCTACTAAATTGTTTAATAGCCGAATGAAAATAAAAAAATTAATTTTTAATCTTTGCTGACCAAATTTTTGGTCGCCAAATGTCAAGTTTCGGCGACGAAATTTATTTTAGTCGCTAAAAATCTACTTTCGGCTACTAAATCTTTGGTAGCCGAATGAAAATAAAAAAAATTAATTTTTCATCTTTCCCGACCAAAGTTTTGGTCGCCATATGTCAAGTTTCGGCGACCAAATTTATTTTAGTCGCTAAAAATCTACTTTCGGCTACTAAATCTTTGGTAGCCGAATGAAAATAAAAAAATTTAATTTTTAATCTTTCCCGACCAAAGTTTTGGTCGCCAAATGTCAAGTTTTGGCGACCAAATTTATTTTAGTCGCTAAAAACTTACTTTCGGCTACTAAATCTTTGGTAGCCGAATGAAAAAAAAAAAATTTAATTTTTAATCTTTCCCGACCAAAGTTTTGGTCGCCAAATGTCAAGTTTCGGCGACCAAATTTATTTTAGTCGCTAAAAATCTACTTTCGGCTACTAAATATTTGGTAGCCGAATGAAAATAAAAAAATTAATTATTTATATTTATATTTATATTTATATATTTTTTTTATTTTTATGAAGAGGTTGTACACCCACCATCAAAAAATATTAATTTTTTTAAAAAATTAATTATTAAAATAATATGAATTTCTTATTTTGTCCTTTTTTTAAATCCATTAATAATAAAAAATTTACACTTATGACAATTGATATTTCTAAAAAAATATACTATCAAAAGGTAATTTTGATAAATTAATATTTTTAAAATGTAATAATTATATTATAAAAAGAAATGAAATTCTAAAAATAGACTATTATTTTGAGATGAAAAGTACAATTAAACTATTTATATTTTTTACATCATCATATTTCAATAACACTAATAAATTAAGAATAAATCAAAATTCACAAATAAAAGACAAAATATCCCAATTTTTTATCATTTCAATAAATTTTTCAATATTATTATCAGTACTAATAGAAGACAAAATATCCCAATTATTTGTAAGACTTATTGATATTATTTCAGATTTTAAATTTTTCCTTAATTTTTTAATAATTAATTTTTTCAACTTTTTAAAATTATTTTTACGTTATACACGGTTAACAATAATCAAACACTATTGTTAATTTAAATTTGGAGGGAGACATTTTTAATTTAAATTTGAGGGATTTATAAAAGTAATTGGCGACTAAAAAAACACGGGTTGAGCTGGCTCATAATTTTTAAAAAAAAAAATTTCCTTCTTTTATTTTTAATTTTCTTTCTTTCTTTTCTTTCTTGTTTTATATATATATATATATATAATATAAGAATATAAGAATATAAAATTTTTAAATATATTATTATATTTTTCAGTAAAAAAAATATTATGACAAATATTTAAGATAATTTAATATTTTTAATTTATAATTGTATTAATTATATTTTTATTTAAATATAATTTTAATATATTTGTTACTTTTATTTAAATTTTTTTAAAATAATGAATTTTGTTTGTAACTTTTAATATATTTTTTAGTAGTAGTTCATATTCAAACCATGGGTTTTCATTCAATAGTTGATATCCGAAACACCAATGGTGTGGAAGTGTGAACTGAGCAAAAATGACCAATAGTGTGGAAGCTTCTCATATTTGATAGCAGAGTGGTTTTCTGCTTCTCATATCAAGGGAGATCCAATGGTGGATGGTGTTTGATGAAATGCCTCAAAGAATAACTCATCTTAATTGCAAATCAACTTTACATAGTATTAGTATGATTTGATATCAAACCTTCCAGGCTAGAGTCAGTCCATTAGATCATGTCAAATATTTGGGACACTAAACAAGCTTAGTTATAGATTAATTGAGAGAGAGAGAGCATGTCTGTTTCTCTCTCTCATTTTCTCTCTGTCTCTCGCATATCTTTCTTCTCTCTATCTCTCTCATCTGTCTTCTCCCTCTGTCTCTCTCGCTCATCTTTCTTCTCTCTATCTCTCTCATCATTTACTTTCGGCTCAAAATTGATCCGAAATGTCCTGGACTGCGATGAACTTGGGACATTAAGCATTGTGGATCAAACACTTGTAATTGGAAGTATGTCATCTTTCCATTGTTTTTGAAATTACGATGACTCCTTGATGAATTAATTTGATTTATTTTTATTTTTTTTGAAATTACGATGACTCATTGATGAATTTAACAAGCCTGATCTATTTTTCACATCTCTTTCTTTCTCTGTCTCTCTGTCTGTCTCTCTCTCTATATCTCTTTCTCTCTTTATCTCTCTCTCACTTATCACTCTTCTCTCTTTCTTTCTCTCTATGCGTCTGTTTGTCTGTCTCTCTCTCTCTTCTTTCTATGTGTCTATCTGTCTGTTTATCTCTCTCCCCCATTATGTTCACATTGCTCACTCTCTCCCTCATCTCTGTGTCTCTCACTCATCTCTTCTCTTTATCTCTCTCGCTCATCTCTCTTCTCTCTATCTTTCTCTCTGTCTCTCTCGTTCATTTCTCTTCTCTTTATGTCTCTCTTGCTCATCTCTCTTCTCTCTCTCTCTCTCTCTCTCTCGCTCATCTCTCTTCTCTCTATCTTTCTCTCTGTCTCTCTCTCGTTCATCTCTCTTCTCTTTATGTCTCTCTTGCTCATTTCTCTTCTCGCTATCTCTCTATCTCTCTCGTCCGGCTCTTTTCTCTCTATGTTTCTTTTCATCTATCACTCTCTCACCACCCATCTCCTCTACCACCTTCACCACTCGCAAACACCATTCCACCACCACTCTTACTTCTACTGTCGCTACTTCACCTCTACGACTACCATTACTAATACTATCACTACCACTCTACTACCACCACTACTACTACTGCTACTACTACTACCATTACCTCTCTTTCACCCCAGCCACTCCATTTATACTACCACTACCACAACTTCACCACTAATCTCTTTCCCCATCACCATCACTACCACTACCACCATCATCTTATCCATCACCTTTACTACTACTGCCGCTCCTTTTCCTCTACTACAAAAAATTAGTTCATGATATTTAGTAATAAAAAAAAAGGCCGCAGAAAAATATTTGTCATTGACTACAGAAAATTAACTTTTATTTAAATATCATTTTAATATATTTGTTACTTTTATTTAAATTTTTTTTTAATAATGAATTTTTTTGTTACTCTCTATTTTTCTGTATGTCTCTCTCTCTCTGTCTCCCTGTCTCTCTCTCTCTGCCAAATAAAAAAATTTAATAATTTTTTATTCATTAAAATAAATATGAAACAAATACATTTTCAACCTTATTAAATGAAAAAAAAAATTCATTAAGTATAAAATAAAATTATTTTAATAAAAAATAATTTTTTTGACAACGACATCCTCTGTTGTGAAAAAAAAAATTATTTTATTATTTAAATATTCATTTATAATAAAAAAAATAAAAATAAAAAAATTCCCAACCTCAAACCCAAAATCCCCCCTCCCAAATTCCCATTCGGGTCCCCCCACCCCAAACCCAAAATCCCTAACCTCAAAAATCCCTAATCTCTTTCCGCCCCCTCCCTTTTTTCCATTCCCGCTCGGGTTTCCCCCCACCCCAAACCCAAAATCCCCAATCTATTGAACCAAAATCCCTAATCTCTTCTTACGTCTCTCTCTCTCTCTCCGTCTCAATTTGTTTCGGATGCTGATTCGAATGATTCACGGTCGAGGAGGAAGAGGAAGAGCAGGAGTTCTAGGCATAGAAGATCTTCGGGTCTCTCTCATCATCATCATCATCGCTAAGCCCACCGTGGTCTCTCACCGACGACGAGGTCGAGAAGAGAGAGTGGCGACGACCCTCCTCCGCCAAAGACGACGACCAAACCCCCATTTCTTTCTCTTTCGATGGTCTTTTAGTTTTTTCTGTTCTTTATTATGGAAAGTCTCTTAGTCACCTTCTAGAACCGTCCCGACAAGATCGAGTTTGGGATTTCGGACTTGTAAGTTCATCGGGAGTGGGTCAACGGCAAATGGGTCTAACCCGAAAAGCAGGTATGGATTTAGGGTCTTGCTTTCTAGTGTTTTGGGGGGTTTATGATATGCGCTTTGATTTCGGCTAGTATATGATGCTAGGATTTGATTTCTACGGTTTTTGACGGTGAGGAATTTGATGAAATATCTTGATTTCTAGGGTTTTTAACTGTGAGGAATTTGATCAAATCTAATGTTATTGTCAATGTTTGTTTAATTTTGTTTTATTATTAGTGATTTTGATTTGTTTGATTATATATATATACAATTGTGAATTTACTTTCTTATTGGACATCATTAGTGTAAACTATCTTTTTCTTCTTCTTCTTTTGCAGATCGATATGGTACTTTAACTGGTTCTTGTAAGGGCGAGGTACTTATTTTAGCTAATTAATATGCTTCGGATTGCAATTCCGTGAGTTGTTTCCTTATTCATTGTGTAGAAAACATTGAATGTACGTGTTGATTTCTAGTCTCTCTAATTCATTCTCTTCTCCATTCTTTATGATTTCAGTGCAATATACAATGCAAATAAACTATTTTGGATTTTTTCTTTAATGTGATTGCTCTAGCACACCACCTCAATAATGTCAATATACTACGTAACTAAACCCTTTTTTGCAATATTCCCTTCTTTGCCTTTTTGTTGTATTTGTTTGAACTTGGTGGTGTGTCTATGTGACCTACCGAAGCCTATGCTTATTTTTCTTCCATTCTCTTGTTTCAAGAAAGTTTCAAGGCAAAAGTATTTGAAGAAAATGGAGCAAAAGAAAATGAAGGAGCTTAGGTATGATAGGATGCCCCATCTTAGTTTATATTCTTTATGTTTTAGTTTCTGTTCTACTTGTAGATGTGTTTATATAGATAGTGGTGATTGTAACTTGTAAAACTTTCATAAAAAAGATTTTGCCTTATGATTTTTTTTATCGGTTTTAATTTTGCATCCATGTCTTGGTAATTTTAGAGATGATATAGAAGACGAGTAGTATCTATTTGATGGTGAAAAATTGACTGAGGTAGAATATGGTGAACTAAGGTAATTAGATTGTGCTTTTGGATATA